>CM048745.1:16754989-17417489 GCA_026315105.1 Locusta migratoria
AATGTTTGATGTGGAATGGATAGCAGCTGTCATAATGGAGGGACTGTTATTTGTTGGTTGGTTTGATGTGGACAGATGAGTGAAGTTGGCCATTGGATAGATGGAGGTTGACATCAATGAAAGTGGCATGGGATTTGGAATAGGACCAGGTGAATTTGATGGGACCAAAGGAGTTGAGGTTGGAGAGTTAATTCTGGAGTTCTTCTGCACTGTGGGTCCAAGTCATGAAGATGTCATCAATGAATCTGTACCAAACTTTGTGTTGACAGGCTTGGGTTACCAGGAAGGCTTGCTCTAAGCGTCCCATAAATAGGTTTGCATACGAGAGGGCCATCCTGGTTCCCATGGCTGTTTCCTTTAGTTGTTGGTATGTCTGGCCCTCAAAGGTGAAGAAGTTGTGGGTTAGGATGAAGCTGGCTAGGGTAATAAGGAAAGAGGTTTTAGGTAGATTTGCAGGTGGTCGGCATGAAAGGAAATACTCCATCGCAGTGAGGCCCTGGGCGTGTGGGATGTTTGTGTATAAGAAAGTAGTATCAATAGTTACAAGGATGATTTCTGGAGGTAACAGGTTAGGTAAGGATTTCAGGTGATCAAGGAAGTGGTTGGTGTCTTTGATGAAGGATGGAGACTGCACATAATGGGTTGAAGGTGTTGGTCTATGTAGGCAGAGATTCGTTCTGTGGGGGCTTGGTAACCGGCCACAATCGGCCAGCCTGGATTATTAGGTTTGTGAATCTTAGGAAGGAGGTAGGGGTGCAGGGTGTTGATGGGGTCATTAGTTTGATGGACTCAGGTGACAGGTCTTGTAGGGGGCCTAAGGATCTGAGGATTCCCTGAAGCTCTGTCTGGACATCAGGAATGGGGTTGTCTTGACAAACTTTGTAGGTAGTGTTGTCTGAAAGCTGATGCAGTCCCTCAGCTAAATACTCCCGCCAATCAAGTACCACAGCCATGGATCCCTTGTCGGCAGGGAGAATGATGATGAAATGGTCAGCCTTCAGATCATGGATAGCTCGGGATTCAGCTGCAGTAATGTTGGGAGTAGGATTAAGGTTTCTCAGGAAAGACTGAGAGGCAAGGCTGGACGTAATTGTGACCGGTTACCAAGCCCCTACTGAATGAATCTCTGCCTACATAGACCAACACCTTAACACCTTCAACCCATCATGTGCAGTTTCCCATCCTTCATGAAAGACACCAACCACTTCCTCGATCGCCTGAAATCCTTGCCTAGCCTGTTACCTACTGAAAGCATCCTTGTAACCATTGATGGCACTTCCTTGTACACAAATATCCCACACGCCCAGGGCCTCGCTGCGATGGAGTATTTCCTTTCACGCCGACCACCCACTTCCCTACCTAAAACCTCTTTCCTTAATACCCTAGCCAGCTTCATCCTAACCCACAACTTCTTCACCTTTGAGGGCCGGACATACCAACAACTAAAGGGAACAGCCATGGGAACCAGGATGGCCCCCTCATATGCAAACTTATTTATGGGATGCTTAGAGGAAGCCTTCCTGGACACCCAAGCCTGTCTACCCAAAGTTTGGTATAAATTCATTGATGACATCTTCATGATCTGGACTCACAGTGAAGAATTCCAGAATTTCCTCTCCAACCTCAACTCCTGTGGTCCCATCATATTCACCTGGTGCTATTCCAAATCCCATGCCACTTTCCTCGATGTCGTCCTCCATCCATCCAGTGGCCAACTACAGACATCCGTCCACATCAAACCTACCAATAAACAACAGTACCTGCATTATGATAGCTGCCATCCGTTCCACATCAAACGTTCCCTTCCCTACAGTCTAGGTCTTCATGGCAAACAAGTCTGCTCCAGTCCTGAATCCCTGAACCAATACACCAATAACCTAATAACAGCCTTCACATCCCGCAGATATCCTCCTGATCTGGTACAGAAGCAAATTGCCAGAGCCACTTCCTTATCCCCCCAAATTCAGAACCTTCAACAGAACCCCAGAAGTGACCCTCTTGTCACCGGATACTTTCCGGGACTGGAGCGGACTCTGAATGTGGCTCTCCAGCAAGGATACGACTTCCCTAAATCCTGCCCCGAAATGAGATCCATCCTTCATGACATCCTTCCCACTCCACTGAGAGTGTCTTTCCGCCACCCACCTGACTTTCATAACCTCCTAGTGCATCCCTATGAAATCCCCAAACCACCTTCCCTACCTTCTGGCTCCTACCCATGCAACCACCCCCAATTTAAAACCCGCCCTATGCACCCTTCCAGCACCACTTACTCCAGTCCCGTAACCCAGAAGGTGTACACGATCAAGGGCAGAGCCACTTGCGATAGCACCCACGTGATTTACCAACTGACATGCCTGCACTGTGAAGCATTGTATGTGGGAATGACCAGCAACAAACTGTCCATTCGCATAAACAGTCACAGTGTTATACCGTCCGGGTTATCTGGATACTTCCCACCGACACCAACCTTTCAGAACTCCGGAGATGGGAACTTGCCCTTCAGATTATTCTCTCCTCCCGTTGCCCACCTGGTCTCAACCTCCACTAAATTCAAACTCCCGCCCACCACCTTTAACATCTTTGCCTCAGTTCTGTGGACAGAGCCTCTGCCTCAAGTGGTATCTCCTTCCAACTTCTTTGATTTCTTCAAATGTCTGTATGTTGTCTGTAAGTAAAGTACTCTCCCCCATGCACCGAACGAAATTTTAAGTAGACAGTAACCTTCATCTTGTTTTCAAGTTGAAGTGTACAAAATTTCATCAAGATTGGAACAAAATTGTGGATTCCGGCGAAATCCATGAGTACCTTCCACCATGCACTGAACAAAATTTTATGTAGACAGTGCCCTTCCTCTTGTTTTGATGGTCAATTGTGCAAAATTTCATCAAGATCAGTGCAACAATATAGATTTACATGAACACACTGAAAACGCACTTTCAGTTTTTCTCAAATTTTCTGGTTGGTTTTCCAAAAAAATGGAATGAAACCATTTTAAGAACCTTCCCCATGTAATTTTGTGTACGTGTACCAAATTTTACATATTTGGTTGTCTGGATCTGGAGTTATAACAAATGTGTCTTATAAGTATAGAAATATGTATGTGTATGATTTGAAGGAAAGTGTGGAAATACATTCTGATAATGAATTGAAGTCTATGATGTTATCTAAGATTAAATTGTGTACGGCAAATTCTGTACCAAACAATGTCGGTGTGCCCTTCTGAGTGCAGGTTTCCCTTTGTAAATCCTGTAATTTTCTGTGTCGAAAGGGTTTTCATCCATGAAGCGCGTGAATTTTTCTAGCATGTCTGTGAGTTGTTTGACTAGGGTGTTCACATTTAGAGTACCAATGTAGTGTTTGTGAAGAGATTTTGAGAAGCTCCGACTCTTCTCCTTGAAATGTTCCTGGCCCCCAAGAATCCCACGAGCAGAAAGTCCAGTGCACTGACTGGGGCCTGGGGTAGCGGATTTATTTCCTTCTGTTCTATTATGATCACTTCCAGTTGAAGTTAGTTGTGGTGATCTTCATAAAAGATCACGGTAAGTTCAGACTTGACTGTTCAGATCGAGCCACATTTCACAACCGCACCAAGTAGGTGAACAGACACTGATCACTAACCGCTGGCTGCAGAACAGACGCCAGTCGATCGGAGTTGCCTCTTCCGCCAGTTACACCGTACCGATGATTTTCATCTCCGCCTACACTGCCATTGAGGTCTTTGCATGAAATAGCTGCCAAAACGGGTCTACAGATATCGTACGAGAAGATGCAATACATGGAACGACAGACTAACAATGTACACACAATGCATACGACGTATGGATCCGTAAAAAGAGTAGAAAAATTTTAATACTTATGAGAATATATAGAAATGGGAGGATCAAACAAGGAATTTAATAGAACGCACAGAAAAACTACAGAAAGCATACAAATTCACATGGTCACATTATAATAAGAAAAGCATATCAAGATTGTCCAAACATAGACACTACAAAACAGTCATATTACCAGAAGCACTGTATGGTCAGAAACTACCACAATTGGAGCACTGGGCATCACAGAGACACAGAAAATAGAACGTAAAATTCTCAGGAAAATATTTTGACCAATACACAGAGATGGCATATGGATGAAAAAACCTACCAAAGAACTGTACCAGTACACTGACAGATTCACAGACATGATTAGAAAATGCAGATTAACTTTCTATGGGCACATACAGAGAATGGGCAAGACCAGACTCAGAAAGAGAATATTTTCTGTACTAAGGAGTTAAAGCCAGAAAAGAAATTGCTATCATGCAAAAGAGGAAGACCTAAGGCAGTTGGGAATCAACAGCAAATGATAGGAGACAGAAAAGAAATTAAGAATTCAAAACTTATGGTACATGAGAAGAAGAAGACAGGAACATTGTGGGCAGAAGAAAGAAAACAGGAGCACAGTCAAAGGGTGAAGAGATTTTGGTAAGAGAAAAGGAAGAAGGGAAAGAAGTGAAAATTGTATCATCATGAGAATAGAGTTCAAAGACTGTCAATAAGGGCAAAAATGATACGAAGGAATTAATGAATATATATATATTCAGGGAGATAAAAAAATTAATCATTTCTTTCAATGATTCAAAAGTCGTCATCAAGTGGCTATAGCAGTATATGCCTTTAAAATATAATATTATAAAGGGGGAAATTCCTGGTAGGAATACGTCTGCCTTGGTGTGACTGCATGTGTGTGTGTGTGTGTGTGTGTGTGTGTGTGTGTGTGTGTGTTTACCTGTCCTTTTTCCCTCAAGGTAACTCCTTCCTCTCCTGAGACTGGAATGACTCCTCACCCACTCTCTTAAAACCCTCATCCTTTCCTTTTCCTCTCCTCCCTTGATCTTTACCTGAATAAGAAAACTTAGGGTTGCTAAAGCGCAGCATTTGTGTGTGTTTTTGTGTGTCTATCTATGTATCTGTGTTTTTTTTTTCCTGATAAGTAAACCATCTCTAAACTTTAAAATATAACAAATATTTATTTACACAGATGGAAGTTAACCCTTTGATATTGAAAGTATTGATCCTGCAGTTGCATATTGCAAATGAACCTGAACATTTCTTTCTGTGACGATTTTGGTCTGTGTACTACATTCCGGCACTGTTATCCAAGAATTAATATTTGTAAATGCCTTTTATTTATTTGTTACGTAGAAGCGACAGTGATCTCACTAGTTTAATTCATAATACTAGACGAGTATCAAAGATAACTTTAAATTACATTGAGCTGGTTTGTTGGTCTGTGCACTGAATGTCATTTATAGTGTCCTGGTCCTGAGTCCAGATCATTTCTCGGTGATAATTCCAATGTAAGAGCCTGGGAATGAACTCGTCAGTTGGTAAATGATGTTTTGTTTCACATGTGGCCCTCCCTTGCATGGTGTGTAGAGCTGGAGGTGTGGGGAAAATGCATAGGACAAGTTTAGCAGAGGTTCTGGTTGTTGTTGTTGTGGTCTTCAGTCCGGAGACTGGTTTGATGCAGCTCTCCACAATACCCTATCCTTAGCAAGCCTCTTCATCTCCACATAAAAACGGCAACCTACATCTGTCTGAATCTGCTTACTGTATCCATCTCTTGGTCTTCCTCTGCGATTTTTACCTCACACACTTCTCTCCAATGCTAAATTCACAATTCCTTGATGTCTAAAAATGTGTCCTACCAATCTATCCCTTCTTTTAGTCAAGGTATGCCAGAAATTTCTTTTCTCCCCAATTCTGTTCAGTACCTCCTCATTAGTTATGTGATCCATCCACCTAATCTTCAGCATTTTTTCAGTAGCACCATATTTCAAAAGCCTCAATCCTCTTCCTGTCCGCACTGTTTATCGTCCATGTCTCACGTCCATACAAGGCAACACTCCATACAAATGCCTTCAGAAAGGACTACCTTAGGGTTAAATCAATATTCGATGTTAACAAATTTCTCTTTTTCAAGAACGCTTTTCTACCCATTGCCATTCTGCATTTTATATCCTCTGTACTGCGACCATCATTTGTTATTTTACTGCCCAAGTAACAAAACTCATCTACCTCCTTTATTGCTTCCTTTCCCAACCTAATTCCTTCAGAATCACCTGATTTTCTTACACTGCACTCCATTACCCTAGTTTTGCTCTTGTTAATTTTCATCTTATATGCACCTTTCAGCACACTGTCCATTCCGTTCAATTGCTCTTCCAGGTCCTTTGCTGTATCTGACAAAATTACTATGTCGTCGGCAAAACGCAATGTTTTTAATTCTTCACCCTGAACTTTAATTCCTTCTCCAAATTTCTCCTTGCTTTCCTTTATAGCTTGTTCAATGTACAAATTGAATAACATTGGAGAAAGACTACAACCCTCTCTTACTCCCTTTCCAACCACTGCATCCCTTTCATGCCCTTCAACTCTGACAACCGCTGTGTGGTTTTTGTACAAGTTGTAAATAACCTTACACTCCCTATATTTTACTCCTGCTTGCTTCAGAACTTGAAAGAGTTTATTCCAATCAACATTGTCAAAAGCCTTCTCCAAATCTACAAAAGCTAGAAATGTTGGTTTGCCTTTCCTTAATCTATCTTCTAGAATAAGCCGTAAAGTGAGTATTGCCCCCCGTGTTCCTACATTTCTCCTGAACCCAAACTGATCTTCCCCGAGGTCGGCTTCTACCAGCTTTTCCATCCTTCTGTAAATAATTCGTGTTAATATTTTGCAACCATGACTTATTAAACTGATGGTTCTGTAGTTTTCACACCTGTCTGCACCTGCTTTCTTTGGAATGCGGATTATAACATTTTTCTTAAAGTCTGAGGGTACTTCGCCTGTTTCATACATCTTACACACCAGATTAAACAGGTTTGTCATGGCTGGTTCTCCCAGAGACTTCAGTAGCTCTGAGGGAATATCATCTACTCCAGGGGCCTTGTTTCGACTTAGGTCGTTCAGGGCTCTGTCAAATTCTTCTCTCAGAACAGTATCTCCTATTTCATCTTTATCTACATCCTCTTCCCTTCCTACAATATTGTCTCGAAGTTCATTTCCTTTGTAGAGCCCCTCTATATACTCTTTCCACCTTTCAGCTTTCCCTTCTTTGCTGAGAACTGGTTTTCCATCAGAGTTCTTGATATTCATTGAGCTGTTTTTCTTATCTCCAAATGTTTCTTTTATTTTCCTGTAGGCTGTATCCATTTTTCCCTTATTTATACATTCTTATACATCCTTGCATTTGCCTTCTAGCCACTTCTGCTTAGCCATTTTGCACTTCCTGTCAATCTCATTTCTTAGTCGTCTGTACTCCATTTTGCCTGTTTCATTTACTGCATTTTCATATTTTCTCCTTTCTTCGATTAAATTTAGTATCTCATTTGATATCCAAGGATTTTTTGTAGGTCTTGCCTTCCTACCTATTTTGTCCTCTGCTACCTGCACTATTTCATCTCTCAATTTTACCCATTCCTCCTCTACTGTTTTATTTTCCCCCGTTTCTCTCAATTGTTGCCTAAAGCTACCTCTGAAATTCTTAAGAACTTCAGGTTCCTTCAAATTATTCAGGTCCCACCTCCTTATTTTCCTACCTTTTTGTAGTTTCTTCAGATTCAGCCTACAGTTCATAACCAACAAGTTATGGTCAGAGTCTATATCTGCCCCTGGGTATGTTTTACAGTTTAAAACCTGGTTCCAAAATCTATGTCTTACCATTATAAAATCTATCTGGTATCTCCCGGTGTCTCCTGGTCTCTTCCATGTATACAACTTTCTTTTGTGATTCTTAAACCAGGTGTTTGTTATAACTAAATTATGTTCCGTGCAAAATTCTACCAGGCGGCTTCCTCTTTCATTCCTTTTGCCCCGACCATATTCACCTACTATCTTCCCTTCTCTTCCTTGTCCTACTACCGAATTCCAGCACCCATAACAATTAAGTTTTCCTCTCCCCTAATTGTCTGAATAATTTCCTTTAGCTCCTCATATATTTCTTCAATTTCCTCATCATCGGCAGAGCTAGTTGGCATATAAACCTGTACTACCGTTGTCGGTGTTGGCTTCGTATCTATCTTGACAATGATAATGCGATCACTGTGCTGGTCATAGTAGTTTACCTGAATTCCTATTTTCTTATTCATTATCAGTCCTACTCCTGTGATACCCCCAAATGATTTTGTATTTATAATCCTGTACTCACCTGACCAGAAATCCTGTTCATCCTACCACCGAACTTCACTAATCCCCACTATATCTAACTTCAACCCATCCATTTCCCTTTTTAAATTTTCTAATTTTCCTACTCGATTAAGGGATCTAACATTCCACGCTCCGATCCGTAGAATGCCAGTATTGTCTTTCCTGATGATCCCATCCTCCTGGGTAGTCCCCGCCCGGAGATTCGAATGGGGGACTATTTTACCTCCGGAATATTTTACCCGAGAGGATGCCACCATCATATGTTCATACAGTAGAGCTGCATGTCCTCGGGAAAGGTAACGGCTGTAGTTTCCCCTTGCTTTCAGCCGTTCGCAGTAGCTGTGTGGCAAAGCCACATTAGCTAATGTTACAAGGCCAGCTCAGTCAATCATCCAGACTGTTGCCCCTGTAACTACTGAAAAGGCTGCTGCCCCTCTTCAGGAACCACACGTTTGTCTGGCCTCTCCACAGATACCCCTCCGCTGTGGTTGTACCTACGGTACGGCTATCTGTATCGTTGAGGCACGCAAGCCACCCCAGCTCGGCAATGTCTGTGGTTCATGGGAGTTACAAATGTAAAAAGCATTAGGTAATGAGGGTGGTTTGGGAATGTTGTAAGGCTTAATGAGGATGTTGTGATGACAGCAAAATGCTGCTGTAGATGCTATGGGAAGGACAGTTTGGAGGGATAACCTCATTTCAGGACTTTACTCATAGCACTGACATATGCAGGCTGGGAAGGTGCTGGGTGAACAGTTACAGAACTTTGTTACTTGAAAGGCACATTCCTGGGAGAGACAGTGAGATATTACCGCAAGACCCCAAGTTAACTGACTGCCAGTGTGGTGCAAGGGATAGGGTCACTGATTGCGGTGCTGAAAGTTGCCGGTTCAATCCCGTCAACCGGCAAAAATTTATTTCTTTGTAATGATCATTTCCAGAATGTTCTATATGTTTCTTATGTTTACTATTCTTGTACATTCTGTCTGTGTATAAATAACAGGGCACTCTGCCCAAGAGGCAGTCAGTGCTGCGTGTATGTTTCAGTTCGCAATAAACCTGCTTTCAGTATTAAGTGCTGTGTTCAGTTGACAACCCTGCCTTCAAAGTCAAGCCTACTGCCATTTCAGTGCAACATTGTTTGGTGGAGGTGCCAGGTATCCTGTGTAACAGCTGCATCATCGTGGCTCCGATTAGGCAACTTAAAAGCCGTCACTTACACGCACTAGAATCGGAATACAATGGACATACCGAGTACATCCTTCTGAAAGTCCGTATCATCAGAAGAACCATGGAAACAAAACTAGTGATAAGCCGGCTACACATCAGACACCTGTCGCTGTTCTTTAGAGACACTGTACAGGACCCCAACAAATGGCTAAAAGGGTTCGACTGAGTAGTCGCGAAGTATAACAGGTGGGATCATCAATGTGCTTAGTCAACCTTTATTTCTACCCGGACGGAAGAGCGAATCAATGGTTTGAAAACAACTAAGAGAAGCTGAGTGACTAGGAAACATTCCAGACAGAACTTAAGATCTGAGCCCAACAACATGGTGAGTCGACACAGTCGTACATACAGAATGTTTTGACCCTATGTAACATAGTCAATCCGAATATGACTGAGGCCAACAAAATCATGTACCTGATGAAGGGTACTGCAGAAGACATGTACCAAGCTCTTCTGATAAAAGACGTTGCTACAACGGAAGAGGTCATCAAGTGTTGTCTGCGTATTGAAGAGATGCAACAAAGGAGGGTTGGACGAAAGAAGTATGGCAGACTCCCAAATGTAGTCCCTATGGCTGTTGGGGTAGACCAGCATGACTTTGCTTTTCTCATATGACAAATTGTGAGAGAAGAATTACAACAGTTTATGGCAACCAGGACTATTAGACCGAGCGAGCATCAGATTATGGCCACGGATGTAAGCCCTGTAAGTCAAGAGGGAGCCAACGCAGCTGAGGAAGAGGTATTTCAGACATTAGCTCCTATCTGCCCCGCCAATTGCACCCAACATGAAAAATGTCATCACCCTGCTATTACTTACGCTGCAGCTGCCAAACAGCAGCCTATGAACTGGCTGATGTGGCCACTCCCCGGCAACTATGGCGCCCCGCAGAAGAACAGACGTCTGGAGGGCAGAAGACAACACACCACTGTGTTTCCTCTCTGGGCGCCCTGGACATGTCATACGCTACTGCAGATAGAGAAGGTGAGTATTCCACGATTATTTTGCTGCAATACGTCAGCCATCAGAGCAGTTCTATCCCAGGCAGTAACCTGCTGATGAGTACAGTAGACCAATGGGAAGAAGCCCATCGCCGTACCCTGGACGAGGTCACTCTCCAATGCGCCGCTGCCATTCACCATCACCGGACAGAGGTACCAGCCACTCCCCAAGCCCAGGAAAACTGAGCGAGGCGACCATCTACAGAGGTGAGGCGGCTGCAGATGAAAATCCTCCATAGATGCTGGAGAAAACAACCGTGGAACTGCCAATAGGACTTAGACTGACCAAGGAACAACACCAGTGGGTGTTAGCTATACTAGAGCAATTTTCGGGTGCATTCACACCCCAGCAGGAGAAAAGTCAGATGAAACGGCCCACGATAAAGCACCGTATCAATACTGGAGATCATCCACCAATTATCCAGTGTTTTTCTACTGTGTTGCCAACTTATAGATGGATAATTCAGGAGGAAGTGGAGAAGATGTTCAACAATGACATTATTCAACCTTTGGAGAGACCTTGGACATCTGTGGTGGTCCTCGTAAAGGAGGAGGATGGCGCATGGCAATTCTGTGTCAACTATCGGCAGCTGAACAAAATCACAAAGAAAGATGTCTATCCATTGCCGTGCATTGCCAACACCTTAGACTGCTTGAAAGGAGCTACATTCTTCTTAACTATAGACATGCAGATAGGTTACTGGCAAATCGAGGATGACGAAGCTGACAGGGTGAAGATGGCTTTCATTACACCTGATGGCCTCTATGAATTCAAAGTAATGCCTTTTGGACTATGTAATGCTCCAGCCACATTCAAATGCATGATAGACAACTTGCTTCAACACCTTAAGTGGATGAAGTGTCTTTGCTATTTAGATGACATTGTCATTTTCTCAAAAGCATTTGAAGAACATCTGAGTTGCCTGTCAAAAGTGTTGAAGTATGTTCAGACTGCAGGACTCCATCTCAATCTGAAGAAGTGCCTCTTCGTTGCCAAAGAGATAAAAATCCTGGGGCACCTAGTCAACGGAGATGGTGTCCATCCTGATCCAGATAAAGTAAGGGCAATCACAGAATTTCCAACTCCTCAGCACATTTGTGATGTGAGAAGTTTTCTCGGGCTGTACTCATACTACCAACATTTCATAAAAGGATTTTGTAACAAGGCACGTCCACTGTAAGAACTTCTGCCGGGAGACACAAAGTTCTATTGGGATGAGACAAAAGAAAGCTTTCCGGGCACTTAAGGAATCTCTAACTTCCACACCCGTTGTTGCCTTGTACGAAGAGTATGCGGAAACTGAACTTCACACAGACGCCAGTGGTTATGGGATTGGTGCAGTGCTTGTACAAGTTCAGGAAGGTGCTGAAAAAGTGATAGCCTATGCGTCAAGAGTACTCTCAAAGCCCGAAATAAACTACTCTACAACTGAAAAAGAATGTCTTGCAGTTATCTGGGCTATCAACAAGTTCCGGCCGTATTTATTCGACAGCCATTCACCATCGTGGCAGACCACCATTCCTTGTGTTGGCTGACTAGCTTGGAGGATCCATCAGGTTGATTAGCAAGATGGACACTAAGGCTACAAGAGTATTACGTCACAGTGTGAAATGGGACAAAATGATTCTGTCGTGTTTCAGGGCTTTCGCCAATGAAATAGCAGCAGCATCTTATGTTTCAAACTAAAGCGTATCAATATTAAAAAAAAAAATTATTATTTAGAAGAATCATATTACATGGTAAACATTTTTCCAATATTTGGTATTTAGACAGTGTGACTAATGTTTCATGTAAATACGTCGCTTGGGCAAGCGGCTGTGGCAGCTGGTCAACACAAGATGGTGTCCACTTCACTGGTCGACCTGATATGGTGAAGGCACAGAATGAATGACATTTCTTCAAAGCAGACTATGACCAGAGAAAATTTTTTTAGATTGTTGTAGGGCAAAGAGTTCAATATGGTACAACCTTACAAGATTTTTTTGGCTGGAAAGAATTCATGTAATGCACTAAAAATACTATATGTGAGCTATATGTATAGATATCAGCCACATTCATATAATAGAAAGGAAGGCGCGATTGTATGACTGATTTCGGAGTGCGGGAATTTATAGCACGTGAGTAAAATAATACTGTAGCTACACACACGATATTTATGGGTCTTAATTTTTGGTATAAGTTGGTTTCAAAGTAAATGGTAATTTTTTTACTTTATTACTCGTACTTATGTGTTGATAGTGATCTTGTCATGAAGGGAAGAGTTTTTATTACAAAAATGGAGAACTTGTAGTTTGCTGTTCAATTAGATTCACCCTGATGGGAAAATTACACACGGCCCTTTTTTTTTTTTTAAGTAAATATAGAATAATTTTATGTAGCAGGCAGTCGTAATTTTTTAAGAGGAGAGAGGAAGAGAGGTTTGTGGTGATAAAGGATATTGTCGGACTCTGCGGGAGATCTGAGGTATCCGGGAGTGTGATTGGGGGTCCACTCTTTTATTGTGATTGGCGTTGGTATAGTAGAGACTGACCTGTGCTATGTACCTTTTAATTTTGAAGGCAGAGATGGCAAATATCCCACAGGTGTGGTAATTAATCCAGTGATTACCTTCATGACCGGATTGCAATATCTTGTGCAGAAGGTTGCTTAACAAAATTACCGTGTGTTCGCTACTCTAAAAGAATTTCTTTCAAGGTGAAGGTGGTATGAAACAATTGAGGTGGCTGTAAAAGAAAAAACTTCGTATGGCAGTTACTAAATTCAATTCTTACCCTAGGATGTTCTTGTATTGGCAAGATTCTTAGTTAAAAGGGGATTTAATAACATGAAGATAGATAGGTTAGCAGTTAACACCATAAATGCGGCCTCACTTTATTTTTATATAAAATTATTCATAGAGGTGACAGCCAAGTTGTGGTAGCAACAGTAGATTTCTTTTTTCTTTTTTTTTTAATTCAAGAGATAGTTTTTGGGGAGTGTAATTTATCTGATAGGTCGAGTCTGCCATAAATCTTTTTGATGATTAAGATACTTATTGAGTATATAAATAGATGGGACTCACTAGCCCTGCATAAAATAAAAAAATTGACTAACCTTTTCATTCGTAGTTTATGGTAACTTTTGAATCACGACCGCTCATGATATAGCAAATAACATTGGCGATCGTATAATCTAAAGGCTGAGGGACTTGAATTAGCGGCAGTTATCACGATTGATTACATTCAATCGATAGTGATAGCTCCAATATATTTCATATTTACTGTGAATTGGAGAAAGTAATATGTTCATATTAGAAAGAAAAGTACCGCAATTTATTCTGTGGCAACTTTTAATATATTATTCGCGGTTAAAACTAAAAGTAATTACCAGAGATTATTTTTCATCACGAGTGGGAAAGTGTTATTGAAACCTCAGACTTGCAGGGAAAGGTGTACTCACATTTAATAACTTTTTTTTGTTTTCAAATGCTTAAGCATATAGTAAACTGACAAATGCTGTTTTTATTCAAGCTGTGAGATCTTGGGCCAGCTACGACTCTTTACTCAAGCAGTAACTTACTGATAGCAGATGCAGTCAGATTTTTTCGCTAACATTGTTGTATCCAAGTGTCGTAGTAAATTATATCTCTGCGGTTCCTCATTCTGATTAAGGGAGTGGCGGCCACAGGGCTACAAATTACAGGCTATAGACTGGAGTATTACTGAGGGTACCGGACAAAGCCATCAGTAAAGTTGCCAGGTTCAGATATTATAGTAACAGTGAATTTATACCTGGTAATAAAAAAATTGCATATCATTTTCTCCCGACGAGCAGAACAACTCAGAGATATTATAACAGTTCCCGATTGGTATCGTCAAGTATAGGTGTCATTGGCTAGCCATACTTAAAGTATAGTTAGTCCCGATAGCTGTACTTCACGATAGGCTGACTGACCTGTTTCAAGTGGTATTCAAGAACGGGCATAAACACAAGGATGCCCACTGCCTTTTGAAGAATCCATTAGTGGAACACAGCAGCACGAATGAAATTTCAGACCTCACTGAATTAGGTGACGTTCCAGCTGAACAGAAGGAAGATCCAGCATTATTAATAACCATAGTCGCCTTGGAGAAAGGAGAACCGACTAATGGGGAGTTCCAACTTACTTACGGGACATTGTATAAGGGCAACTAGATCCACTGGGCCCCAAATGGCTATTGGTCATTCCAGCTCATCTCCAATTGGCTATTCTCAAGTATTTCCATGATGCCCCACACAGAATCAGACACAAGTATTACTGGAAAGGTCTCTACCGATCTGTCAAGCACTATGTGAGTCACTGTTAAGAGTGCCAGCAATGAAAGCATGTGCTGCAATTATCTCCAGGGCATCTCATACCAATTTCACCTCCAGCAGCTCTATTCCAGCGAGTTGGGATTGATACTTTAGGGAGGTTCCCCGAAGTTGACAACCCGTAACCATTGGATAATAGTCTGCACTGACTACCTCACATGCTATGCTGTCACCAAACCTGTGCCGACTGCAGAAGCTCCAGAGGTCACAAAATTCCTTGTAGAAGACATTACTTTGAAGTATGGAGCAGCATGTGTGATGAAATCTGATCGTGGAAAAGCATTCCAGTCAAAACTAGTATCAGAATTGTCCACAGAATGACAACTGCATACCATCCTCAGACAAATGGTCTTACAGAACGTTTTAACAAGACGTTAGCAGATATGCTGTAGATGTACATTGATGTTGACCAGAAGGATTGGGATACAATACTGCCAGTCATGACATTTGCTTATAATACTGCAAGACAAGATACCCCTGGCTTTACGTCGTTTTTCCTGCTCCATGGCTGTGAAGCTGAGACAACAATGGATACACTATTCCCGTTTCAACCGGACGACACTCAGGATGACTATGTTAAACAGCTCATAACCAGGATCAAAGAAGCAAGACAGCTGGCTCGCATACGGACACTGGACGCCCAGGAGAAGTACCGTCAGCGGTATTACGACAAGCACCGACCTGTTGTGTACAGCCCAGGAGATCTGGTATGGATTTTTACCCCTATATGGAAAGTTGGACTATCAGAAAAGTTATTGAAGTAATACTTTGGTCCATATTGTGTCATACACCGCCTGTCAGGCGTCACATACGAAGTTGAGGATTATGAGCCATCGTCGAAGTGACAAAAACGAAGACACATTGTTCACGTCCTCTGCATGAAGCCTTACTACGATCCTGAAGAGCAAATAGGCGAAAATGGCTTCTTGTTCAAGGACTCTAAGGACAGTAATGATACTGATGAAGCCATGACAGTAATGTCTGTCATCGGTAATCATGCAGAAGTGAAGGATTCTCCAGAACTGCCATACAAAGGACCCATGACAAGATCATAACATTGCATCTGGCTCCAAAGGGAACCTAACAGCAGGTTGTTGTTTTTTCAGGAGAGGGAGCAACGCCGCAAGAACCCAAGTTAACCAACTGCCTGCGTGGTGCAATGGATAGCACTGATTGCGGTGTTGAAGGTCACCAGTACAATCCTGTCCCCCGGCAAAAAATTATTTCTTTGTAATTATCATTTCCAGGATGTTCTACATGTTTCTTGTGTTAACTATTCTTCTAATTTCTGGTACATTCTGTTTGCATATAAATACCAGAGCACTCTGCCTGAGATGCAGTCAGTGCTGCATGTATGTTTCAGTTCACAATAAACCTGCTTTCAGTGTTAAGTGTTGTGTTCAGTTGACAACCCTGCCTTCGAAGTCAAGTCTGCTTCCATTTCAATGTGGCAATATTGTGGAAAATCATAAGTAATGAAATAATGTACAACATGAATAAATGAATGTGAAAGTATGAAAAGGGGTGACCACATAATGGGTGTGAGTCATACGATGCATTACTTAACAAAACAAAGCGGCACACAATTTTAAGCTGGCACACAAATCTGGCCTGCAGGGTGCAATATGTAGCCTGTGTGTGGTGTACAGGGATGTTGGTCACTACGGTGATGAGAAAGCTTTAAGAGCCAGACCTACAAACAAATCAGGAGACAACCCCACATTCCCACACTATAGAGTAATCAGTTCTCTGCACAATCTGAGTCTTCCAGACGAGATTTAAATAAGTAGTGAGTGCAATAGTGCGGCTGGAGATCTGGAAGGGCTGTCAAGTTTGGGCATGCTCACATTTAAATTGCTAAATTAGTTAAGTCAGTTGACACACCTTCACATGGGTCACGTAATCCCCATCATCAGAACTGAGGCTTTGACATGTGTAGAAGGGGTAGAGCTGCCAATACCAAATGTCACGGTAAAGGCAGTCACAAAGGCATTGCCACATATACAGTTTTCTAGGTTAGGCATTCCTTGCACCTTCCCAACCGATTACGGAAACCGATTTGAATCGCAGTTGTTTACTGACAGCCTCGACTGTGGGGCCGCAGCCTTCTTCACGCCACCAGTTGATATCCCACTAGCAATGGAACAGTGATGTCATTACACCTTACATAAAAATGATACCGATATGTACGTACTGTCAGGCTCACACACAGCAGAGGACAACAATCGGCAACATTCACTGGCCGAGCCAGTCCGGAGTCAGCAGTTCGATACCGGACAAACTCTATATCGTACGAACACTCCAGAGACAAAGACAGTTCACATGACAATTCAGTTCTCATACGTGCTGCTAATATACAAACTTACCTGTCGGGCAAAAAGAGGAGAAAATTTTCATTCATAAAGGCTGACTCTAATGGTTCCTACCCCTGCAACCGATCCCGCTGCAAAACCTGTCCAATGCATCCTCCCACTACCACATACTCTAGCCCCACCTCAGGAAAAACCTACCCGATTCAAGGCAGGGCCACATGTGAGACAACACATGTCATATACCAGCTGACATATGTCCACTGTTCAGCCTTTTATGTTGGTATGACTACCAACAAATCGGCTGAGCGGATGAAGGGACACAGACGGACTGTTCGCCTGGTGGACACCCAATATCCTGTGGCAGAACATGCCCTCCAGCATAACTCCAGGGATCTGGGCACGTGTTACACCACACGTGCCATTTGGATAGTACCAACAAACACCAGTCCCTCAGAGCTACGGAGGTGGGAACTTGCCCTACAACATATCCTCTCCTCCCGCCACCCCCCTGGCCTAAATCTACGCTAACCCCTCCCCTTCCTCCATCCTCAGCTCACCTATTCATTATCCGTTCCTTACCTCTCTCTTCTCTCTTCTCTCTCTCTCTCTCTCTCTCTCTCTCTCTCTCTCTCTCTCTCTCTCTCTCTCTCTCTCTCTCCGTGTGTGTGTGTGTGTGTGTGTGTCCATCCATATTTCCCTGTTAATGGTAAACGTTTTAGACACCTTCTCCGCCCCTCCTACACCCCTCAGCATCATTCATTTCACTCATCTTCTCTTCTCTTTACTACTTGATCTTTCCTCTTTAGTTATATTTATCCTCTCTGGCTTGGCTCAGTGCATACATGCAGTATCTCTGACGTCCACACTCCTGAAACACCACCTTCATGACCTATGTCGTGAACTACCTTTCCCTTCTGTTCCCATCCTTTCTTCTTCCCTTCTCTCCCACCTGACAAAGGAACTGTGTTCTGAAAGCTTGTCCTTGTCCTTTTTGTCCCATTTTTTCTGATTCTTCATTTGTGTGACTATCGGCGGTACAGCACAATGGTAAGTACTGGCCAGCCATTCTACCTCGTTTTTAACAATATTCACATAATCGAGTGTCCTTTACAGATGCTACATTACACCTACAGTGTATTGGCCTATAAACGTGATCTTACAAATGGAATAAATTTGAAGCTCAACTGGAAAGGCACCTCTACAGCAGTGTCTCGGCTATTTTCCAACGACACGCACAGAACGTACGACGACAAGTGATTCTACCACATTTTTGAAGACTTTGACGGACCACCTGCCTTCGCTGGCACTCGCCACAAGAGCTGATTGTCAGGTCGAATACTGATGATATCATATTCTCAAATCACTCAGTTTTGAAAGCAGACAACAGGAAGTGTAGAGTGAATCACTGGTTTGACAGAGATTATTTCAATTAAAAAAATTGTAGACTATTCGTTGTATTTACTTTAGTTACTAGTTCAACAGTGGAAAATCCTGCTTGGAATGTCAATAACATGACAGATACAACTAACCATAAAGATAATCACATACACACAACTTACATATTTGACCAGGGCCTTCATAAATAATTTTAAAAAATATTTAGAAATTACCACATTCACACAAACATTAAGCACACATGACCACCAGCTCTGGGCACTCCGGTACAACGAGCACCTCGATAGTGAGGAGGAGTAAAGTGGAGAGGGGGAGGATGGAACATTCTGCTCTGTGTTTAACTATACAGTTATATCCAATATTAAAAACTACAGGGTAAGGTAATAAGTGTCCCAGAATTTTGAAACCATTGGTAATAGTATTGAAGGAGATGGAACAGAGCTACACTTACTTTCAACAGGATGCAGCAACTGCTCATGCAACCGGCCACACTTTACGACACATGTACACAATCTGTAAACCCGATACTGATCAGTGTGGTTGTGATCCTGGCTGGCCACCCAGGGCACCTGCCTTCGAGTCTACAGTGAATTGCAACAATCCTTATAGTCTTCCAGATCTGCTGCAGAATCTATTTCTTTTTCTCTACTGAGTTTGTTTTGGAACTCTATTCTCTGCGCAACTATCACTTGCCCCAAACTGTACTTACATATTTCGATGTTATGACGAAACTGTAAGAATGTTTAATGTGCTCACAGTTGTGAATTGAAATGAAAGCCAGTAGAATCTTACATATAAATGGACATCCATAGCCAGACATGCACACCCTCACTTATAAAAAATAAATTTAAACATAATTACAGCCTTAACAATATCATAGCAATGCTCAACAGATACCTGCTTACTTCCATTCTACCATAAACAGAAAAACATATTTATGTATAATTTAGCAATTAATACCTACACCATCCTCTTTTCTCCGTGGCTGTAGTGTGTCATGTCGAATGGATCGAGCCATTCTTTGCTATCTTGACCCACTGAAGTATCTGTTCTGAAACAATGGTAAACCAGTAACATAAGAACTCCTGTAAGACATTAAGAAACCAACGGTATTAATGTTGTTCCTATTACACAAAATCTGACACCTCGAGTATACAGTTTTGAGATTATAAACTCCATAAAAGGTAATCCAATAAATTTCTGGCGTGCAGCCGTGCAAATTCTATGTCTTCCACTAATATTTCGGCTGCATATCATCCGGCCGTCTTCAGAGTGAGTCCACGACTACCGACAAGTTGCCAGGCGCGGCCGTATATACACCGTCGCAGCAGCACTGTGCGTGCGGGTCTCAGATGCTGCTCGGCGGCAAACAGGTACACTTAGCACGTGCGCACCCTGTGGCGAAAGGAATCGGGAGTTCGATTCTGTTATCGATATATGTTCTGTGGTGGCAACACCTAGTCGACATCTCTGTAATTTTTTTACATTAAGTGCAGGATTCCATGCCTTATCCAAATTAAAACAATTATCTCTGTTTATTAAATTTTCAGATATTCTAATTTCTACTACTTCTTTAAAAATTGCATCCCAAAATGAAGATATAAGTGTTAAAATCTTCACATCACTGTAATTCATTGAGTGCCCTTTATCTAAAGTGTTCTGCTACAGCTGACTTGTCTGGCTGTAATAAACGAGTGTATCTTCGGTGTTCGACACAAGTTTCGTGGAGAGTGCGGGATTCTCTGTCTCTGTCCTATATACGAACATTTGCAATTTCCACATGGTATCTGATACACACCGGACTTTCTAAGCAACAGATCATCTTTCACATATCTGACTAATGCTGCACTCTTCCTAGATGGCCGGAAGATTACTTTCACTTGATGTTTTTGGAGAATTCTACCGATATTTGAAGAAAGAGCACCCATGTAGGGCAACAATGCTCACGATCTGACGCTGTCCTCTTGATGAGGATGATCCAATCAGCTGTACTTGGCCATCTGTCTTCTTGTAGCCACTTCATGAAACCAGTTGGATTTGGCCCATGTTGTACCATCAACCCAGTTCCAAGAGTCAGAAGATGAAACAGGTGCTATCTTCAAATGTAATTAATACAGGTCTTCAGAGACACTGTCCAACTTTCTACGAGTAAAACGGATCCTTTCTTGAACTGGGTTCATGAAGTGGCTACAAGAAGACAGATGACCAAGTACAGCCAATTGGACCATCCTCATCAGGAAGCATCTGTTGTTCGACGCCCCATTATAAATTTAACGGGAAAGGATCCAGATGAAGCTACAATATCTGTCTTAAGTAAAGGGCTAAATTTTGCTCCAACTCTAAAGATCTTGCCAATACCATCTTTCATCAGTGCCTTTGAAGAAGCTGTCCGACCACTATCAGAGGAATCAGCTGAAGAAGTTAGACGTGAAAGCTGCCATGCAATTATGAAATATCGTCCACAGAACAGTAAAATTTCTAAGGAATAGAGGTTATACATATGAAAACTCCGTGAGGACACTGACACCATTGTTCTACACGCTGATAAAGGCAATGTTACTGTCCTACTGCCTCAGGAAGTTTATAATGAAAAATCCTTGAATTACTAAGTTCTGGCGCATATCGGAAGATCAAAAAGACCCAACTAGCAAGGTGACAATAAGGACTGCTTCTTTACTAAATCCTTCAATGCTAGAAAAGGAAGTTATAAGAAGTTTAAAGGTGGGAGTGGCAGTACCACCGAGATTTTATGGGCTTCCTAAAGTCCACAAATTAGATAAGGATGAGTGTCTAGAGGATATTCCAATGCATCCAATAACTAGCACTATTGGTTCACCAATGTACCTTCCTGCCAAGTATTTGGCTTCACTATTAAAACCATTAGTGGGAAAATGTAGTCACCACATTCGTAATTCTATAGATTTTATTCAGAGGCTTAAGAACATCAGGCTTAATAGTACAGATGTGTTGGTGAGTTTTGATGTGGTATCATTATTTACCAAGGTACCAATAAGTGAGTTTTTGTCTCTTATTGGCCAACACTTTGACGAGGACATCACAACCTTATTTGAGCACGTACAGCGGTCATCCTATTTTCAGTTTCAGGGTGAATTTTATGAGCAGATTGATGGAGTCACCATGCGAAGCCCCCTTCCCCCCTGGTGGCTAACTTCTTTATGGAAAACTTAGAGGACAAAGCATTGGACTCCACGAGTTTTAAACCTACGGCCCCTCTGGAGATACGTGGACGACACGTTTGTAGTATGGCATCACGGAAACGATGAATTGCATCAATTTCTTCACCCTTTAAATTCCATCCTTGATAGTATTAAATTTACTATGGAAATGGAAAAGATTGGCTGCCGTCCTTTCTTGGACGTCCTCATTCACCATAAAACTGATGGCACACTAGAACATGCTGTGTATCGCAAACCAACACACACAGATCTGTATTTACACGCCAGCAGCTGCCATCATCCTTCACAAACTGCAGGCGTTCTTAAAACATTGGTGCACAGAGCACACTGTATATCGGATGGTGAGAACTTGGAAATAGTGCTCACACACCTCAAGGACATCTTCAATGCGAATGGATATTCCCAACAACAGATTCGCAGAGCATTCAATGTTAAACTGAGTTATCAAATACATGACCTGGAGGAAGAAGATAGCATCAGATCAAGAGTGTTCTTGGCCTATGTGGGTGCTCTTTCTTCAAAGATCGGTAGAATTCTCCAAAAACATCAAGTTAAAGTTATCTTCCAGCCACCTATGAAGATCACAGCATTAGTCGGAACTGTGAAAGATGATCTGTTGCTTAGAAAGTCTGGTGTGTATCAAATACCATGTGGAAACTGCGAATGTTCGTATATAGGACAGACAACCTGCACTGTCCACGAAATATGTGTCGAACACGGAAGATACACTCGTTTATTACAGCCAGACAAGTCAGCTGTAGCAGAACATTGTTTAGATAAACGGCACTAAATGAATTACAGTGATGTGAAGGTTTTAACACCGATATCTTCATTTTGGGATGCAATTTTTAAAGAAGCAGTAGAAATTAGAATATCTGAAAATTTAATAAACAGTAGATTACAGTGCAATAAGGCGGCTGGGGTGGATGAAATTAAGCCGGAACTCATTAAATGCGGTGGAATATCAGGTCTCAAATGGTTACGCAGGACAATTGAGAAGGCGCGGGAATCGGGACAGGTTCCGTCTGCCTGGACGAAAGCGGTAATCACACCAATTTTCAAACATGGAAACAGAGAAGTTTGTTACAACTATCGAGGTATCTCTTTAATTAGCGTTGTAGGCAAAATATTCTCAGGTATTGTTGAAAGGAGGGTGCAAGTATTAATTGAGGATAAGTTAGATGAAAATCAGTGTGGGTTTAGGTCTCTTAGAGGCTGTCAGGACCAGATCTTTAGCTTACGGCAGATAATGCAAAAGTGCTATGAGTGGAACAGGGAATTGTACCTATGTTTCATAGATCTAGAAAAGGCTTATGACCATGTTCCTAGGAGGAAGCTACTGTCAGTTCTACAAGATTATGGTATAGGAGGCAAACTACTGCAGGCAATTAAAGGGCTTTATGTAGACTGTCAGGCAGCAGTTAGACTAGATGGCAAATAAGCTAAAAGTTCAGGGTAGTTTTAGGGGTAAGACAAGGCTGTAACCTGTCACCACTGTTGTTCATACTATTCATGGATCAGATGTTGAAAACAGTAGACCAGCAGGGCAGGATTAAAATAGGTGAAAACAAAATAAGCAGTCTCGCATATGCAGATGACTTAGTTGTAATGGCCGATTCGATTGAACGGTTGCAAACTAATATTTCAGAGCTCGATCA
This sequence comes from Locusta migratoria, assembly GCA_026315105.1. NCBI lineage: Eukaryota > Metazoa > Arthropoda > Insecta > Orthoptera > Acrididae > Locusta > Locusta migratoria. The sequence goes on from CM048745.1 coordinate 16,778,308, forward strand.
GAGGTGCAAGGAATATGATATGAAGATCAGCATCTCCAAAACAAAAGTAATGTCTGTGGGAAAGAGATTTAAATGGATTGAGTGCCAAATAGGAGGAACAAAGTTAAAACAGGTAGACAGTTTCAAGTACCTGGATGTATTTTCCCACAGGATGGCAACATAGTGAAATAACTGGAATCGAGGTGCAGCAAAGCTAATGCAGTGAGTACTCAGTTAAGATTTACTCTCTTCTGCTAGAAGGAAGGAAGTACCAAGACTAAGTTGGCAGTGCACCGCTCTATCTTTCGACCAACTTTGTTGTATGGGAGTGAAAGATGGGTGGATGCAGGTTACCTTATTCATAAGGTAGAGGTTACAGATATGAAAGTAGCAAGAATGATTGCAGGTACTAATAGATGGGAACAATGGCAGGAGGGTGCCATAATGAGTAAATCAAAGAAAAACTGGGAATGAACACCATAGACGAAGCAGTTAGAGTGAACAGGCTGAGATGGTGGGGTCATGTTACACGCATGGGAGAAGCAAGGTTACCTAAGAGACTAATGAGTTTGGCAGTGGAGGGTAAGAGGAGTCGAGGTAGACCAAGAAGAAAGTACTTAGATTCGGTGCAGAATTATTTTGAAGTAAAAGGCATAACATCAGACGAGGCATCAATGTTAGCATTGAATAGGGGATCATGGGGGAATTTTACTAGAGGTACTATGCTCCAGACTGAACACTGAAAGGCATAATCAGTCTCTAATGATGATGATGATGATGATGATGAGAGATAATGGCTTTAATTTAGCCAAGATGTTGACTCCTGCACTTAATATAATAAAATTACAGAGATGTCGACATGGTGTTGCCACCACAGAATATGTATCGATAACAGAATCGAACTCCTGATTCCTTTCGCCACAGGAGGCGCGCGTGCTAAGTGTCGCCTGTTTGCCGCCGACCAGCATCTGAGACCCCCCCGCCTGCCGCCGCCACCACGATGTTGGATATAAGGCCATGCCTGGCAACTTGTCAGCAGTTGTGGACTCACTCTGAAGATGGCCAGACGATACGCGGTCAAAATATTAGTGGAAGACATAGAATTTGCACAGCTGCACGCCCGAATTTTATTGGCTTACTCGTCACGCCGAAAAATATTGAAAATGCACATCCTTAACAGGGTGATTATAATTACACTTTCAAACCACTGCAAAAATAACACTACTGGTCAGAATGATGTCAAATCACAATGGAACCATCAAATGAGGTGAAGTTGACCAATTTTTAACTTAATCATTCCTGAAACCGTTGAAATTATATTAACGGTTGTAGTAATAACATGTTTGGTTGTTATTACATTTTGCTCTTTAACACTTTTGAATATGTAAATAAAAACTGCCCTTGTCAACTTCACCCCGTGTGGAGGTGAAACTGACTGACTATATATGATAATTTTCAGTTAATTATGACTCTAGAGTGATTTTAATTTTTTCTGACACATTACCAGTGAGAGTCAAATAAATATGGCAAAAAATTAAAATTTTGTACTAATTTCTGATTTAAATATAATAAAGTTTTAAAGACACAAAAAAGGACTACAAATTTTCTTAAATAATTTCCAAAGAACCATACACAAGAAAAGGTGGTCATTGTAGATTAAAACCAGAAATATCAAATTTGAAATAAATTCTTCCCTTTGTCCAATTATTGGGTTTGGTAATTTTTAAACAATTTGTGAAGCCTCGATTGTGCTCATATTTTCAATTATAAGCAGTACAAAATGAGACTTTTTTGTTCACAGGATTATAGTGTCTAATTGTCCTCGACACGTCGTAATAACTTTCCCCACATAACGTTTCACTGTTTTCTTTATTCAATAATGTACACACCACTTAAGGTGTAGTCAGGAATGGAAAGTGGCATGGGCTTTAAATTAAAAGATAGCATTTAGATTTTGAACAAGAAACCATTTAGGTTTCTTTCCTAATGGGAAATCCGTGGTAATGATTGCCAAGGGGCAAGAGGAGGTAGCCCATGTAACCCCAGACACATCTCAAAAGAGAAGGGAAATGGAAAGATAACAGAACTACGACACCTATGTGTCAGTTCTGACAGGGATCTCTGAACAGAAGATAGTTACGCTTTTCAGCCGCAGCTAAGAGCCTAAATTCGATACGTCGGGTAATACGGCAGAGCGATTCGATCGGCAGAGAGGCTTCCTAATCACTATTTGGCCCATTCTGACAAAACTAGTGGATTGTACACTTCCTCACCCCATATGAAGTCACTAAAGTGAATTCAACCATCCCAATGGGATATTTCAGTTCCAGATAACTATTCAATATTCCATTTACAATTAAAGTATTGCATTTTGGACAACTGTTCCATCTGTTTGCTCCTATGACTGCCATTGGCGCTTGTTATTTTGTTGTTCTCCAATTGACTTCTCGTGTCGGATTGGGGGGGGGGGGGGGGCGTCGCTGGGGCTTGCTGCGGTGAGTCGTGGTTCATTCGTGCCTCGTAGATGACCAGCCCCATTTGTGTGGAGTGTGGGACATGCGCGTGCAGCGACAGCTTAACTACTGGCCTTGCAAATCTCCTTAACTGTGGGAAACTGGAGAGACAGGCACCTCTCTTTTTATCAGCAAACAATGGCAAATGCTAGCGAGACGAGTTGGTACCAATCTGGAGCAGTCGATCCCAGCTCAGCTGTAATTTGCTTTGGTGGATGGGGCAAAAGGGTGTTACCTAGTTATCCACTCGTTAAACCAGATCGAGCAAAGAGCAGGAATTAGATCGACCACCCTCCACAGTGACATAGCACAGATATTCGAGATAAGTTTTTTGGAAGTTTTACTTATCCCCTTTGTGCCTAATTAAGAGTTTTTCTTTTGTTGTGGTGCAATGCTGGCTTTTAACTTGTTCCAGATAGCGGACCAGTTGCTTAAGGGGAAAATTGTCGCTTTCCCACCAGTGTTTCCTCACTTTATTGTGGCAGGATCCACCATTATGTTTCATAGTTTCTTCTGAGACATTTTCTTGTCTTTGCGAAATTTGGCATCCATTTATCTGCCCGGTGGCCTTTCTTGGAACTGAGGCTATACAGTACACAAAAGTAACTTCAGTAGCCTATATTAGGGCGGTTTTGTCCTCGTGTGAGGTTCGCACAAAGGTATTACTGAGGGAGTCTTGTAATGTGCTCAGTGTTCAGTGTTCAGTGTTTGTTATTTTTTTGGTGTTTGGTTCTCTCGTCTGCGGTTCAGGTAAGGGCATAGTTTCTCAGCAGTGGTTTAGGAGCCTCATTCTACCTCACTTAATGTTTGCATGTGGTTAGTTTTCTCGTGAAAGTGGAGACCTGCGCTTACACGCAATACACCCTGTTAACCTGTGTTTGGGTTTCTACTCTGGCCTGTTTGCTTGTTCTGTGGCCAGCCATATCAAAGTATCTGTTGTTTTAAGCAGTGTGAATATGTGGTTATGACCTTTCACCATCTGTTGTGCTTTAAATCTGATACTTGTCTTGGCACATCTCTTATTTATTGAATAAGATTATGGTCTTAAGCAGTGTATAACATTTCTCTAGTCCCGAGACCATACGTTAAATTAGACTGGAGACTCTTGCTGCCTTTTATATAATCCCGTTGTTTTCATGCCCCTGGGACATCCCATCACTAATTCGAGGAAATCAGTTGGTTAACTCGATTCTGAGACAAACCTTTTGACCACAGCCCTGGAGGATGTGGATAGTAACATTGCCTTCTTTGAGAGTATACCTTCGGGGTCAATTTTGTCCCGCTTGGATTTGAAAGCCTTATCATTAGATTGTGAGTACAGTCCATTGTTAGAAAGGCTGGTTAAGTGTGTTACAATCCTCCAGGTTAGAAAGTCTGCATTGGGGTAAGTGAGCAGGAAGTGCACAATCCTATACACAAGGCTAGGCAGGAAGTGGGAGTGTCAGCTAAGGCAATGTTAACGTCTGATCGCTTTGCTCAATTGCTGAATCCGGTTGTTGATTTATTAAAGAAAGTGTCGGAGTTATCAATCAGATACATTAGTAGGAATTGGGGGTTCCCGTGGTTGTTAGTGCGATGTGAACAGCACGCTAATGCCTTCCAACTTCTGCGTACTGTTATTTTATTGGTTTTTTATACCTAGCCCAATAATTAGAAGAAGATTATTTATTTATTTAGCCTGTATAATCTGGTATCACAGAATGTGTTCAGATGTTGGACATGACATATTATACATAGTAGCTTAAGAGTAGCATCATACATTCTGATACATAGTATATAATTTCTGAATAGTTCATTAACACAGGCTGTAGGGTTCTCACTTCGGATATTCTTTTACTGAGTAAAAGCAATGAGACAGTAGATAAGATTCAAAGTTTTACTAAATTGTAGGTTGTCATTAATAGATTTTATACTTGTGGGAACCTTGTTGAAAAGTTAAAGAGCCACATGCAATGTTCCCTTTTTACATAATTCGGTGGCAGCATGTAACACACACACACACACACACACACACACACACACACACACACACACACATACACACATTATTTCTTTATTTTTCTCGAGTCTAGGTTGGTCTATAGTTTTTTAAGAATTTTTTAATCTCAAGTATGTATAGACATGGCACTGGTAGGATCTCCAGCTTTCTGAAGATAGGTCTGCAAGAGTATCTAGCTTTGCTGTCATTTATGATCCTCACCACTTTCTTCTGGATTCAGAAGGTGCTGAGGGCAGTTGGAAATTTACCCCTGAAAATCACACCGTATCTCAGGTGGACCGGTATCTATGCATAATGTGAACTTACTACTCTTTTCAGTACACTCAGTGCACAACGGCCAGTACTTATTTTGATACTGACGTTTGTGATATGTCTGTCCCATTTTAGATTTTCATTTACCCATAAATCCAAGACTTTGAAATCTGTATTAGTATCTATTTGTTGGCTGTTTATTTTTGCAAGTGGTTGAGAGGGGTTGGCATTTTGAAGGGTATGAAAGTTCGTGGAAACTGTATTTTAATGTTAATTGTTAGCTTGTTAACTGTAGCCCAGTTGCTGAGTTGTTCAGTAGCTACATTCGCTGCTTTCTGAACTCCTCTGTGTTATCCTCGAATACAATTGTATCGTCAGCATATATTACTGTTTTATGTGCAACTACATCCAGGATCAAGTTATTAATGTACAGGATGAACAACAGAAGTCTCAATACAGAGCTCTGCGGCACACCTTGTTTGACAGATTGACTACTGGACAGGATTTCTATTACTGAATTAAGTCGTTTGTTGATATGTTTCATGCTGACTTTCTGAGTGTGATTGATTAGGAATGATGCTATCCACTTTTCTGCAAGTGTGATTTTTTAGTGCGGTGGCTGATGAGACATGTTACAGTTATTTTTACTCAATTGCCCAGCTATACTTGTATAGAATGTGTCAGCCACAGTTTCAGGATTAGATATCAGTTCATTTTTGTGATTTATTTCTATGTTGGTATGTATAACATTGCTTTCCCTTCTTTCCCTCTTTATGATATCCACAGTGTTTTAACTTCGTTGTTTGATTTGGCAATGTACTTATCTTTGTGCATCCTTTTAGCTTGTCTTACCTCTCTTCTTAGGATACAAGTGTAGCTCTCATAGAACCACAGTTAGCTGAGGAGAGCCATTCATTTGCTTACATAACATGTGGAGTATTCTCTTATTTTTGCAGGGGGTTTTTATGGCTGGTGTAATCCAATTATTGATTTTCTTGCTATTGTTTCTTCTTACAGATTTTTTCAGAAAACTCTCTTCAAGGCGGTGCACCACAGTGACTATAAGTATCTTAAATTTTGCACTGACATCATTTGCAGCATACAATTCTGTCCACTTTCCTCTACTTAGGAGGTCATTAATTTTATTGAAGTTATCTGGAGTGTAATATCTTCAAAGCTTTTTAGGTGGTACTGGGATTGAAATATCTTTGCTAACACTAACATTTAGTATAACAGCTTGGTAATCACTGGATCTTACATTATGTGTTTGAACAGTTGATTTAAGTTTCCGCCCTCATGAGTAACCGACATGGCCGAAGTGGGGTGGCTATCGTGCCTTACCAATACAGATAGCCATACCGTAGGTGCAACCACAGCGGAGGGGTATCTGTGGAGAGGCCAGACAAACGTGTGGTTCCTGAAGAGGGGCAGCAGCCTTTTCAGTAGTTACAGGGGCAACAGTCTGGATGATTGACTGAGCTGGCCTTGTAACATCACATAGTTGCAAATGGCTGAAAGCAAGGGGAAACTACAGTCATTACTTTTCCCGAGGACATGCAGCTCTACTGTATGAATATATGATAATGGCGTCTTCTCGGGTAAAATATTCCTGAGATAAAATAGTCCCCCATTCGGATCTCCAGGTGGGGATTACTCAGGAGGATGTCGTCATCAAGAAAAACTAAACAGGCATTCTACGGATCGGAGTGTGGAACATTCTACTCCTTAATCGTGTAGGTAAGTTAGAAAATTTGAAAAGAAAAATGGATAGGTTAAAGTTAGATATGGTAGGGATTAGTGAAGTTTGGTGGCAGGATGAACAGGATTTCTGGTCTGGTGAGTACAGGGTTATAAACACGAAATCAATTGGTGGTAACGCAGGAGTAGGTATGATAATGCATAAGAAAATAAGAATGCGGGTAACTTACTAACAACAACATAGTGAAGGGAGTATCGCAGCAAAGATAGACACCAACCCAACACCGAGCACAGTAGTGCAAGTTTATACGCCAACTAACTCTGCCAATGACAACATCAAAGAAATGTATGAGGAGATAAAAGAAATCTTTCAGAAAAATAAGGGAGATGAAAACTTGATTGTGATGGGGGACTGGAACTCGGTAGTAGGAAAAGGAAGAGACGGAAATGTTGTAGGTGAATATGGACTGGGGAAAAGAATTGAGAAAGGCAATCACTTTGTAGAATTTTGTGCAGAGCACAATTTAATGATCACCAACACTTTGTTTAAACATCATAAAAGAAGGCTGTATAGTGGAAGAGACCAGGAGACACTGGACAGTACCAGATTGACTTTATAATGGTAAGGAATAGATTTAGGAACCAGATTTTCAACTGTAAGACATACCCATGGGCAGATACAGTCTCTGAGCATAACTTATTGGTAATGAACTGTAGATTAAAACTTAAGAGACTGCAGAAAGATAGGAAAGTTAGGAGATGGAACCTGGACAAACTGAAGGAACCAGAGGTGGTTAAGGGTTTCAGAGGGAGTATTAGGCAAGGATTGGCTGAAACGGGGGGAAGTAATACAGTAGAGGAAGACTGGGTAGCCCTGAGAGATAGAGTAGTGAAAGCAGCAGAGGATCATATAGGCAGAAGGACAAAGCCTAATATAAATCACTGGATAGCATAGGATATACTGGACTTAATTGATGAAAGGAGAAAATCTAAAAAAATGCAGCAAGGGAAGCAGGCAAAAGGAACTGCAAACGTCTGAAAAATGAGACTGACAGGAAGTGCAGACTGGCTAAGCAGGAGTGGCTAGATGACAAATGAAAAACCATAGAAAATGTACAACAAGGGGAAAAATAGATAACCTCCTACAGGAAAATAAAAGAGATATTTGGAGACAAGAAAAGCAGCTGTATGAATATCAAGAACTCAGACAGAAAACCAGTATGAAGCAAAGATGGGAAATCTGAAATGTGGAAGGTATATAAAGAGGGCCTATACAAAGGAAATAAACTTCAAGGAATATTCTAGAAATGGAAGAAGATGTGGAGGAAGAGGAGATAGGAGCTAAATACTGTGAGAAGGATTTGACAGAGTACTGAAAGATTTGAGTTGAAACAAGGCCATTGGAATAGATGATATTCTGTCCAAACTGCTGATATTGTTAGGAGAACCAGTCATGAAGAAATTGTTCCACCTGGTATGCAAAATGTATGAGACAGGGGAAATACCCTCAGACTTCAAGAAGAATATAATAATTCCAAAGAAAACAAGTGCAGACAAATGTGAAAATTACAGAACTATGAGTATAATAAGTCATAGTTGCAAAATACTAACACAAATTATTTATACTCGAATGGAAAAAACTTGTGGAATCCGAACACGGGGAAGATAAGTTTGGATTTAGGAGAAACGTAGGAACACAAGAGGCAATACTCACATTACGACTTATCTTAAAAGATAGGCTAACGAAAGGCAAACCTACATTTTTAGCATTTGTAGATTTGGAGAAAGCTTTTGACAATCTTGACTGGAATAAACTCTTTCAAATTCTGAGGGTAACAGGGGTAAAATATAGGGAGCAAACAGTTATACTCAACTTTTACAAAAACCAGACAGCGGTTATTAGAGTTGAAGAGCAAGAAAGGGGTGCAGAGGTTGGGAATAGAGTAAGACAAGGTTGTAGCCTTTTCCCAATGTTGTCCAATCTGTACATTGAGTAAGAAGTGAAGGAATGCAAGGAGAAATTTGGAGAGGGAATTAAATTTCAGGGAGAAGAAACAAAAAGTTTGCAATTTGGCGATGACATAGTAATTCTGTCAGTGACCACAAAGGATCTAGAAAAGCAATTGAATGGAATGGACACTGACTTGGAAGGAAGATATAAGATGAACATCGACAAGGGTAAAACAAGGAAAATGGAATGTAGCATCAGAAAGTCAGGAGATGCTGAAGGAATTAGATTAGGTAATGAGACAATAAAAGTAGTAGATGAGTTTTGTTATTTTGGTAGCAAGATAACTTCTGATGGCCGAAGTAAATTAGATATAAAATGCAGAATGTCTATGGAAAGAAAAGCATTTCTGAAGAAGCGAAATTTGTTGACCTCCAATATTAATTTAAATGTTAGGAAGTCCTTTCTGAAAGCATTTGTCTGGAGTGTGGCATTGTTTGGGAATGAAACATGGACGATAAGGAGTTTAGGCAGAAGGATAATAGAAGCTTTTGAAATGTGGTGCTACAGACAAATGATGAAAATTAGATGGGTAGATCACATAACTAATGAGAAGGTGCTTAATTGAATTGGGGAGAAAAGGAGTTTCTGGCATATCCTGACTAAGAGAAGGGATAGATTAGTGGGACACATCTGAGACATCAAGGAATCGTCAACTTAGCATTAGAAGGAAGTGTGTGAGGTAAAAATTGTAGAGGGAGACCGAGGGATGAATACAGTAACAGATTCAAAAGGATGTAGGTTGCCGAACTTACTATCAGATGAAGAGTCTTGCACAGGACAGGGTAGTGTGGAGAGCTGCATGAAACCAGTGTGCGGACTGAAGTCCACAACAACAACAAAAGATTTCAGTTTATTTCTGTAAACAAGAATTTGGTCCAAGGTAGCCTTTGATGTGGTTATTACTCTTGTAGGTTCATTTATGATGCACTGCACAATATTGGATATTGTAAGATTGGTAAATGTCTCCCTGTTTCTATTTTGACTGAGAAAGTATGAAATTCATCACATGTAAAGAAATCATATTTCCAGCAACATACTTTCCTTAAGAACAAGTCAAATTTGTACAGAAAGTCATTAAGATTACTGGATGGTAAACGGTAAACTGTGCCTTTAAGGAGATTTAGATTATCTATATTTATAGCTGTACTTCCGAAAGCACTGTCTGCTCCATTTTCTTTCAGGAAAGGTAGTGGGCTAAAGTCAGCATGTTGTTTGGTGTAGGTATCTGCACCCTCATTTAACCTGGAGCAGTGATCACACAGCTTGAGGCCCATCAGTAGAATGAGTTTACTTTCGTTGGTATTGAGCCATTGTTCTGTAAGACATTCCATAGATATGTCACTGAGCTAGTGTGTTAGTAGAACATTTAAGTCTTCAATATTCACAGAATATACAACATCAACTGTGATTGGGCAAAGCTGAAAATGTGACGTCTGTTCTTTCGGAACAGACGACACATGTATATATATCTTATGCCGGTGACGTGCAATGATCCTATCGCTAGTGGGGAGGGGTGGGCAAGTTTGAAGCCCTTACTCTTACGGGAATTAGTTTCATAACTACGAGTTTGAGTACTGTGGGCAGGGTGAAGCTGGGAATTTGTATCTGACGGGAGGCATGCTTAGGTAGTCCTTGCAGGTGCGGTGATCACTGTGTCCCCAGTGGTGTAGGGGTCAGCGCAACTGCCTAGAAAGCAGGAGACCCGGGTTCGAATCCCGGCTGGGTATAAATTTTCAGCTTTGCCCAATCACAGTTGATGTCATATTCTGTGAATATTTAAGAATAACAACTGCAGGATCAAAAGTGACGTCTGTTCTTTCGGAACAGACGCCACATGTATATATTTAAGTCTGCAGTTTTATTTGTTAGATATTGGACATTCTGATAACAGATTTGTAAATTTTGAATTTTACTTACATATGGGAGTTGAAGTCTTATCTACTATGTAACTGGCATTCTTAGACGTTTTACTATGGTCATATTTTAAGAGTGCATGATTAATTATAGGTTCTTTGCATGTAGTATTTCCTTTTGTCACAGTTTTATTTTCATTTTGAATTTGCTCGAGTGTTATTTCTTTAACACCACTTTCATGGGTTTCCCCCCCCCCCCCCCCACGAGCATCACCCCCTTCAAAATGTATCAGTCTTCCTTATTTTTTTATTATTTTACACACATTGAAAAGCATTTTGCTAAGGTTCATTGACCCTCGTCTATTTAGGTGCACACCATCCCTCTATCAGTCACCTGTCACTCAAATTTGTTTGGATCAATGAATATGGCACCAATTTGAATTCACTGCTGCTTAATGTCACTGTTTATGTTATTAATGTATGCACTAGTCACCGATCTTCAATGCATTATTCCACTGATTACTATTCTAGCACTTTTGTAAAGGCTTTTGACAGAACAAATTGCATTTCTTGTTTCAGTCATCAACGCTTCCTGGCTGCTGCTTCAGATGGAGTTTGTCCCTGCATGAATTAGAACACCTTTGAAATCTGTTTTGCAATCATTTTGCCCAGTACTGTTTTGTATTTGACTATTTAGTGTTTGTAATATTTTTAAAATGCTTGCTGATTTGCTGTGGTCAAATCCCAGATCTAACATCAATGTCACAGTTCAGCACTACAAATTGTTCAATATAGAGTCTCCAATGACAACAAATTCATTTTTGTCAATCTGTTTTGTGGAATCACTTTTACATTTGCCCTTAGGTCTTCTCTTGTATGTCTCCATTTATCAGCTATATTTATTTACAAATTTGTTACAGGAACTGTTTTCTGAAAGTCCAGTCATTACTACGGAACACCTGTACCAAAGGAACAGACATTTCTGATGATACCGCAGCCGTATTTACGATATTGGAGTCCTGGACCAGCACAGATTTTCATTTGTCACCAAATGGTGGAATGCAGTTAATGTGGGCAGAATTCACAAATGGCGAATGAATAATTAATTATTCGATATCATAGGTAAGACTGCAGTACCATCGGAAATGACTGTTCCTTCGGAACAGGTGTTTCATAGTAATTTACACGCCAATGACGGTACGGTAGTGAGTCTCCTCCTCAGAGGAATCACATTCTGTGCAAGCACATAGGCAAGTGTGACGGGTTTGGCCAGGGAGTGGCAGAGTGGTTAAGGTGACTGCTCACTAATAGTGGGTGACCCGGATTCAAGTCCCAGTACGGCACAGATTTTCATTTGTCACCAAATGATTGACCACCTTAAGAAATGCAGCTAATATCATCAGAATTCACAAATGGTGAATTAATTATTTAACTCCAGTCATTAGTCGATTCCATCGGTAACGTAATCTTTGCCGACGGGCGACATTCTGGAAGTGACCCAAAGGGTAGTATAGGTATTAAAAATCATAAGCAAGCTATCCCTTTTGGCGGGAGTAGTAGTTCAGGGTTGTGGAAGTTTTATCAATACAGAGTGTTTTATTGTCTAGTTACGGAGTTCCCAGTGCTGAGGCCCCCACGTGAGAATAGATGACACCAGAATTTGGGTAGGGCAAGGACATCTGTTGGAGGGTTATTCTGATGCAAGGAGGTAGGAGTGTGACCCTGTTTATCCTGTCCTTTGTTTGTACCTCTTCAATTATGAACCGATTCGTGCTCTCTCCAATTTGGCAGCTCGATCTCTTTCCTAAATTACGTGTGGTATAACGAATATGCTCATATCCTTAATTCGGAATCTGTTCGTCGCCTCTCCCAGAGATGTACGGCCAATGGCGCGCTGATGTCTCTGGTGGGATTTGTTCATTTAAGTCTAGTAATGGCCGAGTTTTAGTGGCCAGTCACATTGGGATTAAAGAGCACACAAAAATGATAGTCAATTTTGGGAGTACCACCTTTACCTTTGTCTCTGTTCCTAATTAGCGATTCGGTTTACGTGAGTGCAGGCGGCCCGACCACCTGCCAGCACTTTTTTCTAGCGCGGGTATGACTGACGCTACCACCTCGCCGAGCTAAACAACTCGTGGACGTTTTGGGTTGTTTCTCTGATGGGACTTCTGGAGAGTTGGACAAGACCAATGACATTCAGTACCACATTAGGTTAAAGAATAACATACTGGTTAACACGGTGCCGCCTGCCCTGGCCTACTGCGGCAGTTGTCCTCTCCTGTCTCAACGAACACATTTTAGGTGAGCTCGATTTCTCATATTTTCAATTACCTTGATGATTTAGTAATTCACAGCATTACCTTTGAGTATTAGTGAGATTGTGTAAGGCGGGGTCTACTGTCAAACCTAGGGAGATTATTCTCACTCAGTGTCAGGTTTTCTTCTCGGGTCACTTAATTTCAGGGGAGGGGATAACTATCGATCAGGAATGTACCGAGGCATCGAGGAAGCTTCGTCCTCCCATTGATAAGAAGGGAACTGCCAAGTTATCGGCATGGTGAATTATTTTAGGAAATTCATTGATAATTTCACCCTCGAACACTCTGAGGGTAAAAGGGGTGCCCTTTTGCTGGGGAAATGTTCAGCAAGCTGCTTTTTAGGTTCGGTGTTCCGGGCTTCACCGGAAGATTTACTGTTCGGACAGATGCTGCTAACACTGGGGTTTCTGCTAATCTTTTGCAGCTCACTGAAGGCGAGAGACAGCTGCTAGTGTACGCTTCACGCCATATGACCGACACCGAGTTGCACTATTCCGTGTACGAATGTGAAGCTTTGGTGGTCCTTTTCGTAATTGATAAGTTTAGATTTTACCTCGAAAACTGGGATTTCAATTTACGAATGGACAATCGAGCCCTTAGTTGCGTTCTAGCTGGGCCCCAGAAGACTGGGCAAATTGCTAGATGGGCTGTCCATATTTCTGCATTTCATTTTAGTGTGCGACGTATTAAAAGGAACAACAATTTAGTGGACCTTCTCAGCCATTTATTCCAGCAGCTGGGAAATAGTGAGAAGTGTATGTGTCTTGTAGCCTTGCCAACATTCAGTAATATTACTATATGTGTAAGAGTTGGCTGCAAGTTTAAGAGATATTGTGATCCCCTTTTCTTAGAAAATCTATTGCTAATTCTAAAGTGTGTGATGCAGTTGGGTGATATTACTGCAAGTGTAAAGGTTGGCTGCCAAGTTTAAGAAATGTTTTATCCCTTTTATTAAATTATCTCTTGTTTTATTATAATGTATGTCAAGCAGTTTTGATAATACATTTCGATGTTAAGAAGTTGGCTGCAATTTTGTGTGTGTGTGTGTGTGTGTGTGTGTGTGTGTGTGTGTGTGTGTGTGTGTGTGTGTGTGTTCACAAATTTCAAGTATTCTGTTATTAGGAACATCAATTGTTTAGTTACAGAAATTTGTGCCATCTCTATTTATTGTCCCTTAAGCAAATAAACAAAAGAATTTCTCATGGGCTAAATACAAGGCACCTTTTTCCCCAGCCCTTCCACTCTCCTCAAATTCGAGGTTATAAACAGTAGAGAAATTTCGAAATTAACTTTTGCAGTTCATCTGAGTACAACCCACAGTTATTAGGCCAAGGCACATGATCAGCTAGAGTTGGTGAGTAAGTTGTTGCATAATTCACAGTTTTTAATCATCAAATAGCAAGCAAGTTGGAAGCCAGCTGCTTCTGTGCCATCAACTAATCAAGGTGTCGAGCAGTGTTAAGATCTCCGAGAACTCGTACAACGTATTGGGCGAGGATTAACAATATGGTTCAATTGTGGCATTCAAAGTTTCTTCTAGCTGTGTGAAAAACCAAAATCCAGTTCTCAGGATATCACATAGCAATGATTGAATAGAAGTCAGCTGTGGAGCGTGTGAAGTGATAGTTATGTTAGAAAACCAAAGCAAAATGGAATGCATTATTGTGTATAATTAACTCATTCTAATGCAGGAGAACAAAGGTCATGTTAATTCGGCTAACAAAACGGTAATCAGTTGAAGTTAATGTGTTCGAAATAAATGTCTTCAATGTGTTTTGAGGAGAACCAAAATCCACAGAAGATGCCGAACTGCTTTTTCCGCGTGTACTCAGAGGCAGGAAGCATGGTGCGGTGCCAGGTTGCGCTTATTTGGAAGCTGTCGAACAGTAGGTGGTTCGGTTCAGTGGAATCCGATTTCTGCAGATTTTGTGAAAGCGACAAAACAGCCTTCTCTGGCTTTCGACTGTCCTGCAAAGCGAGGTTTAAAATTGCATAAATTTTGAACACAGGTTTGAACACTGAACTTTTATTTTTAAGATTGGCGAGATCTACCACTGGAGACGGTATATCGCTACCTTTATACTCGGTCAAGCGATCAAAATGGACTACAATCTTACAATCTGGAAGCTGTAATTTGGCATTAACAGGTGAATTTACAAATGGTAATAAACAATCCCAGTCAGAGTGCAAGCTACTCACACAGTAGGACAACATCGCAACTACCGACCTACGAACATGTTTGACCCTTCCTTTACACCGAGGAAGGAATGGTGTAGTTCTCCACTTCTTTATTTTTAGTATGTGACATACCTGTACCATAAGGCTAGACATCTGTTAAAAGTGTGGCTCAGTAGCACAGTGGCAGAGTGACGAATTATAAATCCAAAGGTCGCGGGTACGATCCCTGCCGAGTACGATCCCTGCCACCCTTTAACTGGCCAGTTAAGTGAGTCCAAACAGGACCGTGCCTAGAACAGCACTGTTGTCTTCAAACCAGTCTTCATATTGTTAACTGCTTTACATTTTATCTGTTAAAATGTCTTCAGGGCTTCTAAATGGTAGTACTACATAAGTGAGAAATACTTTTGTGACTGTCTTGGTGGTCATGTCTTATCAATAACAGACACGACATTCCAATTATTCTCAGCTGTTACGTGAAATGTACTGTCAATATCGAGCGATAAAATTTCGAGTGGAGTTGTTGGCTCAGGTAGAGTTTATTGTGGTTTATTTGGTCTTTGTTCTCGTGATCCCTTAGAGCGGGGAGACAATTTTGAACGTATTCTTCCCACCTTTCTTTCGCTGCGGCCACCGATAATGGCCTGCAGCGTGGACTCGTGTGGCGCTTCTCCCATTGTGACGCACCTGCGTGCTGTCGTGACATTGTTCCGAATGTGCTCACGTATCGACTTTGGAACTACTATCTGTTCTCCACAGGGGTTTTTTATGTATGAAACATTTCTTTGTGATAAAATTTGGCACGGTAGCCAATATCTTACACTCTGCATCTGATTGTTGTTCCTGTTTCAGTTCGTCAATAAGTATGTCATCTATTTTCACGCTTTCAACTTTTCTACTCGAAACGTCTGCATTCTGGTTTAGCTTGCCAAGATTGTGCTCGACTATGTAGTCGTATCCACCGAGTTTTAATGCTCACCTAACAAGTCTGCTGATGTGATCTTTTCAATTTAAAAGACACTGTAAAGAGCACAAATGGTCAAGACCGAACTGTCATCTGTTTAGGTAACACTGAAAGTAATGAGTGCTGAAAATGACTGCCAGAAGTTCTTTTTCTGTGGTACTGTAATTTTGCTCAGATTGATTTAGCTGACATGATGCGTAACCAATTGGGTTTTCTATAACATCTAGTATTTGACTCAAAACGCAGCCAACCGTGACACTGCTTGCACCGCACGCTAAAATAAAAGATAGTGTAAAATGCGGATAAGCCAAAACAGGTGAACTAGTAAGAACTACTTTCATTTTCAACATGACACTGTAACAGTCTTCTGACTGAACAAATATAATTCCTGAGTAATTTTCTAAGAGGTTTCATGGTATGTGCATCATTCTCCATAACAACAATAATAATAATTTGTTAATCCAAGGGAAGAGTGTAATTTTTTAAAGTTGTTTGGTACTGGAAAATTATTCCACTATGTCTGTTAATTTTAGTACTGGTCTTACAGGATCTGCTGAAATTATATGACCTAGATATTGCACCTGTGATTAATTTGATTTTAAATGATGCTTTTTTATGCCTTTTTCGCCTCAGAACACTTAAATACCGATTTTTACCATCCAGTCTGATACGACCTTGCCATGGTGGCGGTATCACACCTGTACATTCATGCACACTGAGTAGTACAGTTTGTTTTAACATCTAACTTACACCTTAGTCATTGTTGTATGATTCATTTGTCATTTTTAGTAGGCCGCTATTACATTATTAGCCTTACAGCACCAGCTATTGATCAACTTTCACAATTTTATTTTTCTTCTGCCATACAGTTCCCCCTATCCAATAAAATTCCATTAAAATTTGACATCATTCTAACCAGTGGTGTTACTTTTAACTTAAATAATTATAATCACCCTATAGTTGCATTATTGCAACAAATATTTGTTCAATAAGACAAGTGTAGACAACTGTTCATATAACTTTAGACTAGTAATTACTACATTAATGTATGCAATATCTTACAAAACTCGAACTTTTTTAAGATTTGAGACTATCATTTAGATTATGATTTGTCTATCTTACACAAAATATTTTCAACAATTTTACAAAACAAATTAACTTGCCATATAAAATAGATACATTAACATTATGTAGTACTGCATATTTATGTAACTGAATAACAATATCAGCTAAGGAACTCTCAGACATCAAGAAGAATGAACTAATGCCAATTTCAAAGTGTGGAATAAGGGACATCCAACCCCTTTACACCCCTCCCCCTTACGAAAAAGTCAGGTGCAAGAACTGCCCAATCCAACCACCCAAAAGAGCTCAGCAACTGTGGGGCCCAAACAGGTTACATGCACTGATGGTGTGCTTGTGAGAGTGTGAATACACTTCACAAGATCCGACCCAAGTTGCCGAAGATGACCAACGTTTCCTCGCCCGATATCAAAAGTGACAAGTCGGCAGCACGCCTGTGCGAAACTGCACAGATGCAGATTCCTAGTCCCTCTACGGGTAGTCCCGAAAATTTTTGCCCGCAAGTTCTTCACGATTATCTAATGCACATAGATAAACATAGGACACATTCAATACATAGTTTGTTCAGGAATGTTTCACCTAAGTCAGTACTATTTTATTGCACTAAAATTGATATGAACTGTTTTAATAAGACTACAAACAGACACTTGATAAATTCCAGGTTTATTTCAATTTCTCTTCAACTAACACAACCGATACACGTATCTCATAAAAACTGTAGATATTCGAGGTTACGAGAACACTCAGTCGTACTGAAAACATTTGCAAATCGGGAACGTGAGAAATGGCAGCTTTACAAAAATTACCTCCTCCATACACCAGCTACCAAATCAAGTTAAATGTGAGACTGTCATCCAGTTCCGAGTTACATCAAAAGTTTCAAGTTTTTAAGTAATCGAGAAAACCGAAAAACGAGTACTCTACGCCACTGCCACATACCTCACAGCCCACGTACCACAGGCCACACCACTTGCGCTCACTCACTGCACCCACTCTGTGAGTGTGTAGTGCAATTGCCACGCAGCTGACAAGTGGTACTTACGTTCTTTCGTCACATTAATGCGGTGCTGTACCACCCAGTACTTCCTACTCCACTCCTGCCACCGGATTATCCTACCGTATGCCGAACTTTGAACACCGCAGTGCTTTACTAGGCACGGTCCTGTTTGGAGGTGGTATGCCGTTGCCTTCCTCTGACCTTCGAACTGACTTACCCGGCCAGTTGTAGGGGGACCTAAAGTTCTATGTGGGTTCCGAACCACAGTGCTACTTGGTATTTTTCACGTGAGCAGTACTGCCGGAGGTGAAAGAAGAGGAAAGTGACAGATGAAAATCCTAGGACCCGGCGGGGATCGAACCTGCGACCGTCGGATTTGTAGTCCGGCACTCTACCACTGTGCGACCGTTCTGTGCCGAACTACGTGTCGGCTACTGTGCAATCGCTGCACAGATTTTTATGTCAGAATGGTAACTGGCCAGCAGTTCAATAGGATGTATAAAAGCCGACATTGAACTTCAGCAAAAAATTAATAGTGACCATCCAGAAGTCCAACACACTGCAAAGCACTGAACTATGCAAATGGATGTTATCTCACCAGCTGACCTCCACTCCGGCTTTCGTGCAGCCCATTGTCCCATCAGTCTTACCTGCCTGCCACAACCCCTATCCAAATTAGTCCAACCACCAACAAGCAGTGCTGGTGTGTGTGTGTTTTCAATAATGCATATAGTTTGATTAAATAAACAGTAGCATCTGTGTAAATGCAATTGAAAATTTTCAAATACTAACCTACATTATATTGGCACTAGTAACTCTGAACTGCAATTACTTGTTTTGTGAAGGGAATGTGTATCTTTTACAGCCAAAGCATTGTACTACATTTGCTTTACATAATATATTTATACTTCATTATCTTGGCTCCATAATTATACCTTGCCATTTCAAATGGATCAATCAATACATTTTCTGCAGTGCCTCGTGTGTCGCTTAGGAGTAACTGGGTGCACAAGATGAAAGCACTAGGCCAAAACACAAGTCCTGGCATATCTGAAAGAGAGAATTATGGTAATTATGATATAATGAAATTACACTGATTATTCAATCGATAAATATTCCAAAGTATCACTAACGACAACCACTTACTTACCACATTTTATTTATGTTAAGAAGGGAAGCAAATAAAGAGTTAACAACCTCATGACTACAAAAGTAGTAGAAATTGACCACGTTAGAATAATACAAAGATGGGAAAGGAAATTGGGTGTCGCTTTTCGAAGTATGTCCTTCAGTTTGTTTGTGATAATTAGATAACTAGGGAGGGAGGGACTGTCAAACAAATTAAGTGGCATGCACATTAAAAGTACAATGATTAGAACTGAAAGTTTCTCACATTTTTTAAATTTAAATTAAAACTTCACCGATATTGAAGATATCACAGATGTACATAAATAAATTGACATCAATATCAAAAACGTACCCCATAAACCAAGAAATCTGAGTGAATAACACAAATGAATGTCCACTAATTAGCCAAATGGCACAAAATCAATTTTTTGAATCAACTGAAGTCTGCGATAAGAGCCATCAGCTGTGACCAATGACGTCATATCTGAGTTAAAGACGATAGTTTGTTTACAAGCAGAACGTAGATTATAGATTATGATTTTGTGTTTAAAATGTAATCTGTAGCTTCTCTCTGATAGATAGATAGATATAGGTTACCCAAGAGGTTCCTCCCCCCCCCCACCCCCCACAAGTGAGCGCCAAAGGAGTGAACTTTCGTATTGAGACCTGCGATCGATGGTAATTTCTGTTGTGGCAATCTGTAATGTTCGAGGATAATCACAGAGTATTTATTATCTACAACATATAAGCATTAATATATTATCCCATAGGTTTATATTTGTCGATAGTGTTTGGTTTGCTTGTTGGTAATTCTACTTGGCATATCTTGTGAATCTTAGGTATGACGTTATTGATCAAAACCGATGTGTCGTATGCTGGTCTTCAACTATGCCAATTTTTTTGTTATAGAGAAACAGTCCATAGCGTCACATACTGTGAGACAACCACAGATAACCGCACACCTATCGAGACGGCCACAAGATCACAGACAGTCAGTACTATCACTTCCTTCAGTCCCACGAGAGCCGCAGACCTACAAAGGTTGGAAGAATGTGCACCACGGCTGTGTGGTGGACTTCAGGATTTGCAACTTGTTGTTCATTATTTCCCGCCACTCATCATACTATCGACACATCCCTGTTCCTCAACAGTCTGGCCAGAGCACGCAACGGAATAGGAACCGAGATACCGTAGTCGCACAACGTCACCCTTTCGTTCCCTCGAATACCCATATGACCTGGAACCCAGGAGAAAGACACTATCTTCCACAGACTTTGAAAGTGGGAAAGGGCATCCTGGATGTTCTGGACCACTTTATCCAGTGGGTACAGGGTTTGAAGGGACTGAAGGATACTCAGGTGAGTCTGAGCAAACAAGGAATTTAAAACTTACTACACTGCTGCACATCTCATCCGCTGCACTGCCCGCAGAATAGCACGAAGTAAACTCTGGCAGTAGTCGGATCTCGGTGACCCGAGGGAAAACGACACAGCAACCGACAGAGTCCTCTCGTTCGGATCCGTCCTCGAAGAGAGATACGTAGTTGTGGTGCTCAGTTGAAACGTATAAAATAATGAGGTAAAAACACTGGCAGGAGTGCAGCTACTATCGTATTGTGCTACATCTAAATTACTCTGGCCCGGAGCAGCAGTCAGAGTAGCAGGCGGTTAAAAGCCCGGGTTTGGGGGCGCACTCGAGCCACACAAAGTGACTCCAGCTACTGCTGCACACGAATCCCTCATCGCTCGTGGACAAATCGAGAAGAGTCACACTGTATCAGGGTGAGCAACAGTTCGATAAGCTGGGGAATTTGGATTGCGAAGAAGCTTACTGGCCTGACACACCACGAGGAATTGCCGCCGGATGGTGAGTGGCAGTTTGCCAGCCTCAGCACAGACACTGGGCACGGGGCTGGTCCTGGAAGCACCGGTGGCCACCCTAATACCCTCATCCCGAACAGCGTCAAAGGTTTTAAGATATGAAGGTCTCACTGATCCGTAGACTGTGCACCCATAATCTACCTGCGACCATACGAAAGCCCTATAAAATTCAAGCAGACATGCCCTATCTGCTCCCCACGACCTTTGGCTAATGCATTTAAAAATTTTCAGCGCCTTCTGGGCCCTGGTTTTTAAATCCCTCAGGTGTGAAAGCCTCAAAAGTTTGGAGTCGAAACGCCACCCAGAATCCTCACAGATCCTTTAAAAGGAAAAACGGTGCCTCATAGTTGCAGATCGGAAAAATTAAAAATACCGTGAGAATAATTAAAATGGACACACACACACACACACACACACACACACACACGCTTATCAGCAGAAAACTGAAGACCCGTCTTCACAGCCCACTCCTGCAGCCTCTGAACTGTCATTTGCAACTGACGAGTCGCAGCAGCAGTACTGGAGGAAGAGCAGAAAACAGCAAAGCTATCCACGAATAAGGAACACCGTAAGGGACTCCTTAAAGTGGATGTGATCCTATTGGGTAACACTTTCAACACTCCCCTGAGTTACACCAATCTCCTGCTCAAAACGTCTGACAACATGCCACCAACTCGGTACCTAAAATATCGCTCACAAAGGAAGGACTGTAGAAAAATGGGGAGGTGCTCCAAAATATGGCACTGCCAGGTAGTCCTACTCCTCACTGTTGTCAAAGGAGATCCCAATATAATGCCGTTTACATAAGAAAGCCTGCCGGATAGCAGACTAACAGCATCAGGTTGTAGGCAGTGGAGCGACATCTCCTGAAACCGCACTAATAGTTGCTAAGCAACTGCCTGGTCTCTAACATCCGGACCAGATGGTGATTGACATTTCGTTCCAGATTGTTAGAGTGACATTCCACTAACTACTAGGAAGTGTTTAGTCCTTCCCTGCTTTAAGAAGCAGAATTAAAATCACTTCCGTCCACGAATTGCGGAAATGACCAGCCTGCCGTATCAAAACACGCAAGGAGGATTTCCTTCGAGTCTCCAGACAGGTGCCGAAGCATACCGTACTGTATACCATCACGGCAGTGCGCAGTGTCGCGAGACGCAAACAGAGCAGATTCCAGCTCCCACACGGAGAAAGGGCAGTTGTAGCACTCGTCATTGTGGGATCTAAAATCCAACTCACTCCACGGTCGCACGAAAATGTTGCAGTGCTAGACCACGGCTATTGTGGCAGTAATATGGGCAAAATGCTCTGCCACTGCCTGGGCAATGTCTCCGTGTGTCGTTTGTAGCACAACTGCAATAGGTAAACGACCGTCTTTACCAGAAATCCTCCTCGTGGCTTCCCATACTTTTGTGGAACAAGTGGAGCATTAGACAGAGCTCAGTAAAGCTTGCCGTGACCTTTTACTGCTCTCCTTAATAGTGTGTCCAGCCACGGCTCTCGCAACTGGAAAGGCTGCGAGGTCGTCAGTTGTCAGAGCACCCCGAAACCGCCGTAGGGCCGTACGCCGAGCTTTAATTGCCGTGTGGCTCTCGTCTGACCTCCAAAGAACAAGACGCCTTTGAAGTTCACCCGACAACCTAGGAACAGAGAGGTCAGCAGCACGGTGGATCACTCGTGTCGTGTGGTCCATCCAAACAGTGGCATCATCTCGATGCTCAGATGCAGCCAGGCGACCGAACAGAGGCCAGTCTGCAGTCTGCGTTGCCGGTTATCGTCTCGGCGGCTGCTGCCCGGTGATCGGCCATCCGGTAAGTGGAACCACAGTGGACAGTGGTCACTGTCGTGCAAGTCATCAGTGGCTTTCCACTGAACAGAGTCTGCAAGAGCTGGAGAGAAAGACAGGTCAATGGCCGAGAATGTCCCCGTGGCAGCACAAAAATGTGTTTGATTGCCCATGTTGAGCACGCAGAGTTCTCGTGACATCGTGAGGTGCTCTACAACTCGACCCCTCGGACTAGTAGAGTCGGAGCCCTGTAACGTGATGCTATGGTACTATGTAATGATTTCATGTGGCAAGCAGTTCTGCATTTGTTATTGCTTCAGGACATTCATTTAAATCTGTCATTTTAAACAAATTAACAGTCATCGGATGTATTACCTTTTCACACAAAAACCAAAATGAATGTTTATTATTTCCAAAATTGCAACAGGGGGAAATTATTTTCACGTTAAATAGATGTACTTTTTCGGTCGACAGTGAAGTTCGGATTGACGTTGTGCGACACATGACATAGCTCTTTAGAACATAAAATTGTTATGAAGTATGATTTATTTTGTGGAAAAACATGTGAATAGTGTCACCATAAATGATTAAGTAAGCACCTTGCTGCCGAAGAAGACTCTCTCACTTTCCGTGCAACAAATCGTACTGTTCCCTCAAGTCAATGGAGTGCACCAAACAATGACATAAATATGTATGAAGCGGTAAAGCGCAAATTTAGAAATACTGCCTTAGACAGAAATATGTCTGTCAACTTAATTCGTGTTGTGATATCTGCTGCAAAAATTTGGAGCTCATAATTACCTTTGCACAGTGTCTTGCCGATGCCATAGCTGTATGAACTGACGAAAACAAAAGGTGTAATATTGAAAGTGTTAAGGATATAATTATAACTAACACTCGTGTTTAGGATACTTCATATGTTAATTTTCACAAAACTGTGTTCAAAATTATCATACTCCTGAATGACATGCGTTGCTCTGAAAAATACGAGGTCCATTCAAGTTCTAAGGCCTCTGATTTTTTTTCTCTGGACTGGAAAGAGATAGAAACACGCGCATTGTTTTAAAATGAGGCCGCGTTCATAGTCAATACATCCCAGAGATGGCAGCACCGTATGACAGATGGAATTTTACTGCCAGCAGCGAGAACGAGAACTACTTTAGATACTTAAAATGGCGACGTTTTCCTTACTTGAACAGCATGCAATCATTTGTTTTCTGAATTTGCGTGGTGTGACACCAATTGAAATTCATCAACAGTTGAAGGAGACATGTGGTGATGGAGTTATGGAAGTTGGTGCGACAGTTTAATGAAGGCAGAACATCGTGTGACAACAAACCGAAACACCTCGGGCTCGCACAAGCCGGTATGACGACATGATCGAGAAAGTGGAGAGAATTGTTTTGGGGGATCACCGAATGACTGTTGAACAGATCGCCTCCAGAGTTGGCATTTCTCTGGGTTCTGTGCACACAATCCTGCATGACGACCTGAAAATGCGAAAAGTGTCATCCAGGTGGGTGCCACGAATGCTGACGGACCATAAGGCTGCCCGTGTGGCATGTTTCCAAGCAATGTTGACGCGCAACGACAGCATGAATGGGACTTTCTTTTCATCGGTTGTGACAATGGATGACACGTAGATGCCATTTTTCAATCCAGAAACAAAGTGCCAGTCAGCTCAATGGAAGCACACAGATTCACCACCACCAAAAAAATTTCGGGTAACCGCCAGTGCTGAAAAAATGATGGCGTCCATGTTCTGGGACAGCGAGGGTGTAATCCTTACCCATTGCGTTCCAAAGGGCACTGCGGTAACAGGTGTATCCGACGAAAATGTTTTGAAGAACAAATTCCTTCCTGCACTGCAACAAAAACGTCTGGGAAAGACTGAGTGTGTGCTGTTTCACCCGCACATCGAGCTAACGTTATGCAACAGTTTCTTCATGATAACAACTTTGAAGTGATTCTTCATGCTCCCTACTCACCTGACCTGGCTCCTAGTGACTTTTGGCTTTTTCCATCAATGAAAGACACTCTCCGTGGCCGCACATTCACCAGCTGTGCTGTTACTGCCACAGCGATTTTCCAGTTGTCAAAACAGACTCCTAAAGAAGCCTTCGCCGCTGCCACGGAATCAAGGCATCAGCGTTGTGAAAAATGTGTACGTCTGCAGGGCAATTACATTGAGAAGTAACACCAGTTTCATCAATTTTGGATGAGTAGTTAATTAGACCACTCCCATGAACCACAGACATTGCCGAGGTGGGGTGGCTTGCGTGCCTCAATGATACAGATAGCCGTACCGTAGGTGCAACCACAGCGGAGGGGTATCTGTGGAGAGGCCAGACAAACGTGTGGTTCCTGAAGAGGGGCAGCAGCCTTTTCAGTAGTTACAGGGGCAACAGTCTGGATGATTGACTGAGCTGGCCTTGTAACATCAGCTAATGTGGCTTTGCCACACAGCTACTGCGAACGGCTGAAAGCAAGGGGAAACTACAGCCGTTATTTTTCCCGAGGACATGCAACTCTACTGTATGAACATATGATGATGGCATCCTATCGGGTAAAATATTCCGGAGGTAAAATAGTCCCCCATTCGGATCTCCGGGCAGGGACTACTCAGGAGGATGTGATCATCAGGAAAGACAATACTGGCATTCTACGGGTCGGAGCGTGGAATGTTAGATCCCTTAATAGAGTAGGAAAATTAGAAAATTTAAAAAGGGAAATGGATATGTTGAAGTTAGATATAGTGGGGATTAGTGAAGTTCGGTGGCAGGATGAACAGGATTTCTGGTCAGGTGAGTACAGGATTATAAATACAAAATCAATTGAGGGTATCACAAGAGTAGGATTGATAATGAATAAGAAAATAGGAATGCGGGTAAACTACTATGAACAGCACAGTGATCACAATATCATTGTCAAGATAGATACGAAGCCAACACCGACAACAGTAGTACAGGTTTATATGCTAACTAGCTCTGCCGATGATGAGGAAATCGAAGAAATATATGAGGAGCTAAAGGAAATTATTCAGACTATTAAGGGAGAGGAAAACTTAATTGTTATGGGAGACTGGAATTCGGTAGTAGGACAAGGAAGGGAAGGGAAGATACTAGGTCAATATGGTCTGGGCAAAATGAATAAAAGAGGAAGCCGCCTGGTAGAATTTTGCATGGAACATAATTTAGTTATAACAAACACCTGGTTTAAAAATCACAAAAGAAGGTTGTATACGTGGAAGAGACCAGGAGACACCGGGAGATACCAGATAGATTTTATAATGGTAAGACATAGATTTCGGAACCAGGTTTTGAAGTGTAGGACATACCCAGGGGCAGACATAGACTCTGACCATAACTTGTTGGTTATGAACTGTAGGCTGAAACTGAAGAAACTACAGAAAGGTAGGAAAATAAGGAGATGGGACCTAGATAAATTGAAGGAACCTGAAGTTCTTAAGAATTTCAGAGGGAGCTTCAGGCAACAATTGACAGAAACAGGGGAAAATAAAACAGTTGAGGAAGAATGGGTAAAATTGAGAGATGAAATAGTGAAGGCAGCAGAGGACAAAATAGGTAGGAAGGCAAGACCTACAAAGAATCCTTGGATATCACAGGAGATACTAAATTTAATTGATGAAAGGAGAAAGTATAAAAATGCAGTAAATGAAACAGGCAAAATGGAGTACAGACGACTAAGAAATGAGATTGACAGGAAGTGCAAAATGGCTAAGCAGGAATGGCTAGAAGGCAAATGCAAGGATGTAGAAGAATGTATAAATAGGGGAAAAATAGATACAGCCTACCGGAAAATAAAAGAAACATTTGGTGATAAGAAAAACATCTCTATGAATATCAAGGACACTGATGGAAAACCAGTTCTCAGCAAAGAAGGGAAAGCTGAAAGGTGGAAAGAGTATATAGAGGGGCTCTACAAAGGAAATGAACTTCGAAACACTATTGTAGGAAGGGAAGAGGATGTAGATGATGATGAAATAGGAAATACTATACTGAGAGTTGAATTTGACAGAGCACTGAAAGATCTAAGTCGAAACAAGGCCCCTGGAGTAGATGATATCCCGTCAGAGCTACTGAAGTCTCTGGGAGAACCAGCCATGACAAAATTGTTTCACATTGTGTGTAAGATGTATGAGACAGGTGAAGTACCCTCAGACTTTAAGAAAAATGTTATAATCCCCATTCCAAAGAAAGCGGGTGCAGACAGGTGTGAAAACTACAGAACCATCAGTTTAATAAGTCATGGTTGCAAAATATTAACACGAATTATACACAGAAGGATGGAAAAGCTGGTAGAAGCCGACCTCGGGGAAGATCAGTTTGGGTTCAGGAGAAATGTAGGAACACGGGAGGCAATACTCACTTTACGGCTTATCCTAGAAGATAGGTTAAGAAAAGGCAAACCAACATTTCTAGCTTTTGTAGATTTGGAGAAGGCTTTTGACAATGTTGATTGGAATAAACTCTTTCAAGTTCTGAAGCAAGCAGGAGTAAAATATAGGGAGCGTAAGGTTATTTGCAACCTGTATAAAAACCAGACAGCGGTTGTCAGAGTTGAAGGGCATGAAAGGGATGCAGTGGTTGGAAAGGGAGTAAGACAGGGTTGTAGCCTTTCCCCAATGTTGTTCAATTTGTACATTGAGCAAGCTATAAAGGAAATCAAGGAGAAATTTGGAAAAGGAATTAAAGTTCAGGGTGAAGAATTAAAAACATTGTGTTTTGCCGACGACATAGTAATTCTGTCAGATACAGCAAATGACCTGGAAGAGCAATTGAACGGAATGGACAGTGTGCTGAAAGGTGCATATAAGATGAACATTAACAAGAGCAAAACTAGGGTAATGGAGTGCAGTGTAAGAAAATCAGGTGATGCTGAAGGAATTAGATTGGGAAACGAAGCAATAAAGGAGGTAGATGAGTTTTGTTACTTGGGCAGTAAAATAACAAATGATGGTCGCAGTACAGAGGATATAAAATGCAGAATGGCAATGGGTAGAAAGGCGTTTTTGAAAAAGAGAAATTTGTTAACATCGAATATTGATTTAAGCCTACGGACGTCCTTTCTGAAGGCATTTGTATGGAGTGTTGCCTTGTATGGGAGTGAAACATGGACAATAAGCAGTGTGGACAGAAAGAGGATAGAGGCTTTTGAAATATGGTGCTACAGAAGAATGCTGAAGATTGGGTGGGTGGATCACGTAACTAATGACGAGGTACTGAACCGAATTGGGGAGAAAAGAAATTTCTGGCATACCTTGACTAAAAGAAGGGATAGATTGGTAGGACACATTCTTAGACATCAAGGAATTGTGAATTTAGCGTTGGAGGGAAGTGTGTGGGGTAAAAATCGCAGAGGGAGACCAAGAGACGCGTATAGTAAGCAGATTCAAGTGGATGTGGGTTGTCGTTCTTGTGAGGAGATGAAAAGGCTTGCTCAGGATAGAGTAGGTTGGAGAGCTGCATCAAACCAGTCTCTGGACTGAAGACCACAACAACAACAACAGTTAATTAGAAAAAAAAAGTTGGAGGCCTTAGAACTTGAACGCACCTCGTATAGTCGAGAGAGTGACACATAAGTAACCTATGTACATAATAAACACTGTCATCCATAATGGCATATGATGTTATATACAAATAACCTATAGTGTTTCTCATGTTACAACAATAAAATATTTATGCCATTATTAACACAATGTATTTTTACTCTTTTTTAGGTGTGAGTATTGACAAAATGGTACAGTGATCTAACAAACTGTAGTATGGACCAAATATTTGAACTCAGATCTATTTTAATGATACAGTACTAACAGAACGTTTCACAAAATGTGGCTTCATTTCAGCTTCTAATTTGTATCCCGTATTTTGATTTTGGAAATCTGGTCAGCCTATCCTGGAGATGTAAATATCACGAACAAACCGTGATCCTCTGACCTGCACGAACTTTCACTGGTACAGTTTGGAGCTCAGTAACCAAACGATTGGTCAAGGAGTGATGTGTGTCACTGACAAACACAGAAACTACTCCTTTGGCCCTCTTGACTGTAAGCTATTGTCCCTCAGTATAGGAGTGTCCAAAGCTTTACAGTGGGTTTCTTGTAAACACAAGTGTAGGGAACACATCTGTGATAGCAGTTTTAGGTCTTCTATGAGAGGCCTCAACCCATTCAAGTTCCAGTGTAATACAAGAGCCACGGGTTATGGAGCTAGCACCTTCACTTTTTCTTTCCGCCAAGGTGGAAATAATGAACTAGGTGGGGAGGGGGGGGTCCATTTTAGATCGACAATTGTGCTCCAGATTGACATCCAGCTCCATAAGCTCTGGAGTGGAGTCAGAAGGAGTGTCGTGTATGATAACTTCGACAGTCGGAAGGTTTACTTGTGACTGCGACTTACTGGATGCCTTTTTTAACTCCACTTGCTTCGTAGCGGCTACAGTAGATGTGGAAGCGACCGTGGTGTTTTTTGGCCAGTCTTTATGACTGGAGTTGCCAGGGTCTCAAAAATGCTGGTAACTACAGCTTTCTCGCTGTGTTTGACGGAGTTAAATGCACTGTACCAACTGTGGCTTTGCAAGTGCATTGGCAAATACAGGCATTAGTGTAACACGAACAACCTACATTTGTGTCGAGGATCGACATTTGGAACTGACTTTTGAAGGACAGCAGCAAACAGTGAATGAGGTGGTAAATGCCGTAGGTCGTGTGGCTTTAAAGATCTTCTCGGCTTATGCGTAAGAAATGCTCTGTCATTTTAATTTCATGGATCTTCTTTCTTCCAAAAAAAAAAACATTGTATTCCGTACTCCACACAGGATGTCCCCCAGAACAGTTCACACACTTTGGAGGTGGTGAACAAGTGACCCCAGCAAGGGCAGGTTTACCACACGCACCACAGGTGGATACTCCATTACATCCCTGCATCGTGCGCCCAAAGTGCTGGCATTTAAAATGCCTCAGGGGATTTGGCACACGAAGTCATACTTTTAGTCGCAGAAATCCTGCATTAACATGCTTGGGGAGCTTTGGATATTAAATGTAAGAATAAAAAGAGTCAGATTTCTGTAGCTCTCCAGCCACCCTTTTCATTATGTGTGCACAGCAGTGATGCCCTCTCATGCCCACTCAGCCTTTAATTCTTCCCTGGGAATATCCCCGAGTTCCCTAAACGTGACGACTCCTTTGCTGTAATTCAGAGTGTCGTCTAGTAGTTCTGTCTCAATTTGATATTCGGTGAGGCAAGTCACTTTTTGAAGGTTTGCAGCTAGTCGAGAGCTAGATGTTTCAATTAGCAGTCCCACTGCAAAAATGCTCAACAGATTTCAGTGAGCCAGCAATGCCCGCCAAACCGTTTCGAATGTAGAACGGTGACACTTCCTCGAAACTAACTTCTTTTCTTTTTGTGACTAAAAACGTATTCTGATATGCAGCACGCATTCTGTTACCGTGACCGAAAAAGGTTTTCTACACTCCTCGGTCCGAAGGGCCGGATAGACGAGGCCTTTTCGCCCAAGTTACTCAAATATTCAAGAAAGGCAATAGGAGTGATCCCCAAAATTACAGACCAATCTCACTGACGTCGATTTGCAGTAGGTTTTTGGAACATATACTTTATTCGAATATTATGAACTACCTCGAAGAGAACGACCTATTAAAAAATAGTCAACACCGATTCAGAAAGTATCGTTCTTGCGAAACACAGCTTGCCCTTTATTCACATGAAGTGTTAAGTGCCATTGACAAGGGATCTCAAATCGATTCCATTATTTCTGGATTTCCAGAAGGCTTTTGACACTGTACCCCACAAGCGGCTTCTAATGAAATTGCGTGCTTATGGAATATCTCACCAATTGTGCGATTGGATTCATGATTTCCTATCAGAAAGGACATAGTTCGTTGTAATTGACGGTAAGTCATCGAGTGATATCTGGCGTTCCACAGGGAAGCGTTATAGGTCCCCTACTCTTCCTCGTGGGTATAAACGATTTAGGAGACAATCTGAATAGCTCCCTTAGACTGTCCGTGGATGATGCTGTCATTTATCGGTTAGTGAAGTCAACAGAGGATGAAAAGCAACTGCAAAGCGACTTAGACAAAATTTCTACTTGGTGTGAAAATTGGCAATTGACACTAAATAAAGAAAAGTGTGAAGTTATACACATGACCACTAAAAGAAATCCGCTGAACTTCAATTACGCGATAAATCAGTCAAACCTTAAGGTCGTAAATTCTACCAAATACCTAGGAGTTACAATTACGAACAACTTTGACTGGAGAGAAACACACAGAAAATATTGTGGGGAAGGCGAACCAAAGGCTACGTTTCATCGGCAGAACGCTTCAAAGATGCACCAGTTCCACCGAAGAGACTGCCTACATCACACTTGTGCATCCTCTTCTGGAGTACTGTTGCCCCTTGTGGAACCCTCAGCAGGTGGGACTGACGGAAGATATTGAGAAGGTTCAGAGAAGGGTAGCTCGTTTTGTTTTATCACGTTACTGGGGGGGGAAGGGTCACGGAAATGTTGCACAATTTGGGGTGGAAATCATTAAAAGAAAGACGTTATTCATTGCGGCGTGATCTGTTTGCGAAGTTTCAATCACCCACTTTTACTTCTGAATGTGAAAATATTTTGCTAGCACCCACCTACTTAGGGAGACAGGACCATCCCAATAAAATAAGAGAAATCAAATCGAAAATGGAACGATTTAGGTGTTCTTTCTTCCCGCGCACTATTATACAATGGAACAGTAGAGAAAAGTTATGAAAGTGGTTAATGAACTCTCTGCCAGGCACTTGAATGTCATTTGCAGAGTATCTATGTAGATGTAGATAGATAACCAGTGATCTCTGTTTTAGCCAAATGTGACAGTGCACAGCTTACACCTGAAATCGTGAATGTATTGACAGTCATCCATAGTGCAGGTTATTTTGAACGGTGACAGCCATTTTGAGTTGGCGAAGCCAACAAATGTGCAGGTAAAATAAGTTGTTGTGATAAGCTGATCTGCAGTGTAGGACAGTGTCAACGTTTTCGCCACATTTATTTTGAAATGTTAATCATATTTCATTTTAAGAATTAAAAGTTCCAGATAATCAAAATCAATGTAGATCGGGTGTTAGTATCCCCAGTGGTACAACTGTCCCACTGGAAGGTTCGAGGGAAAAATTAAAATTATTCGTCTCGGTCCTACGAGCAGCTAGGGAACTAAATGTCCACCTAGACAGAGCCAGGCACACCTAAGTAAGCTTACGCAACCGAGTTGCAACAGTATTCCCAGAGGTCACTCGTTAGTGACTGTTCTACCTCAACAGCCGCGCACCCGACCGGCGCATAGCGTGTCCAGAAGACTGGCGGCACTAACCGGCCCCGGCTCAGGACCCCAGGTTCGCCAAACTAATGCCGAGCCCCTGAGGGGACCAATAAAGACTACAGAGTTACAAAGTTATTGTAAGTTTGTATTTGTTAATATCCCTTGCTTTTACATGTTACAGTAGTTCAGTCTTTCCACATTTTCTGTGTAGGTCCTCCTCGTCAGTTTTTCCATCTGCAACTGTGTGACAATGTACAACACTATTTACATCAAAATATTTCATTTGGGTATTTTATGTTTAGCTCTAGTATTACTTAACATTGTTTGACAGGTGTGTGTGTGTGTGTGTGTGTGTGTGTGTGTGTGTGTGTGAATGCTGGGCGCACATGTGTAAAAGAACATACCACACAACCACACAGACAACTATACACACACGCCTATCGTGTCCGGTCACTCCAGCGCCACAAGCATCTAGACTGTGAGTGAGGTGGGGAGTGGAGGGGGATGGATGCGGAGTAAAGGTGGGGAGGGATGGTTGGTTGGTTCGTTGGGTGTTTAAAGGGGACTAAACTACCGGGTCATCAGTCCCCTGTTCCCAGATAAAACATCACAGGGTTTCATGTATCTTTAAAATTAAGCACCCTGCAACCAGTACGCAAGACATACTGAAGACAGTGTTGGTCATAAGTACGACATAAAAGGAGAAAGAAACCT
The DNA here is from genome assembly GCA_026315105.1 of Locusta migratoria. Taxonomy (NCBI): domain Eukaryota; kingdom Metazoa; phylum Arthropoda; class Insecta; order Orthoptera; family Acrididae; genus Locusta; species Locusta migratoria. The sequence continues at coordinate 16,811,001 of CM048745.1, forward strand.
CAAGAGAGGTGGAACAAATAATCAGATTTACTTAAAACCACAGCAGATGTTGGTGGCTGGCTGATCACTAGGATAATAATGGATGAGCCAGCCATACTGCACAGACTACAACTGCCAGTCGGAAATAGGACTGACAAGATAAAATTGACAACAGAGTAAAACTATAAGCGGTGTATGCCTGAAGATCAGGCGTATGAATCCACCATTAAAGCTTATGATAAAAACCAGCTGCGCGAATAAAATCTAAAACACAGTCAGCCATAGAGGCGTCGTCACCTAAAATCGAAGAAAGCGCAGTAGGCAGGTTAAAAGATTGTCACAATGCAGCTAAAAGAGGACAGTCCACCAAGATGTGGACCACAGTCAGCAGAGCGCCACAATGGCAGTTTGGCGGGTCTTCTCGACGTAAGAGATGGCCATGCGTGAGCCATGTATGGCCTATACGCAGGCGACAGAGGATGACTGAGTCCCTTCGAGATAGCCTAAGAGACGTTTTCCAAGCTGCTGTCGAAGATTTGATCGCACGAAGCTTGTTGGGCGTGCTTAATGTCAACCATTCTGAGTTCCAAGCCATTGATATCTTGTGGCGCAGACCCAAACGGATGTCTCTTTCTGGGGTACCAATATCCAGACGCTGCGAGGCGATGGCCTGCTTGGCCAGCCGATCAGCTCGTTCATTCCCTGGAATGCCTATGTGGCCCGGGGTCCAGACGAAAGCCACCGAACGGCCAGACACGCCGAGACTGAACACAGACTCATGGATGTGTTGCACCAGATGATGTTTGGGAAAACATTGGTCGAGAGCTTGTAGGCCACTCAGGGAGTCACTGCAAATGACATATGACTTCCGCGGGCGTGTGCAAAGGTGGTCGAGAGCACGAAGTACAGCAATCAGTTCAGCAGTAAAGACGGTGCAGCCAGGAAGAAGGGAGCGTTGTTCAATGTGGTTGCCATGAACATAGGCGTAACCCACTCTGCCTTCGACCTGGGAGCCATCAGTATAGATGACCTCTGCATCGCGAAACGTACCAAGGATCTCCAGAAACTGTTGGTGAAGTATATGTGGTGAAACCGTTGTCTTTGGATCACAGGACAATTGCAGGTTAAGTTGTAGGCGAGGGATGGACCAAGGAGGGATATGAGATTGGCAGGAGAATGCGGGAGGTAGGGGGAAGGACTCTAGTGAGGAAAGGAGAGTATGTACCCGAACCGTGATTGGCAGTCCTGATTGGGGTCGACAGTCTGGAGAGGGAAGGGGGGTGTGTGGAAACAAAAGCCTGCGATTAGGATGATAAGGTGAAGCATGAACGTGGACGGCATAGGAAGCTAATAACTGTTGCCGGCGAAACCTCAAGGGAGGGATTCCAGCTTCAGCGAGGAGACTTGGCACAGGGCTGGTGCGGAAAGCCCCTGTTGCAAGACGAACACCACTGTGAAGAATGGGATCCAAGGTCCGCAATGCTGAAGGTGACGAAGAGTCATACACCTGGCTCCCATAATCCAAGCGTGATAATATTAGGGCCTTAAAGAGATGCAGCAGAGTTTGACGGCCAGCTCCCCAGGCAGTGTGGCCCAGACAGCGCAATATATTTAGATGCCGCCAGCATTTTCGCTTCAACTGACGGAGGTGTGGTCCCCAAGTCAGTCGGTTGTCGAACAGCATGCCAAGAAACCGATGCGTTTCTGCTACATGAAGTTGTTCGTCAGCAAGGTAGAGTTCCGGGTCAGGATGAACGACCCGACGACGACAAAAGTGCATCACTTGGGTTTTGGATGCTGACAATGTGAAGCCGTGCGCTGAGGCCCATGATTGTGCCTTTTGAATGGCTCCTTGCAGTCGTCTTTCAATGACACCAATGTTAGCAGAACTGTAGTATACACAGAAGTCATCGGCAAACAAGGACGAACAGACCGATGACCCCACAGCCGCCGTAAGGCCGTTTATGGCAACTAAAAATAAAGGTACACTGAGAACGGAGCCCTGGGGGACCCCGTTCTCTTGGGTATGACGATTACTGGGGGAGGTACCGACCCTAACTCGGAAAGTACGGAGTGATAAAAAATTCTGTATGAACGTCGGTAGGGGACCACGTAAGCCCCAGTCATACAGCGTAGCCAGTATATGGTGGCGCCAGGTGGTGTCGTACGCCTTGCGAAGATCGAAGAAGACAGCTACCGTGTGCTCACGCCTGGTGAAAGCAGTGCGGATGGCCGACTCCAGAGACACTAAATTATCTATTGCAGAGCGGCCATGGCGGAAGCCCCCTTGTTGGGGGACGAGGAGTGCCCGGTCTTCAAGAAGCCACATGAGCCGTCGGCTCACCATACGTTCGAAGATCTTGCACAGAACGTTGGTGAGGCTTATTGGGCGATAGCTCTCAGCCACCTGCGGATCAGTACCAGGTTTCATCACCGGAATAATGATGCTATCCCGCCACTGGGATGGGAAAGCACCCTTCACCCACAGAGTGTTGTATAGGGTGAGAAGTCGTCGTTGAAAAGCCGCAGGCAGGTGATGGACAAACTGGACGTGGACGCTGTCTGGTCCTGGGGAGGTGTCAGGACATGCAGCTAGGGCACTCTCAAACTCCCACTCGCTGAATGGCATATTGTATTTTTCCTGGCGGCGCGAGTGAAACGAAAACTGCCGCTGTTCAACACGCTCTTTGTGGGCGCGGAAGTCCGCACTGTAAGATGTAGATGCTGAGGTGCTAGCATAATGTTCTGCCATGTACTGCGCAATAGCAGCTGGGTCTGTGGACAGGGTACCCCGAATGTAGAGACTGGGGATTCCTGTCAGTGGAAGCCTAACCTGCTTCCACACCTCCGTTGGGGAGGCCCGGGAGCCGATAGTGGCTACATACCTCTCCCAGCAATCTCACTTGCTTTGCTTTATAAGCCGACGAGCGTGGGCACGGAGCCGTTTAAAAGCAATCAAGTGCTCCAATGAAGGATGGCGGCGGTGGCGTTGGAGCACTCGACGACGCTCCCTGATAGCCCCAGCAATTTCTGGTGTCCACCAGGGCACCGATTTACGACGGGGAAAACCAGAGGATTTCGGGACTGTGGCTTTAGCAGCGAAAATAATGGCCGTAGTAACTTGATCGACAGCCAAGTCAACATCGTCTGGGACTGGAGAAGTTGCTGTAACAGCTGAGGTGTAGGCCGGCCAGTTTGCCCGACGGAGTAACCATCGAGGCAGGTAGCTTGCACGTGATGACTGTGGGAGCGACAGTATGATAGGGAAGTGGTCGCTTCCACAAAGGTCATCGTGGACCCTCCAAGTTAAATGTGGAAGTAGGCTGGGACTGCAGAGCGACAGATCTATGGCTGAGTAAGTGCCATGGGCCAAGCTGAAGTGAGTGGCAGCTCCGTTGTTAAGCAGGCCAATATTTAGCTGCGCCAGGAGGCACTCCACGTCTCTACCACGGGCCGTAATATCATTTCCACCCCACAAGGGGTTGTGGGCATTAAAGTACCCCAGCAGCAGGTACGGCGATGGGAGCTGAGCAACCAAGGCGGCGAGTTCCGCATAAGACACTGCCTTGTCTGGAGGCAGGTACAAAGAGCAGATAGTAATCTCCTGTCCTGCCCGAATCCTCACAGCCATTGCCTCGAGTGCAGTGTTTAGTGGTACCGGTGCACTGGGAACATTGGCGAGAACAAAGATGCAAACACCTCCGGAAACTCTGTCATAGACTGCACGATTTTTATAATAGCCCCGATAACCACGAAGGGCGGGGGTCCGCTGAACAGGAAACCAAGTTTCCTGGAGTGCTACACACAGCACAGGGAATTGGCTCAATAAATGGTGCAGTTCAGCGAGACGGTGGAAATAACCACCGCAATTCCACTGGAGGATATTGCTGTTGGCGTACTGGGATGCCATGAACGTCGCGGACATTTCGTTTACGCCTTAGTATCACCTGTTGCCGCCGCCTTATTGAGTGTGGCATCTATGTCCATCGATTCTGGAGGGTCGGTGAGTGCTAGGTCCTCAGCGGATGCTAGCATCTCCAACCCATCGTCAGAATCTGAAGTTTGAGAAACCGACGGCGGGAGTGCCGTCGGAAGAGATTATATCTTAGATCTCTTTTTCTTGTGTTTCTCCTCCCACTGTTCTTTTGGTTTAGACCGCTGGGAGGGCTTCTCTGAATTTTCAGGAGCCGATGAGGATCGGGAAGCCCTGCGACCAGTGGTGTCTACATCTCCCAGTGGACGGCTTGGATCCTCCGGTCTAGTTTTCAAAACCGAAGAAGGGAGCGTCCCAACGGACTTCTCCCTAGCGAGAGGGGCCGGGGAAGGCTGCTGCTTCTCCGGCAGGGGAATGGGGACTTCTGTCCCCGATGGTGGGGGTGAGGTTGCCCCCACCAATGGTACTGGTGGGGCAATGGATGGAGGCCCCCCAACCTTCGAGGAGGCAGACTGAGGTTGATGGCCCTTAGGGCCCACAGAAAATGGTTGCACCGTTGGTGCCATCGACGCCAGGGTAGCTGACGACGACGTAACTGTCGCATATGAAGCAGTCTGTGGTACGGGGTGGATTCTTTCATACTTTTTCCTCGCCTCGGTGTATGTCAGTCTGTCCAGTCTCTTAATTTCCATTATTTTACGTTCTTTCCGGAAAATGGTACAGTCTGATGAACAGGGTGGATGATGCTGCCCACAGTTGACACATATTGGTGGGGGAGTACACGGAGCGTCCGGATGGGCTGGACGCCCGCATTCCCTACATGTGGGGCTAGAGGTGCAGCGAGATGACATATGCCCAAATTTCCAACATTTAAAGCATCGCATTGGGGGAGGAATGTAAGGCTTTACATCACACCGGTAAATCATGACCTTGACCTTATCGGGCAACGTATCGCCCTCAAAGGCCAAGATGAAAGCACCGGTGGCAACCTTACATTCCTTCGAACCCCTATACACGCGCCGGACAAAGTGGATGCCCCGTCGTTCTAAGTTGGCGCGTAACTCGTCATCAGACTGTAGGAGGAGGTCTCTGTGGTAAATCAGACCCTGGACCATGTTCAGCGATTTGTGGGGTGTTATGCTGACAGGGACATCACCCAGCTTGTCGCAAGCAAGCAATGCTTTCGACTGAGCGGATGATGCAGCTTCTATCAGCACTGAGCCACTCTTCATCTTCGACATTCCTGCGACTTCGCCGTACTTGTCCTCTAAATTTTCGACAAAGAAAAGAGGTTTTGTCGTCATAAAGCTTTCCCCGTCTGTTCTGCTACATACTAGATACTTTGGAGAGTATAACTCGTCCCTCTCTTTTGCCCGATGTTCTTCCCGTGATGTACCAAGGGAAGGAAACGATCGGGGGTCATACTTCGTGGCATTAAAATTTGTTCTTCCTCACTTAGAGACGCCATTGGCAGAGTTTATTGCTTGCTTCATCTTGGTCCCACGAGCAGCTGGGAAACTAAAGGTCCACCCAGGCAGAGCCCCGCTTGCCTGGGTAAGCCTTGTACAACTGAGGTGCGGCAGGTTCCTCAGAGGTTGCTCGCTAGCGGCTGTTCTACCTCAACAGCCATGCATTTCCTCGGCACGTAGCACACCTTGAGATTGAGGGTTTTTTTATAGAGGTTTGTACCGGCCTCACGACCCGGGCGATTAAGCCAAGATCCCCGGGCTCTGAAACGTACAACGTTCCACCGTCGCGCCGAACGATGGTCGTTGAAGCACGCACAGAGCTTACGGTGTAGCGGACTGTTGGCGCGACACAGCCCACAGCTCAGGACCCCGGGTTCGCCAAGCCCGTACTCAGCAAATTAATGCTGAGCCCCTGGGGGGGTGGGGAGGGAAAGGTCCACACTACATGATGGATTGTAAAAACTCTGATAGCAGGAATTTGAATTGAGGCAATGAATATAGTGAAGGGAAGAGGTGGGAAATGATAAAAGAGAGGTGTAGAGGAGTGTGGGGAAGGAGTGGAGGGATTTGAAACAATAAAAATAATAAGGAAAAGAAAAAATAGGAAAATACAAGGGAAAAAATTAAAATAAATAAAAGTTAAAATAAATTCATTATCAGGATAGTGAAATGGGCAACACACAGTTGCAAGGAAGACATTAATTCAAGACATGCATAGATGCAGGATAATGAGTGGGGAAGGAAGAGGGGGGAAAGATGTTAGGCATAGGGTGTAGGGATGGGAAGTGATCTTAGGTCGAGGCCAGGTCGGTTGCGGGACCGTAGAATGTGTCGAAGAGACGACTCCCGTCTGCACAGCTCAGAAGAGCTGGTGGTGGAGGAAAGGATACAGATGGCTCGGGTAGTGAAGCAGCCATCAAAATCCAGAGTGTCGCGTTCAGCTGCACGCCGTGCCACAGAGTGGTCCGACTCACTTTCCGCCAAAAATTTGTCGACGGCCATTTGTCCTGACGGACAGCTGGTGCTGCTTTCACAGGTAGCCAGACTGCTGATGGGATAGGATTAGCCTGTGACAGAACTGGAATAGGAAGTGCCGGGTGGTTGGATTGGGTAGGTTTAGCATTGGGGTCTTCTACAGGGATACGATCCCTGTGGTAAGTGGTCGGTATCGAGAGTGGCATAGCGACGTGCATCGTAGTGCACACTAGGATGTTGTGGAGGTCGGGTAGGTGACAGAACACCACTTTAGGAGGGTTCGGAAGGATCTCCGGTAGGATGTCTCTCATTTCAGGGCACGATGACAGATAATCAAAGTACCGACACAGTACGTGATTTAGTTGTTCCAGTCTGAGGTGGTATTGCGTGACAAGGAGGACACTCCTTTGTGACCGGAGGAGGGAGGTCAGAGGGGTCGGAGGGAGGATCGGTGGTGTGCGGAGACACGGCACGGGAAATCTGTTTACGGACTAGGTCAGGAGGTAACGTCTGTCTGTGCCTTTGTAAGGCCTTCAGCGTAATGGGTAAGGGACTTCTCATCACTGCAAATTTGCCATCCTTGTGTGATAAGGCTGTATAGGAGGGATTTTTTGATGTGGAATAGATGGCAGCCATCAAAGTGCAGGCACTGTTGGCAATTAGAAGCTTTAATGTAGACAGCGGTGTAGTGGAGCCGTCATTGAGGTGAATGGTAAAGGCCTAACAGACAGACATTACCCTCCATTACTGGAGGATAGATAACAACTCACTGTAAATAGTCTTACTGAGCTGCTGACAAAAACGAACACTAGATAATCACATTCACACAATGTCAGTTTTCAGTCACAACCATCACAAAAAGAAACACAATCTCTCGTGCAACTACGCTGGCTGTCCCAGTGCCACAAACATCCTTCCCCCTCCACTCCCTTCCTCACTAGTATTCGAGATGCTTGTGGCGCTAGAGCAGCGAGATATGATGATTTTGTGTGTGTAGTAGGGTTCCCGTATGTCCGATTTATTAACGACAGTCCCAGTTTTTAACAAAACGTTCCAATGTCCCCAAAGCCTCCCTGGGGACAGCTGAATGTCTCAGTTGTTTGTTTCACTTTCGATTTTTTCTATTCTTTTTATATCCACCTCCCCTAACTAATACAACTTTCCATGTTACATTGAAATTTGAACTGCAGCTGATCTAGTTTTAATTCCAAATAATTAATCTATTCACCAACAACTATAAAGTTTGTTGTTTTATTAAATGATTGGTTTCAGTATTACATTAATACCATCTTCAGGCTCTACACAAATAAAGACACAAATCAGTGTTGTATCTATAACATCATGCTCTACATATACCATATGAAATATAAAGAACAACGAGTACAAATGACCCAACAATGAGCACTGAAGCAATATAATAAGACACAATGGACGGTATAATAAGAGGTATTAAAATAAAATGATATTTATAAAATAATATAAGAATCAAAGAATCTGAAATATATCACTTCTAGATGCAATAGTGTTGATTGTATGTAATAAATAACTTTTTTCAGACTCTTTGTGTCCTAAGTTATCTTAGGCAATAGAAGATATGTATAGAAATATTTAAAATGATAAGAGGGTGAAATATACAAAATAGTGGTGTAGGGAATTATCATTCATACAATCAGAGTTGAAAAAAATGATAAAATACATTATTTAGGCCAGTATGTAGTATTAAATTAATGAGTGGTCATTGTAGTGAAAATTGATGTGGTATACATCAGTGACTAATGAACATTATTCTTTTGGAGTAAAATAAATGTTTTTTTTTTTTTTTTTTTTTTTTTTTTTTTTTGTGGTTTTAGGGCGCACAACTGCTGTGGTCATTAGCGCCCAACACTGCCCAAAGTAAAAAAGAACCGGGGTTAGAAATTAAATGGCTTTCGCCATATTTGCACGATGTATAAAAAGTAAAACTCTGTTAACCGATTGCGGTTCATCAGCTAAAATGGCAGACAATTCAAATGGGAAACACAGATCATGACGGAGACGGTTAAAAAATGGACATTGCACTAAAAGATGGTTCACAGTAAAAGGTGCATCACAGTGCTCACATAAGGGAGCAGGACCACCACGTAATAAATGCTGGTGGCTAAAACGGCAGTGGCCAATACGAAGCCGGGCTAGAACAATCTCCTCTCGGCGGGAGGGTCGAGATGACGTTGACCAGATATCAGGCACAGGTTTAATGGCTCGCAATTTGTTCCCTGACAGGGATGACCAATGTAGATACCAACGCGAGATAAAACGCTGGGAGATACCAGCGCGAAGGTCAGCAGAGCTGGTGGAAAAGGTAGATAGCCGAGGAAGGAGAACTGCTTCCTTGGCAGCCATATCCGCAGCCTCATTCCCCAACACTCCCACATGGCCAGGGACCCACAGAAACGTCACCGTAGTTCCGCTCGTTGAAAGAGAAGTAAGGCAATTGCGGATGCTTTGTACCAGGGGATGGGCCGGATATAGGATGCGAAGGCTCAACAAAGCACTCATTGAGTCCGAGCAAATGACAGTCTTACTGAGCGAGTGGCGCCGGACGTATTGTGTGGCTTGGTATAATGCATATAGCTCAGCTGTAAAAATTGAACTCCACTCAGGAAGACGATATTTAAAAGAGACGTTGCCAAGTACAAAAGCACACCCAACACCCTGGTCTGTCTTTGAGCCATCAGTGTAAATGAATAAATTGTCATCAAATTTAAACCGGAGTGCGTGAAATTCTCTCTGGTAGACGAAACGAGGTGTGGAGTCCTTTGGAAGAGAATGAAGATCAAAGTTAACACGGACTTCGGGAATTCGCCACGGTGGAGAGGTGCTCTCTCCAGTCGAGAAGATAGCAGGCATTGTAACGCCAAGCTGGCCGAGTAGCGAACGCAAGCGTACTCCCGGTGGTAGCAGAGCAGACGGGCGCAGAGTGAAGAGACTGTCAAGTGAGTCGTTAAAAAAAACTGCGTACGTCGGGTGTCCTCGCATGGACGACAAACGACTAGCGTAACGGCTAAGCAGGAGTTCCCGACGGTAAGAAAGGGGTAGTTCGGCGGCCTCGGCATAGAGGCTCTCAACGGGGCTAGTATAAAACGCTCCTGTCGCCAGACGGAGACCGTGGTGGTGGATTGTATTAAGGCGGCGCAGTATGGACGGTCGAGCCGAAGAATAAACGATGCTACCATAGTCCAGTTTGGACCGAACTATGGTGCGATACAGATGGAGGAGAGTAGACCTGTCAGCTCCCCACGAGGTGCCACTTAACACCCGCAGCACATTGAGAGAGCGGGTACAGCGAGCTGCCAAACGGGATATGTGGGGAGACCAACTTAACTTCCTGTCGAGAACAAGTCCCAAGAACGTCGTGGTATCCACAAATGGAAGTACTATGGGGCCCAGACGAAGGGATGGGGGAAGGAACTCCTTCCGCCGCCAGAAGTTCATGCAGACTGTCTTGTCGGCTGAGAATCGAAAGCCAGTGTCCATACTCCACGCGTGGAGATTGTCTAGGCACCGCTGGAGGCGCCGCTCCAGGAGACCCGTTTGCTCAGAGCTGCTGTAGATCGCGAAGTCGTCAACAAATAGGGACGCCGACACTCCCAGTGGAAGGTGATCGGCTATAGAATTGATTGCCACTGCAAATAAAACAACGCTCAGGACCGACCCCTGGGGGACTCCGTTCTCCTGATTAAAAGTGCTCGATAAAACCGAACCAACACGCACTTTAAAAACACGGTCTGTTAAAAATTCGCGGATAAAAATTGGCAGGCAACCCCGAAAACCCCATGTATGCAGAGTGCGGAGGATGCCCATCCTCCAGCAGGTGTCATATGCCTTTTCCAGATCAAAGAACACCGCTACTGTCTGGCGCTTCCGTAAAAAGTTATTCATTACTGAGGTAGATAGGGCAACAAGATGATCCACCGCAGAACGGTGCTTGCGAAACCCACATTGGACATTAGACAGGAGATGTCGCGTTTCAAGCCACCATACCAGGCGCCCGTGAATCATGCGTTCCATCACCTTGCATATGCTACTGGTGAGGGAAATGGGGCGGTAGCTGGAAGGAAGACATTTGTCCTTCCCAGGCTTTGGTATGGGAATGACTATGGCTTCACGCCAGCGTCGTGGAAAGGTGCCTTCTATCCATATGCGATTGTAGGTGGCCAGTAGGAAGTGCAAGCTCGTTGGTGAAAGGTGTTGCAGCATCGCCACGTGAATGCCATCTGGTCCTGGAGCGGAGGACCGCTAAGACGAGAGTGCGTGGTGAAGCTCTCGTACAGTAAACTCGGTATTGTAGCATTCACGGTTCTGAGAGGTAAAGGGCAATGGAGTCGCCTCCACCGTCCGTTTCCTAGCTAGGAAAGCGTCAGTGTAATGTGAAGAGCTAGAGACCTCTGCAAAATGTCGACCCAGTGCGTTGGCTATTTGTGGAGGATCGACGACGGTGTCAGTTGCGACACACAGACCGGGAATTGGGGAATGAGCCATAGTGCCCGAAATTTTTCGAAGGTTACCCCAAATGATGGAGGAAGGGGTAGACCTATTAAAAGAGCTCGTGAATGAGCGCCAACTGGCGCATTTACAGTCGCGAAAGAGGCGACGACAATAGGCCCGCAGCCGTTTGTATCGGATGCAGTTGTCGAGCGTGGGCCGTTGTTTGAAGATTCTAAGGGCACGTCGCCGTGCTCGCAGAGCGTCACGGCATTCCGCGGTCCACCACGGGACAAGGGGACGACGTGCGTGGGAAGTCTTGCAGGGGATGGAACATTCTGCGGCTGTCAGAATAACTGTGGTAATGTGTTCCACTTGGTCGTCTATACTAGGATAATGGTAAGTACCAAAATCCGCCAGTGACGTGTAGAGCTCCCAGTCCGCTTTCGTTAACTGCCAGCGGTGTGGATGCTCAAGGGTGTCAGGCATCATTAGGTGAATTACACACGGAAAATGATCGCTCGAATGTGTGTCTGAGAGAGCAGACCATTCAAGACGCCGTGCCAGCTGAGCAGTGCAGATAGCTAGATCTATATGGCTGAAAGTATTTGTGGTGTCTGAAAGATAAGTTGGTTCACCAGTGTTAAGGCAGATGAGCTGAAGGTGGTTCAGTATATCTGCCAGGAGGGAGCCCCGTGGACATGGTCGTGGGGAGCCCCAAAGGGGGTGGTGGGCATTGAAATCTCCCACCAACAAAAACGGACGCGGAAGCTGGTCAATAAGATCTAGGAGATCTGATCTAGTGACGGGAAAAGAGGAAGGAGCGTAAATATTGCACAGTGTGAAGACAAATCCAGGAAGGTATATCCGGACAGCAACAGCTTGTATTGGAGTACACAAAGGGACCGGTGTACTGTGTACGTCATCCCGAATAAGCAACATTACGCCCCCGTGGGCTGGAATTCCTGCCACTGGAGGAAGGTCAAAGCGAACGGTAGTGTAGCGTGGGAAAGTAATTCGAGTACCAGGGAGCAATTTTGTCTCCTGTAGAGAGAGGATGATTGGATGATATGTTCGCGTTAAAAGCTGCAGTTCTGTCCAATTTGACCGGATACCACGAATGTTCCATTGAAGAATATCCATAATGGGATAAAATGAGATGAAGGTGGACATCAGCCCGACGAAGGCGGCGGGCCACAGTGCGAATGTTCGCAACTGGTGGTGTCTGAGACAGGAGGGTCTTGCTCCATATTCTCAGAGGTTACCACAGCAGCTGCGTGATTGTGGTCGGCAGCCCCATCTTTGGCTGATGCACCTGGAGAGACTATAGGCTTCCAGGGGATGCCATCGCAACATTGTGAAATAGGAGGGGGGAAAGATTTCCCCCTATTTGATTTCTTGGAGCCCTGGTGAAGCTCCTTGGTTGGCTCAGACGTTTTGGTAGGGGTGCGGAGGAAATCCTCGCGCGAATGCTCTTTCTTAGACTTTCGCGTCTCTATCTGTGGTTTCACAGCTGAAGATGAAGATGAAGACTTGGAAGAGGTACTCACACTTTTCGCTGAACGTGACGCCGTTGTCGATGTAGACTGTTTGACAACTACTGTCGTAAACTGTAGGTCACAAGTCTGTGTGGCCATATCCCGTGTAGTTGGAGGCGTTGCAACTACAGTACTGTAGTTACCACGCGGCGGGGTCTTAGGCTTACGACTGGCGTACATCTTACGTGCAACTGGTATGGGAACCTTTTCCTTTACACGGATTTCCTGGATGGCTCGTTCATCGGCAAACACGGGACATTCCCGGGAGGAAGCAGCATGATTCCCGTTACAATTGATGCAATGAGGGGACGGTGGTGGACAAATCCCCTCATGGGCCTCTTTACCACAGGTGACACATATGACTGGGTTCTTGCAAGACTGGCTTGTGTGGTTAAATCGATGGCACTGATAACACCGAGTAGGGTTAGGGATATAAGGTCGTACTGTGATGACCTCATACCCTGCCTTGATCTTCGGCGGCAGAGCCACTCGGTCGAAAGTCAGAAACACTGTGCGAGTGGGCACTACAACATTGTTCTCTTTTTTTGTCACCCTGTGTACTGCGACGACGCCTTGAACTGCCAGATATTCTTTCAGTTCATCCTCAGTCAGACCGTCCAAACTGGCCGAGAAGACTACCCCTCGGGAATAATTGAGGGTCGGATGGAGCTCAACACGAACCGGGTAGCTGTGGAGCAGAGTAGCCTTAAGCAGCCGCTGTGCCTGGGAGCCACTTTCTGTTTCTAACAGTAGTGTTCCATTACGTAGGCGGTTGCAGGTCTTAACTGGGCCGGCAATGGCATCAACCCCTTTTTGAATAATAAATGGGTTCACCGACGAAAAGGATTGTCCTTCCTCGGTACGGGTCACCACAAGGAACTTCGATGTCTGTAAATTTTTCTGTTCAGACACACTATTGTCTAGTACATCAATTTCTAAAGACTCTTTACATTTTCTTTTTTTTAGAACCATCGCGGTTGTATCCCCCACGATTGCCAGTGTCTCCGATGGCACGCTCCTTCCTGCTGGGGGCCCCCAATGGAAGCACACCCGCCTTGGGTGATTGTTCACACCCCAGGTCACACCTCCCGATCTACAGACGGAGGGACCAATCGGCGAATCGGGAAGGTATCAGCGCAGGCAATCGCCCCTCCCCTGGCCTGGCCTTAACCAGGGGGTACGCACGCACCCTACATGCCAGCCCGGGGCTGGGACTTACGCATTACCCAGTCACCCATATGGGTGGCCTTCAAGTGCGTACAGGGAGGAGGAAGAGAGAAATAGTAGGAGGAGAAGCCTCAAACGCAGACGCGGAGGCAAAGAAAGAGGTGAAAGAAGACTGTAAAGCCAAAAGGGTCAGAACTTCGGTTCCCCGAAGGATGCACAGACTCGGTCCCCAAGAGAGGGGAAAAGGACAGTAGAAGAAGCGTCATGTAGCACGGAAAGGAAAGAGTGCTACAAAGGCTGGGGCCCCGTGCTCGCCACGCACGTACTCACCACAGAGCGGTGAGTCCCCTGAGGGGGTAAAATAAATGTGAAAACCTTCATGAAACTACTCCAGCATTGGGCTTGTAATAAACAGCAACACTTCGTGGGTCCTCAGATAATGATGAATTTGACATGATCATCATGAATACAAATCACTATAACATCAACCAACATTGAAATTTGAATATACGTAAGTATTTTTCATCATATAAAATAGGAAGTCATATCTAAGCACGATGCCTTCATCATTAAGAAAGTCAATAAGTATGTATGTACAAAGCCCAAAAACCATTGGACATAGGGTAAATGATGAACCCACATATCCCAAACTGTAGAGTACAGCCCAAAGTGTATAAACTAAATGTTCCAATATGACCAATAGTTAATTATATTTTAAGTTTAGTATATAAGCTATGTAGTAAACTGAATACCATTCTTAATGACAACTATGTTTTTATCAAACAGTTTTCAGTAAGGAACACATACAAACTGATCTCAAATATTATAGATGTTGCTATGGGTTACATTAGATGTGACTAATCTTTATAGTAATGTACCACTTAATGAAGTTACCAGTATTGTAAAGAATAATTCTATCATACACAAAAGCTCTCCCTATGTCAAATAGATGAATTTGTACAACTGCTCAAAATTCTCTTACCATATAACTATTTCAATTTCAACAATACGATATACAGACAAGATGGTTTACGGTATATTTCCGCAGATAAGACGAGGTACAAATTTTCATCAAAATTTTATAGTTTAAGCCTATATCTGGCCTATAAGACGACCCCCAAATTACCGTATCAACCTAAACGCATGCCGCTCTATCCTTAATGAAATTACTCTTTATAGACATAAATCAGTTTAAAGGAAGACAGAGGCGGTTCAGAGGCGAGCAGCTAGATTTGTTACCGGTATGTTCGACCAATGCGCGAGTGTCACGGAAATGTTCCGGCAACTCAATTGGGGATCGCTGGAAGATAGACGTCGTTCTTTTCGTGAATTTCTGTTAAGTAAATGTGGAGGGCCGAATTTGAAGATGAGTGTAGTACGATCTTGCTGCCGCCTACTTACATTTCGCGTAAAGATCACAAAGACAAGATAAGAGAAATTAGGGCTCGTACGGAGGCATATAGGCGTTCTTTTTTCCCTCATTCCATTTGGGAGTGGAATAAGAAAGGAAATGCCTAGTAGTGGTACAGTGTACCCTCCGCCACACACCTTACGGTGAATTGCTGAGTATGTATGTAGATGTAGAATATATGAGGAGCTAAAGAAAATTATTCAGACAATTCAAGGAGAGGAAAACTTAATTGTTATGGGAGACTGGAATTCAGTAGTAGGACAAGGAAGGGAGGGGAAGATAGTACATGAATATGGTCTGGTCAAAAGGAACGAGAGAGGAAGCTGCTTGGTAGAATTTTGCATGGAACGTGATTTAGTAATAACAAACACTTGGTTTAAGAATCACGAAAGAAGGTTGTATACGTGGAAGAGACCAGGAGACACCAGATAGATTTTATAATGGTAAGACATAGATTTCGGAAACAGGTTTTAAACTGTAGGACAGACCCAGGGGCAGAAATAAACTCTGACAATAACTTACTGGTCATGAATTGTACACTTAAACTGAAAAAACTGTGGAAAGATGGAAAATAAGGAGATGGGACCTGGATAAACTGAAGGAACCTGAAGTTCTTGAGAATTTCCAAGGGAGCTTTAGGCAAAAATTGACAGAAATGGTGGAATATAAAACAGTAGAGGAGGAATGGGTAGCATTCAGAGATGAAATAGTGAAGGCAGCAGCGGACAAAATAGGTATGAAGGCAAGACCTACAAAAATATCCTTGGATACCACAGGACATACTAAATTTAATTAATGAAAGGAGAAAATATAAAAATGCATTAAATGAAACAGACAAAATGGGATACAGACGACTAAGGAATGAGATTGACAGGAAGTGCAAAATGGCTAGAAGGCAAATGCAAGGATGTAGAAGAATATATAAATAGGTGAAAAATAGATACTGCCTAGAGGAAAATAAGAGAGATATTTGGAGATAAGAAAACAATAGCTCTATGACTATCAAGAACGCAGATGGTAAGCCAGTTCTCAGCAAAGAATGGAAAGCTGAAAGGTGGAAAGAGTATATAGAGAGGCTCTACAAAGGAAATGAACTTAAGAGGCAATATTGTAGGAAGGGGAGAAGTAGATGAGGATGAAATAGGAGATACTATACTGAGAGATGAATTTGACAGAGCACTGAAGGACCTAAGTCGAAACAAGGCCCCTGAAGTAGATGACATTCCCTTAGAGCTACAGAAGTCTCTGGGAGAACCAGCCATGACAAAACTGTCTCACCTGTTGTGTAAGATGTATGAGACCGGCGAAGTACCCTTAGACTTTAAGATAAATGTTATAATCCCCATTTCAAGTACGTCAGGTGTGAAAACTACAGAACCATCAGTTTAATAAGTCATGGTTGCAAAATATTAACATGAATTATTTACAGAAGGATGGAAAAGATGGTAGAAGCCGACCTCGGGGAAGATCAGTTTTGGTTCAGGAGAAATGTAGGAACACGGGAGGCAATACTCACTTTACGGCTTATGCTAGAAGATAGATTAAGGAAAGGCAAACCTATGTTTCTAGTTTTTGTAGCTTTTGACAATGTTGATTGAAATAAACTCTTTCAAGTTCTGAAACAAGCAGGAGTAAAATACAGAGAGCGTGAAAGGGATTCAGTGGTTGAGAAGGGAGTAAGACAGGGTTGTAGTCTTTCTCCAATGTTATTCAATTTGCACATTGAGCAAGCTATAAAGGAAAGGAAGGAGAAATTTGGAGAAAGAATTAAAGTTCAATGTGAAGAATTAAAAACATTGCATTTTGCCAACGAGATAGTAATTCTGTCAGAGACAGCAAAGAACCTGGAAGAGCAGTTGAACAGAATGGGCAGTGTGCTGAAAGGTGCATATAAGATGAACATTAACAAGAGCAAAACTAGGGTAATGGAGTGCAGTCTAAGAAAATCAGGTGATGCTGAAGGAATTATATTAGGTAACAAAACTATAAAGGAGGTAGATGAGTTTTGTTACTTGGACAGTAAAATAATAAATGATGGTTACAGTACAGAGGATATAGAATGCAGAATGGCGATGGGTAGAAAAGCATTCTTGAAAAAGAGAAATTTGTTAACATCAAATATTGATTTAAGCCTAAGGACGTCCTTTCTGAAGGCATTTGTGTGGAGTGTGGTCTTGTATGGGATTGAAACATGAACGATAAACAGTGCGGACAGGAAGAGGATAGAGGCTTTTGAAATGTGGTGCTATAGAAGAATGCTGAAGATTAGATGGGTGGATCGCGTAACTAATGAGGAGGTACAAATATTGTAGACGAAAAATTCCTAGCAGGAAAGAATATATGTATAAAATAGACAAAGATTACTCACCAGGCGAAGGAGCACAGGTGTGACAGCAGCACAAATGAACAGAACACACTCTCATACACACAAACGCAAGCTTTTGCAGCCTAGCTGCTTCGTCAGGCAGAAGGGAAGGAGAGGGAAAAGGAAATGATGAGGGTTTTAAAGGAGTGGATAAGGAGTCATTCCAATCCCGGGACAGGAAAGACTTACCTTGGGGGGAAAAAAGGAGGGTAAACAAATACACACACACCCACACATTTACACAGATGCAAGTATACTTAGGCAGACATACTGTAGAAAGTACTGAACAGAATTGAGGAGAAAAGGAATTTTTGGCATCCCTTAACTAAAAGAAGGGATCGATTGGTAGGACATATTCTTAGACATCAAGGAATTGTGAATTTAGCATTGGAGGGAAATTGTGTAGGGTAAAAACCGCAGAGGAAGACCAAGATATGGATACAGTAAGCAGATTCAAACAGATGTAGGTTACCGTTCTTAAGGGGAGTTGAAGAGGCTTGCTCAGGATAGGGTATTGTGGAGAGCTGCATCAAACCAGTCTCCGGAGTGAAGACCCCAATAACAACAAATAACATACTGTTTACTAATTCATGAGCCAGGAAAAGCGGCGGGGAAATGAAACGGCCATCGTACTACACAATCAGCTGGTTTTCTGCGCAATGTAAACATCCATGCAACGCTTGTGCTCAGAGACAAATCCATGTGACCTAAGAATTTCAACAACCATCGAACATCGCATCCTCACATTGACAGCAGATTACGCATTATGGTCCTACTCTCAGGTGTCTATAACAGATAGAGAAAACAGATTGGTTGATAGAGATAGACCTTCTAACTCATGACACTCCTCACACACACACACACACACACACACACAACAGTGTTACAAAATAACTACATTCTCCGTCGTGATCGACTTGAGTTTATCAAGGCTTTAATTTGCATACGAGCGGCCTAGCATTTAGTAGCTACTATGAGAATCTGTCTTTGTTGCAGACAGGATGAGCAGTCAGTCACTGCACAGTGGATGCTAGGAAAAGGCAGAGAAAATCCACAGAATAAACTAATATGTAACCTCTGTTTTTGTGTACACACTCCGTGTACAATATTCTGTTTAAATTATTATTATGATTGTTGTTAATGAGATTGATTCACTTGGGAGTTCTATAAAATAAAACACAATAAAATATAACTGAAGAATTTACAAAAATGTTTTAGTGTGACAAATTATTTCAACATGACTTTAACTCTCATTGGAATCTAAAAAAAAAAAAAGGAAACTAAGTCTGTTAGCCTTAGTGACAAAAGAATTTGAAGAAGTCTGGAGGCACAGCGTAGCTGGACCTCAGTTCACTAATAATTTTTTAATCAAGACAAGTGGCTACAACAAAATTTCACTAGCTGCACGCACAGACTGTAAGTGCGTTTTCCCTGGTAAATACTAAACAACTTGGTATCCAAGGGAAATTAGGCAAAATTTCAGATCCTATTAGAGCTCTTTGCACCCTCGTCATCTTGCAATAGCGCAACACACACACACACACACACACACACACACACACACACACACACACACAATAATTCACCAATAACTAAGACAATAGTCAATATGTCACTTTGCTCTGAAGTATGAGAAAATTAATTTGAACAGTTTCGTCACATGAAACCAATATCCTTAAGTGGCTGTCCCCACAGGGCCTCGTTGACGCCCTGTGCCAATGCAGTGGATATGCCTCTCCGGGATAAGACTGCCAAAAGTACCCAGCACCCCACAGCAAGTTTCTCTGACATGTACACAGCAAGCTGCACATGGCAAACTTCAGACTCGTTCTCCTCTAAGACCACTGCCTCTTGTGCACGCACACCCTTTAATGGAGCAGCAGCCATCATTCAGGAATGCAAAGATAGTAACCTGAGCCACACGGCTAAGTAGTCTTTACAGTTAGTTAATTTCATGTTTTGTTAGGATGGAGGACATGGCATCAAAATTTCTTTTTGCTGTGTGATGCTCTGGGAGAAGCTGTGTGAACTCATGATATCAGTGAATTGTGCTGTATGACTCTAAACACTGATTATTTAACTTTTGTTACAATTTTTTGTAATTCAGTAGGGTTGTTTTGAATCGTCTGCTTCCTTTGAGGTGGATTATTGATCAATTGTCAAATTCGGTAGTATATTGTGGTATTATGTGTAGTGGTTGATTGGAATTGTTTCATCAGTTAAGGTGTATTACATTTCGATTATACTGTTTTCATGTTTTATAGCTGGGGGCGGTGGTGATTCCAGTAATCACCTGTTTCACTTGAGGTCAATTGAAGTAGTGGATACAAGTTTTGTGCATTCTCGTTTTCAGGACTTTTTCGCATAACGTGTGTGTTGTTTTTACGTTTTTCCGGATTGTCTTGCTCTCGTTTATTTACGCTTTAAGTGCCCCCGCCCAAAACACGCACTTTCACGCGCTTGTCCCGTTAATGTCCTTTTATTGGTTTCATGTTAATATTCGCGTGTTTATGAAAGTGTCGTAGTTTCTCGCGATTGCTTTGGTCACCATTTTGGTAGATTCGCGCCCTTCAATTATGACCAATATGTAGTGAAACTATAGTGGTAAAAGGTACAAAAATATGTGACAAATGTGAGAGCGGATTATGGCAAT
The DNA here is from genome assembly GCA_026315105.1 of Locusta migratoria. Lineage (NCBI taxonomy): Eukaryota > Metazoa > Arthropoda > Insecta > Orthoptera > Acrididae > Locusta > Locusta migratoria. The sequence goes on from CM048745.1 coordinate 16,830,953, forward strand.
CCTAACAGTGAAATTACAAGGCATTTTATTGTAAAATTGAAAGATCCATACAGTAATTAATTAGTCAAATCCTATTACACACACAAAATTTGCAAATGAAAGAAAACCGTATGGAGCATAATAAATATTTGTGACTAACGGTAACAAATAATTGGGTCAAGATGTGTTTCCAGTTCTCTGGTCATGTTACAGTTCCAAATAAAAGCTGAATAAATAATTTTTCTCTCTATATGAGAATTAACAAGGACCTATAACAATCTACCACAGAAATATTTATTCGTTATTTAAAAGCTCTCAATCCTCTGCATATGACGATGTTACAGGTGCGATTTTAAAATTGTGTGCAGGGTTAAAAAAGGTGTACCGTATTACAATATTTGGATAACCTGTCATTGAAAACGGGGTTATTTTCAGGCAGATTAAAACTGCAAACAGTGGAACCAACTAACTAAACGTTGATTGACGAATGTGATGTCCATTTGCTGGCCCATTTCTCTACTGCCGGTACAGTAGCGTATGGTAAGGTTTACAGCAACACCTACACAGTTCGCCCGAAGTTACGTATTGGCATTTAAAAGTTCCAGTTATCTTTAGCCTGTGTAAGAGAAATTTCTCCAGCGGCCCCTAAAATTTTCGATGTCAGATGACCTGCTCACGATAAGTATAATGTAAAAGCATTTCTGCTTGCCCTGATTACCCCACGCTTCGTCGTTTATAAATGGTTTTTTTACGCTTTACTTTCATGACAGCATTAATAATACGACCTCACCTACTGTACTATATCCACGGTGTATTCTCAAATTCCTTTCATGCGTATTATTCAATTCTATTTCACAATTTTAAATAGCACCATGTCAACCAGCTTTCGACACACTGTTAGTAAACACTTAAACAAATATTTACTACAGGTTCGTTTAAGCAGCTGCCAGCGAGTTACTCGCGCATGCGCAGAGCTGAAATTAAGTTCAAGCAGGGCCATCGCCCACTTCGGCGGGTTTGCTGGTTGACACGCTAGGTAAGCGTCGGCCTGACGTCATCAGGAGCTGAATGCGATACATCGACCTGTCGACACGGCCCTGTCTCGCGACAGTACGCACTTTGCTGTTCGGACGTTTACACCGAAACGAGCGCAACGAACGAGCATTCGCTTGTGTTCACTTCCGTTCGTTTGTACTGACGAACAGGCATTTACACTAGACGATCAGTAGAGAACTCTGCTAAACGAGCATTGTGCTTGCGAACGCCGCGTTTTTGTTTTTTGGCGCTAAAGTCGTCGTCTCTGTACTTTGGATTTCATCTGCAAGAACGTAGTGAAATACTAGTAGTCGCAATGGAAAAAAGCGACATCCAGACAGGATTATTTTGTATGGCAACTGCGTTGTTAGTAATGCAGATACAAAAGTCGAAAGAAATGCAGTGAAGAAATAGAATAATATGAATCAATTTTTGAGGATGTGGCAATTATGTGATGGTAGGGCACTAGTGATAGTATTGCAGCTACCAATCTCATTGAGTATATTCCAAAATTTTACCCGTGTGTCTATGGAAGATTGTCTATGGATATTTCCAAGCAGCATACCAACTACAGAAGAGAGCTCTCTGCTGAAGAAAGACTTGCACTTGCGCTTCGTTTCTGAGCAACTGTAGACAGCTACGCTAGACTATTTATTTCGCATCTCCGTTGGGGTTATTTCGTAGATAGTTCCTGAAGTCTGCAGAGCAATATATGAAGTACTTAAATGAGGAAAACAATTCAATTCCAGTAAATGTCATTAACCCACTGATGTTTCCTAATCGGTACAATAAATGCTCTTTGAAGTTAGTAGTAAATGCGTGCTTCACAGTGAACGTAATTTTCAATATGATTAAATTTTACTTACATTGTGTGCAAATGCTGGCAATGAAACTTTTGATAGATTAGTAAACGCATTAATTATAAAAGGTATGCTTGGGTTACTCCCTTACTTAATGTGATTGCGTTTTAAAAAGGCCATTCAACAGTCGTTGCCAATACTAACATACACGTGGGATTTAAAAAGTTTAACGTTCTTTTTGTAATAGCCGTAAGATGCCCATTCTTGGCAACACACATTATCTGAGAGTGTTTACTAAGAGATGCACCTTGTAGTTTTAAGGGGGTAGTGAAATGTGAAAACAAACACACAAAATAGTTTCTGCTGTATAATGCAACAAATGTGACATGAATAGTATCACGCCGATTTCGTTACAGGCATCCGTTTTCTATTTTTTTTTTTTTTTAATTTTGAAATATGGGTCTCTCGGGTCCCACAAACACCTTCGCGACCTATATTGTTCCATTAGTAATAAAACATATTCATCACTTCACTCCATATTTCTCCACACAAGCTTAAACCAAACTTCGCGTACAAAAACAAATGACGCCGGGAGCGAATGCTCTACGTGTCGCTTACACTACTCGAGCGCCGAAGTGGAGAGAACGCGAACTTCCCTTTGATGATTCGCTCCAAGACCGACAACCGATGGATCACGAGCGAACACTTGCGAATGCCGAACGAACATTGCTCGCGGACCGTTCACACCGACCAAAGAGAATCCTCTGTTCGCTGATGCTCGTTCGCTACGTTCGCTCCGGTGTAAACGCCGCAGATTTATGTCACGTGACTGTCCCATATGTAAACACAAGGTTGTTAGAATATTTGGCTGCAGTCCTGCTCAGAACGGAATTTGTTGTTGAAACTATTGAAGTATTCAGTTTAACGCGAGCTGTGAGGTTTTCTTAGTTTATATTACACGTGATGAGGATTTTGATTATCTGGAACTTTTAATTCTTAAAATGAAATGTGATTAACATTTCAAAATAAATGTGGCGAAAACGTTGACACTGTCCTACACTGCAGATCAGCTTACCACAACAACTTATTTTACCTGCACATTTGTTGGCTTCGCCAACTCAAAATGGCTGTCACCGTTCAAAATAACCTGCACTATGGATGACTGTCAATACATTCACGATTTCAGGTGTAAGCTGTGCACTGTCACATTTGGCTAAAACAGAGATCACTGGTTATCTATCTACATCTACATAGATACTCTGCAAATGACATTCAAGTGCCTGGCAGAGAGTTCATTAACCACTTTCATAACTTTTCTCTACCGTTCCATTGTCTAATAGTGCACAGGAAGAAAGAACACCAAAATCGTTCCGTTTTCGATCTGATTTCTCTTATTTTATTGGGATGGTCATGTCTCCCTAAGTAGGTGGGTGCTAGCAAAATATTTTCACATTCAGAAGTAAAAGTGGGTGATTGAAACTTCGCAAACAGATCACGCCGCAATGAATAACGTCTTTCTTTTAATGATTTCCACCCCAATTTGTGCAACATTCCGTGACCCTTTCCCCCCAGTAAGGTGATAAAACAAAACGAGCTACCCTTCTCTGAACCTTCTCAATATCTTCCGTCAGTCCCACCAGCTGAGGGTTCCACAAGGGGCAACAGTACTCCAGATGAGGATGCACAAGTGTGATGAAGGCAGTCTCTTCAGTGGAACTGGCGCATCTTCGAAGCGTTCTGCCGATGAAACGTAACCTTTGGTTCGCCTTCCCCACAATATTTTCTATGTGTTTCTCTCCAGTCAAAGTTGTTCGTAATTGTAACTCCTAGGTATTTGGTAGAATTTACGACCTTAAGGTTTGACTGATTTATCGCGTAATTGAAGTTCAGCGGATTTCTTTTAGTGGTCATGTGTATAACTTCACACTTTTCTCTATTTAGTGTCAATTGCCAATTTTCACACCAAGTAGAAATTTTGTCTAAGTCGCTTTGCAGTTGCTTTTCATCCTCTGTTGACTTCACTAACCGATAAATGACAGCATCATCCACGGACAGTCTAAGGGAGCTATTCAGATTGTCTCCTAAATCGTTTATACCCATGAGGAAGAGTAGGGGACCTATAACGCTTCCCTGTGGAACGCCAGATATCACTCGATGACTTACGGTCAATTACAACGAACTATGTCCTTTCTGATAGGAAATCGTGAATCCAATCGCACAATTGGTGAGATATTCCATAAGCACGCAATTTTATAAGAAGCCACTTGTGGGGTACAGTATCAAAAGCTTTCCGGAAATCCAGAAATATGGAATCGATTTGCGATCCCTTGTCGATGGCACTTAACACTTCATGTGAATAAAGGGGAAGCTGTGTTTTGCAAGAGCGATACTTTCTGAATCGGTGTTGACTATTGGTTAATAGGTCGTTCTCTTCGAGGTAGTTCATAATATTCGAACAAAGTATATGTTCCAAAATCATACTGCAAATTGACGTCAATGAGATTGGCCTGTAATTTTGGCGATCAGTCCTATTGCCTTTCTTGAATATTTGAGTAACTTGGCAACTTTCCAGTCTTTGGGTACAGATCTTTCGCTTCGGTTGTAAATTATAGCTAAGTACGGAGCTATTGCATCAGCATACTCTGAGAGGAATCTAGTTGGTATACAATCTGGTCCGGAAGATTTGTTTTTGTTTAGTGACTTAAGTTGTTTTACTACTCCAGGAACATCTACTTCTAAGTTTCGCATGCTGGCATCTGTTCTTGGATTGAATACTGGAGTGTTCACTTCGTCTTCTTAGGTGAACGAATTTCGGAAAGCTGTGTTTAGTAATTCTGCCTTAGCAGTACTGTCGTCGGTAGTATTACCATTGCTATCGCGTAGTGACGGTATTGCTTGTGTTTTGCCGCTAGTGTACTTCACATATGACCAGAATTTCTTTGGATTTTCTGCAAGATTACGAGACAGGATTTCGTTGTGGTAACTACTATAGGCTTCTCGCATTGATGTGCACGCTAGGTTGCGAGTTTCAGTAAAAGATTGCCAGTCTTGTGGATTCTGCGTCTTTTTAAATTTTGCATGCGTTTTTCTTTGTTTCTGCAACAGTGATCTGACCCCAGGGGGTCAGCCCCCTCTTTTATTAATTTATTTGGTATAAATCTCTCGATTGCTACTGATATTATGTCTTTGAAAGTAAGCCACAACTGAAGGGTCCAGGGTAAAAACCAGGTAAGTCCATTTTTCTCTCGAAATGAGTTAGAGATGCCATTCGATTCTCCATCGATAGAGCTATCTGTTAGCAGCATGAAACAGGGCATAAACCAGCTTAGTCACGGCTTTATTTGCCCTTAAAGTTTTGGCGTACAGGATAAGAAGCAGGTAAGTCCACAGATTCAGCGAAAAAACCAGGTAAGTCCACTGCATCTCAACAGATGGCCGTGCGATCACCAGACTTTCGCGCCATTATATCTTTGACATTTCATTGTTGCCGGTGTTCCTTTTTTTACATCGTGTTTCTGAGTGTGATTTGTTATTGCGGCACTGTTTAATAAATCGTTCTGTCCTGTGCTGTAGCGTGATGTCGACATTAGGAAATGAAGACGTTGGAATTCCACAAAATGAACCTAAGAAGTGGAGGAAAACTGGCCGAATTGCTGATGTTGGTAAATGTTCCCATATTAAATGCTTTGATGCCACCACTGAAGCAGAAACAGCTGAAATACTACGCAGATGCAACAGTCTAGAATCACACAATGATCAGAATGCGTATTTATCAGGTTTAGTAACAGTTCTGTGTGTCAACAGAAGGTGACCACGTCAGACAGAAGGAAACGCGAAATTACGACATGCTGCATTTGCATACAGAGTCAGAATTCCCGTAGGGTGTGACAGTAAGTGTGATATACAAGTTTGTGCAAAAGCGTTTTATGCAATACATGGTATCACAAAAAACAAATTGGAATATATACAGAAGAGCTTGAAACTAACTGGTTCTGCACCGCAAGACAAGAGGGGTTATCACCCAAATCTTCACAGGAAGCTTGACGAATCTACAAGATCGTTGGTATACAGTCATATAACAGTTTTAAAGGTCTTCAAAGCCATTTCAGCTCAAAAGATTCAAGAAAGACTTATTTTCCCGAAGATTTGAATATCAAGAGAATGTTTCTGGTGTTCAAGGAACTTTATGCTGCTGTTGATGTTTCCTATGAAACAAATAGATGCATTATGAACAAGAATTTCAACATACCCTTCGGATACCCACATAGTGACACGTGCACTCATTGTATAAATTCTCAGCCAAACTTAAAGCACTCTACCCAGAGAAAGATAAAGAAGAAATTAAGAAGTTAACAACTACGAATGTCCTTCACAAAAGAAAAACCGAAACATTCTACCAACGCAAAAGAGATGCAAGGCATAAAGCTATGAAAACCAAGACGATGGAAGCAATTTGTATGGATGTTGCTAAAAATGTGTCGTTACCAAACATAACTACGAAGAATGTGTTTTATAAGCGTCAATTATCAATGTATTCATTCAACATCCACATTCTCTCTATGGGGCAGTCAGTTTTCTATAAGTACCACGAAGGTATTGCCAAGAAAGGTCCTAACGAGGTAGCGTCTTTCCTTTTTCATTTAGTTGCGAACTACCTCGATAACCATGTTGAAGAACTTCAAGTGTTCTGTGATTCTGCTGAAGGAAAAAACAAGAATTTCACAATTTTCCGCTTTTTGCACTATCTCGTTCATAATAACATTAATAGATTGAGAAATATCAAGATCACATATCCAGTTATTCCTACATGGAACGTGATAGGAATGTTGGTCTGTGGGATTTGAAACGAAGGATGGAAACCCCAGAGGATTCCATGAGTATGATTGAAAATTCGAGAATGAAACCATCACCATTAATTGTGAAGAAAAGTTCCTCAGGAAATGGTATATCATTGGAAATACTTCTTAAATCAGAAATATTTACCGAAATGTCCATTTAAGATCCAACCAGTCAAGAAAATTGATACTTCGTCCGTTCACCCTCGCCTGATGAACTGGAGAGACATGTATAGTGGTCACATGCTATCCAGCATCATAAGGAAGCCTGACAGAGATCCATCAAATCAGAAGGCTGAAGAGTCTGAGCTACTCTCTTTGTCCTACAGAGGCAATTGCAACATGACTTGCAGGTCTGAAGGTCACTTACGTATTTCTGGAGCAAAGTACAGTGATTTAATGAGCCTCATGAAGGTCTGTGGTCCAGCAGCAGTGGAATTTTTCCATTCATTGACCCATGATTGATAACTTGGAACAGATCTATGAGTTTCCATAATAATAATAAAATTATAATTAATGATAATAGCATTAGAATGGATAATTATAATATTATAAACAATAACAATAATGTCTGAAATTACAATAATAAAGGCCAATTCACACTGTCCGTCACGTCACGTCACGTCACCGTCCGTCAGAACATTCCGCAATGTATTTCTAATGGCGGCATTCACACTGTCCGTCACCGGACCGTCACGTCACGTCAACGTCCGTCAAGCTTTCTCGAGAAGAATGTTTTGACGGAACGGCCGTCTGCTAACATCGGAAGTTAACCTATTTTCGTCACGCGAATTACGTGTTGCAGTCAACGATTGCACTGTTTATATGCAAATGTGTATTATTCATCTTTGTGTTGTTGTTTTCCCTCGTTTTAGGGGTAAATCTCAAATGTTTCATGACGACTTAAATATTTTTGTCAATTGAGTGTCCCCCTAAAATCGAGGTCGGATCTGAAACCAAAAAATGGTTTATGGTACGTAACATTGTAACAGAAACGACTGAAGCAAACTGTTTATTTGAATAAGATTGTAATTTGATTACGCATTTTTCATTAAATAACACTTTAAATGAAAATGTCAGTTCTCATGAAAGACAATAATTCATTTGTTTACGACGATATTAACAATGTCAGCGACAAATCGTAATGGTTAAAGTATACAGGCGCTATTTATGCTCTTACAAGTATGGTTTGATGTCTTCATATTTTTTATTTTTTCGCTTGAAAATAGTTGTCGATGTCTTGAAATGTTGTTTCAGTTTCCAGTAAGTTGGCCATAAACATAAACTGTAAAGTTTTCTTTGGCCGTTAATAACATTTAGCGTTGTTGTTCCCCCTTTCTAGTATTAAACTATGACTTTCTACATAACAGATCGCCACTCATATAACCTAACTTTCAACATCGCGTATTGAGATGGACGAATTGACGTGACGGACACGGACGGACAGTGTGAATACAACTTGACGTGACGGTTCCGTGACGTGACGTTGACGTGACGGACAGTGTGAATTGGCCTTAATAATAATAAATGAAATTACATTAAAACATTCGTTCATACAAGGGAAAGGAATAGCTGACTCATATGCTTCTCTTTTTGTTTCAGGGACTTACCTGGTTTCTTTCCTGAAAAGTTTGTAGTTTGAGTAAATTTTTTAATTTATTTTCTTGCTATCAGTGTTGAACACCATAGAAACGGTGTAATTTTGTTCTCTAAGCTCAGGACTTCAATGTTTTAAATGGTTTGAAAACATTAGTTTGTATGAGATGTGCTTATTGCATTTTAAAATTAAAAAATCGTTTTCTGAGTTTCATTGAAATTGTGACTTACCTGGTTCTTTCCCTGGACCCTTCAACTGATCTACACTAGCATTTTTAGTTTTGAAAGACTGAAGATTATCACTCAGGAAAGCGTGAAGTGAATTTTTATCTGCTTTATTGAATAGATATATTTTTCGTTTATTTTTTGTGCATTTGGGAATTTCGACATTTATTCTCGCTACTACTACTATGTAGAAAGTCATAGTTTAATACTAGAATTGAAGGAACAACAACGCTAAATGTTATTGACAGCCAAATAAAACTTTACAGTGTATATTTTTCGCCAACTTACTGGGAACTGAAACAACATTTCAAAACATTGATATCTATTTTCAAGCGAAAAAATAAACATATGAATACATCAAACAACACTTATAAGAGCATAAATAGCGCCTGTTTACTTTATCCATTACAATTTGCCTGTTGACATTGTTAATAGCGTCGTAAACAACTGAATTTTTGTCTTTCGTTAGAACTGACTTTTTCATTTAAAATGTTATTTAATGAGAAATGCATAATCAAATTACAATCTTATTCTAATAAACAGTTTGCTTCAGTCTTTTCTGTTACAATGTTAAGTAACATTAACCATTTTTTGGTTACAGATTTGCGACCTCGATTTTAGGGGGACACTCAGTTGACAAAAACATTTAAGTCTTCATGAAACATTTGAGATTTAGCCCTAAAACGAAGTATGACAAAAAAATAAAGGCGAATAAGACTTATTGGCATATAAACAGTGCAATCGTCGACTGCTACATTTAATTCGCGTGACGAAAATAGGTTAACTTCAGTGTTAACAGACGACTGTTCCGTCAAAACATTCTTCGCGAGAAAGCTTGACGGGACGTTGACGCGACATGACGGTCCATAACGAACAGTGTGAACGCCACCATTAGAAATACATTGCGGAATGTTCTGACAGACGGCGACGTGACGTGATGTGACGGACAGTGTAAATTGGCCTTTAATTGCCAAATATTGGTGCCGAGTAACGAATATCAATAAAACCACAATCTCCACGTATTCGAACTAAGCAGCAAAATACTGGGGGCAAACAAGCAATATTACGAGATATCAGGAAATAAACAGCCAAATGTTTCTGACTAGTGAATAGTGTGAATGTCACTGATACTTATTTCATGTAGGCCTACCAGCAATTTAAGCGTTTCCCATACGTTTGTCACTTACCACTTTCTCGGAAATCGTAACATATTTGGAACAAAGGTCAAATATTTTTGTGAAGGAAAAACAGAAATATCATTTTTAGTCACACACAAATTTCCAAATCGATGACACGTATTCTTGACACAGCATTTTATTACAATTAACATCGAGTACTGTGTAACATACTACCGATATATGAATAAGAAAATCCCATAATATGTGATGAATAAGTAACTACTACAATGTGATACAAATAATAAAAGTAAAAAGAAAAAAATTCGGCGGGAGAGACTTCAACCCTAAACTTCTGAAAGGTGGTCTACTGTTCTATTCGCTACACAACAGTTTTTACTTTTTAAAAAAAAAAAAAAAAAAAAAAAAAAAAAAAAAAAAAAAAAGGGGGGGGGGGCTCCAAACCTCTCCTTCTAGCCCAGCCTTTCGTTCTCCATGATCCCCTTCATTGGCGAGGCTTCATTGCTTCATTGCCTGTAGCTGAAATCCATTTTCTTGGATATAAAGTGAAATAAATGTTTTCCATTCGGACAAAAGAATCCGTTGCAGTTTCGTCTCCATTGAATTTATTTATTTCCACGACATATGGCCCTATACTTCTGAAGAAAATAATTGGGCTCCTGCCCGATAAGAAAATCAAAAGAAATGTTGGAGTTCTCCATAAATAAATAAAACGTAAGATAAACTGAAGAGAAAAGTTTAATTGAATGGAATAAAAAATCCTCTCACGGTAGTTTCGTCTGCACTCTGCACAGTGCTTCAAAGCTCGGGGAGGGGGGGGGGGGGTTAATATTCCGTGTCTTCTTTACGGAACTGTTAGAACAGCATACTGTGTTGTGTGTGCAGTTTGTTTGTTATCTCTTAACTTTGATGCGTCCGAGCTCCGAAATTTCCGCGGTCATGAGTAATACAGTTCACATTTCTTTTTTGTTCACTCTGTTTCTATTGTGCTATTTTTTTTTCTCAGTTTTACTGACTTGAAACCATCGTCACATTTGTACCATAATTTTCAGTATGTTACCCTATGTGTCCTTATAGTCCCTGAGTCCTTGTATGGCGTTGTGTTCGTATTCGAGGTATGTTCGGTAATCGTCAAGGGTGGCGTGACGATTGTCAAGAGCGTATACAGCCGTGTAACCTAGCATCCAATTCGCAGCGTTGTTTTTCCTTCTTGGATATCGTAACTTATCGGGTCTGAGTAATTCACTGATGTCGACGGTGTGTGGGACCATACGGTCGATTATCGCCAGGTGTTGTCGCATTACTCTAATAATCTGTCCCATTGTTCCACAGGTGAGCTTGTGAGGTTAAGTGTCAACGAGACCAACGAGAGAGTGGCGCAAGTCAGCAAAGGACACATCTTGATGTTGTGGCGCTTTTCGGCCGTGGGAACTTTATCGTTGATGACCATGTACCACGTAGATCTAATGCGTGATGGCAGCACAGAGCTGTAGACATTCTTGTAGATGATGTTCCATTTGACGTTTGAGTAGTTCTGGATTACTCTGTTGTCATGTATTCCTCTGGTGAGAAAGTTGTAGATCTTGGCGTTCGTATAAGGTGGGAAAACGTCGTCGGCATGGTGGATGTAGCTGAATTCGCTGTAGTAATACCGGATGTGATGGAGGGCTATCGGTATCAAGTCTTCGTTTAGCGGAGGGTTGAAGCTGCATGGCCTCAAGAGAGATGTGAGGTCCTTTATTAAACTCGGAGTGGTTGTGGTGACGGTTTTATGTATACGGTTTATTAGGAGAGTCCGACACTTGTGTTTGGCACTGATGAGACCAAGTCCTCCCCGTGAAGTTGGTAATGTCAGTGTTTCAAAACATACTTTGAAGAGATGGCCTCTCAAAACGTACCAACAAAATGCCTGTTCTTTGCTTGTTACGAGTGGGTCGGATACTGGCAGGATTTGGCCAAGGTAGCACATTCTGCTTGCTATGGTGATTTTAACTGTATGAACTCTTTGCAACAGACCTAATTCTCTGTCAGAAAAAATGCATGTTGTAGCCCTGATCTTGTGCATATGTCGGTCCAGTTCTTTGTTGCCATAGCATCTGGCTCCAGAAGACACTGAGACTTTTATGTTCAGTCGCTGTCTCGCACCAATCGAGATGCGTAGCGTCACCAATTCCTGCACCTATGTTCAGCAGTATTGTCTTCCTGGTGTTGAACTGTGTGCCAGTAACCTTGGTAAAATCGTTTACAATCGTCCGCACCTCCATGAGGGTTGCAGTGGATTCAACAGCTACGCAGATGTCATCAGCATAGGCAATACAGGTCACCTTTTTGGCTCCTGTGTTGATTCCTTGTGATCGACAGTTGATGTTGACAAGCAGAGGTTCCACTGCAATGGCATACAACGCCATGGATAAGGGGCAGCCTTGCCGGATAGATCTTTTAATAGCTATTTTGTCTGTCAGGTGGCCATTGAATAAAACACGCGAGGTGACACCAGAGAGGAAGTTTTTGATTCATTTGACGAAACGCTGGCCAAAGCCCATCTTCGTCAGTACTTTAAGGAGGTTATCATGGTTGATGTGGTCATATGCCTTTTCGAAGTCTAGGAACAGTAGCACGCCAAGATCTTAATTGTGCTTCAGGGTGCATATGACGTACCGTAACTCGCAGGCAGCTGTTATTGCGCTGTGCCCAGACACTGCAGCATATTGATGTGGTCCCAGTATTTTTTGGAGTAATGGTTGCAGTTGCTGTTTAGCAGCCCTCGTTAAGATTTTGAAATCTTAGTTTAACAATGTCAGTTTGGTGATCTTTTTACTATTGCCTTATTTGGGTAAAGGCACAATAAAACCTTCCTTAAGGTCGTCTGGAACAGAGTCGAGTTGCCACATTTCATTGGCCAGTTGAAGCAGTGTTTGGGCCAGCAGATCCCAAAATTGTTGGTAAAATTCAGCGCAGAGTCCATCAGGTCCGTGAGACTTTCACTTTGCGGCGTTGAACACGGCCTGTTTTATGTCGTCTTCAACAAATGGGCTCTCCAGTGTGGCAACGTCGTCACGTGACAAGAGGCAATGTATTTCACTAAGTACTTCATTGCAAAGTGCTTCACCGATTTCGTGGGGGTCATACAGATCTCTATAGTACCTCCATACGTGTGATAAAATGTCCCGTTGTTGTGTGACTGCGTTCCCGCCACTATCTTCGACCACCTCGATTAACTTTGCTTTCTGACGCTACATTATCCATAACGTATGATAGAGGGAAGTTGTTTCTTGCGAAGCAATGTCCTTTGGTTGCGACCTCGTGATGGTGCTTTCCATTCAAATTCGTTATCTTTTCTTTATACTTCTGTATTCGGCGGTATGTGTCTGTTACCGGAACGTCAGTAGAATGGTACAGCTCGCGGAGACACGTGAAGTAGAATTCTATTCTTTGCTTGTACCAGTGTGATTTCTGGTAAGCATATCGTTTAACCGTTGCTCGAAGCTCCGGTTTGGCGCAAGAGAGCCACCATTCTAAGGTCGTGCGGTACCTGGTCTGAGAGCACTTGGCCTGCTCCCACGCCTGTTGTACTTGTGTGTGCAGCTCTCGGTCGCGCAACAGACCGCTGTCAATCCGACAATAGCCTCTGCCACGAAAGACTTGCGGCTGTTGGAGATTGACATAGCACTGGTGAGCACTATGGTCGGAAAAGCTGACGGGTGCAATATCGCTATTGGCTACATTTCTGCGAAGGGCATCGACTGGCGGAGTAGTTGGTGATATGCGTGTACGCTATGCGGTCACCGTGGATTATTTCCCAGGTGTCGAGGAATTTCAGTCCATGGACGAGGTGGTCGAGTTCGATGCGTTTATTGAAATTTAGGGTTTGGTCTTTTGGTGAAATTACGTAATTAAAATCTCCTCCAATGATACAGTTATTGGTGTAGGTGTTAATTAGAAAAGGCACATCAGTTCTGTAAAACGAGGAGCGTTCTTGTCGCCGATTACTGCCGGATGGTGCATATAAGTTGACAATCAGAATGCCATTAATGTTACAGGAGATGCCGCGTCCATTCGTAAGCAGTATAATGTTTGAATGAGGGATTCCGTCACGTAAAAGAATTGCAGTTCCAGTATGATCCTCTTTGCTGATGTTCGCAATTGTGAGAAATCTCGCCACCTGTGGTTATACACAGACTTCTTGTAGTAGCCCTATGTCTACATTAGTATTATACAGAAAGGCCGCGAGGGCTCGGAGTTTGACATAGTTCTCAATTCTATTGATGTTGATCGAAGTAATGTTGTATGTAAAATTAGCAGACATTAGATTATCTTTTATGCATGTAGCCATAGGCACACATAAGTATGATTAGGAGCAGACACACTAACAATAGAATGCCACATATCCACGTACACACACTCGAACACTTGCAGTAATATACTTTATCAGTGTTCTTCATTACCCTCCACGTCGTCGTCCGCAAACCACACACGGTCCGGCGGTTTTTCTCTCGTGTCGTCGGACTCCGTAGGCGCGCCACTAGTAACTGCGGCTGCTTTCGATTCTTCTGGCTGATTGTTTTAGAGTTTGACAGCTACCTGCTGTGATACCATACGCAATTCCTTAGTGGTCTCCGTAACACCTTCGCGAGCAACACGAACTTTCTTTTTCTCAGGCAACGAACGGCTTGTCGCATCTTTCAGTAAGTTAGAAGACGACTTCTTCGATTTCTCAGAAGTAGGAGTTGCAGGTGCAGGAGCAGTCGAATTTGAATCACTTGTCTCGGGAATATCACGAGTGGCAGGTGTAGGTGAGTGAGGGTCTCTTCGTTTTTCAGTTTGTAATTGTTCCATACTGTTCAACGGCGCAGGTGGAGGGACGTGTGTGACATCACGGACGGTTTCCGCTGATTCGCGGACCTCCTCCTCGTCTCTCATGACAGACTCTGCTACATTGGTATCGTCAGTGATGTTGTCTCGTGCGGAACGGGTTTCAGAAACAAAAGGGGAGTGCGCGTGCTCCGCGGAGTCTGCGTGAGCGCCGGACATGTGCATGTCATCTTGTACGGCGGGTGCACTTGGCTGCTGCCGCGGCAGTGACGTCACCGGGCAGGTGGGCTGCGCGTAAACAAGCGGCTGGCGACTGCGGCGTACTGGGCCCGCGGTCTGCTGTCCGCGTCTACCTCGGCAGGCAGCTGCACGGGGTTTTTGCCCTAAGGTGGCCCGGCAAATTACAAGCAGAACAGGTATGCGGTTGTCCCTCGTACACCACGAGGGCCCGGAATCCGAATACATTCACAAAGGACGGTGTATGTCATTTCAAATCGATCTTCCCAGTTCCTACACTGTCGTCAACCTTGTAGTGCACATTACCTCCCCATTTATCAATAGTTACGCCGTACACGGTGTCGTATTTCAAAAGAGGCTCCGCGATATATTGCAAATCTGGCTCGAACGGTAACAGGTGAACTTTAACTGTGTGAAGGCCTAACTCGGCATAAGTACTGGTAATTCGACTGACATCACCAGAGCTGGTCTTGTACTCGGCACTCTCGTTAGTCGTGGCCGTGATCCTCTGACAGATTTTGTCGTTTCTCAGTTTCACCACATAAACTTTGCTCAGGAAGTCGTAAGACATACCAAACAGATCTTCTTCAGGTACATTAAACTTTCTGAAGAACCGATCGTCGAATTCGAATATTTTAGGACGTTCTATATCAGAACTAAAACCAAACTTCAAAGTATACTTTCTCACTTGTGACTCCATTTCAAATTAATAACTTATCAATGCAAGCAAGTGCAAATGTAAACACCAGTGAGCGACACTAGCGAGAGAGCTCCGCACGTGCGGCCGACCACTGCGATGGCCGAGCCGCGACCTATGACAGCTACTTGCTACAACTGTCAGTAGTAGTCCTTAAATGGTATTTTATTGTTAGTGTGTGCTTTTTATTTACATTTAGTTATAACAATTTGCTGTGGATACGATTTTGTTATACATCTTTGATGAGCTGTTAGCCTGAAACACCTTACTGCGAGTTATAAAACCAGAACTGCGAGATATACGACAATAGATATACTGTGCCTGTCTGAGCATCACATTGTCACTGATATGAATAAAGTAAATATTAGTGGGTATAAACTAGCAGCACATGTAAGTAGAGAGAAGAAGGTGTGGGAAGGAGTTGCCATTCATGTCAAAAGTTGGCACAGTGTAAAAAATTTAGAAAAATTTATTTTTGTATAGAGCAACATATAGAAGCATGTGCCTGTGAGATTAAACTGAAGGGTGGTTCTTTTATAATTGTCACAGTGTATAGGCCCCCCTCAGGGAAACTTCCACTTATTCCTGGAATACTTGGATGCCTTGTTGTGCTATCTGTCAGATTGGGGATAGGTTTAACAACATTAGTGCATGTCTTGTTGAGAATGGTCTTTCTGATCATGGTGCACAGCTAGTTACGTTATATGATATAGCTCCTTTCAGTAATTTGAATCAGTCCTCCAAAGTTGTTCGTTCAATTAATGATTCGACAATTAGAAATTTCACGGAAAGTCTTCAGCAGTTAGATTGGGATGAAGTGTACAAGAAACCTGATGCTAATTTAAAATACAACTCATTTCATGATACTTTTGTAAGGGTATTTGATAACTGTTTCCCCAAGAAATTAGTCAAATTTAATTGTAAGGAACCAAGCAATAAACCATGGCTCACCAAAGCTATAAAAATATCTTGTAACTAGAAAAGGGAACTGTATCTGACAGCAAGAAAGAGTAGTGACCCAGAAATATTCAACTATTATAAAAACTACTGTTCTGTATTAAGGAAAGTTATTTAAAAATGTGCATCATGTCTGAGATTAGTACAGCCAATAATAAAATTAAAACAATCTGGAATATTATAACAAGGGAGACAGGGCAACCAAGAACACAGGAAGACAGCATTACCACCAAACTGGATGAAAAAATTACAAACAAAAAGCCAGAAGTTGAAAAACCCTTTTAATAATTATTTTTTAAATGCTGTGGAGAATATAGGATCCAAATTTCATCAGAAGAAGCTAGGCAGTTAATGGAAATGGCGTACCTAGACAGTTTGATACAATGGAAATCCCACCCACCTCTCAATCCGAAATTAGGAAATTAATAAACTCTCTCAAGAGTAAAAGCTCTCATGGCATTGATGGCATATCCAGCAGGGTATTAAAAGCTTGTTCCCAAGAAATATGTAGGATTTTTAGCCACATTTGTAATAGCTCACTGGAGCAGGGTATTTTCCCTGATAGACTGAAATATGCTATTGTCAAACCACTGCATAAAAAAGGTGATACTTTGGATGTCAACAACTACCGCCCAGTCTCAATTCTGACTGCTCCATCAAAACTTCTTGAAAAAATAATGTATTCCAGAGTAGCTTCACATATTAATAAAAATAAAGTTCTAACAAAATGTCAGTTTGGTTTCCAGAAATTCTCTTCAACAGAAAATGCAATATATATTTTCACTAATGAAATATTAAATGCTCTGGATAACCGTAAATCACCCGTTGGAATTTTTTGTGATCTATCAAAGGTCCTTGACTGTGTTAACCATGGAATTCTTCTAGATAAGCTTAAGGATTGTGGTATGAGTAGGAAAGTGCACAAATGGCTTAAAACATACCTAACTGAAAGATTTCAGAAAGTTGATATAAGTAATTCACATAATATAAAAAAACAGCTGAGTCCTCAAACTGGGGAACTATCAAGCATGGGGTGCCACAGGGTTCAGTACTGGGACCTTTGCTTTTCTTAATATATATTAATGATTTGCCTTTCTATATTCATAAAGATGCCAAGCTAATTCTCTCTGCTGATGATACAAGTATCAATATCACACCAGAATCACAGGAATTAACTGATGAAATTGTCAATGAAGTATTTCAGAGAATTATTAGGTGGTTCTCTGTAAATTGACTCTCTTTAAATTTTGAAAAAACACAGTATATTCAGTTTCACACAATAAATGGCATCACACCATGAATTAATATTGACTTCAACCACAAATCTATATCTAAGGTGGAATATTCAAAATTGTTAGGTTTATGCATTGATGAGGGATTGAATTGGAAGAAACACATTGAAGATCTGCCGAAATGTTTGAGCTCAGCTACTTATGCTATTAGGGTGATTGTAAACTTTGGAGATGTACAACTCAGAAAACTAGCATACTATGCCTATTTACATTCTCTGCTTTCTTATGACATCATATTCTGGGGTAATTTATCATTTATTAAGAAAGTATTCATTGCCCAAAAGCGGGTCATCAGAATAATTACTGGAGCCCACCCAAGATCATCCTGCAGACATTTATCTAAGGATCTAGGAATCTTCACAATGGCTTCACAATATATATATGTATTCACTTATGAAATTTGTTATTAACAATCCAACTGAATTCAAATGTAATAGCAGTGTGCATAGCTACAACACTAGGAGAAAGTTTGGCCTACACTATTCAAGGTTAAATTTAGCTCTGTCACAGAAAGTGGTTAATTATTCTGCCACAAAATTCTTTGGTCACTTACCAAGTAGTATGAAAATTCTGAGAATTTCTGAATGGCAATACCTTCTACACATTAGATGAATTTCTAGATAAAAGTTAGCACATTAGGGGGAAAATAATAAATAATAACATAATAAAAAATAAAATAAAATATTCAAATATTGAGTCTCATGTAATATTATGTATAGACACATTTCATTTAACTGACACGTTTCACATTATTACAAAGTGTCGTATTTGTGATCTATGGAACAAGTATTAATGTAATCTAATCTAACAAAATGGATTCTGTTGACATGGAAAGAACAAGTGGAAATCTGTTAGGTTAGGTATAGGTTAAACAAGAAATTTTTTATAGTAAGTGAGGATGCGTAGCGTCTGAATCTCTGATTAAGAAACACACAGCATCACATTGGCTGGAGACAATTTCTGCGTGTCAAAATAAGGACTCTTTTGTTCTATAGCTACAAAGATCGCTAGCGCCTGGTTGTGGCCACAGTCGAGTTTGTTTGCGAGTTGTGACTGTGACGTGGATCACAGGATGCGGGAACCGCGATGTTATCCGTACGTGTGGGCACGAACACCCATTAATACAGTGCATCTGGAGATCGAAAGGTATACGAAGGGTAAAGGTTAAGGGCAAGAGCCAAGGGAAAAAAAACCTCCGTGACATTGGGGTAGGTTTTAACGGGCAGTTGCGGTATCCTATCTGTGACAGATCATGCAAGGTTTGGTCATATTAGTAAAGGGTATATCTCAGAACCGTTAACTTTGCTAGGTTTGTCATAAAGAATCAGTCTGGTTGATGCGAGGTTCTGCTGCAGCTGAGCTCCTGTGAAGTCTCCTGAGTTGGCTGCGGCAGGATACCTGTGAACATAGCCAAGTTTGTCATGATAGTTAGACAGGTCGGTCATAGAACTGGCTAAATATGTGGGACTGTATAGGTTTGTTTGTGTTCAGTGCACTGAATATGGTTTCCCTGCCTTGCCTGTTGGTTGGCTGTGAGCTCAGCTGGCATTGCCAGTCAGTTTGCTGTTCTGCGGGGATTTGCCAAATTCATCGTGTTTGCAAGTTGGTGGTCCCTATGACCGTAGGTGGTTAGTCTTTGAGGAGCAGTGTCTTGGGTCGTTTATGTTTCCACCTATGGTTGTGATCGTAGTTCCCCAAGTATAGAATGAAGGGATTGTTAGAGTGTCTCGAGTTTTTGTACAGTCGTGTGGCGAGTTTCTTGAATACCACCGAGAGGTGCTCTAGGCGGTATTCATTGTGAAGATCCACGTTGCGTGTGTATCGTGGAGTATTGCTTTTGATGTGTAGTACCTTGTTCTATATTAGCTGCAGGCGGCGCAGCCGTGTTGGCGCCGCGTATGCCCAGCACGGAGCACCATACGTCATCAGAGGTCTAATATGTGTCATGTAGAGGTTCCTTGACACCCGGCTACTCAGTTTGCTTTCCCTGTAGAGCATCGGGTAGAGTTATTTGAGCCTCGCATTTGCTCGGTTGGTCATATGTTGTATTAGGTCCCCCCATGTGAGTTTGCAGTCCAGCCTGACACTGAGGTATTTGACTTTCTCACGGAAACATATTGGGCATGCATGTAGAGTAATTGGTCTACAGTATTGGTGTTTGTGCAGGTGTTTCGGTCTGCATGTGAACAGAACTGCCTTGCAATTCTATGTTTACTTTAACACGTCATTTCTCCAACCAAGGTTCTGCAGTTCTGAGTGCTGTCTGTAAACCTGAATTTATGTTTGACGGCTTCCAATCTTGCGCCATGATGGCGGTGTCATCAGCATAGATTGTGGTCATCGTGTTATGTGTGGAAGGAAAATCATTAATGTAGTTGTTAAACAAGAGGGGCCCCAGGATGTTGCCTTGGGGTACTCCGGATTGAATACCACGTCATGTAGACTGTTTGCCCTGCACGTCAGTGTTGAAGCTTCTGTTGGTGAGGTCTGAGTGTATGAGATGCACGAGTCCATCGGGAAACGCGGCGTCATTAAGTTTGCGAATAAGGCCATTGTGCCAGAGATGATCGAAAGCTTTTTCAATGTCCAGGAACACCGCCCCGGTGGCTTTGTTTTTGTTGTTGCCGTCAGTTATGTGTTCAACTACGCGGAGGAGTTGATGTGTTGTGGAGTGGTGATTCCTAAATCCAAATTGCTCCGGTCTTAGTGTGTCATCGGTGATGCAGTGCCGAGTGAGACGTTTAAGAATTACCTTCTCAACTATCTTAGTGAGCGAGCTCAGCAGACCGATGTGTCGGTAATTTTGTGGGAGGGAGTTGTCTTTCCCTGGTTTCCTGAATATCAGGACCTTGGCCGCCTTCCAAAATGCAGGGAAGTGTGGCAGGATGGCATTTGTGATGTGTGTCAGGTACTCTATTGTTCTATCTGTGAACTCCAGGAGAACACGGTTTTGAATGCCATCAGGGCCAGGCACTTTTCCAGCTGCGGTACGCTCGATGGCCCACGTGATTTCATACTGTGACGTCAGGCCGACACTTGCCTAGCGTGTCACTAAGCTCACCTCTTCTGGCTACTTGTTGAGTGGCTGTTTGCTGTTGTAAGCAGTAACCTCAAGCTATCAGATTCTACCCGGAAAAATATTTCTGCTGCGCTCAAGCTGCCAGGTTCGCGAATGTGCAGAACTGTCCGAGTTGTAGCGGGTGGGCACTCCACGTGATCCGTGTTTACGTTTCGTAACGGTTTAATTTGTCTTCATCTACAAGTGTCTTGTCATATGAAAACAAAATGGATTTCCGTGACTGGAGATTGTTTGGCGAATTTATCCAGAAAAACGCTGAAGACTAATAAAATAATATGATTTTATTTCCAAGTTATTAGCAGAGGTCAAGCATAGAGTTGAAAATTTAATTCACACCTGACAGGTCATTTTTTATATTTTAGCTGTTAAAAAATTGTGCGGTGTACAAGAAGTCCCTGGACTCTACTGAAGATGTTCATTCCGTGAATGAAATTGACATGCCACCAAGCAGAATTGTAGTGATTTCGACACACGACTCATTATCGAGTGTTCATACAAGATTTTTGTCAGTTCGCTTAAAAGGTGGCTTTTTTCAGTCAATATAGATATTGTCAAGACCAGGAAGCGAACCACCACTGACGCTCGGCAGCTCCTCGACATGCCGTGCTTATCCGCTGTCCTCCGAGTAGTATATTTACGAAATCTCTGTGTTTCATGTTACCACTAACATTGAGGATTGAGGTACGTTGACACTAGACTCTGATGTTGATGCTAGCCCCCCGAATACAACAATTAAATGTAACGCATTTTGTGGAGTATAGAAGTAAGTAGTAATGAAGCAAGAATTGTAAATGCAAAGAAATGTAAAAATATAATATATTGTTGTGATGTTTGCACGGAGAGGTTAGAAACAGCAAGTACACATAGTGAGAAATCTCTCGGACTTATTGATGACAAGATTGAGAAACTAGCAAATATTATTTCTACACAGACTGAATTCCTGCAAAAACAAAATTAAGATCTAAAATTATATATAGAAATGGTGGATGAACTAAAACAAGAAGTGAAGAAAATGAAAGAAGAAAGTACCAAAAAAAGCATGCACAAATAACTAACAACAAACAAGAAGAAGTTGTTTTAATCCAGCAAAAAACAAATCAAAGTAGTGAAACCACAAGCGAAAATTGTAAGGCAAATTTAAAACCAATAGAACTGAAAGTTGGGGTTACTGGAATACGAAACTTGCAGAAAGGAGGGAAGCAATGAAGTAAAAAAAGAGGTTAAGAAAGCCTTGGGACAAGATTATAATATCAGAGTTCCATCGCTTTATCAACCCTGCATCAAAATAGTAGGCATGAAAGAAAAAATAGAAGATGAATTTGTCCTTCATTGCCTAAGAAACCAAAACAAGGACTCTATTGGAGAATATTCAGTAGAAAAAGTCTTGAAAAATAGAAAAATTAGAGAAGGAAAAGTAATAACAATTGTGGAAATGGATCCAGAGTCTTTCAGAAAAATCATAGAAGTGGGGAAAGTAAACATTGAATGATTGAATGGCAACGATACAAAGTCTATGAACACTTGAATATTGTTCAATGTTTTAAATGCAAGGGGTTCAATCACTATGCAGACCGTTGTAATGACGACAGCCCCTGTTTAAAGTGTGCTAGTTCTTCTCACCAGGCAGATAAATGTACAGAAGACACATGGACACAAACCATAATGTGATGGACTATACATGCGCAGTTTACAGAAGGCAAGTAGAGAACTACAAAACAAAAATATAGTATTCCAAATAGCAACTAAAGAATGGTAAAAGCAACAAAATACATGAAAAACGTGAAATTGTGTCATATATGTACAGGGCTTTCTATGTCACAAGGATGAAGTAGTAGAATTTGCAAGACAAAATTCTCCATGGTTACTCTGCCTCCACGAAACTCATGTTACACAAGATGTTGAAGACATATAACTCGAAATAGATGGCTATATTGTTCGTTGTAACACAGAATTCAGTCACACATGAGGGGTACTTATCTATGTAAAAAAACAACATAGGTACAAGATTGAATTCCACAATGTGAAATCTATGGAATACTTGGCTGTTGGAATTACAACTGCTGTTAAAAAGGAGAAATACTATATTGGCTGCATCTATCGTTCACCAAGTGGAAGCTACCGGTACTCAAAATTTCTAGATTTCTTTGAAGAGTGGCTGGAAATGCTAATTGACAGTGGGAAAAACTTAGTTGTGACAGGAGATTTTAATATAAATTGGTTCAGTGATGCAGAATCATGTAGAATAAAAAAAATGTTGAGATGTTTGGAATAAAGCAAGTTGTAAAAGAAGCAACTAGAATAAGCACAAGATATTGTCAGTACACTGATAGCATACAGACATCAAGTACATTAATAGATCTAGTAATGACAAACAACTATACACTAGTGTTCTGACTACCCCTAGAATTAGTGACCACTTCATAGTGCTGATTCATTTGCATGATTTGAGCAGAGCAGAACAAAGAATGAAGATACTTGACACTGGAAGCTTTTCAATAAACATAAAGCATGTATCTTTTCCCTTATGTGATCCATCCAATAGTTTGACCTTACCAACAATTAGTAGAAGAACTGGAGAATGCTGAGGAATTATTCACAAAGGAATATGTAAATCATGCAAATGCTAAGCCTTGGTTTAATAAAAATTTCCAGAATGCCGTGGATCAAAGGGACCTCTTATATAAGAGGTACTCATATCTCCGAAGTCTATGTCCTAACAATAAGGTTATCCTAGAAGAGTGGAACAAGTAAAAAAAAAAAAAAAAAAAAAAAAAAAAAAAAAAAAAAAAAAAAAAACTGTCTATATGTTATTAGAAGAGAAAAAAAAAAGGAATACTGCAGACAAAGCCCAACCAAAATGTGGTCCACACTAAAGAAAGTAATATCAAAAACAAAAACTAGTAACAATATTGGTCAAAACTGCATATTTTTCAAAGGTATTAGCCAGTACAACAATTCATGAAAAGAACTAAAAGTCTGTCACTCATTGTCTTTATCCAAAAAAAGGCCGAAGAAATATATAGGTCTACAGCAGTGAAACCTGTGATATATAATGTGTAAATTTATAATACCGTATGTGTTTGAATATAATGTATAAACCTGTAATGCTGAAACACATAATAGTAAATCAATCTAGTTGTATTTCAATAAGTGTATGTAAAACATCAGCCTAATTGCTGAAACAAACCAAACTAAATAAAATAAAAATAAAATCTACGTCTGACAGTGTCATATCTTTTGTATATAATATGAACTGTATTGGGCCCAGTACCGTCTCCTGTGTCACACCATATTTAACTTCTTGAAAGCCCAAGGAAACTGTAAAAACTTTGATTTGGTTTTTATGTTTTACTGTTACACATTGTACTCTATTTTGAAGGAAAGATCTTATGATATCTGATGCTTTTCCCCTTATTTCATAACTTTCAAGTTTTTTCTAACAGCAGCTTGTGTGACTCACAGTAAAAAGCCTCGGAGAGATCCAGGAAGAGTCCACAGACTTTATCTTTCTTATCCAATGCTGTAATTACATTTGTTACAAACCCATTGATTGCTGTCATAGTAGATATGCCCCTCCTAAAACCATGCTGCTCATCGCTTAATATATTGTTTTTGGCAATGAAATTAATTATTCTGTCCTTTATTATTGTCTCCATAACTTTAGACAAAAGTAACAGCGACTGGCCTGTAATTTACTGGTTCTTTTCTATTACCACCCTTGTATATTGGAACCACCTTGCTCTTTTTCAAGCATGCTGGGAATATTCCTTCCTCCATTGACATGTTTATTAATATGGAGAGTGGTCTTATCACATATATTGCATAATGTTTAAGTGTCCTGGTAGATATGCCATCCAGTCCTTCTGAGTGTTTGGTTTTCAGATTTTGTATTACACTGCTAACTTCTATTTCACTTGTGGACTTCATGAATATACTGTTTTTTACATCTAAAATTTACTTTTGGCCTTATCTTCTAAGGTATTTTGCTTATCCACTACTGTACTATAATGGTGATTAAATATATTGCTAGTGTCCTGTGGGTCGTCATTTGTTTTGCCATCCTTTACAATTACTATGTTTTCTGTTAATGAGCTGGTTGTACCTTTTCTTTCTGTGTTTATGTGTGACCAGACTGTTTTAGCCATATTTTTTGATCTTTCTATATCATTCCGTATAAATTGTCTTTTTTGTGGCACATATTTCTTTCCTGTATTCTTTTTTTAAGCTTTTGTAGATCTCATGGCTCTGTTCCATTTTATCAGTCTTGTACTGGCCATACAAATATTTAAGTTCTTCCCTGATCTTCATAATTTCCTTTGTGATCCATGTCTTTTTCTTTTTCTGTGTTACATTTTTAAACTTCTTTGGGCATGATGTTTCTACATAATTATTCAATACTGAACAGAATGAGTCCCATTTCTCATCTATATTCTTAGCCCTATATACACACCCCCAGTCTTTTTTTTTTTTTTTTTTTTTTTTTTTTTTTTCAGTTGCTCATTTAGCCTATTTAGATTTGAATATTTAGTTTGTCTAAGTCCTACATATAAACTATCTTCTCTTGCCTCATGTCCTAATATATCTACTACTTGTCCAGAGTGATCAGATAAGGCTGTATTTCTGATCTGCACCCTGAGCCTATCTTGCTGTACATTTGAAATAACATGGTCTAATTGTGTCTTGGATTTTACTTTGGCATCTTGTGGGACAGTTAATTTCAAATTTAAGATTGTAAGTTCTAATCAGATCGCAATAGACTCTTTTGTAGTAATTCTCCTCCAAAGTATTTATGTTAATATCTCCCATCACTACTACTGACTTAGATTCTTTAACTACTTTGTCCAGCATTACCTCTATTTCACCAAGAAAGCTATGCACTGAACTGCTTGGTGATCTGTAGATTCCTATTATTAAAAGTTTCTCCCCTTGAACATTTATCTGTACTATAGCAGCCTCAAAGAACATTTCATTGCCTTTTACTACTGGCCATGTTGAGCACTCTCTTATAGTAGTGCTTACATATATTGCAACTCCACCACCCTTGTGTCTTGACCTACTGAAATCAGTAACTCTCTTATAGCCTGCTATATTGTAAACTTTTATTTCATTTTCTTTCAAGCCTTGCTCTGTCATAATAAAAATGTCTGGCTGCTCTGTAGTTACCAATACTTCAATAAATATTCTATTTCTATTTTCTGACTTATCACTTACATTTTCCTGTGACTGTTTTCTTTCCTCTACCATCTGGAGTGAACTTGCGGAGGCGCCGTCTTCATCTGTTGCCAGTAAAAATCCACATTTCTTGCCCTGGCTGGCTGGGTTCTCCCTGTGGATGTCAGCTGGTGGCTGGCTGCATCCTCTGCCGGTGGAGTTGATTGTGTACTTGAATGTGCTGTCACTCTTGTCGGTTTGATTTTCTTCATTCCTTGCTCTGCTGCTTCATTTTCGCTTCTTTCTTTTGATGAGGCATCTGCTAGAACTGTATCTTCAGATGATGCATTCATTTGTACTGTCCCATCGTGTTCCATAGGCCGAATACCCTGTTCCTCAGCTTCTGCCTCGTTTGTTTGTCCTTGTTTTTCTTGTTTTGGCGGCATGTCATGTGTTTCCTCCATTTTGTTTATCTTCTCTGTGGATATTTCAGTTTTACCAAAGTATAAAATTTCCTCCACTGGTAGTTTTTCAGTTAATGGTATTGGAGTCCCGAGCCCCTTTGTCATCACTGTCACTAATAAGCTGCTATTGACATTCTTTCCCAGGTTGTTATAGTGTTTCCCATTCCTTGTAAAATGTTCTCTTGTACTCAATAGCTCTCTGGTTGTTTTAGTCATTCATCGTTGTCACTTCTGCATATGACACAGTGGACTTTGTTGGTATTACATGTGTTGCATGTTGCTTTGCGAGTTTCATTTGCTGCAGCAGGTTCTTGCAGAGCTTAGTCTTTCCTTTCCACACCATACACAAACCATGTCTGCTGAAGTCCCTTCGTTTCAGGAACATATTAACATCTAGAATTTTGGTATGTTTGTGGCATGATGCAGTATGCATTAGGTACGAGTTCATTTGATAAACTTTTTCGTTTAAATATGGTCTGTCGTACCTGTATGGTACAGTACACAAAATGAGTTGTGTGTGTACTGTTTCTGAAATAGCTTTTTGCACTGACTTTTTGAGCTCAGTTACATTATCATTTATATCATTTGACCCTGCTAAAATAACAACACAGTCATTTTGATCCAGGTTACTGGATTTGTATTGCAAATTGGATATCACATCAATGTACTTTGAATTTTGTTTAATGAAAGCTGTGCACTTGCTGGAGCCAACTCTTAAATCATTAATAATTGTCACACTCTCTCTTCCATAGCTGTCTGTTAGTAAAACAAAACGTTTGTTAAGTAGTTATGTTGCTGTAGGCTACGTTTATCCTTAATAACTGGTTTTGATCCAACGTCATGGTTACAGTACTTTCTGATTTACTTACTGTACTTTTTTTCTCAACCAGACAATTGTTTTTTGGTTTTTGCGATGTTTTTTGATGACATATTTTGTTTCAGTCGCCACTTTCATTTGTTACTTCTGGAAATTTGTTTTTATTTGCATCGTCTTTTGAAATAACACATTCACTTTTGGCTTTTTGTGTATTTATTTCCTGAAACATTAAGATAGCCTACATTAATCATATTCATTGAGTTCATTTTGCAGTATAATTAACTTTGAATTTAAGGTTAATATAACGTCCTTCAAGCACACCATTTCTGCTTTTAGTACATTGTCTAGACTTCATTTCGATGTTTCACAACACTTGACAGAATGTTTGTTTATCATGCCGCCATTGGTATCTGTTGATTCAATATTTTGACATATCTCTTCTTGTTTCGTGCAATATTTTACTGCTGTATCACAAAACACACAGTAGTTACGTTCACTGACCCGGAATTTACCACAGTATGTACACAATTTTAATGTTTTATCACTTTCAACAGAACGATCCAAACTAATCACTTTACTTGCCACCATTGTCAAAATACTAAAAATTCCATACAGATATCAAGTACATTAATAGATCTAGTAATGACAAACAATTACACACTGAAGACTAGTGTTCTGACTATCCCTAGAATTAGGGACCACTTCAAAGTGCTGATCCAATTGCATGTTTTGAACAGAGCAGAACAAAGAATGAAGATACTTGACACTGGAAGCTTTTTCTTTTCCCTTTTGTGATCTATCCAATAGTTTGACCTCAACTTACCAACAATTAGTAGAATGCTGTGGAATTATCCATAAAGGAATATGTAAATCATGCAAATGCTAAGCTTCGGTATAATAAAAATGCCGTGAAGCAAAGGGACCTCTTACATAAGAGGTACTCATATCTCTGATGAGTATGTCCTAAAAAAAAAAAAAAAAAAAAAAAAAAAAAAAACAATTGGCTATATGCCATTAGAACAGAAAAAAATGAATACTACAGTAAAACTATGGATAACTGCAGACAAAACCCAACCAAAATGTGGACCACACTAAAGAAAGTAATATCAAAAACAAAAACTAGTAACAATTTAGGAGAACTAAAAGTGAATGACAGTGTTCATACAAACAATACTGACATTGTGAACAAACTAAATGAATTCTATATAGACAGGGTAAAGGATATAGTGGACTCAATACCTTACACAAGGAATATAAACTTCCTGACTCAGAATGAAAATCATTAGGAAAATCATTGTTTAGGAAAATATCTATTGAAGAACTGTATGAAGTTGTAAATGATATGAACAGTAAAACATTCACAGGTGATAAAATCTCTATACAATTAGTGAAATTGAGTTGGTCACACATAAGAGAAAGAGTACATAATATAATAGTGAGATCACTTGAGACAGGTGAAGTACCTGAACAACTAAAGTATCTACAATAAAACCTATACTGAAAGTGAAGGACTCCAACAAAGCAGAAAATATGAGGCCAATAAATTTGCTGCCTGGTATTGAAAAAGTACTAGAGAAGGTAGTACACAAACAAGTATTGAAGTTGCTAAATAACAACAATATGTTAACAACTGTCCAGTCTGGAGTCTGAGCCGAGCATTCAACAGGAATTACTCTACAATGTATCATTTCTAAATGGAAGGAGCACACGGATCTTGGACAAAGTGTAGTGGCAGTTTTCCTGGACCTGAAGAGAGCCTTCGAGACTATTGACAGACTGCAACTACTTCAGAAACTGGAAGCCTACAGTATACCGGTATACTTGGTGTTATGTAAAGGTGGTTTGAAAGTGACTTGGTGGGGAGGAGGCAATGTGTGAAATGTGATGATGTTGTGTCCAAAATAATACCAAATGAGCTAGGTGTGCCACATGGCAGTGTTCGTGGCCCATTACTGTTTATACTTTACATTAATGAAATCCCAAAAGTACTAAGGCATTGTGAGATACACCTATTTGCAAATGACACACTTCAGTATGCTTCAGGTACAAACACTGATTGTCTTATAGACAATTTGAACAGCAATCTAGCCAGTGTCAAACATTGGCTAAATAAAAATAAATTAAAGCTTAACACAAAAGAAGACAAAGTACATGCTTCTTACTCTAAAATCAAAGGTACGTGATCTGAAGAGTGACATAGTTATTGATGGTGAAAAAATTGAAAAGCTTGCTTATAAAAGCTTGGGAGTGATTTTAGATTATAAGTTAAAACTGGATGATCATATAAATTATATAATCATACGTAAAAAATAGATGAAGTACACTTACCAGGCGAAGGGGCACAGGCAGTAATAGCAACAAATAAACACACAGACACACACACACACACACACACACAAATGCTAGCTTTCGCAGCCTAGCTGCTTCATCAGGCAGAAGAGAGGAGAGGGAAAAGGAAATGATGAGGGTTTTAAGGAAGGGGGTAAGGAGCCATTCCAATCCCGGGACAGGAAAGACTTACCTTGGGGGAAAAAATGGAGGGTAAATAAATGCACACACACCCACACATTTACACAGACACAAGTACACTTAGGCAGACATACTGTAGAAAGCAAAGAAGTTAGAAGTTAGACAGAGATGCCACTTGAGGCAGAGGCTCTGTCCAGAGAACCAAGGTAAAGATGTTAAGATGGTGAGTAGGAATTTGAATTTAGCAGAGGTTGAGACCAGGTGGGCAACGGGAAGAGAGAATATGCTGAAGGGCTAGTTCCCATCTCCGGAGTTCTGAAGGATTGGTGTCAGTGGGAAGTATCCAGATAACCCGGACGGTGTAGCACTGTGCCAAGATGTGCTGGCCATGCACCAAGGCATGTTTAGCCACAGGGTGATCCTCGTTACCAACAAACACTGTCTGCCTGTGTCCATTCATGCGAATGGACAGTTTGTTGCTGGTCATTCCCACATAGAACGCTTCACAGTGCAGGCATGTCAGTTGGTAGATCACGTGGGTACTATCGCAAGTGGCTCTGCCTTTGATCGTGTACACCTTCTGGGTTACGGGACTGGAGTAAGTGGTGGTGGAAGGGTGCATAGGGCAGGTTTTACAACGGGGGCGGTTACAAGGGTAGGAGCCAGAAGGTAGGGAAGGTGGTTTGGGGATTTCATAGGGGTGGACTAGGAGGTTACGGAGGTTAGGTGGGCGGCGGAAAGACACTTTCGGTGGAGTAGGAAGGATGTCATGAAGGATGGATCTCATTTCGGGGCAGGATTTTAGGAAGTCGTATCCTTGCTGGAGAGCCACATTCAGAGTCCGCTCCAGTCCCGGAAAGTATCCGGTGACAAGAGGGGCACTTCTGGGGTTCTTCTGTGGAAGGTTCTTAAATTGGGGGGATGAGGAAGTGGCTCTGGCAATTTGCTTCTGTACCAGACCAGGAGGATAGCTGCGGGATGTTAAGGCTGCTATCAAGTTATTGGTGTATTGGTTCAGGGATTCAGGACTGGAGCAGACTCGTTTGCCACGACGACCTAAGCTGTAGGGAAGGGAACGTTTGATGTGGAAAGGATGGCAGCTGTCATAATGCAGGTTCTGTTGTTTATTGGTAGGTTTGATGTGGACGGATGTGTGTAGTTGGCCGTTGGATAGATGGAGGTCGACATCGAGGAAAGTTGCGTGGGATTTGGAATAGGACCAAGTGAATTTGATGGGACCAAAGGAGTTGAGGTTGGAGAGGAAATTCTGGAGTTCTTCTTCACTGTGAGTACAGATCATGAAGATGTCGTCAATGAATCTATACCAAACTTTGGGTTGACAGGCTTGGGTGTCCAGGAAGGCTTCCTCTAAGCGTCCCATAAATAAGTTCGCGTACGAGGGGGCCATCCTGGTCCCCATGGCTGTTCCCTTTAGTTGTTGGTATGTCCGGCCCTCAAAAGTGAAGAAGTTGTGGGTTAGGATGAAGCTGGCTAGGGTATTAAGGAAAGAGGTTTTAGGTAAGGAAGTGGGTGGTCGGCGTGATAGGAAATATTCCATCGCAGCGAGGCCCTGGGCATGTGGGATATTAGTGTATAAGGAAGTGGCATCGATGGTTACAAGGATGGTTTCAGGAGGTAACAGGCTGAGTAAGGATTTCAGGTGATCAAATTATATAATCAAGAAGATTGGGAACAAAATAGGATTCCTTATTAGGATTAGGAAAATGTTAACAGAAAAAAGCTGAATGACATATGCTTTTCATATGCTAGATCAATTCTGTACCCATGTAATATGACATTAGTGTGTAGGCTACAGATATTACAAAACAGATGTATGAGATTAATAGTGAATTGTGATATGTACACTAGAATAGAATATATGCTTGGAACATTGAATTGGTTTTATGTCAAACAGTTCATCACACTAGGCCTACAATCAATGATTTTTATTCATAAAATTAAATTAGGAACATGTCCAGCCTCTTTCAGCAATAAACTAACTTTAGTGAAAGAGGTCCACAAATATAATACAAGAAGTAGTAATAACTGATACTTGGAGTGTAAAAATATAAAAAATTGGCCAAAACTGTATATTTTTAACGGTATTAGCCAGTACCACAGCTTACCAAAAGAACTATAAGACTGTCACTCACTGTCTTTATTCAAGAAAAGACTGAAGAAATATATAGGCATACAGCAGAGAAACTTATAATTTATAATACTGTATGTATTTAAATATAATTTATAAACCTGTAATGCTGAAACACACAACAGCAAATCAATTTAGTTGTATTTCAATAAGTGTGTGTAAAATATTAGCCTGAGTGCTGAAACAAACCAAACTAAATAAAATAAAACTATCTTTTTAACTGATGCAGATGGCAGGAAAAAAATTAAAATAAAGCCCTATGGCGACTCCACCGCTTACCAGATTCCCAGTGCACAACAAAATAATCAGTTCAAAATAAAATCATTCAATACTGGGACCCACTTCAGGAGTAGCCGATTTTACAAAGCAAGCCCTACTCAAATATCACTTACAATAAAACAAATGTCCCTAAGAGACTTAGCATTTCAAATCTGGTAAATATTGGGCTAACTGAGTCAATCAAATCCGATTCAACAGTACGATGAGCATGCCGACAAATTATTCATTACTTATCAAGTACTCAACTAACAGAAGGAGATTTTTACATAACAGGTGACTTAGAACAAAATATTGTAATTCACCTCAAGCATACAGGCAGTCTATAACCACAAAATTAGTGGGTCACAGCCTCACTATTACGATTCATCACACTCCCCTCAGGATTTGACTACAACCGACACTTTCAAAACAAGCTGCTCTGCTCTTGAATGATAGGCCTGCAGGCTCGAAATTTACTTTCATGAACAAAACTATCCAGATGCCAGTCACTTGGCACTACGTTATCAAAAATATTTGTCAGTATCAGCAAATAAATATTTCCACCCTACCACTCCTGCAGGTTCACAATAATATAGCCAAATCAAATCAAACAAATTTTATTGTCATTCAGTTCTTACAGCATTAGACAGCTTCACATTTCTTAAGTTTTTAGATTACATACGGTCAGCGACTAGAATCGTTGTTAAAAGATAGTATTTTCAGCTTCAAAAAATTCTTCTATTGTGTAAAAAGGATTGTTTACTAATATTCTAGGCACCGTAGCTTTAAAGATATTCACAGGTAATGCTCTTAACTCTACACTTAGCTTATTGTACAATTTTAGTCCAAGAACTAAATAAGAGTTCTGTGACTTGGATAGTCTTTGATATGGCATGTCTATACATGATTTGTTTGTTCCTGGTGTTATAGCTGTGCATATTCCTTCTCAAAATTATATTTCAAATATTATTCTAACATGTAGTAGGACATGATACATGTACAAGTTTATTTTCACGTTATAATATATTTTCACCATTAATTTACACTGTGACTAGGGTGACTACCATATATTTCTGCAGATAAGACAACCTTCAGATAAGACGAGGTACAAATTTTCATCAAAATTTTATAGTTTAAGCATATATCTGGCCTATAAGACTACCCTGAAGTTACCGTATTTATCCAAATGCATATTGCACTTTTTTCCAATTTTCTGGATCTAAAAATACGCCTGAAACATAGATTCTGAGACATAGCTTCAGGAAGTTCTGAAAAAATGCTGTTAGAAGCTGCCATAAGTAGTTTTTATGATTGGTACACCTGGATTTCACCCTTTGTTGCAGTGTTTTCGGTTGCTTTTGAACTTTCGTGAGTGTAGTGTAGTTTTTTTTACAACACAAAGTTAAAAAAAAGAAAGTAATTTGTTTCGCCAAGATGACATTTAATCGCGCCGATGCACATATTATGCGAGTGAAAATACATGATATTGATCAAAATGTTTTCCAATCCATGGTGTACAACAGCAATCAGTTACAATAAATATTCCTTCAAACCATCTTGATTGCAAATTTTTTATTAGTTAATGACGCGTTTCGCCCTTTAGCAGGGCATCTTCAGATTATCTGCATGACAGAATGTACACAAAATTACAAGGCAGAATTACAAACAGTTATAATGGTACATGGGCTAATTTTGTGTTAAGAAGATAGTATAAATGGTAAACAAAGCTACCAATGCGTTCTGTGGTGTGACACCGTATTGTTATTGCGGTATTTTGTATTTTCCTTGAATGTTTTTTGGTTTTCCTTGTGGCCCTACAAATGTTCGGGTAACAACGATTTACAATTGGAACATACTCAGTAAAGATGTGAGAAACATAAAACCGATTTTTAAGATTACCTTAATTGAAGCGGTGGTCTCTGATGACACAAGATAAGCCCATGTTTACAATTGCACTCACGGGCGGTGGGCGAGCGTGGTGTGCTGCTCTGCCGACTTGTACAGACTAAGGGAATGTGGGTAGGGAGTGACATAGGAAGCCGATGTATAAGACGGGACGGGTGAAATCTAGGTGTGGGTGTCCAAAGTAAGTGCGCTTTGCTATCCCAAACTCTTCCAGTAAATTTAGCTTATGCCCCTTCTGCGCTATATGTAAGATTTGCATGTTGTCAATGGCAGGTTGTTGATTATCGGATGCCTTAGTGTGTTCTGCAAAAGGGGAATGTTTTATGAGTTGGCCTTTTTTTGTAAAAAGGTGCTCAGTAAAACGTACTTTAAAGGTCCGGCCTGTCTGTCCTATATATTCTGCTGGGCATTCAGGACATTGTAGTTTGCAGACTCCTGAGGAAAGGTATATGTCCTTATTGGTTTGTTCATTGTGTGGGAGAATTTGCTGTATGCTCAAAGGGCTACTAAATACGACTTGTACATTTGTGCCATGAAAGAGTTTAGCCAGGTCATAAAAAAAAAATCCCATGAAAGGAATGGGGATACGTATAACTTCATCGTTCATCGTCAGGTGTTACCGAGAGAAGCTGTGGTACATCTTTAGAACTGTTTTTATTGTACATTTTGCGAACCAAGGACGGGTTGTAACCATTCATTTCGGCGATGTATTCCAGATTATTTATTTCTTTATTGACGGAAGTTTCAGAAAGGGGAATCTCAAAAATTCTGTTAATCATTGATTTAAAAAAGCTCATTTTGTATTGCCATTGATGGCATGAAGATGCATGTATGACTGAGTCACTTGTGGTTGGCTTCCTGTAGATTTGGAATACCACTTTGTTTTCAGCTAACTGTAACTGTAGGTCCAAAAAATTGAAGACACTGGAGGAGTTCATTATTTTATGTGTAAAGGTTAGTTTCGGGTGTAAGTTGTTGAATTCATAAACTAGTACTGTTACATCAGCTAGGGTGCCATTGAAAATAATCAGGATGTCATCGACATATCTCTTGTAGAAGAGTATTTTTCTGCTTATTGGAGTTTTTTGTTGGAAGTATTGAGATTCAATGTGATTGACAAATATATCGGCAAGGAAACCTGACAGACAACTACCCATGGCTACACCGTCGTTTTGTTTATAAAAGGAGTTGTTAAAAGAAAAGTAGTTGTATCTGGTAAGTAGTTGTAATAGTGACACAATTTCAGCAATTTTGTCTGGAAGAAGGTTTTCTTTCATGGAGAGGTTTTGCTGGATGATGTTGATGGTTTGTTCAAGAGATACATTGGTATATAAATTTTTTTATGTGTAATGACAGGAGGTAGCAACCATCCGGAAACATTTGGTTATGCAATAAATCTACTAATTGCTTTCTATTGCGCAAAGTAAAACTTTCTTCAGGAAGTAGTGGCTTCTTAGAGGCAGGTTCTCCCAGATTTCGGATTCCATTATTGACAGGTCGTATAGGATAGTTTATTTTGTGGATCTTAATTTGGGCTCTTAATGTAGGAGCTCTAGGGTTCATAGCCTTTAGTTTGAAGATTTCTTCAGGGGGGATGATGTAGAGGCACGATTCAAGGTAATTTTTTAGTTCTTTCGAGTAGTTTGCAGTGGGGTCAGAATCTATCATTTCTATGCCATTCTCTTCGAAGAAAGCCGAGGTCTTAGTAATATAATCTGCTTTGTGTATTATGACTCCTGTGTTGCCTTTATCAGTCCACATGATTATTGCGTTATTTGTCTCTGAGTTTTATCATAATTGATTTTAAAATGAGTGAATCAGAGTACGGTGGACGTTTTGTTAACGGCTTCTGGATGATGTCACTTGCCTTACGTTTGTCACGTTTGTTGAAGATGCTACTATCCCTGAAGAAAGTTTTACTTTGCGCAATAGAAAACAATTAGTAGATTTATTGCATAACCAAATGTTTCCGGATGGTTGCTACCTCCTGTCATTGGACATAAAAAAATTTGTATACCAATGTACCTCTTGAACAAACCATCGACATCATCCAGCAATACCTCTCCATGAAAGAAAACCTTCTTCCAGACAAAATTTCTGAAATTGTGTCACTATTACGACTACTTACCAGATACAACTACTTTTCTTTTAACAACTCCTTTTATAAACAAAACGACGGTGTAGCCATGGGTAGTTGTCTGTCAGGTTTCCTTGCCAATATATTTGTCAATCACATTGAATCTCAATACTTCCAACAAAAAACTCAAATAAGCAGAAAAATACTCTTCTACAAGAGATATGTCGATGACATCCTGATTATTTTCAATGGCACCCTAGCTGATGTAACAGTACTAGTTTATGAATTCAACAACTTACACCCGAAACTAACCTTTACACATGAAATAATGAACTCCTCCAGTGTCTTAAATTTTTTGGATCTACAGTTACAGTTAGCTGAAAACAAAGTGGTATTCCAAATCTACAGAAAACCGACCACAAGTGACTCAGTCATACATGCATCTTCATGCCATCCATGGCAATACAAAATAAGCTTTTTTTAAATCAATGATTAACAGAATTTTTGAGATTCCCCTTTCTGAAACTTCCGTCAATAAAGAAATAAATAATCTGGAATACATCGCCGAAATGAATGGTTACAACCCGTCCTTGGTTCGCAAAATGTACAATAAAAACAGTTCTAAAGATGTACCACAGCTTCTCTCGGTAACACCTGACGATGAACGATGAAGTTATACGTATCCCCATTCCTTTCATGGGATTTTTTTTTTATGACCTGGCTAAACTCTTTCATGGCACAAATGTACAAGTCGTATTTAGTAGCCCTTTGAGCATACAGCAAATTCTCCCACACAATGAACAAACCAATAAGGACAGATACCTTTCCTCAGGAGTCTGCAAACTACAATGTCCCGAATGCCCAGCAGAATATATAGGACAGACAGGCCGGACCTTTAAAGTATGTTTTACTGAGCACCTTCTTACAAAAAAAGGCCAACTCAAAAAACATTCCCCTTTTGCAGAACACGCTAAAGCATCCGATCATCAACAACCGGCCATTGACAACATGCAAATCTTACATATAGCGCAGAAGGGGCGTAAGCTAAATTTACTGGAAGAGTTTGGGATAGCGAAGTGTGCTTACTTTGGACACCCACACCTCCTAAACGATCAGTTGGCATGCAAAGATCAAACATTCCTAGATATTATGATGTCTCTGTTCAAATAAAATTCCTCTCATTTACAAATACCAACATAAATTATAAACTTCTGTCCTGCTTAATAACCTCTCTTTCGTTAAATTTGTATTCAGATAGCTTGATTTCACCCGTCCCGTCTTATACATCGGCTTCCTATGTCATTCCCTACCCACATTCCCTTAGTCTGTACAAGTCGGCAGAGCAGCACACCACGCTCGCCCACTGCCCGTGAGTGCAATTGTAAACATGGGCTTATCTTGTGTCATCAGAGACCACCGCTTCGATTAAGGTAATCTTAAAAATCAGTTTTATGTTTCTCACATCTTTACTGAGTATGTTCCAATTGTAAATCGTTGTTACCCGAACATTTGTAGGGCCACAAGGAAAACCAAAAAACATTCAAGGAAAATAGAAACACCGCAATAACAACTTACGGTGTCACACCACGGAGAGCGCATTGTAAGCTTTGTTTACCATTTATACTATCTTCTTAACACAAAATTAGCCCATGTACCATTATAACTGTTTGTAATTCTGCCTTGTAATTTTGTGTAAATTCTGTCACGCAGATAATCTGAAGATGCCCTGCTAAAGGGTGAAACGTGTCATTAACTAATAAAAAATTTGCAATCAAGACGGTTTGAAGGAATATGAAATTGATCAAGAGCAGAAGGTAAAGAATTTTGAAGAGAGCCGCAATTGTCATGTATAGCTTCGAAATATTTTACCCCTTTCACAGCTTCGTGCGTAAATACGTAAATGGTTTTTTAAATGATGGGCTGAGGACAAATATGGCATCAATTTATTACCAAACGTTTGTCATTCACCAGCCATGGCTGGACAGACAATGTCAAAATTATAATATTTACATCACAATAAAATGAATCCAACAACTGTGATCAGATTACACATATTTTAACATAAATTGAGCATAATATGCACTTAACAATAATTGCACAATAATATTAATACAAGAATAAACAAAAAACAAATAATCTGTCCTTGACATCAAGTTAAAAGTCAGGTAGTTACTGTGATATCATTGGAAAGAAATTCTTCAGTGCTGTACATCTGTTTCTGTTTTAATGTTCATAGGATAGTTTTTCTAAATTGCTCCAGTGGTAATAATTGTATTTCCTTTGGTAGTCCTTTAAATGATTTTACAGCTACCATTGGGAAGCTGCTCTGTGTCTTTGTTATACGACACCTTGGTCTATCTAGACTGTCATTACTACGGATGCAATGTTGATGGATGTCACTCCTCTTCTTGCAGGTCGCTTGGTTTATCTTTATATACATGAGGCAGTTAAATATATACTCGCTGAACACAGTGAGCACACCTAATCTAGAAAAGATAGGTTTGCAGTGGTCAGTCTTTTACTTGAGGCAATGATCCTCATAGCTTTCTTTTGCAGTAAGAGCACATCCTTACAGCCAGCCGAGTGGCCCCATACCAACAGCCCATAACTGATGTGGCTGTGGAACATTGCATAGTACACAATAAGCAAGTACTGTTCTGAGATTATATTTTTTAGTTTTCTCAAGAGGTATAGAGTCCGTGAAAGTTTGGCATACACATGTTTGGTGTGTCGTTGCCAGGTTAACTTGGTGTCGATGAAGTAACCCAGTATTTTAACGGCTGCTGTGTCACCTGGTACTCCAGGAACACTGAGACTACATATCATCCTCTGTGTTTTCTCTTCTTTTATTTTCATTCTGTTCATTTCAAACCAGGTTTTGGTTTCACTGAACAGAATATCTGCCTGCTGTACAGCCTGAGTAATATTTTCTCCTTTTGCAAACAAGGTAGTATCATCTGCAAACAGCAGTCTGTGTCCATTAGTGCCTAGGTCATTTACAAATATAAGAAACAAGAGGGGCCCTACGGCCGATCCCTGTTGCACTTCGTGTTTTACATTATTTTTGGCTGAGACTGCTCCCTGCACTCATACAATCTGCCGTCTGTTCATTAAGTATGATTCAAGAGTTTGCAGGACAGTTCCTCCAATACCATATGATTTTAATTTGTTCAGTAAAGTCTTATGTGGGATGCAGTCAAATGCCTTACTAAGGTCACAGAGGACCAAAGCTATTGACTCTTTGTCTTCAAATCCATGACTTATTTTTGAAATTAAATCAAGTACAGCTGTTGTTGTTGACTTTCCCTTTCGAAACCCATGCTGTGAATCATACAAGAGATAATTTTCTTCAATGCAACTTACAATTTGCTCTTTCATTATTGATTCGATCACTTTAGCTAGTATTGGTATTATGGATATGGGCCTGTAACTTTACACTTCATGTGGATTTCCTTTTTTGTAAACAGGTACTGTGCAGGCAACTTTTAAGAAATCTGGAAATTCTCCAGCATGGAGACATTTATTTATCACTACTGTCAGTGGTTTAGCGATTTCGTATATTGTGGTTTTTAGTACAGTACAGGACATGCCATAAATATCTGGACTCACTGAAGGTCTGTAGCTTTTTTACAATTTTTATTATGTCTTTTGCATAAACCCTCTTCCATGTTACCATACAGCAACGATTCTCAATTTTTATGGTAATTGCAGGATCTATTCCAAGGTCAGGAATTTCACCTACTGTTCTTTCCACTGTGTTTATAACATACTCATACTGCAGCTGGACTGCAGGAATTTGTGCTGGAGGTTGGCTTTTCCATGTGCTCATTAACTAAAGCCCATGCAGCTTTACAGGGATTATGGACCTCTTCAATGAATTTTGCATTGCTTTCCTTTTTTGCTTTTTCTATTTCCTTTCTGTAAATCCGTTTAGCCTGTAGATAACTACTGTACAGTCTGTCCTTGGTGTCAATGTCTTTAGCTGATTTTACCTTGTCATTTAGCAGCTGAACAATAAATTTTATTTTGGTTAGTCTAGGTGTGTACCACTGCTTTACTTTGACAGTTTTATGGCTGGAATATAATTTGGTATTTGGATTTCTCTTGAGTTTTAGTGGAAAGTGTTCATCAAACTTACCTCTGAGAGTCTGGAACATGCAACTTAATGCATCATTTGGTGCCACTTCATCCTATTTTTGGTGCCAATTGATAGAGGACACAGTAGTCTTGAAAGTATCTAACTCTTTCTTTGTAATAGTCCTATTTCTGAAGACATAATTTGAATGCCAGCTGGAAATTTGTGGTGTACTCACTGAGTTTGTACATAGTTTCATGATCACTGAACTGTGGTCTGCAATTACAGGATCTGCCACACTTACTGTGTAGTCCCAGCTGTTTAGATTCGTGACAATGGTGTCAAGACAACTGTCTCCTCTTGATGGTAGATAATTTGCCACGAACAGTCCATAACTGCTTACCTGGTTCATGAAGGCCAACTCCTGTGTACTACCTTCTCCAATATGTATGTTAAAGTCTCCACAGAGGGCAACATTTGCTACAAAGAGCTCTAGGTGACACAGACAGCTTTCCAGTAGATTAATAAAGTTATCAAAATTGCCATCTGACGATCGATACATTAAAATGCAGAGTCAAAACTCCTTTATGAGAGAAGCGACATCTTCATCAGTTCCTCTTAGTACAATGGTCCTTTTGGCCAGGATGCATGACTTTTTTGCCTTCAGTTCCTTAACTTGCTGGATGATGGACCTCTTTCATCTAGCCCTCTCGGCTTCACCATCTTCAAGTTGCTCCTGCTTTAAACCCTCACAATCTCTCGAACATTGCGATAGTCCAGAATCATTTTCTTGTTAACATCAATCTTGAAGACACAGCCAGCTGATTTCAAGCCATTATATACTTGACATACGGCTACTAATAGGGTTACCAAATGACGACCTTCAAAAAAGAGGACATTTCTAGAGTGATACAGAAATTTTCAAAGGTGGTATAGGTTATTCGACATTTACCTAGCTGACATTAAGATAAATTATAATTTTTACATCTACAGTGTTATATCATGAACATATTTTGTGGCTTTTAAGTCACGTGCAACATTTTTGTCATTTTTATCATTTATTTAGTTTAATAAATTGGTGCAAAATTTGTGTCTGGCTGGCTATGAACGAACACTTCATTTTGTGTTGACTGAATTCGCTGGTAACTGTAAAAAGAGTCTGGCTGGAGTACTGCCCTCCAAGAGAATTTTTGTGGAGGAGAAAGAAACAAAATTCTGAAGGAGAGCACGGCTGTGCACAACTTGAAGCATGTCTGCTACACTTCTAAGCAACTGTCCACACTCTGTCCGGTCTGGGCAGCTCACAATTTGCACGATACAATACACATCTAGTGTTGCCGTTTTATTTGATGGCCCTTGCATTCGTTTTACTTTGCAGTTGAGAACTGCACAGACTAGGAAACATGTCACACTCTTCACAAGAAGTCTTCCACCTAGATTTCAGGTATCCTCCAAAGTCTTAACGATACATTTGAATCGAATAAAGCTTCAAGTGAGCAACTGTTTGCTGTTCTGATACTAGGAACTTATTTATTTCGGTAGGAATTACACGAGTAATTTTCATTAATTCATGTACCGTAGTACTTACAAAGACATAAATCGATGTTATTTAAAGCACATTTGCTTTGGAATTATATTCCCAATTGTCCACGTTCAGTCCTGACTAGGTGATCCTAAACTATACTGTCACTTATTTGTGTTGCAAAACAAGCGCCCACTTTTCGGAGATAATAAATAGTTTAATTTTGTGAAACGTCATTTTTTACAACATTATGTAATTAAAACACCAAATGCTGCCTTTTCTATTTAGAGGTATCTATTTCAGCTTGACTGCCATCGGGTTATCTGTGAAAATGTGCATGTTTTCAGTATACTACATTGAATTTTATAACTAACTATAAGTTAAATTTATAAATACGTGTACTTACATACGACTGTCGGTTCCAACACCAGGCTGTCGGAGGCCGGGACAGAGACAAAACAAACTGAGGCCCCCGTCCACTTTTATACTATGAAAAAAGCAACTGTTGAGATTTGGAGGCCCCCAGGACAAGAAGCACGACCCAGTCTAAAAAGTATAGCTTTCGAGATTTGGATGCTCCAGAACGGGAAACCAAGGAAAAAAAAAAAAAAAATATACCTTCGAGGCATTTGGAGCCAGACCCCCCCTCCCCCCCATGCAAGACAAGTGGCTTGGGGCGGACCGCCCCCTCCGCGCCGCCCCCTCACCCCTTAGTCCGCCACTGCTTGACACCGGCGATGATGACTATGACATCTGACCTCAATTGTATGAAGTTTTGAACAAGTTTTTAATCTACGTATAACGAACATTCCACTAACTTTTGATATTAAACTCGTAAGTGTTGTGGGCAGACAACACACAGAACTGCCGAGCCTCGGGACGACATAAATTGAGCATCATATTTTTGCGTGTCACACAACACTGCCACTTGAGAAAGCCTATGGATAAAGGGGAGAATTTCTAATTGTACTATGTGTACTGCACTGTATGATTTGCAACTGAAACATTTCATATCTATTTATTTAATCATACATATATAAAAATAGATGAAGATTACTCACCAGGCAAAGGAGCACCGGAAGTGATAGTAGCACAAATAAATAAAACACACACAAACACAAGCTTTTGCAACCCAGTTGCTTCTTCAGGCAGAAGGAAAGGAGAGGGAAAAGGAAATGATGAGGGTTTCAGGGGAGGGGGTAAGAAGCCATTCCAATTCTGGGAGAGGAAAGACTTACCTTGGGGGAAGAAAAGGAAGGTAAACAAATACACACACACCCACACATTTACACAGACGCAAACACACCTAGGCAAACATACTGTAGAATGCTTTCTACACGCTTTCTCCACGTGCGACTAATAGCAGTGCCCCTAGTGGGAAGTGGCTGAACGAGGCAGAGCGCGGAATGCATACCAACGCTCCTAGCATTAGTTAGTGGAACCAAGGCATAAGCGAGCGATGCACAGCAGAGATCCCTGCGGCGAAACGAGGCAAGCGCAGCATGCAGTAGAAGCGTATCACTCATATACAGGGTAAATACAGGGTGGGGAGCATAACTACATGTCAATGCAAGTTAATACTTTAACGTATAGTAAAAAAATCAATGAGTTTTTAAATTGAAAATAGAATCTAACAAGTGCAAAGCCTCTATAACTTCAAAGGGAGGTGAGCAAACAGTGAAATAAATGAAAAGAGGCAGAGAGCCATCTTTCAACATGTTAGCTGTGATTCTGTGAAGTCAACTGAGCAATGATAAATGGCTCAGACAAACAATGTAATAAAAAAGGACAAAGATCCTAAGGTTCGTCGGGTACGAAAGCTTGACATGAAAACCGGCACTGTACCCGGCGCAGGCGGGCCGTCTGGTCAGCACATTGTTGTGCTTTTAGTTTGTGCGCTTACAGTCCAATTGTTAACAGCAGCAATCATTAGCCGCTGCATGGCCAGTAGGGGTATTGTCGTTCAGTTTTCTTTTCAGTGCAGTTATAGGCGTTGTAGTGAACAGTTCTGTTGAGTCCTTCCATTCTGCATATTACTTTTCCATTTTAAAGACTGGCGTATTAAGTAAAAAGTGTATAAACTGTGTTAGTTATTGAAAAGTGTAATTTTTCACTAT
This sequence comes from Locusta migratoria, assembly GCA_026315105.1. Lineage (NCBI taxonomy): Eukaryota > Metazoa > Arthropoda > Insecta > Orthoptera > Acrididae > Locusta > Locusta migratoria. The sequence goes on from CM048745.1 coordinate 16,874,637, forward strand.
GAAATGCAGAATAGTAGATTATTTCAGTAAATCTAGTCGTGGTGTTACAACTACAGAAGATGGCCTGTGTGGTTCGAAGAAACGTGAAGCTGATGATGGACCATCTACTTCATATACAAACAGTAGCACCACAACAACTACTATAGAAGATAAAAGACAATCGTGCAAAGTATTTTCTTGTTACTTGGATTTCCAAAACATACCTAATTATCCCGTTTGTTGGAACGACAGCACATGGAGAGAATTCAAGGCGAAATATGTGTGGTTAGTGTGTAAGGAAGGCAAGTTGGGTTGCTCATTGTGTAAAGATGTGCAGAATATTGGAATGAGTAAATCACAGGGTGTGTACATTTCTAAAGAATGGAGTAGTATTTCAGTGGGTCCCATTTGTGATAGTAAACAAGCTCAGGTAACATCACTGAGAAAAAATTCATAAACATAAAAATTCCGAAGCCCATTTAACTGCCTGAAGACAACGAAATGAAAGACAAGACGAAGTCCTAGAAAACATGGTAGTTGAACAGCAGAAAGACATTTTTGAAAGTACAAGGAAAGTGTTGAAAACAGCATATTTTGTAGCAAAAAATAACAAGCCTCATTTAGATTTTCATAAGCTTGTAGATTTGCCAATTCTGAATGGTCTTCACATGGGCAAAACATTGCATAGTAAACTCAGTTGTACCAACATCATAGATTGCATTGCAGACACTTTGTGGAAGAAGCTTTATTCATCCATAATTCCAAGGTTTCAGTAGTCATTGATGAGTCTACATCTGTTGCTTCACAATCAGTTTTAATAGTGTATTTAAGGTCAGAAATCAGTGATGGTTGTATAAATACCTTCTTCTTGGATATTATTGAACTTAAAAGAACAGACCTAGAAACAATAGAAGCAGAACTTCTAAAATGTCTCCCGAAACATGGTTTTTCTTCAAGTTTTTTGAATGATAATTTGATTGGAGCATGCAGTGATGTTCAGTGATGGTGCCAGTGTAATGCTAGGTAGAAATTCAGGTGTTTTAAAACAACTTAAGAGCAGGTACAATAAACTATTCAAATGGAATTGTTTGTATCACCAAAATGAATTAGAGGTTGCAGATGCAATCAAAGAGGTTCCTGGTGTGCATTATATTATAATTTTTTAACAAGCTGTATGAGTTGTATCATCAGTCTCCAAAGAATCAGCATCAACTGTCAGCTGGCACACAAGAGTTAGACACAGAACTTAAGAAGATATCTAAAGTGTTCTCAGTGCGTTGGGTGGCCTCAAGCTTTAGAGCAGTGCAAGCAGTATGGAAGTCCTACCAGGCTCTGAATGCTCATTTCAATAGATGTTCAAATAACATGACTAGAAAATCAATTTCAAGGGAAGAGTTCAAGGGATTGCAGAAAACACTATCAAGCCCAGAGCTCGTAACATTGCACTGCTTTCTGATGTTCTGGAAGAGATCAGTATCATCTCACATTACCTCCAAAGGAACACTGTTAATATTCCCTCATCATATAGGGCAATTGCGAGGTCTATAAGAGCCACTGAACAACTTAAGGAAATGCCAGGTGTCTGCATGAAAGAAGCAGAGAAAGCTATTTCTGAAGAATGCTACAATGACGTTTCACTGGCTCCCAGAAGAGAATCAAGCAGAATTACCACCCAAATTAATAGAAAAGTTCTGTCAGACTCTTATTGACAATTTGAGGCAACGGTTAATTTCGGGTGACTGTGAAGAATTCAAATCCTTCATCAAAGATACTGATATTTTTGACAGTAAAAATGGACCTATGACATTGTGAGCCCATGGCTAGAAGGAGGAGAGAATCTAAGAAAATTGTGTGACCATTTTCTTCTTCCTTTTCCAAACGTAAGAGAAGGTTTCAGAGATTATATAGACAGATGTGGAGAGAACATTCCTGAAAATCTTAAACAAGTTTTTGCTTTTGTTGATACACTCCCTGTGAGCACATTCGACTGTGAAAGAGGGTTCAGCACAATGAACTTAGTTGTGACAACACTGCGAAATTAATTGCGGGCCTCCGTTACATCTCTGGAACCCCGAGGATTACATCAAAGTATGGATCAGAACCCACAGGCACGCTGAGGACAACCAAAGCAGGAAGGCTAATCTACACATGCAGCAGTCTGACCGGTATTCCAAAATTTGGTATCTTCTTTAGGTGAGTCCGCCCACTATTTTTGTTAGCAATACAGCACTGATTATCAGAATGGGGAATGTGCTAGTTCAGCTTTACGATCCTATCAAGAAAGGAAGGGGATTCAAATGGGTAAAGGTCCGTTGACAAATGCACCTGTGGCAAGAATGATTTCGAAGTTCGAAGCCACGGGTTGTTTAGACGATAGACCCCATAGTGGCTGACCGAGCACAAGGTGCAATGCTGCTGAGACAGTTAAGGAAGAAATGAAGACTATAGCAGGTTGTCTATGCACGGGGAAGTCAGCACTCGTGCAGTCGCACGTCGCACCAACATTCCATACACTACTGTTTAGTTGGCACTTAGGTGTACCCTCCTATGCTATCATTACTTGGCGATTTAATGAAGCAGAGGGCATTTGCAGTGTGGGCATTTCAAAAGATCGCGGAAGATGACAATTGGTTGAGTAATGTGTTGTGGACCGATGAAACTCATTTCACGGTCCAAGGGTCTGTCAACTCCCACAACTGAAGAATTGGGGCTACCGAAAATGCTAGAATGGTCATGGAAACTCCATTGCATGACAAGAAAGTCATGGTATGGGTTGGATTTACCACATCTACCATTATCGGGCCTTTTTTCTTTGAGAAACTGCGTGATTCTGGTTTTGTAACTGCTACTGTGATGGATGAGAGGTACGCCGATATCTTAGAGAATCGCATCATCCCCAGCCTGGCTGATAAACACCTGCTGGAATGTATGATTTTTATGCAGGATGGCGCTCCAACCCATATTGATAGACGTGTGAAAGGTCTCTTGCGTGCGTCGTTTGGTGATGATTGTATGCTCAGCCGCCACTTTCGTCATGCTTGACCTCTCAGGTCCCCAGTCCGTGCGATTATTGGCTTTGGGGTTAGCTGAAGTCGAAAGTGTATTGTGATCGAGCGACATCTCCAGGGATGATAAAAGACAACATCTGATACCAATGCCTCACCATAACTCCGGACATGCTTCACAGTGCTGTTCACAACACTATTCCTCGACTACAGCTATTGTTGAGGAATGATGGTGAACATATTGAGATTTCCTGTAAAGAACATCATCTTTGCTTTATCTTAATTTGTTATGCTAATTATTGCTTTTCTGATCAGATGAAGCGCCATCTGTTGGACATCTTTTAACCTTTTTTTTTTTTTTTTCCTTTGTTCTAATAAAACCCCATGTCATTCCAAGCATGTGTGTCAATTTTTACCGCTCTATCTACATTATTCCGTGATTTATTTTTCAAATTTATACTGACTTTTTGATCACCCGGTATCTCGGTGTGAAATAATACACCAATTACATGGACATCGCAGTGCAACATGAAAAAGTATTAATGTTTAAATACTAATAATTTTGACGGTGGTAGTGTAAAGCTGCATTGAGATGAATATTTTTACAGCAGAATCATGACACATTCATAGGAAATAGCTAAACGTATTTGAACTAATTACAGTGTAAATGCTCCAAGTGTAACTGACAAAATTTGAGGCTGTGGTAGTACATATCTACATAACAACATATTCATTTTTGTAGAAAATTGTTGAATGTTTCTGATTATATACATTGTAATGTAATTTAGAATATGCCTTAGGTATCCATACAGTATATATTTCTGAGACTTGTGAGGACAAAAGATCAACAGTGTTTCATTGTATAAATAAACAAAAATTATAGGTACAACTTTCATCACACAACAAATCGCTGCAGAATTTCATCAGAAAACTACAGCGAGAAATAGTCACTAAATGGGTGTGACGGTTTCTAATGAAAATTGAGAGCATTTCACTCATCAATAATATTGATTTATTAACATTTAAAACTGTGCAGTCAGACCAACTAAAAGGGGAAAAAATTGTCTGATCTGTGTAGTGACTGGTTGTCAATGCACTTTTCTGAAGATCTTTATAGCGATTTTACAGAAGTACATCGAGAACCAGTAACTACATGGTTGTGACAGTTTTCCTTTTCCTTTGCCTAGATTTGACAATGAAGTCTTTTGAACTATAATAAATGAAAAAACTTCACTCACTAATGGCCATTAAAACCAAAAAAATATGTTTGTATAACTACGAACAAAACATATTTCGTAAGTCATGTGAAATTAACACTAGCCCCCTGAATATACCGCTGGAAGCAAGGATGTCTTACCGTAGGTGCAACCACAGCGTGCGATTCCTGAAGAGGGGCAGCAGCCTTTTCAGTAGTTACAGGGTCAACAGTCTGGATGATTGACTGAGCTGGCCTTGTAACATCAGATAATGTGGCTTTGCCACACAGCTACTGCAAACGGCTGAAAGCAAGGGGAAACTACAGCCGTTACCTTTCCCGAGGACATGCAGCTCTACTGTATGAACATTGAACATATGATGATGGCATCCTCTAGGATAAAATATTCCGGAGGTAAAATAGCCCCCATTCGGATCTCCGGGCGGGGACTACTCAGGAGGATGTGATCATTAGGAAAGACAATACTGGCATTCTACGGGTCGGAGCGTGGAATGTTAGATCCCTTAATCGAGTAGGAAAATTAGAAAATTTAAAAAGGGAAATGGGTAGGTTGAGGTTAGATATAGTGGGGATTAGTGAAGTTCGGTGGCAGGATGAACAGGATTTCTGGTCAGGTGAGTACAGGATTATAAATACAAAATCAATTGGGGGTATCACAGGAGTAGGATTGATAATGAATAAGAAAATAGGAATGCGGGTAAACTACTATGAACAGCACAGTGATCACAATATCATTGTCAAGATAGATACGAAGCCAACACCGACAACAGTAGTACAGGTTTATATGCTAACTAGCTCTGCCGATGATGAGGAAATCGAAGAAATATATGAGGAGCTAAAGGAAATTATTCAGACTATTAAGGGAGAGGAAAACTTAATTGTTATGGGAGACTGGAATTCGGTAGTAGGACAAGGAAGGGAAGGGAAGATACTAGGTCAATATGGTCTGGGCAAAATGAATAAAAGAGGAAGCCGCCTGGTAGAATTTTGCACGGAACATAATTTAGTTATAACAAACACCTGGTTCAAGAATCACAAAAGAAGGTTGTATACGTGGAAGAGACCAGGAGACACCGGGAGATACCAGATAGATTTTATAATGGTAAGACATAGATTTCGGAACCAGGTTTTACAGTGTAAGACATACCCACAGGCAGATATAGACTCTGAGCATAACTTGTTGGTTATGAACTGTAGGCTGAAACTGAAGAAACTACAAAAAGGTAGGAAAATAAGGAGATGGGACCTGGATAAATTGAAGGAACCTGAGGTTCTTAAGAATTTCAGAGGGAGCTTTAGGCAACAATTGACAGAAACAGGGTAAAATAAAACAGTAGAGTAGGAATGGGTAAAATTGAGAGATGAAATAGTGAAGGTAGCAGAGGAAAAAAATAGATAGGAAGGCAAGACCTACAAAAAATCCTTGGATATCACAGGAGATACTAAATTTAATCGATGAAAGGAGAAAATATAAAAATGCAGTAAATGAAACAGGCAAAATGGAGTACAGACGACTAAGAAATGAGATTGACAGGAAGTGCAAAATGGCTAAGCAGGAGTGGCTAGAAGGCACATGCAAGGATGTAGAAGAATGTATAAATAGGGGGAAAATAGATACAGCCTACAGGAAAATAAAAGAAACATTTGGAGATAAGAAAAACAGCTCTATGAATATCAAGAACACTGATGGAAAACCAGTTCTCAGCACAGAAGGAAAAGCTGAAAGGTGGAAAGAGTATATAGAGGGGCTCTACAAAGGAAATGAACTTCGAGACAATATTGTAGGAAGGGAAGAGGATGTAGATGAAGATGAAATAGGAGATACTGTACTGAGAGAAGAATTTGACAGAGCCTTGAAAGACCTAAGTCAAAACAAGGCCCCTGGAGTAGATGATATTCCCTCAGAGCTACTGAAATCTCTGGGAGAACCAGCCATGACAAACCTGTTTCACCTGGTATGCAAGATGTATGAGACTGATGAAGTACCCTCAGACTTTAAGAAAAATGTTATAATCCCCATTCCAAAGAAGGCAGGTGCAGACAGGTGTGAAAACTACAGAACCATTGGTTTAATAAGTCATGGTTGCAAAATATTAACATGAATTATATACAGAAGGATGGAAAAGCTGGAAGAAGCCAACCTCAGGGAAGATCAGTTTGGATTCAGGAGAAATGTAGGAACTCGGGAGGCAATACTCATTTTACGGCTTAACCTAGAAGATAGATTAAGAAAAGGCAAACCTACATTTCTAGCTTTTGTAGGTTTGGAGAAGGCTTTTGACAATGTTGATTGGAATAAACTCTTTCAAGTTCTGAAGCAAGCAGGAGTAAAATATAGGGAGCGTAAGGTTATTTACAACTTGTACAAAAACCTGACAGCGGTTGTCAGAGTTGAAGGGCATGAAAGGGATGCAGTGGTTGGAAAGGGAGTAAGACAGGGTTGTAGTCTTTCTCCATTGTTATTGAATTTGTACATTGAGGAAGCTATAAAGGAAAGCAAGGAGAAATTTGGAGAAGGAATTAATGTTCAGGGTGAAGAATTAAAAACATTCCGTTTTGCCGACGACATAGTATTTATGTCAGATACAGCAAAGGACCTGGAAGAGCAATTAACGGAATGGACAGTGTGCTGAAAGGTGCATATAAGGTAGACATTAACAAGAGCAAAACTAGGATAATGGAGTGCAGTGTAAGAAAATCAGGTGATGCTGAAGGAATTAGATTGGCAAATGAAGCAATAAAGGAGGTAGATGAGTTGTGTTACTTGGGCAGTAAAATAACTGTCAAACTATATGATTTATTTATTCAATGTTTTATATATATGTACTATTATTTGTGTGTGTGTCCTTACTCTTTGAAGGTGTCAATTGAAGATTCCATGAACTATTTTTAATTAGATGTGCAGTTGTTCAGTTGTCTTGGTGATTGGTAGGAGTATCTTAATTATCGTTCTTTAGCGGAATTTTTAACAAATGTTTATTTTCTTCAAGAAAATTGCATTTGATGTTTAATCAACATGGTAGCAGATGTGTGTGGTTGTTGATAAGTACGTTTTTATGAAGAACGATAGTTTTGGTCGAGTTTAAGATACTAAAAGTGAAGAAAGACAAAACCACGCCGAAGAAAGACAACAAATTGAGAAACTCACAGTCAAAGAAAATTGGGCGACTTGGAGAATTGTAATGAGAACTATTTTGGAATGTGACGAAATTTTTGACGTCGTAAATGGCGCGCTGCTTAAACCAGAAGAAGGCGGACAAAATTATGATTCTGATTTTAAGAAATGGACGAAGGCAAATGCAAAAGCAAGGAAACGGCTAATTTTGTCACTTGATACTAAGCTTTTACTTCGTGTTGGTGAATGTAAGACTGCTAAAGAGATTTGGGATAAGCTACACAAGATTTACGATGTTCATTCAGCTAAAAATATTGATCTGCTTTGACATAAATTTCACAACATTGTGTGGGAAGCATCTGGTGGTATACAAGGCCATTTAGCGAAATTTGATGAAATAAAAACTCAACTTGCTTTGCTAGACCAGCCAATCAACAATGGTGATCTTTGTGCACGATTTTTGCAAACTTTGCCAAAATAATTTGACTATATTTATATAACATGGCACGATTTACCTGCTGAAGAGAAGACGTGGAATAAACTGCAGAAACGGTGTTTAAATTATGAATTGAGAATTACAGATCGTGATGAAGAAAGTGTTGCTTCAGCAATGATGTCAAAAATGAAGATTAATAAAGAGTGAAAAAGGCGCAAACAAACTACCAAAACAGACACATTAAAAACGTCTAATCACAAAAGAAATGAAGATAGAAAATGCTTTTCTTGTGGTAAAGTAGGTCACTTACCAAAACAGTGCAAAACAGGCCTAGTCTGTTTCAAATGTAAGAAAAAAGGCCATCGCTCAAATGAATGTGCGAGTATTTGAATGAATAAAAATGAAGATTGTGCTATGTTAAGTAAAGTTTTAATGCTGAAACGCAGCAGTATTTTTTCAGTAGATGTAAATACGCTTGACTGTGATGAGTGGTACATTGACAGTGGTGCGACGCATCACGTAACAAATCAGCGTGACTGGTACACTACCTATGAACCTTTTAAGACTCAAAGGAAGGTGGATAGTGCCAAGAATGGTGTGCAAATTGAAGCACTTGGCACAGGTCGTATTGATGTAAAAGTTTTTAATGGACAGAACGACATTTTGAAGATGTTTGGTTTTGTCCTGATGGATCCTGCAACTTATTTTCTGTTAAGAAGGCTGCACAAAAGGGATTAAATCAAGTAATCGAAAATGATGGAAAATCATAGATATTTTTCAAAAATGATATTCCGATTGCTGTTCCTACATCCATTGCTGAAAATGAACTTTATCGTTTAGCTGTGAAAGTTGTTCGTAAAGTAAAGTCCTATGTTGTTGCTGAAACTGATGTCACTTTACAGAGGTGACACGAAAGAATGGGTCATCAAAATAAGCGCCATGTGCACCAGTTCTTGAAGGATCATGGTATAGAGACAATGTTTGATAATAGCCTTTGTGAAGGGTGTGTCTATGGTAAACATAATCGCCTGGCATTTGGTGAAAGAGTGGAGAAACCAACAAAACCTGGAGAATTATTTTATGCAGATATATGTGGACCAATGGAGGAAACTGATTTGCAGGGTCATAGATACTTTGCTGTTTTTAAGGACGATTTTTCCAGTTTTAGAGTAACATACCTTCTGCATCACAAAGATGAAATTAAAGAAAAATTACCAGTATTCATTAAGATGATGAAGTCTCAGGCAGATGTTACTGTAAGATAATTACATACAGATGGTGGCAAGGAATTCCACAACAAAGATGTACAGAAGATTGCTGACTCAATTGGGCTGAAACATTCAATAACTGCACCATATACTCCACAGCAGAATGGAGTTGCCGAGCGGGAAAACAGGATTCTTTGTGAGATGGCATGTTCTTGGCTTTGCTCAGCTGAATATTTGCCAAAAGCATTGTGGGGTGAGGCTATTCTGGCTGCTACATACACTCTGAACTGAGCTGGTCCCACAAAAATGAAAGGTAAAACTCCAATTGAAATATCTATGAAGATGAAAGGTCGTTTTGATACTTTAGTGATTTTTGGAACAGAATGTTATGCATGGATTCCTACACAAAAACAGAAGAAGTTTGATGCAAAATCTTCTAAAGGAAATGTGGTTGGTTATGATGATTGTGGGTACCGTATTTATTTTCCTGAAAAAGGATGTGTGTGTCTTTGCAGAGATGTAAAGTTTGCAGTCAGACAGTTACAGAAATCATATGCTCATAAGACTAAAAATGTTGTTGATATGCCAGATATAGATGAAGATGCTGCAGAACATGAATATAAAAATTTTAATTTTGAAGAGGACAGTCAAACTGATACTGTTAACCAAGATGTAACTGTAAGTGATGAAAGGGTTAGCAATGATTTCAATGGCACTGAGGAACAAGCTGAAAGTAACTTGGAGGCAAGACATGAAGAGAAAGGAAGCCACAATTTATGTGAATGACGGAATCTGAAGAAAACTTCTTGCTACTGTGAAGATTCAGACCATAAACCTAGAATGATGTTGCTTTGTGAAACACCAAGGAACTATAAAGAAGCAATGCAGTCAGAAAATTCTGAAGCATGGAAGAAAGCAATAGAGGAAAAAATAAATGCTCTGCAGAAAAATGAAACATGGGAACTAGTGTACAAAGAGAAACCAAACAAGCTAATTGAAAATAAATGGGTCTTTGCTACAAAAAAAATTAAATGAAAATAATGAAGTGGTTAAGTACAAGGCTCGCCTGGTGGCCAAAGGATACACTCAGTGCTTTGGAATAGATTATGTTGACACTTTTAGCCCTGTTGCAATTTGAGACAATGAGATGTCTGTTGAGTGGTGCAGTTCAACGTGATTGGTGTATAAGGCAATTTGATGTGATGACAGCATTTCTTAATGGTATTTTGAAGGAAGAAATATACATGTATCAACCAGAGGCTTTTGACGATGGTACAGGACGTGTATGCAAATTACTGAAGAGTCTATATGGTTTAAAGCAAGCCTCAAAATGTTGGTATATGAATGTCTTGTAAAGTTTCTTATTGAATGTAATTTACGGGATAGTCATTCAGATCCATGTATGTTCTATGGTGAAAACCTAGTACTATTGTTTTATGTTGATGATGGACTGGCTATGGGTTCCACTGATGCAACATCCAAGTTTATAGAACAGTTGGGTAAACGTTTTCAGATTACTGTGGAAAAGGTTGATTACTTCTTAGGTTTACAAATCAAGGAGTTTGACAACTGCATTCAAATAAACCAGTCAGCATATGTGAAAAGAATTTTAGAGAAATGTGGTATGGTGGATGCAAAACCATTATCCTTACCCATTGAACCAGGATGGATACCAGGTTAATCACCGCCTTTTAATAATACTAAGCTATATTGAGAAATGGTTGGAAGTTTGATGTATTTAACACAAGCTACAAGGCTTGATTTATCATATGCTGTTAATGTTGCATCAAGAGTTCAAGACTCACCAACACAGGCACATTTTGCATTGCTCAAACGAATACTTAGGTATATAAAGTCAACAATAACAGATGGTATTCAGTTCATAAAAGATGACAACTGTAATATTGAAGCTTACAGTGATGCAGATCATGGTGGGGACAGAGGGACTAGGTGGTCAACAAGTGGCATTCTACTCAAGTTCAATGGAGGGCCAGTTGTGTGGATGAGTAAATTACAAAATTCAATGGAGGCAGAATATGTGGCTGCAAGTGAAGCGTGTAAATCACTTGTGCGGTTGGATCAACTTCTGAAAGAAATTGGAGCCGTTGATGAAACTTCAGTTCCTGTTTTACAAATAGATAACCAAAGTGCTTGACTTGGCTCAAAGTTTTATGAATGTTCAAAACATTTAGAAACAAGGGAACATTATATTCGTCAACTGGTTAAAGAGAATAAGGTCAATGTGAGTTACATATCAACTAATAGACAGGCAGATGATATTTTGACAAAAGGACTACCATTTACAAAGTTAAAATTGATGAAGGAACTTGCTGGTATGGTGCCTACTTCACAGTATATATGAAAACATTGCGGGAGAGTGTCAAAGTATATGATTTATTTATTCAATGTTTTACATATATGTACTATTATTTGTGTGTGTGTTCTTACTCTTTGAAGGTGACAATTGAAGATTCCATGAACTATTTTTAATTAGATGTGCAGTTGAAACTTCCTGGGAGATTAAAATTGTGTGCCGGAACCGGGACTCGAACCTGGGACCTTTGCCTTTCGTGGGCAAGCGCACCACCGACTGTGCTATCCCGACACGACTCACGACGCCGCCTCACAACTTTACTTCCGCCAGTACCTCGCCTCCTACTTTCCAAACTTCGCAGTAGCTCTCCTGCAAACATGCAAGATCAGCACTCCTGGAAGAAAGGATATGGTGGAGACATGGCTTAGCCACAGCCTAAGGGATGTTTCCAGAATGAAACTTCACTCTGCAGCGGAGTGTGCGCTGATTGAAACTTCCTGGCAGATTAAAATTGTGTGCCGGAACCGGGACTCGAACCTGGGACCTTTGCCTTTCGCGGGCAAGTGCACCACCGACTGCGCTATCCCGACACGACTCATGACGCCGCCTCACAACTTTACTTCCGCCAGTACCTCGGCGCCTACTTTCCAAACTTCGCAGAAGCTCTCCTGCAAACACGCAAGATTAGCACTCCTGGAAGAAAGGATATGGTGGAGACATGGCTTAGCCACAGCCTAACGGATGTTTCCAGAATGAAACTTCACTCTGCAGCGGAGTGTGCGCTGATATGAAACTTCCTGGCAGATTAAAATTGTGTGCCGGAACCGGGACTCGAACCTGGGACCTTTGCCTTTCGCGGGCAAGCGCACCACCGACTGTGTTATCCTGACACGACTCATGACGACGCCTCACAACTTTACTTCCGCCAGTACCTCGCCTCCTACTTTCCAAACTTTGCAGAACCTCTCCTGCAAACACGCAAGATTAGCACTCCTGGAAGAAAGGATATGGTGGAGACGTGGCTTAGCCACAGCCTAAGGCATGTTTCCAGAATGAAACTTCACTCTGCTGCGGAGTGTGCGCTGATATGAAACTTCCTGGCAAATTAAAATTGTGTGCCGGAATCCAGGAGTCCTAATCTTGGGTGTTTGCAGGAGAGCTTCTGCAGAGTTTGGAAAGTAGGTGGCGAGGTACTGGCAGAAGTAAAGTTGTGAGGCGGCGTCGTGAGTCGTGTTGGGATAGCACAGTTGGTGGTGTGCATGCCCGCGAAAGGCAAAGGTCCCAGGTTCGAGTCCCGGTTCTGGCACACAATTTTAATCTGCCAGGAAGTTTCATATCAGCGCACACTCCGCTGCAGAGTGAAGTTTCATTCTGGAAACATCCGTTAGGCTGTGGCTAAGCCATGTCTCCACCATATCCTTTCTTCCAGGAGTGCTAATCTTGCGTGTTTGCAGGAGAGCTTCTGCGAAGTTTGGAAAGTAGGAGGCGAGGTACTGGCGGAAGTATACTTGTGAGGCGGCGTCGTGAGTCATGTCGGGATAGCACAGTCGGTGGTGCGCTTACCCGCGAAAGGCAAAGGTCCCAGGTTCGAATCCTGGTTCCAGCACACAATTTTAATCTGCCAGGAAGTTTCATATCTGCACACACTCCGCTGCAGAGTGAAGTTTCATTCTGGAAACATCCGTTAGGCTGTGGCTAAGCCATGTCTCCACCATATCCTTTCTTCCAGGAGTGCTAATCTTGCGTGTTTGCAGGAGAGCTTCTGCGAAGTTTGGAAAGTAGGAGGCGAGGTACTGGCGGAAGTAAAGTTGTGAGGCGTCGTTAGTCGTGTCGGGATAGCACAGTCGGTGGTGCGCTTGCCCGCGACAGGCAAAGGTCCCAGGTTCGAGTCCCGGTTCCGGCACACAATTTTAATCTGCCAGGAAGTTTCAAATCAGCGCACACTCTGCTGCAGAGTGAAGTTTCATTCTGGAGATGTGCAGTTGTTCAGTTGTCTTGGGGATTGCTAGAAGTATCTTAATTATCGTTCTTTAGTGGAATTTTTAATAAATGTTTATTTTCTTCAAGAAAATTGCATTTGATGTTTTATCAACAATAACAAATGATGGTCACAGTACAGAGGATATAAAATGCAGAATGGCAATGTGTAGAAAAGCGTTTTTGAAAAAGAGAAATTTGTTAACATCGAATATTGATTTAAGCCTAAGGAAGTCCTTTCTGAAGGCATTTGTATGGAGTGTTGCCTTGTATGGGAGTGAGACATGGACGATAAACAGTGTGGACAGGAAGAGGATTGACGCTTTTGAAATATGGGGCTACAGAAGAATGCTGAAGATTAGGTCGGTGGATTGTGTAACTAATGAGGAGGTACTGAACAGAATTGGGGAGAAAAGAAATTTCTGGCATACTTTGACTAAAAGAAGGGATAGATTGGTAGGACACATTCTTAGACATCAAGGAATTGTGAATTTAGCATTAGAGGGAAGTGTGTGGGGTAAAAATCGCAGAGGAAGACCAAGAGATGGATCCAGTATGCAGATTCAGACAGATGTAGGTTGCTGTTCTTATGTGGAGATGAAAAGGCTTGCTCAGGATAGGGTATTGTGGAGAGCTGCATCAAACCAGTCTCCGGACTGAAGACCACAACAACAACACTTTCTTTGGCACTGAAGATCTTTGATGCCTTTGCGCATGAAATGCTTTGTTTATGTTTGTGTATGTACTATGTGGTGTGTGTATTTTTACGATTACAATTTGTGTATTTATTATTCAGTTATGAGAAAGGGAGTGCCCAAAGAGTAAAGATAAACAAAATTTGGCATTCCAATTATTTTATACAGGGTTTAGGATTGTCAGTGTAAAACTGGGGGGGAAGCGTAAACTTGGGTTAATATTTACCCTTCGTGATAATTCCTAATACTGCTATTTGTTGTAGTACATGTAGTTCCATAATTAAAAGGCCGATTACTCCCAATAAAGGTGACAGAGCTTTCAAAGTCGTTTAGAAGATATTAAACAATCCGTGACAAGGTGGCTCCAAGTCGTGACAGAAGAGTGTATTTTGGATACTTAATAGTGTACATAATTTCTGTTAAATTAAATAATGTTTTATATATAAACATATTGGTTTTCGATTATCTTTAATGCTGTTATATTGTTTTAAACATTAATAACGACACAGGATTATTATTTTTTTTTTGGGGGGGGGGGGGGGTGCACACTTTCCACATATACCACTCTGGGAAACTGTGTATTATAGTTTACATTTTCCCCAACTGAACCAAGTGTAGGAATGAGAGAAGTAATCTTGTTTGAGGTTTTTTTTTTTTTTTTTTTTTTTTTTTTTTTTTTTTTTTTTTTTTTTTTTTTTTTTTTTTTTTTCAAACTTCAACATAAACTGAACTCACAACATATTGCACTCTACTCTGCTAAACATTTCATAAATTGGATTATCATTAATGTATTTCAATGAGATAAACATAGTCCGAACCAGAAAAACATTGTGCACTCTTGCTCCACACATATTCTTACATCACCAACTGTATAGAGATATTAGCCTGAATATACACAACCTATATGCGATAATGACGATGATCACTCAGAAATTAAAATTATTATACCATTAATGAAGTTACATGCAAGACATTGAAGCGTTTTGTTAAATAAATCCCACACACATCAAACAGTTTGATAAGGATAACACAGTTCTTTCTCTTTACAAACTTTTGTGAAGTTGATGTAGGCTAATCAAATTCTGAGTTGCACTTACTCCACCCTATTATAGTATTAGCCAAGGTTTTGTTACATTCACATGACAGGATAAATTTTACTTATTGTTGGTGGTGTGGTGTGCTAATGTTGGCATAGAGCCTGTAAGAGAATACTTAATTTACTGACTGGACAAGGGCACATACAAGAACCTGTCAGCCACAGAGCAGGAACAGCATTAATTATTTATTTCAGGGTCAACATGGATTATTTTCCTCACTCTGTGTGATTGCATTTTTGAAGATCGTAAAGTAAAATTTTAATATTTTGACAGACATGTAGCCTGATGATTCAAGTTTTGCTGTAAGGGATTACTCTGTACTTCTTACTTCCCCCATGTAAAATAAAAGAATCTGTTAGGAGTAATACTGGATAGGAAAACATCCTTAAAGCCCAGAGTGGTTAAAATTTTATTGGGTACAATTTTACAATCTGTGTCGAGTGTTGTGATGTTGGCAGCGGCTGTAGCTGTGCAGAAGTAGCACAGATAATAACAGCCAATCACATTTTAAATGCAAAATCGTAATCTATATTCTTGTTGTACACAAACTATTGTCCTTAACTCAAATACGAGATCATTGGTGAAAGCCGACGAGTTGTACACCGGTCTTTAATTAAACCATAATTTGACCTTATTTATTTGTAATAAATAATTACTTTTTTATTCTGACAATGAAGTAAATAATTAATGTTGTTCCTGCTCTATGGTTGACAGGTTCTCGATGTAACTTTGTTCACTCAGTAAATTGACTGTAGTCGTCACTGGAACAATTAATAACAAAACAGTAGTGTTACTGTGAAACATTCGAATATTGTGTGACTAAAAAACAGTGAATTTCATTGGCTGCTGTGTACTACCACCTGATTGACTAGTCACATGCAGTGGCCGTAGCCAACATCTGAAAACTCTACGCTCTGCCATGATACAGATTGTAAAAATGCTGCTGTTTAAAGTGTTTACATATGACAAAAAGGAAACTATGCAAGACAGATGCACCCTAATTTCATTTAATCAGATTACAAGATGGAACCAATATTTCAAGTCTCCTTGATTTACCATTGCCACTTTTGAGACAAACACAACTACATGTTTCCCTAGTTCTCTTTAGGACACTCCACTACTGGAGCAATTTTTTTCTATTGTAATGAAGTAAATAAATGTTAAATATTAATGAAAATAGTGGTTTTTTTTTGCAGTTATTGACTATGATTATATGGTAATTGATCAGTTATCTAATATTTGTTGACTTATCAGAAAAGAGTCACTTATGCAAAATAAAATCCAAACAGCTAACTCAATCCATATTCTGCAACATTGATATAAAAATGATTAGAAACTCTAAATAGTTTGACATGAATTGATATCACCTGTTCTTTAGATTTATTCCTCCGGGACATAAGGTCTGCATCCGGTATTAGCCATGTTCCATTGTAATTCCTCTTGATGAGATAAGAATGCAGAACACGCTTGGGTTGTGAAAATCCTGTAAAAAATCTTACTGTTGGCTCACAATATAGGTTGATAAAAGAAAACTTGTTGACAGGAATGAATGTCATTTATATTCTACATTGTAGCAAGTAATTAACATAGAGTATACTACAAGAACTTTGTACCTTTAGGATGTAGCGAGAAACAACAGATGATTCTTCAGTTTTTCAATACTAAAAATTGTTTACAATCTTCTTCTAATGTATCAATATAGGAAACTTTCTTGTTTCAGAGATAGGAAAAATCTCATTGATCATTTTCTCAAAGAAAAGAAAGAAATTAATTAGGTAGTTGTTCTGTGACTGAATCTCCATCACCTGTGACTGCTCCACCATACCTCATGCCTATGTAAGTTCCCTTCATTTATGATCTTGATGACTTTGATTGCATTTAGTTGTATATTGCAGAGTGAGAAGTGTATCTTCTAAGCAGCGAAGTAATTTACCTTTAAAATTTAATGAATGTGTAAGTGGAAGTTGTTTACTACACTTATGAAACTTAATTCTAGAGAAATAATTTTCAGGTGCAGTGTGTAAATTTTATATTAAAAATAGCAGTTTTAAAACATTGCCCATCAGGGTAAATTTCAATGCGTGACCATGCATATACTGTCCTTTAGGCATGGCAGGCAAGATCCTCAAATGTCGTTACGTAGCTATGTGAGTAATATGCACCACATTTGGGATGGTTTGGACTGGTGGTCTAGCAGTAAATGTGATAGCAACACCTTGATCATACTGGTGCTACACTGTAAGTTGTTTGCAAGATATTAGAGGAGGTGTGCAATATTTCCAAACATACAATTCCTTTATCTGTAAAGCTGGTTTGTTATGCTCTGACAACATTGTTTATGGCTAACCAGTAACTGTTTGTCCTCTAGCTTAGTTTTGTTTAGAAATGTTGTTACCGTTGCAGAGGTCCCCTTCCCCTTGGCCATTGATCACCTCCCCCCTCCCCTTTGGCTGATGACCATCCCACCCAAGATATTAGGTCCTGGATTCAGAAGATAAAATTCATTTTGTATATAAGCCTCTAAAGGCTGGACAAAAGTACTAATTTTTAACACACTCCAGAAATTTCAATGACAGTTTGTGTCAGGGATACAGCCCGTCAGCTTTGACTCGTGATGTCATCACATCACGACAGTTTTGAGGTGTTTGTGTGTTTGTAGAAGGTGTGAGTAATTATGTGGTGGCTGAGTTAAAGACAATTGTTTACAAACATAACAGATTATAGATTAATATTTTGTATTTAAAATTGATCTCTAACTTTTCTCTGATGATAAGGTATAGGTTAGAAAAGAGGTTTTTTTTTTTGCTTGTGAGTGCCTAAGGCACGAATTATTTTTTTTTTTTTTTTTTTTTTTTTTTTTTTTTTTTTTTTTTTTTTTTTTTTACCTACAATACAGAACTATTAAGATATCCTGTATCGGGTTTTCTAACATGTTGTTGACGTCGTGGGTCAAAGCTGAGGGGCGGTATCCCAGTCTTGAGTTATGCCGAATACTGTGTCGTATCAGTATTTCAAATCGGTAGATAAAGAACTTGCAGAGATTTGCTATTAGAAACACACGAACCAAATACATATATATTACCAATAGCAAACCTCCGAAAGTTCATGACTGCTTTCTTTGAAATTTTGATATGTTGGATTCGAATACTATTCTGTTTAATATGTTATGATATTCTAACACATACCAGATACCAAAATATTTTTCTTTCCATGGCATTGCAATTCATGCCGGGTACAGCTAGTCTATATAAACAAAAAATTTGCCAACCAAAATGCAACATCTGAATTCCATCCATGGATACCATATTTTTAAAAATTTTGAAAACATAAATTTCAGATGTAGTCTCTACTCTTCCTCAGCTATCTCTGTACCAAATTTCATCCAAATCTGTTCGCCAGTAGTTTCGAGAAAACATAACAGAATTACTTACACATTTAATAGTGATAGTATGGATGAAACATGACAAACTGAAAAGGGCATAGTCTTTGATTGTGTTGAATAATGTTATGCAGAATATGTTGACCAAAAAGTAAGAATTTTTACAAATATGATAAGGTTTAAAAGTCAGATAGTTAACAGTTTTTCTTTTTTTTCAGAGAACTAATATTATCCCATTATTTGCATGATGTTCCGATCAATAAATATTCTCAGGTTGCTTTCCATTTTATTGAAAAGCATTGCACTCCACGGCTGTATTTGATTTCCAAACTCAGTGATTTTCAGCAATCAGTCATCGTGTGTTTTTTAAATCTTTATTAAGCAGATCACAACTCCATGCTAATGATTGTGTAAAAAATGCACCCTACAGCCTAAAGACAAATGAGGCAAACCGCACATCACAATCCAACAGCGAAGGACTCGAGAGTATACACAGTTATATTATGGCACAACTTCATTCGAGAAGTTGTCAGCTGAGGCCAACATGGGCTGGCAGCTGACTGGCCATTTGGTTGGGCGAGGGAGGAGGGAAAATACAGCATTGGGTAATACTCCTGGGAATAATTTTGTACAGCATAAAGCTATGGGTAAATGATGACTGATGTATTGCATGAAGCTATACCTCTGCCAAAAATTAAATGTACTTTTTGTAGAGTTTCTAGGAAAAATACAATAAATTCCTGAGTTTTGCAGGAAGCTTGACACCCTGCCAAAGCATATTAATTTTGTCACAAAGAAAACACTGATCCTTGACACATTGAATGCTGAGTGCCCCAGTAGCACCTGATGTCGGTTGGCCAGTGGCAGCCAGAGCAGTGCCCCGCACCCAATACTGTGTGTCTGCTGGTGGCCACAAGTCCCATGTTGCTGTTGGTATCCCAGATTGTGCCCCTTTTCTCAATGATATACAATAAAGGTCATCTATTCAGTACATACTGAGTGACATAACTATTTCTGATGCGATCTCCTAACTGTTTTGATGACGTGAACTGGCAAGACGTGTTCTGCACTTGCCTCGCCATGGAGGTGAAACATCCACTGCTAAGCGTGCAGCAGCCAACTACAGTGGAACTAATGTAGTAATGGTTGTACAGTTTATAAGTGACTATACATGTATCATGACAAATACAAGACTTGGAAAAAGACTAATAGTGGAAGGCAACAAATATAGCAAACAAGGCTGGGTACTCCATTTGCTATCTTGTAGTAAGGTCCCACTTTCAAACATGGTTGATTTTGTTATCATTCAGTTATTAATTTATGTAAGAAAAATGTGGGATGCTATGACAGCCTAAGACAGCAGTACTCAGCCTGCGGGCCACTTGTGGCCTGGCAAGCTAGTCATCTGGTATTCAAAATAATAAAAATCTCTGGCTCACCTGTAGACAGGGATACCGCCCGTCAGCTTTGACCCGTGATGTCATCGCAGCATAGTAGTTTTGAAGTGTGTGCGTGTTTGTAGAAGGCACGAGTGATTATATGGTGGTTGAGTTAAAGACGATAGTTTGTTTACAAACAAAACAGATTAATATTTTGTGTTTAAAAAGTGATCTGTAGCTTCTCTCTGATGGTTAGGTGTAGGTTAACTGAGAGATTTTTTTTTTCTCCTATGTGAGTGCCAAAGGCGTGCATTTTTGAGCTAAGACCTATGGTCTATGATACATTCTGTTATCTATAATAACTACAGATTATTTGTATCTACAATATAGAAGTATTAAGATGTCCCATATACTGATTTTCCGACAGCTCTGCTCTTCGTTATTGTTTCAACACCGTGAGTATTGTAGCACACAAATTACGGACTCTTTCGAAATGTTTAAATGTTTGTAGAGCTTATGGGACTCAACTACGGGGTCATCAGTCCCTAAACTTACAAACTACTTATGAACTAGCTTCTACTAAAGACGGCACAAACATCCTTCCCCTAGCGGGGATTCGAATTCCTGACGAGGAACGGCCTCGCACATCGTAGCATAGCGCCTCAATATGCTTGGCCGCTCCGCCGAGGCATGGAATCGTTACTAACTTTGGAGATATTGACATTGGTACAGTATATAAACAAACAGCACTGTGTTTCCAATCCAGAACTTCAGAAGAAGTGAGAAATTCATAATTGAGTGCCAAAAACTGTGTAATATAACTCCTCTTTAATTTAACTATGGTCCCTCTCTCAGAGAGCTATATATATATATTTTTTTTTTTTCTGTTGTGATAATTGATACATCACTGTAAACTGACATGGACTGTCCCTATTGGATGTGGTGCACAGATGCCAGAACTCTAGGACTGTAAACACACTACAAACTGCTGTTTTTCTTATTAATCCCCAGTGCAAACAGAAGGGTGTTATTGTAAATCCAATTTGAAAGCAGGGCTATTCTTCTTTAGACTACGTTCCATGAAAAGTCTGTTGAGCCATTTAAATTTCAGCAGCCAAGTTAAGTAAGAATATTTACCGCCAGCATTCTCTCTTGATATATGCAATTACATCAAGTTAGGTAGTACCAGGTTGCAGAGTTCTAAATAAAAGCCAGCTGTCAACATCCATAGTAGATTTAAAAGTTAAATCAAATTTAGGGGGGGGGGGAGGGGGGGGGGGGGGAGAAAAACCCTTTCAAACACTTTTGAAACATGAGCAGGTGAGTGTCAAAAGCTGTATCGATTTACCTAATCAAGATTTTTACTAATTTTTGATACTGGAGTGTATCTAACACAACAACTGTGAATATATGTGTTTTATTTTATATTTGCTATTTTATGATTTTGTGCCTGCTACTCATTTCATTGTGAACTTCAATACTGTATAACAACCAAAGGGCATTGTTGATTCTAAGTAGTTATAAAATTGGTCCCACCTTTGCAAATATGATCATCTTAACAGACAATTATTAGAAGGAAAAAAAGTAAAGGCAGAGGAATACATATATGGCCGTTTGCCTACTGAAATTACCATTTCTGCAATACACTTTCACAGTTGCGCCCCCCCCCCCCCCCCTGCGGGTTCGAAGGTAAAAATAGGGCCCTGGTATTCCTGCCTGTTGTAAGAGGCGACTAAAAGGAGTCTTCCTACTTTTCGGCTTTCCATCTGTGATCCCCTATGTTGGTTTGACCCTCCATTTTTCAAATTTTTTTCAGAAGAGCAAACCATTTGGGGAAGGACACCTTACGTGGTGCAATGACTATTCCTTGTGCAATTCCATCTTATGCACCCATTATGGAACGGCATCATGGCTGCGGCTTTTATGTAGCCATCAGATAGGTTATTTCATGTTAGCGCAAGCCATGCCCGTAGTGCACTGACACCCTTGCACCCCAGTCATAATGGTTTACACTGTGCCAGAAAGCTAGCACGGTAGCCAGCCTGTTGTGGTGGGGTCGTCATGTACCCTCTCGGCTGTAGCCCCCTGACAACACAGGGATCGCTCTACCGATGCCAGAGCTGCATACTCATCATGCAAGCCAAGGAGTCGATGCTTGCCTCTGTGGGGCATCAGAACTCCCAGCAACGGTCATCCCGCCAGGTGACGTTGCTGTGGCTGGGTGGCGCCCATGAGGAGAGCCCCTGATCAGAGTGGGTGGCATCGAGGCGGATCACCTGCAATGAAGAGACAAAAATTGGGTGACATTGGCGGACATACAACCGCCATCTCTAAGAAGGGAAAGTTCAACGCCTCTATGCACGACCCCCAAACATTCCCCTGCCTGACAGCATCTTGGGAGGGACGTCGGGGCGCAAAGCAGATTGACAAATATGCTCCTAGATATCTCGTGTGCAGCAGGACTGATGGGGATTCTCAGCAACCAAGCCTCAGTTCTTTGTGGACCATCTGGAGGGCAGGTTTGGGGAAGTGGAGTCATTGTCAAAAATGCACAACGCTTCTGTCCTCATCCACACAGTATCTCCTACCCAGTCACGGGCGCTACTCACTTGTGACAAACTGGGTGGTGTTGCAGTGACCACTACTCCCCACAAGTCCCTGAATATGGTCCAGGGTGTAATTTTCCATCGGGATTTGTTGCTCCAGACGGATTACGAGCTACGAGTGAACCTTGAACGACGAGGTGTTCATTTTATCCGGCGTGTCCATAGGGGCCCAAAGGATAATAGGGTTGCAACTGGTGCCTTCATCTTGGCCTTTGAGGGTGATACATTGCCCAAAAAGGTCAAGGTGATGGTTTACCGTGTTGATGTGCGGCCTTATATTCCTCCCCCTATGAGGTGCTTTCAATGCTGGAAGTTCGGCCACATGTCTTCCCGTTGCATGTCCAGTGCTACATGCAGGGACTGCGGGCATCCAGCACATCTGGGTGCCCCATGTACTCCGCCTCCCATCTGCTTAAACTGTGGTCAGAACAATCCTCCCTGCTTGTCGCAATGTCCAGCACTTCATCGGGAGTGGAAAATTACAGAGTATAAAACCCTGGACCATACATCATATAATGAGGTGAAGAAAAAGTTTGTTTGCACCCTGTCCCAATGAAACACTCGTTCGCAGCAGTAACGTTGTCACCACTCTCATTGGCGGCGGCAGTATTTCCTCCTCCATCTGTTTCTGTGGGCCCTCAGGGCCGCCAACCTAAGCCTGCCCCCATGGTGGTTGGGGGCCGTCCTTCTACAATTCCCAAGGCAGAAGCCTTGGGGTCGGCTACTGCCTCTCCACCGGAGAAAGATCAGCCTTCTCCGGCTTCCCTCACACGGAAGGGGTCCCTTGGGACACTCCCTTCCGCCAGTGTCGATATCGACACTAACCAGCAGCAGGCGCGCTCGCCAACTGCTGGTCGTAGGGCTTTTCACTCCTCCTCAGTCCCTGTGGCTGAGCCTGAGAAGCACCTTCCACCAGCGAAGCCCCCGAGGGAACGGAGGGGAAACAATGACAAGAGAAGACCCTAACAAAAGAGTCCACGGTGGCTTCAGCGCCACCACTCCTCTCCACCTCCACCTCTACTTCTGAGGATGAGGGGGAGATTCTTGCGTCACCCGAGGACCTCGCTCTCGGGGATGCATTTGACAAAACGGACAATCCAGATGACATGTCTACCCTGGTGGGTGCAATTGATGCTGAGTTGTAACGCACCAACTCGGATTCATGTCTTCCCAACACTCGAAGAATGTCATTCTCCAGTGGAACTCCGGCGGTTTCTTCCTCCACCTGGCTGAGCAACGACAGCTCCTGAGCATGACACCTGCTTTCTGCATTGCTCTCCAGGAAACCTGGTTTCCAGCAATGCGGACCCCTGCCCTTCGTGGCTACAGGGAATTTTACTGCAATCGTAGCATATATAACAGGGTCTCGGGTGGAGTGTGTGTGTATGTCCTCACCTCTGTGTACAGTGAACCTGTGCCTCTTCAAACACCATTAGAAGCAGTGGCTGTCAGGGTGAGGACCACACAGGAGTTTACCGTCTGCAGTATCTACTTGCCGCCAGATGGTGACGTATTTGTGAACGTTTTGGCTGCACTCGTAGCTCAACTTCCCCCACCTTTCTTACTGTTAGGCGACTTTAATGCCCACAGTCCCTTGTGGGGTGGTTCTACGATCTCTGGTCATGGCAGGGTTGTCGAGGATTTACTAACTCAACTCGACCTCTGACTCTTAAATACAGGTGCCCCCACACATTTTAGTGTGGCACATGGCACATTTTCGGCCATTGATCTATCTATCTGCAGCCACAGCCTTCCACCATCTGTTCACTGGAGAGCCCATGACGACTTGTGTGGCAGTGACCATTTCCCCGTTTTTTTTGTCACTCCGACAACGTGAGTCCCCGGCACGCCCACCTAGGTGGGTTTTGCACAAGGCTAACTGGGAAGACTATGCTTCTGCTGCCATTGTTGGCCCTCCTCCACTCAAGAACATCGATGTGGTGGTCAAGAGCACCACATGTTCTATTATTTCTGCTGCAGACGCTACCATTCCGCGTACATCAGGGTGCCCACAACGTAAGACAGTGCCGTGGTGGTCGCTGGAGGTCGCTGAGTCCACTGGGCCTTACAGAGATACAAACGGCACCCCTCTCAGGAGCACCTCATTAATTTAAAACGGCTTCACGCTCATGCTCGTCAGCTAATAAGGAGACAGAAATAGGAGTGCTGGGAGAGGCACGTTTCTACTATTGGGACAGTTCCCTCAGCCTCGCAGGTCTGGAGTAAAATCAGGTGGCTACAGGGATTACAGACACCAGCGGGAATCCCTGGGATCTCCACAAATGGAGTCCTATGTACGGACCCGGCCACACTTGCAGAGATGTTTGCCGAGCATTATGCTCGTGCCTTTGCTTCTGCAAATTATCCACCGGCCTTCCGTGCAGTGAAGGAGAGAGTAGAACGCCAGTCTCTCTCCTTTCGTACCCACCGCTCTGAATCTTACAACACTCCTTTTACTGAGTGGGAGCTCCTCAGTGCTCTTCAACAATGTTCTGACACGGTGCCTGGGCCTGATAGCATCCATAGCCAAATGCTGAAACATCTCTAAGCAGATAGTCGGCGTAATCTACTTACGGTCTATAACCGCATTTGGTGTGATGGTGTTTTCCCATCACAGTCGCGGGAGAGCATCATCATCCCAGTGCTTAAACCTAACAAACATCCTCTTTTCTTGGATAGCTATCGGCCCATTAATCTGACAAATGTTACATACAAACTTTTGGAGCGGATGGTCAGTCAGCAGTTGTGTTGGATTCTTGAGACTCGGGGATTATTGGCTCCATGCCAGGACGGTTTTTGCCAGGGTCGATCAACCACCGATAATCTGGTGTACCTCGAGTCTGCAATCCGCACAGCCTTTTCCCGGCCCCACCACCATATTGCTGTCTTCTTCGACATGCACAAAGCATATGATACAACCTGGTGACGCCACATCCTCAACACTTTACAATCATTGGGGCCTCCGGGCTCCCTACCAATTTTTATCCAAAATTTTTTAGCTGTCCGTACTTTTCATGTTCAAATTGGTGTCTCCCTGAGCGCCTCTCATATCCAGGAGAATGGCGTTCCATTATTTTTAGTTACCATCAATAGTCTAGCGACAGCGGTTGGATAGTCAGTCTCCCCTTCTCTTTACGCTGACGACTTTTGTATCTTTTTTTAGTTCCTGCAGCACCCAGGTTGCCGAGCATAGGTTGCAAGGTGCTATTCGGAAGGTGCAGACCTGGGCCCTAGCTCATGGATTTCAGTTCTCTGCCACCAAGACCAGAGTGATGCACTTCTGTCGGCGTCGGACCGTTCGCCCTCACCCTGAACTTTATCTTAACGACGAACTCCTGACCGCAGTAGACACGCATCGGTTTTTAGGACTGGTCTTTGACGCTCGGCTGACGTGGCTCCCCCACATTCGTCAGCTGAAACAGATGTGCTGGTGCCATCTCAACCTACTCCACTACCTGGGTCATACGACCTGGGATGCTGATCGCTCGACACTGTTGGGGCTTTACACGGCGCCGGTGCAGTCCCGTCCCGATTTTGGGTGCATTGCCTATGGGTCTGCGGCACCTTCGGCACTGCATCTCCTGGACCCCATTCACAACTGTGGGGTCCGCATCACGACGGGTGCCTTTCGTACCAGCCCTGTGACCAGCTTACTTGCTGAGGCTGGGGTACCACCTTTGCCGATCCGCTGCCGGCAACTGCTTGCAGCCTATGCAGTGCATGTGCACAGCTCGTCGAGCCACCCAAACCACCGTGTTCTTTTTTCCCGTATGGTTGTCCATGACCAACAACGACGACCCAGGTCGGGTCATACGATCGCCTCAGGGTCCAGTCTCTGCTGTAGGAACTTGAATCTTACCCACTACCACCTCCGTGGCACCTGCCAAGGCCGTGTATTTGCCTGGACTTGGCCTGTGGACCCAAAGACTCAGTTCCACCTGAAGCTCTCTGTCGCCAGTTTTTAGCGGTCGTAGCTGGATTCCCTGGACATGACCTGGTGTACACGGATGGTTCGCAAGACGATAGCCGGGTTGGTTTTGTGTTCTCTCATGACAACCATGTAGAACAACGCTCTCTGCTGGCTGGCTGCAGTGTCTATACCGCAGAGCTGGTGGCAATTTGCCGCGCACTCGAGCGCATCCGGTCCTGCTCAGGTGAGTCCTTCCTCATCTGCAGTGACTCCCTGGCAGCCTTAAAGCCCTCGAACAGTGCTATCCGCAGTCTCCTCGCGTATTAGGAATTCAAGAGACCCTATCTGCCCTTGACAGATCCGGTCGATCAGTGGTGTTCCTCTGGTCCCTGGGTCACGTATGTATTCCGGGCAACGAACGTGCTGATATACTGGCCAAGCAGGCCATTGATGCGCCTGTTTTAGAGATCGGCCTCCCAGATACTGATCACTGGGCAGTGCTGCGACATCAAGTGCATGAGCTTTGGGCTGTCGAGTGGTGTAGCCTAGCAACAGCCAACAATCTCAGGGCTATAAAGGAGACGGCAGCTGTGTAGCATTCTTCCATGCCGGCCTGCCGCCAGGACTCCATAGTTCTGTGCTGGCTTCGCATTGTCCCCTAAAACATCCAAACAACAACAACAGTTGCACCCAAATAGCTGTGTGCACTCAGGCACCGTGCCGCAATGTGCACGGCCATTCGCCATCGGAGGTTCGGATCCTCTCTCGGGCATGGGTGTATGTGTTGACCTTAGGTTAGTTTAACTTTGTTCAAGTTGTTTGTATGCTAGGGACTAATAACCAAGCAGTTAGTCTTATAGTTTTACAAACATTTGAACCAACATTTTGAATTTTTTCACACACTCAACATTAATTGCAAATACTTATTGGTGTGATGTCTTTCTAAAGAAGATGCACTCTGGATAGAAAGAAGTTAATGCAACTGCTGGCCCAAAGTTTGTAATCAATTAATAAACATTAACACAATATTTTATCTTTATCCCAATGTCTTCAGTTCTTTCCAGTACTCGTATCACAGGGTGCAATAATAATAATAAAAAAAAATTAAGAAAAAATTAATATGATGTAGGGTATTATGTTTTACTTAATTTGCTCTATTTCAGTGGTATGACAACACACTCACACGAATATAAATTCAGAGATTGAAGGCGAGATTTTATAGCTGCACAATACAGTTCCGAGTTAACTTTTTTGTTAACGCTGTACAGCTCTGGCAAGTACCACAGTAGCAGTTCACAGTAATCGCTCACCCTGTCTGCCTTAAAATAATCGCTTAATGTCATATTCCATTGATTAACATATGTTACGAACAAAAAAGTAACTGCTTGGAAATGGCTGTCAAAAGGTTCTGGCAGAGTTTCAGATGGCTGCTCAAACTTTTGAAGTTCGTACATATCTTTCTTTGAAATTAATTATGATTTGGCTAAAGAACAAGTGCACAAATACTAAAAAAATAAGAAAATATTAACAATACATTCAGCTATATTTCAAAAAGGAATGTACTCTTCTATTAACCATTATATATTAAAATAGATTTTGATGATAAAAGAAATGGGTGTAGTTATTTCGCAGTGTTATTTTGTCCAGTGATAATGTTGTGGCCCATTTGAAATAAAACTTTCGAGATTTTGGCC
This sequence comes from Locusta migratoria, assembly GCA_026315105.1. Lineage (NCBI taxonomy): Eukaryota > Metazoa > Arthropoda > Insecta > Orthoptera > Acrididae > Locusta > Locusta migratoria. The sequence continues at coordinate 16,902,647 of CM048745.1, forward strand.
CAAGGAGGAAAAAAAGTTGAGTATGTCTGGTCTAAGAATACTTCATGTTTCACACCTATCATAGTGATTAATTTCTATTATCTCCATAATTAAAGCTATTTGTTCACAATTACAATGGAATGAATTGACTCATTCTAATGACAGACTTCATGTTTACAATCTCCTTGTAATTTTATAAGTTTCTCCACTGAATTTTCCATTAACAGAATGACTGTTTTCAACTTTTAAAACTAGGTGACACTTACTTGCTCAGTCCCCCCCCCCTCCCCAATTCCATTAATTAAAAATTTTGTATTTAATATTTTATGCTTCTAAATGTGCCGGGGAAAAAAGTTTTTATCTGCAATTATATCCTCAATCTTACCAACCCCCTCCCCACATCCATTAAAGTTTAAGAATACATTTAGTGTTTGAAATTAATATTACATTTCTTTTAAAAAAATATAATATGTTGTCAATGTTGAGGGCACAAACAATGTAGAATAAAAGAAAACCAGTCAGAGCTGCTTAGTATTCACCACATAAAACTAAATGCCCCACATAATTTAAATAAAATATCTTGTAGTGAAGAAGAAGAAGAAGAAGAAGAAAAAAAGGAATAGCATCATTCTTACCAAACTTTCTCAATTATCTCACTTTCATTTTAAGACAACAGGATTTTTTTCTGAACAAACAGGAAAGAAAATAACAAGTTTCTCAAGTTAAAATAAATTTTATTTACAGTTTAACATTTGCTACAAATTATCTAAAGTCAGCTTTTTTCCGAAGCCAGATAGAGGAAAGTGACTGCATATCAGCTTATTAAATGAAATTTTTAAGTACAAGCTACATCTGTACAAATGTTGTTTGCAAACAAGTTATCATGGAAATTATCAACCCACAATACAGCTTACACATCCTGGTGACAATTGTTTCTGAACATGCTGAGAAGTTCATAATCATAAAATACATAAAAAATTTACAACTTCTCTTGTGACCACATTCATTGCAACGTGAGATGCAAGTATTACGACATGTACATAACAAGGTGAAATGTGTACACATCTTCATTTTTTAAATTGTATCTGTTATTGATAGTAACATTATTTGATATGGTATTCAATTTCCCACAGAAAGCAAAATTAAAAGAATAATTTCCTAATAGTTGGCCCTGCAGCATCATATATGTCATAAAAAGACATTGTAATAAAGTTCCAGATTGCTGCTTATGTTTTATTTAATATTGCTACAGCTGTTTCGACAGTTGAGCAAGTCACATAATTTTGTTAGGCCTAATAAGCCACTGCAACCTCTTATTAAAATACAAAATTATTTTGAGTATTGTCTCTGTAGCAAGAAATATAAAAACATAGGTGTAATAATAGTGTAGCCACCACAAAAGTGAAATCGGTTGAAGAAAGATGAGTAGTGTGAAGGGAGAGCACGACATGGTGTGCTTTCGGTCCCTTTCTTTTTATCACTGTCGGCAATACTAAGCTGAGGTAAGTGTTGGACACAATCTGTTATTAAATATACAATATTCACATATCTCTTGTTAGATTTTCCACAAATTTGTTGGATAAAGAAACAAATATATTAGGCAACAGGTAATTATTGTAAGTGAAGAAGTGAATGACCTCCCTTGACTTGGCAGGGTTCTTTCAGTGACAGATGGTTTATGTAGTGGGATATAGGACACCATATTGGTGTGATCAATTACCTTTGTGCAGTGATATAGACATTTACTTGCTCTGCATGCATTGTCTCTTATGTTAATCCCACCAGCCAACAAGGACAAAGTATGCAAAATTAACCCGGCCACTACATATTGTCTAAGTAAATAGACAAGTGCATAAATGAGCCTCAAGAACTGGGTCAATTCATAATATATGAAAATGTGCCATTCTTGCCACATAAGCCAGTGACAACATAAATATTATTTACGATATACTCTGACAAGAACTGGTTAGCTAATTACACTAACACTCACAAAGATTTGTTGGTCTGAGCTTGTCATCTTTATAGGTCCCTTATATCTGTGGCTTGCAAATACGAAATCAGTTGGTCTGATAATGAATAAGAAAATAGGAATGTGGGTAAGTTACTATGAACAGCATAGTGAATGTATTATAGCAAAGATAGACACAAAACCATCACCAACCACAGTAGTAAAAGTTTATATGTCAACTAGCTCTACCAATGACGAGGACATCGAAGAAATGTATGAGGAGATAAAAGAAATATTCAGAAAATTAAGGGAGATGAGAACTTGATTGAGGTGGGGGACTGGAACTCGGCAGTAGGAAAAGAAAAAGAAGGAAAGGTAGGTGAATATGGACTGGGGAAAAGAAATAAAAGAGGGGATTGCTTGGTAGAATTGTCTGCAGAGCACAATTTAATGATCACCAACACTTGGTTTAAACATCATGATAGATGTGGAAGAGACCAGGAGACTGGACGAGACCAGGTAGACTTTATAATGTTAAGGAGTAGATTTAGGAATCTGGTTTTCAACTGTAAGGCACAACCAGGGGCAGATATAGACTCTGACCATAACTTATTGGTATTGAACTGCAGATTAAAACTTAAGACTGCAGAAAGTTAGGAGATGGAACCTGCACAAATTGAAGGAACAAGAGGTGGTTGAGAGTTCAGATGGAGCATTAGGCAAGGTTTGGCTGAAATGGGGGAAAGTAATACAGTAGAAGAATGGGTAGCTCTGGGGGATAGGGTAGTGAAAGCAGCAGAGGATCATATAGGTAGGACAAGGCCTACTAGAAATCCCTGGATAACAGGATATACTGCACTTATTTGATGAGAGGAGAAAATATAAAAATGCAAGTGAAGCAAGCAAAAGAACTACAAACAGCTGAAAAATGAGATTGATAGGAAGTGCAAACTGGCTAAGCAGGAGTTGCTAGAAGGCATATACAGAACCATAGAAGAATGTATAACGCCTACAGTAAAATAAGAGGGATATTTGGAGACAAGATCAGCAGCTGTATCAATATCAAGAACTCAGACAGAAACAAGTACTAAGCAATGAGGGGAAAGCTGAACTATGGAAAGACTATATAAAGGGCCTGTACAAAGGAAATAAACTTCAAGGTAGTATCCTAGAAATGCAAGAGGGAGTGGAGGAAGAGGAGATACGATACTGCGAGAAGAATATGACTAAGCGCTGAAACAATGTCCTTGGAATAAATGATGTCTGAACTGCTGATATCGTTAGGAGAGCCAGACATGAGGAAATTATTCCACCTGGTATGCAAGATGTATGAGATAGGGGAAATACCCTCCAACTTCAAGAAGAATATCGTAATTCCAATTCCAAAGAAAGCAAGTGCAGACAAGTGTGAAAATTACAGAACTATCAGTTTAATAAGATATGGTTGCAAAATACTAGCACGAATTATTTACAGACGAATGGAAAAACTGGTGGAATCCAACCTCGGGAAGATCAGTTTGGAGTTAGGAGAAATGTAGGAACACGAGAGGCAATACTCACATTACGACTTATCTTAGAAGATAGACTAAGGAAAGGGAAACCTATGTTTTTAGGGTTTGTTGATTTGGGGAAAGCTTTTGGCAATGTCAACTGGAATACACTCTTCCAAATTCTGAAGCTAGCAGGGGTAAAATATAGGGAGCAAAGAGTTATATTCAACCTATCCAAAAACCAGACAGCGGTTATTAGAGTTGAAGGGCAAGAAAGGAAAGCAGAGATGGGAAGGGAGTAAACAGGGTTGTAGCCTTTCCCCAATGTTGTTCAATCTGTATATTGAGCTGGCAATGAAGGAATCTAAGGAGAAATTTGGAGAGGGAATTTAAGTGCAGGGAGGAGAAATAAAAACATGCCGATGACATAGTAATTCTGTCAGAGACTGCAAAAGATCTGGAAGAGCTATTGAATGGAATGGGCAGTGTCTTGAAAGGAAGATATAAGATGAACATTAACAAGAGCAAAACAAGGGTAATGGAGTGCAACGTCAGAAAACCAGGAATTAGATTAGGTAATGAGACAATAAAAGTAGTAGATGAATTTTATTATTTGGGTAGCAAGATAACTTCTGATGGCTGAAGTAGGGAAGATATAAAATGCAGAATGGCTTTGGGAAGAAAACCGTTTTTAAAGAAGAGCAACTTATTAACATGCAATATTAATTTAAATGTTAGGAAGTCCTTTCTGAAAGCATTTGTCTGGAGTGTAGAATTGTATGCGAGTGGAACATGGACGATAAGGAGTTCAAATAAAAAGATTATAGAAGCTTTTGAAATGTGGTGCTACAGACGAATGATGAAACTTAGATGGGTAGATCACATAACTAATGAGGAGGTGCTTAACCGAAACAGTGAGAAAAGGAGTCTGGCATATCCTGACTAAGAGAAGGGATAGATTGGTTGACACATTCTGAGACGTCGAGGAATTGTCAACTTAGCATTAGAAGGAAGCGTGTGGGGTAAAAATCGTAGAGGGAGACTGAGGGACGAATACAGTAAGCAGATTCAAAAGGATGTAGGTTGCCGAACGTATTCTCAGATGAGACTTGCACAGGGCAGGGTAGCATGGAGAGCTGCATCAAACCAGTCTGCAGACTAAAGACCACAACAACAACAACAACAACAACAACAGGTAGAAAATGTCAGCTAAGAAAGTATTTTGTGATAGGTGCGTGGAGGAACATACTTCTCCTAGAGACTCAAGAAATCTACAGTTTCATTCTGATCTTCACGAAATTTAGCACTCTTGACCTTCAAAACAAGAGAAACGTCACCGTCTATCTTAAGTTTCATACGGTGCATGGGGAAGGATACTTTGCAACATAAGAATGGATCCCTAAATATCTTGGTCACACAATAGCTTGAGAACGGCTCGACCGATTTTACAGATCCTTTTTTTGTTGTTTTCCTTATTCTCAGGACAAGGGTTGTATGAAATAAAACTGGAATATTTGAGAACAACGAAGTGTTTTTTTCAATGTGACCTTGTGTTTCTATTGCATAGAAATCTATAGTTTTGTTCCAACATTGATCATATTTTGCACACTCTACCTTAAAAACAAGAGGAATGTCACTGTCTGTATCAAATTTTGTTCGCTGCATGGTGGAGAGTACTGAAGTTATGGAATTTTACTAAATGTATATTTTTGTTTCAATCTATATCAGTTTTTCCACACATGACTTCTAAACCAAGAGGAAGATCACTGGCTACATAGATGTTTGAATGGTACATGACAGAGGGTACCTTGCAGAAAACTTTGCCAAGCGAGGGAAAGGTGGAAACGAACAGAGAGATGGGAGAGAAAGAGGGGGGTGCAGAGAGAGGGGGGAAGCGGATGTGGACTACGAGAGTGTAGGATAAATAAACACCTAGGCAACGCCAGGTTTACAGCTAGTCTAATATATAAGAATGAATGTTCGTGTATTCATATTTTAAGTGGGACCGTACCGTTCAACTGGTTGTGATGAAACTGTGTCAACATATTGCTGGCACTTTCGCAATGGTCTGAGGCACCATTAAATGACTGTATGACATATAATTCAGGAGATATGCCGTAATAAACAAAAAAATGGGCGGAAAAGTGCTGCATTGTGTGACATTTGCTTCTGAATCACTGTACCAATTTCAGCCAAATTTGGTACATATATTCTTCCATGAGGTAACAATTGATGTAGGTTTAAGAACTGCTAACAACATATAGTTCTGTAGATATGTCATAAACAATTATATGGCTGAAAACCTGTGGCATCATGCGACATGCGAAAAAGGTCACTTTATTCATCGTGAAATCTTCATGACATTTTGAACACTTGATCTTTAAAACAAGAGGAAGGTCACTGTCTCATAAAATTTAGGATGGTGCACGACGGTGGAGACTTTACAAATGGACTTCACAGATTCTGCAGTTTTATTCTGATCCTGATGAAATTTTTAAATGTGATTGAACAATTCAGTTTATCAATGAAGTATTTATATATTCCAATTACCTACAATCATTTCAATTAATTAACGTGACTAAACAGTTAATTTACAGATTTCGGCTAAGTTTCTAATGAAATATAATAATGGAAAGTCCAGGTTGGAATAAATAATATAGTGAGGACAGTTTACAACTCACCGCAAAGACGTGGCGACGAGCTGCGACAGGCACATACAAAAGACACACACATACAACACATTCAGCTATCGGCCATGGCCTTCTTCAGAAAATAGAGCACTCACGCAATCACACAGGCACACAACACAGTCATACAACCATCACCTCCGACTTCGAAGTGTGGCAGTCGGAGGTGATGGTTGTATGACTGTGTTGTGTGCCTGTGTGATTGCGTGAGTGCTCTATTTTCTGAAGAAGGCCATGGCCGATAGCTGAATGTGTTGTATGTGTGTGTCTTTTGTATGTGCCTGTCGCAGCTCGTCGCCACGTCTTTGCGGTGAGTTGTAAACTGTCCTCACTATATTATTTCTAATGAAATAAAATTTCTGAAAATTGTAGGAGCTCTCTCTGGAAATTATGTTACATTTTTCATGGTTACAATCATCAAAGAAACATTTAAAACATAAGTAGTGTTCATACCATGTGAATTTTATGTAAGCAATTTAAAGTAAGAAATTTTAAAAAAAAGATATGCTTCAGTGGAAAGTATACTTCATTTAGATTTTTAAATGGCGATTTTTTGGCTGTCACCTTTGATGCATACCAAGTGAACTGAGTCATTAGGGTGGAAACCACCAGCAGAAGGAATTTGTCGTTATCAATGTATGGTATTATTGTGAATTTCAAAATAAATCTAATACATCAAAATTAATGTTTGTCTCTTTGTTCGTATTTTATGCACTGCCTTACCGTACATCTGATTGAGATAAAACTTTGTCAACTCATTGCTTGCACTCGCGCGAAGTTTATGAGCATACTAAAACTAACTTTGTATGGTGCATTGCGGAGGATTCTTTACAATTAGTAATTCTTTTCTTAGGCCTTCATGCTGAAATGTTTGGAGGGTTATGACTGCAATTTGGAACAAATGTAGCTTATACCCTGCATTAATACATGGGCTACCTTTTGTAAACCATCGTACGGTGCTTGGCAGAAGGTAGTATGCATCTGTGTCTTAATATACATTAATATTCTAGGAGGAGACTTTCCTAGTAATTGTTAATTACATAATTTTCCAGAGGTGGAGGAGTTAATGGACTGAGGAGATGGAGTGGGAGCTCCACAGAGTGAGGAGGAGGTGGCTGGCAGAAAAGGGGAGAGTGGAGATGGGAAGAAAGAGGGGCTGCAGGAGATGAACAGAGAGAGAAGTAAAGAGAAGGTAGAAAGAGAGAAAAAGGCAGGAGCGGAATCAACAAGTACCTGGGCAACGCCGGGTTTTCAGTTAGTGAGACAATAAAAGCAGTAGATGGGTTTTGTTATAGCAAGATAACTTCCGATGGTCGAAGTAAAGACGATATAAAATGCAGAGTGGCTATGGGAAGAAAAGCTTTTCTGAAGAAGTGAAATTTGTTGTCATCCAATATTAGTTTAAATGTTAGGAAGTCCTTTCTGAAAGCATTTGTCTGGAGTGTAGGATTGTATGGGAATGAAATATGGATAATAATGATAGAATCTTTTGAAATATGGTGCTACAGATGAATGATGAAAATTAAATGGGTAGATCATGTAACTAATGAGGAGGTGCTTAACAGAACTGGGGAGAAACGGAGTTTCTGCCATACCCTGACAAAGAGAAGGGATAGATTGGTTGGACATGTCAACTTAGCTTTAGAGGGAAGTGTCTGAGGTAGAAATCATAGAGGGAGACCAAGGGACGAATACAGTAAGCAGATTCAAAAGGATGTAGGTTGCCGAACTTATTCTCAGATGAAGACACTTGCACAGGACAGGGTAGTGTGGAGAGCTGCATCAAACCAGTTCGTGAACTGAAGGCCACAACAACAAACAGGCTTGTATTGAACACCGATGCCACACACAGCTACTAAAATCCCACAAATCAGCAGTAGTTGAAATATTAAAAATACAAAAGAAAGTTTTGCCGTTTAATGTGTAAGAAAGATTGTTTGGAGCACTGTCGCCCACTCTTCACCAGCATCAAAATACTTACTAGTTTGAATTTATATATCTATGTTTCAGGACTCTATATTAAAAACAATATGTGAGAACTTGTTACAAGGGGGAGGGGGTTCATGACCACAAAACCAGGATTAAGTCTAAGTTAGATATACCTAGGCATAGATTAACAATGACTGAGAGCTCTCACGAATGCTATCAGAATCTTTAAAAAGTTACAGAACCTCTGCTTGGACCATGGATATAAATACTTTTGAAAACAATGTATACAACTGGTTAATGAATAATCCTTTTTATAATACTAAAGAATACTTCAGTTTACCAGATAATTATATTAATTTGTAGAAAAATGTTTCTTTCAATTGTATTATCGGGCATAACTGAAGACTGGGATACCACCTGTCAGCTTTGACCAATAACGTCATCAACAAGGCCATAATGACGTATATACTCGTATCCAATATTGTGACCAAAACAATCTTGCAACGAGCGAAGAAATGCCCATATAAACATGTGAAAATTGCCTAAAATCAATAAAATGATCCTAACGGGACAAATGCGGGAATGTGGGGGTTTTAGGCGGGGACATTCTAAGCGGAAAAAAAGACAACATACCAGACAAAAAAAAGCGTCCCATAAAAGAACCCATACCAAAAACACCGAAAAAAATGAAAAAGTTATTTGAAACCTCAATTAACCTCTATTACACCTCAAATGAAACCCGGGATACCAACCGAAGCCCAAAATGCAAAACCAAGAAAACTGGTATAGAACACATCAATTGACCATATCAAACTCAGGACACCAAACGATCCTCTCAGCAACAAAATATAGAAAAGTGGTGTTGGACACTTCAATAGACCTTTATTACACCTCAAATGAAACTCGGGATACCAAACGACCACAAAAAATCCTGAGGACACTGGTATCGCACACATCAATTAAACTATATCACACCTCAAATTACACTCAGGATGCCAAACGATCACAATAGCAACAAAATATATAGAAAAGTGGTTTCGGACACTTCAATTGAGCATTATTACACCTTAAATATAGTTCGGGATACCAAATTACCCCAAAACTAAAAACCGAGGAACTGATATGGGACACATCCTATATCACACCTGAAATCAAATTTGGAATATGAAACGATCACCACAGCCTGAAAATAACACAAAACTGGTATCGAACCTCAAAATTCGGGATACCAAACACCTACCTTTACCAAAAGGACAGATAAAAATTCATTTTACGCTGCAATTGCTCGCCCCTGCTTTAAGTCATAAGAACAACATCATAACTGTAGACTGGGATACCATCCCTCTGCTTTGACCCATGACGCCATCAAGATGTCAGAAAACCAGTATACGGGATATCTTAATACTTCTGTATTGTAGATACAAATAATCTGTAGTTATTATAGATAACAGAATGTACCATCGATCACAGGTCTTGACTCAAAAATTCTCACCTTCGGCGCTCACATATGAAAAAAAAAAATCTCTCGGTTAACCTACACCTAATCATCAGAGAGAAGCTAGAGATCACTTTTTAAACACAAAATATTAATGTTTTCTTTGTAAACAAACAATCGTCTTTAACCAAACCACCACATAATCACTGATGCCTTTTACAAACATGCACACACCTCAAAACTACCATGCAGCGATGACGTCATGGGTCAAAGCTAACGGGTGGTATCCCTGTCTACAGGTGAGCCTATTATTGTATACTGTGTAAACCCTATTAATCTTATGTTCAATACTATTCATTGTGCCTTATACAGTGTATATCTATTGTAAAAGTGATGAAGCCAATATCATTGTAAAATGGTTTACGGTGAATAAAGATTCTTCTTTAAAAGAGAAACGTGAAGAATAACCATATCAAGAGCTTGGCACAAACACCAAATTAATGGGATTACCAGTATGTCATTAATGAATCTATTGAGATAAGTGTGAACAACAACTTGGTTCCAGTCTTAGCAAGGCATAGCTGCCTGCTACTTCTAAAATCAGGAAACACAGAGGATAGTAGTGCAAACACAACAAACTACCCAGTGAGGCAGATGAAGCACCAATGGATGAGCTATGCCTTGGACATATCCTCAGCATTGAACCCAGGATGGATCATGAGCATACTTCCCACTCCAAGTGCTGGATGCCAGTTGGGAAGTAACGCAGACAAAAAGCCAGCACTGTTAACAGGAGATGGTCACGATAGCAACAGGTTCAGTTGCCGAAACATTGTGCCCACTGGATATAGTTATCCGGCTGCAAACTCAAGAGAGGCACATCCTCGTAATCTGGTCTCCTTTTATTCTTAAATTAATATCAGACCCTTAAAAACTTCACAGTTTTTATATCTAGGACTTACAAACATGTGGTCCATCTGGTATCTTACAAGTGTTTCCTTATCTTTTCCAATAATAAATGCTTTCCATTTGGTTCACAAAACAGTGCTTCCTGAAACTTAATGCAGAGAATAAAAAGTCACTGTCTTCTTTCATTAATTTCCCATAAACCCAATTTTCCTGTTTGCCTACACCTACAAAATTACTCTCCTCTCAAAAGTCTGCCTTATCTCACCATTTTACTTCACTCAGCCCTGTAGTATCCAACTTCAATCTAACCATTTCCTTTTAAGATTTTCTAGTTTGACTGTTACATCCAAACTCGTAACATTCTGATCTTTAGTATGTTAGCTTTATCTGTTGTCTACCTTATGATATCATCTGGAAATTTGGATGGAGGCCTTCTTTACGTCCCAAGTCATTTTGCAAAGGTAGATTTGCTAATAAAAAGTGAAATGGAATAATAACATGTGCTATAAATACCATGAAGGTTTTAATATAGTGCTTTCTGTTGCCTCATGAATCAGCATACCATTGCCTTCTGCCGACTTATCTTGCACACTCATTTTCACATCTTTCTGCTCATATTGTTACAAAGGTTGTTGGAAGATTGATGATACCTACTAACAACATGCAGTGTTGGATCCCCAGTCTCATCGGTGAGAAAGAGGCTGTACCACTTCAGTGTGAGGTTGACATTTGGTGGGTATGGGTTGTATTCCACAATGTGAGAACAGTGTGACATAACACTATTACAAATGTGGATCCTAGATACTGCTATGTTACAACTTGAAAGTTAAAGTTTCTCTCCTAGTTTCTGAAACCACTGGTAAACTGGAGACTTTCAAATGCATCTCAAATGACAAATCAAGAATTATAGTAAAATACTCAACGTATTCACATTTAGGAAATGGCACACACATTTCACTTTACTTTGAGAGTACATTATCACATGTAAGAGAATTGTTTAAAAAAAAAAAAAAAAAAAAAAAAAAAAAAAAAAGATGTTTTTGTTGAGTTAAGGAATGGTTGAAGGATTCTTAGACTGAAATGGTATATGAAAAGTATTATCAAAACATAAGTACCAGTACCACACCTACTAATACCATACAAGCAAACTCATTTCGAGCATACGTTTGCAGTAATAAGGTATAAAGTGTAAGTGTACTAATTTCATGTGACTTGACGATGGTTTGATTTTTAGAAATTCAATTTCCACATTTTTCAATTTGCCATAATATATGTCTTAGAGTTTACCAGCATTTCTCTAACTTCTTGCTTGGGATAAAAAGAAACAAATATTTCTTTGTCGCAAATCAGATGGGGAGAAAAAGAAAAATGACACCTAACATCCGGCGTTAGGCTGCACCGGCTCCTCAAATAATGTGTTCGAACTGAGCCAAACTCATAAAATACATTATAAAACTTGTTTATTCCACGTTCGCCTAATTCGTACACAACCTGCGATTACATTGTTGTAAGCAGAATAACAACTATTGTGACACTGAAGGAAATGAGATTATTTTACAGGCGAGCTATGCAATTCTGCTGATCCTCTGTTTGTTTTCAATTAACACTTAACAGTTGTCAGACTCGGTTGTACTGCAAATCATGTGACAGATCAGGAGTGACATCTATCGGCATCGCCAGGAAATTCTCATTTTAACCTCTGGATGTTTCCAGCGGTATATTCGGGGGGCTAGACGACATGAACCACAGACATTGCCGAGGTGGGGTGGCTTGCGTGCCTCAACGATACAGATAGCCTTACCGTAGGTGCAACCACAGCAGAGGGGTATCTGTGGAGAGGCAAGACAAACGTGTGGTTCCTGAAGAGGGGCAGCAGGCTTTTCAGAAGTTACAGGGGCAACAGTCTGGATGATTGACTGAGCTGGCCTTGTAACATCAGCTAATGTGGCTTTGCCACACAGTTACTGCGAACGGCTGAAAGCAAGGGGAAACTACAGCCGTTATTTCTCCCGAGGACATGCAGCTCTACTGTATGAACATATGATGATGGCATCCTCTCGGGTAAAATATTCCGGAGGTAAAATAGTCCCCCATTCGGATCTCCAGGCGGGGACTACTCAGGAGGATGTGATCATCAGAAAAGACAATACTGGCATTCTACGAGTCGGAGCGTGGAATGTTAGATCCCTTAATTGAGTAGGAAAATTAGAAAATTTAAAAAGGGAAATAGATAGGTTGCAGTTAGATATAGTGGGGATTAGTGAAGTTCGGTGGCAGGATGAACAGGATTTCTGGTCAGGTGAGTACAGGATTATAAATACAAAATCAGTTGGGGGTATCACAGGAGTAGGATTGATAATGAATAAGAAAATAGGAATGCGGGTAAACTACTATGACCAGCACAGTGATCGCATTATCATTGTCAAGATATATACGAAGCCAACACCGACAACAGTAGTACAGGTTTATATGCCAACTAGCTCTGCCGATGATGAGGAAATCGAAGAAATATATGAGGAGCTAAAGGAAATTATTCAGACAATTAAGGGAGAGGAAAATTTAATTGTTATGGGAGACTGGAATTCGGTAGTAGGACAAGGAAGGGAAGGGAAAATAGTAGGTGAATATGGTCTGGGCAAAAGGAATGAAAGAGGAAGCTGCCTGGTAGAATTTTGCACAGAACGTAATTTAGTTACAACAAACACCTGGTTCAAGAATCACAAAAGAAGGTTGTATACGTGGAAGAGACCAGGAGACACTGGGAGATACCAGATAGATTTTATAATGGTAAGACATAGATTTCGGAACCAGGTTTTAAAGTGTAAGACATACCCAGGGGCAGATATAGACTCTGACCATAACTTGTTGGTTATGAACTGTAGGCTGAAACTGAAGAAACTACAAAAAGGTAAGAAAATAAGGAGATGGGACATTGGATAAATTGAAGGAACCTGGGGTTCTTAAGAATTTCAGAGGGAGCTTTAGGCAACAATTGACAGAAACAGGGGCAAATAAAACAGTAGAGGAGGAATGGGTAGCATTGAGAGATGAAATAGTGAAGGTAGCAGAGGACAAAATAGGTAGGAAGGCAAGACCTACAAAAAATCCTTGGATATCACAGGAGATACTAAATTTAATCGATGAAAGGAGAAAATATAAAAATGCAGTAAATGAAACAGGCAAAATGGAGTACAGGCGACTAAGAAATGAGATTGACAGGAAGTGCAAAATGGCTAAGCAGGAGTGGCTAGAAGGCAAATGCAAGGATGTAGAAGAATGTATAAATAGGGGAAAAATAGATACAGCCTACAGGAAAATAAAAGAAACATTTGGAGATAAGAAAAACAGCTCTATGAATATCAAGGACACTGATGGAAAACCAGTTCTCAGCAAAAAAGGGAAAGCTGAAAGGTGGAAAGAGTATATAGAGGGTCTCTACAAAGGAAATGAACTTCGAGACAATATTGTAGGAAGGGAAGAGGATGTAGATGAAGGTGAAATAGGAGATACTGTACTGAGAGAAGAATTTGACAGAGCCCTGAAAGACCTAAGTCGAAACAAGGCCCCTGGAGTAGATGATATTCCCTCAGAGCTACTGAAGTCTCTGGGAGAACCAGCCATGACAAACCTGTTTCACCTGGTGTGTAAGATGTATGAGACAGGCGAAGTACCCTCAGACTTTAAGAAAAATGTTATAATCCGCATTCCAAAGAAAGCAGGTGCAGACAGGTGTGAAAACTACAGAACCATCAGTTTAATAAGTCATGGTTGCAAAATATTAACACGAATTATATACAGAAGGATGGAAAAGCTTGTAGAAGCCGACCTCGGGGAAGATCAGTTTGGGTTCAGGAGAAATGTGGGAACACGGGAGGCTATACTCACTTTACGGCTTATCCTAGAAGATAGACTAAGAAAAGGCAAACCTACATTTTTAGCCTTTGTAGATTTGGAGAAAGCGTTTGACAATGTTGACTGGAATACACTCTTCCAAATTCTGAAGTCAGCAGGGGTAAAATACAGGGAAAGGAGAGTTATTTACAACTTGTACAAAAGCCAGACCGCAGTTATTAGACTCGAAGGGCATGAAAGGGAAGCATCAGTTGGAAAGGGAGTAAGACAGGGTTGTAGCCTCTCTCCGATGTTATTCAATTTGTACATCGAGCAGGCGGTAAAGGAAAGCAAGGAAAAATTTGGAATAGGGATTAAAGTTCAGGGGGAAGAAATAAAAACATTGCGTTTTGCCAATGACATAGTAATTCTGTCAGATACAGCAAACGACCTGGAAGAGCAATTGAACGGAATGGATAGTGTGCTGAAAGGTGCATATAAGATGAACATTAACAAGAGCAAAACTAGGGTAATGGAGTGCAGTGTAAGAAAATCAGGTGATGCTGAAGGAATTAGATTGGGAAACGAAGCAATAAAGGAGGTAGATGAGTTTTGTTACTTGGGCAGTAAAATAACAAATGATGGTCGCAGTACAGAGGATATAAAATGCAGAATGGCAATGGGTAGAAAAGCGTTCTTGAAAAAGAGAAATTTGTTAACCTCGAATATTGATGTAAGCCTAAGGAAGTCCTTTCTGAAGGCATTTGTATGGAGTGTTGCCTTGTATGGGAGTGAGACATGGACGATAAACAGTGCGGACAGGAAGAGGATTGAGGCTTTTGAAATATGGTGCTACAGAAGAATGCTGAAGATTAGGTGGGTGGATCGCGTAACTAATGAGGAGGTACTGAACAGAATTGGGGAGAAAAGAAATTTCTGGCATACCTTGACTAAAAGAAGGGATAGATTGGTAGGACACATTCTGAGACATCAAGGTATTGTGAATTTAGCGTTGGAGGGAAGTGTGTGGGGTAAAAATCGCAGAGGAAGACCAAGAGATGGATACAGTAAGCAGATTCAGACAGATGTAGGTTGCCGTTCTTATGTGGATATGAAGAGGCTTGCTCAGGATAGGGTATTGTGGAGAGCTGCATCAAACCAGTCTCCGGACTGAAGACCACAACAACAACAGACGACATGACGTTAGCCAACCGGAAGTGCCTGTAATTTCGCAGTCAGAAGTATAGTATCTGTGTCTTCAAGATCTTTGAATAGGTTATGCAACGCAAAGTGACAGCTCAGAATGAAAACAAAGCAGACGATCATGCTAATTTGTGTTGACACTTGGGTAGTGTTTACTTCAGTCTGTTCATTTCTCGCAATATAGCTTGGTGTTTCTTTAGTTAGGTATTACATAATTTTCTTTCCTGTCTGAGTCACAGACAGTACGTATCTTACAGTGACTATTCAACTACTTACTTTTTTAAATAAATATTCAATTTGTGTTACTATCGGCGGTACAGCACAAAGGTAAGTACTGGCCAGCCATTCTATCTCGTTTCAACAATATTTATCATCTCTGAGGAGAATTTTCATCATTAATTGAATATTCAATAATAACGTTCTTTAAATCGTGTACCCAGCCACAATGTATGTTGTACATAGACCCTGCTGGCTTCTGTCTAGGAGTTTTCAGCCAACGTTTGTTTGATTTTACAACTTACGTTTCGCTAACACCAATTTAGATTCAGATTTGCTAGCACTGTTGAAATTTTATACTTCATTGCTCTTGGAGGGTGAAACTTGGGCAATGTCAGCAGCTCATAATGGGGCGAAACGTCTGACTAACCTCAAACTTCGACAGAAAATCTCGAGACAGATGCCAACGGACAACATGTCAACAAACTGCCATAAAAGCTTAAAATGTACAATAGATAAAAACTTGGGAAACGTCTTTAAACATCTGTGTTTCTCAGAATCTTGAAGCTCCAGTAGCTGCGACCATTTATCTTATAATTGATGATACCAATAGATTGTTTGGATTGTACCTACCTTGTACCCACAATAAAACATTTTAATGCACACTGTGTCATTAGCCCATGTTCTGAAGATGAATAAGAAGCTGCTTATAAAATATTTGTACTATCACATTACTCAGACAAACCTGTGTTAGTGTATCAACGTTTTCTTTATTAATGACCCCACCAATGAATAATGTATACTGCCAAGTCTCAAATACAGAAATATTTATCCTTCTCAGTGTATTTTGTTAAGTGATATTACCCATCTGAAAATATTATTACGGTACATTTACAGTGATTTATTATTAAGACAGTATTCCCCTAAACACACACTCGGAAATCGTCACATATTCAGAAATTACTATCCAAATAACTGTTTCGTCCTTTGTTTTCTAATCAGTTTTAAATGTAAATAAAAGACAGTTGATAAAATGTTGATAAGTACACACATGGTACATTGTTATTGCCTAATCTAATCAACATGTTAATATTGTCCATGTGCACAGCATAGGATCTCTGCCTCTAACTGAGGGGTTTACTTACTGCCTTGCAGAAGTTTGCAGGTTTACAGGGTGGCCAGACGTTTTTCCTAAGCCAGACACCGCAGCAGGGACAGTAGCTATCAGCTTTTTAATGTGCTTGGGTGCCTCATCTTAAGTACTCTATGCATTACTAATGACTGGGATATACAGTTTGACTCTTACCTATTCGCAGATTTCTCCTGGATGAAACTATTTCAGAGTTTTTCCTGGATCCCCTGGGGCATCTACACCCTGCCATTCAAAGCTTTCACCACACAGAAGCATACGGACTGATGGCAAGACTTCCATCGACAGTCAAATGTTGTCACATTTCACAGTGCTTGACTGAAAGAGAATCTGTTGTCCTACTGGGTATCAATCCATCTATAAAAGAATATTTAGGAACAACAGTAGCAGAGATAATATATGGACAACCAATTCACTTGCCAGGTCAATTTTTCAGTAACATTATTGAAACATCAAACTTTGTTTTTAAGCTGCAGACACACACAGCATTTACATCCAGTGACAACAAGAGTCCAACATTCTCAACATACTTTTGTTTTTGGTGACTCATTATGATGCAATATATAAACCTCTGCAGTCATTGTACAATGCATCCTACAGTGTTCTCAGCAGAAGTTGTAAGGGATTAATGTCTTTGCTACTATGTCTTTGAAGTGAGCCGTGGTATTTGTAATATCACTGACTTGTAGCACCAGCAGTGGCAGTGGTGTTCATTGTAGAAGTTGTAGCAGTTGAGTTGCTGATCGGTGCGGTTGTATAATAAGACTGAGGTTTCATTTTGATATTGTTAGGCTGATCTTTAGAAAATAGTGGCACACAGTGTTGAAGTTTTATATGTTAATTTATGTGTTGTGCTTGTGAGGCTAATTTAAAGATAATAATTGTCAACCTTACCAGTGAAACTTGCATTATCCATTCAAGTCACCTAATCATTGTTGAGATTAAAGTGCAGGCCCAAAACTAAGAAGAGGAAAACTCTATGTTAAAACGTTGTATTAATACATAATGAAAATTAAATTATTGGTTCTTTCATTGGTGAATTTTTCCTTATATTACATTACATTTATATTATCACGAAATAATATAGACTAGTCTTTAAGTGATTTTGTTTGAAAAGTTCGTAATTGAAGATAATTAATTACATGCTTGAATACCAACAATTTACTATTTCTTGATTGTCAAGGCTTGTGGGTTGGCCAATTATAAATGAATTCTTCACTAATAAATGAAAAGACTTCTTTCTTGAGAGAAAAACTTCAAAGAAAATTTAATAGACGAAACTTTTACAAAACGAAACTCTTACAAGATTGACTTGCTCCCAACACTTTAAATAATTGAAGAAGACTAACTAATTCCACTCTTATGTCTAAAACATATGAAAGCACCACTGTTTTTTTGTTCTCTAAGATTAATTTTATATATCTCATTTTATGAATTATCTTATGTCTATTAACTGATAGTAAATATATCATAAATTAATCAGTTAACTAATTAATTATGATTTTTCTTTTAAATTCAAGTAAAAAAATCTTCTCCCCTACTCTCCTTCTTACCCATATATCTCCTGCCTCGTGTATCATTACATCCCCATGCTTCTGGTGGATTTGATCCACATACGGCAGAAGTGAGGATAAGAAGTGGTAGGTCTTATTATTCAATTATTTGAACCATAATTCATAGTAATAATAACAATTTCATCTATATCACACTTCGTGTTGGTTCTTAGCAAGGTTAAATTTTTTTATCAGTATTTATATAGTTATATTATAGTGGAGAAATTCCTAGGAGGAAAAATATATATAAAAATAGATGAAGATTACTTACCAGGCGAAGGAGCACAGGAAGTGATAGTAGCACAAATAAATTAATAATTTCACACACACTCACATACAAAAGCTAGATCTCACAGCCTAGCTGCTTCTTCAGGCAGAAGGGAAGGAGAGGGAAAAGGAAATGATGGGGGTTTTAAGGGAGTGGGTAAAGAGTCATTCCAATCCCGGGACAGGAAAGACCTATCTTGGGGGAAACAAAGGAGGGTAAACAAATACACACACACCCACACATATACACAAACACAAGCACACCTAGGCAGACATACTGTATGTATTGCTCGTGCATGTAAAGAAAATATCATACATTAGATTATTGTACAGCAATTGTCCCCACATTGCCCACCATTTTATATTAATACATTTGTTATGTTGTTATGGTCTTCAGCCCGGAGACTGGTTTGATGCAGCTCTCCACCCTACTCTATCCTGAGAATCCTTTTCATCTCCTCATAAGAACGGCAACCCACATCCACTTAAATCTGCTTACTATACGCGTATCTTGGTCTCCCTCTGCAATTTTTAACCCACACACTTCCCTACAATGCTAAATTTACGATTCCTCGATGTCTAAGAATATGTCCTACCAAGCGATCCCTTCTTTTAGTCAAGGTATGCCAAAAATTTCTTTTCTCACCAATTCTGTTCAGTACCTCTTCGTTATTTACGTGATCTACGCACCTAATCTTCAGCATTCTTCTGTAGCACCACATTTCAAAACCTTCTATTCTCTTCCTGTCCACACTGCTTATCGTCCATGTTTCACTTCCGTACAAGGCAACACTCCACACAAATGCCTTCAGAAAAGACTTCCTTACACTTAAATTAATATTCGATGTTAGCAAATTTCTCTTTTTCAAAAATGCTTTTCTTCCCATTGCCATTCTGCATTTTATATCCTCTGTACTGTGACCATCGCATGTTATTTTACTACCCAAGTAACAAAACTCATCTATCACCTTCATTTTTTCGTTACCTAATCTAATTCCTTCAGCATCGCCTGATTTTCTAAGACCGCATTCCATTATTTTTGTTTTGCTCTTGTTAATGTTCATTTTATACGCTCTCTTCAACACACTGTCCATTCCATTCAACTGCTCTTCCAGGTCCTCTGCTGTCTCTGACAGAATTACAATGTCATCAGCAAAACGCAATGTTTTTATTTCTTCCCCCTGAACTTTAATCCCTATTCCAAATTTTTCCTCGCTTTCCTTCACTGCCTGCTCGATGTACAAATTGAACAACATTGGAGAAAGGCTACAACCCTGTCTTACTCCCTTCCCAACTGATGCTTCCCTTTCATGCCCTTCGAGTCTAATAACTGCGGTCTGGCTTTTGTACAAGTTGTAAATAACTCTCCTTTCCCTGTATTTCACCCCTGCTGACTTCAAAATTTGAAAGAGTGTATTCCAGTCAACATTGTCAAACGCTTTCTCCAAATCTATAAAAGCTAAAAATGTAGGTTTGACTTTCCTTAATCTATCTTCTAAGATAAGACGTAAAGTGAGTATTGCCTCCCGGGTTCCTACATTCCTCCTGAATCCAAACTGATCTTCCCCGAGGTCAGCTTGTACCAGATTTTCCATTCTCCTGTAAATAATTCGTGTTAAAATCTTGCAACCATGACTTATCAAACTGATGGTTCTGTAATTTTCACACCTGTCTGCACCTGATTTCTTTGGAATGGGGATTATTACATTTTTCTTAAAGTCTGAGAGTATTTCACCAGTCTCATATATCCTGTAGCTCTGAGGGTATGTCATCTACTCCTGGGGCCTTGTTCCGACCTAGGTCTTTCAGGGCTCTGTCAAATTCATCTCTCAGTATAGTATCTCCTATTTCATCTTGATCTACTTCCTCTTCCCTTCCTACAGCATCGTGTCTAAGTTCATTTCCTTTGTAGAGCTGCTCTATGTACTCTTTCCACCTTTCAGCTTTCCCTTCTTTGCTGAGAACTGGTTTCCCATCTGAGTTCTTAATATTCGTAGAGTTGCTTTTCTTGTCCCCAAATGTCTCTTTTATTTTCCTGTAGGCAGTATCTACTTTTCCCCTTCTTATACATTCTTCTACAGATTTGCATTTGGCTACTAGCTACTCCTGCTTAGCCAATTTGCACTTCCTGTCAATCTCATTTTTTAGTCGTCTGTACTCCATTTTGCCTGTTTCATTTACTGCATTTTTATATTTTCTCCTTTCATCAATTAAATTTAGTATTTCCTGTGATATCCAAGGATTTTTTTGTAGGTCTTGCCTTTCTACCTATATTGTCCTCTGCTGCCATCACTATTTCATCTCTCAATGCTACCCATTCCTCTTCTGTTGATTTATTTCCCTCTCTTTCTGTCAATTGTTGCCTAAATCTACCTCTGAAATTCTCCAGAACTTCACTTTCCTTCAATTTATCTAAGTCCCATCTCCTTATTATCCTACCTTTCTACAGTTTTTTCAGTTTTAGCCTACAGTTCATGACTAACAAGTTATGGTCAGAGTCTATATCTGCCCCTGGGTATGTTTTACAGTTTATAACCTGGTTCTGGAATCTATGTTTTACCATTATAAAATCTATCTGATACCTTCCGGTGTCTCCTGGTCTCTTCCACGTATACAACCTTCTTTTGTGATTCCTAAACCACGTGTTTGTTACGATTAAATCATGTTCCGTGCAAAATTCTACCAGGCGACTTCCTCTTTCATTCCTTCTGCCCAGTCCATATTCACCTACTATTTTTCCTTCTCTTCCTTTTCCTACTACGGAATTCCAGTCTCCCATCACAATTAAGTTTTCCTTTCCCTTAACTGTCTGAATAATTTCCTTCACCTTCTCATATATTTCTTCGATCTCCTCATCATCGGCAGAGCTAGTTGGCATATAAACCTGTACTACTGTTGTCGGTGTTGACTTCGTATCTATCTTGACAATGATAATGCGATCACTGTGCTGCTCATAGTAGTTTACCCGCATTCCTATTTTCTTATTCATTATCAATCCTATTCGTGTGATACCCCCAACTGATTTTGTATTTATAATCCTGTACTCACCTGACCAGAAATCCTGTTCATCCTGCCACCGAACTTCACTAATCCCCACTATATCTAACTTCAACCTATCCATTTCCCTTTTTAAATTTTCTAATTTACCTACCCGATTAAGGGATCTAACATTCCACGCTCCGATCCGTAGAATGCCAGTATTGTCTTTCCTGATGACAACATCCTCCTGAGTAGTCCCCGCCCGGAGATCCGAATGGGGGACTATTTTACCTCCGGAATATTTTACCCGAGAGGATGCAATCATCATATTTTCATACAGTAAAGCTGCATGTCCTCGGGAAAAGTAACGGCTATAGTTTCCCCTTGCTTTCAGCCGTTCACAGTAACTGTGTGGCAAAGCCACATTAGCTGATGTTAAAAGGCCAGCTCAGTCAATCATCCAGACTGTTGCCCCTGTAACTACTGAAAAGGCTGCTGCTCCTCTTCAGGAACCACACATTTGTCTGGCCTCTCCACAGATACCCCTCCGCTGTGGTTGCCCCTAAGGTACGGCTATCTGCATCGTTGAGGCACGCAAGCCACCCCACCTCGGCAATGTTGTGGTTCATGGGGGAGGATTAATACATAATGAAAATTAAATTATTGGTTCTTTCATTGGTGAATTTTTTCTTTTATTACATTACATTTATATTATCACGAAATAATATAGGCTAGTCTTTTAGTGATTTTGTTTGAAAATTTCGTAACTGAAGATAATTAATTACATGCTTGAATACCGACAATTTACTATTTCTTGATTCTCAGGACTTGTGGGTTGGCCAATTATAAATGAATTCTTCACTAATAAATGAAAAGACTTCTTTCTTGAGAGAAAAACTTCAAAGAAAATTTAATAGACGAAACTTTTACAAAACGAAACTCTTACAAGATTGACTTGCTCCCAACACTTTAAATAATTGAAGAAGACTAACTAATTCCACTCTTATGTCTAAAACATATGAAAGCACCACTGTTTTTTTGTTCTCTAAGATTAATTTTATATATCTCATTTTATGAATTGTCTATGGTCTATCAACTGATAGTAAATATATCATAAATTAATTAGTTAACTAATTAATTATGATTTTTCTTTTAAATTCAAGTAAAAAAATTCCTCTCCCCTACTCTCCTTTTTACCCATATATTTCCTGCCTCATGTATCATCACAACGTTTACTAGTTTATTAAGTAATTACAGTTCAGTTATTCTACAGATACTCAGCTCTTCAACAGATCGATGTATAAGGGTTCTGATCACTGCAAAATTATTCACCTGGAGCGTCGTGGTAGAAATAAATACTCATAGGTACTATTTTTCAGTTATTATTTAATTTCTAAACAAACTTCTTATTATTTCAGCAAAACATTACAACTTCAAACTTGCACACAAATTACCACAACAACACAGACTGACATGGATTCCAAAGTGCTTTACCACCGCCGAAACTGTAACTCCCCCACGCAAGGTGGTGAGGCAAATATATTACATTGTCAATAATGACATTACATTATGCATTGTTCATAACAATTGAATATACCAATTTACTATTAAGGAACACTTAAGTAAAACATTTCATGAACACAAAAATAATCACAATATAAAATGAAAACTATACATACAATAATTATAGATGGCACATATCTTTTAAGTCATAATTGCGCTCCTTTTTTTTCACAACAAAGAGTAATGCTAAATGTCAATTAATTTGTTAATGAGTATATCACACATGTTCCTAACGTATATTGAACTGTCAAATATCTTGGCAATTCTCAAAATAAGTTCAAAATCTCAGGTGAGTCAATATATACAAAGAATTACAATATTGAAATCTCGACTATTACATTAATTAACAAAATTAGCTGGTCAACGCAACTTGTTTATGAGCCTAAGTTATATACAATGCTATTTATTTTCATGTCTTTTGGATTTTGATGTCTTTTCTGTCTAGTTCTTGAAATAACTTACAATGATGAAACTATTGTTTATAGAACTGTCTGGAAAGAAAATATATGAATCTCTTAATTAATGAAATCTATCGCTTGTTAACTAATCACAGTATCACAGAGACACTGTCCTATACCGATTCCTAGGCTGGCTATTTCGTTTGTATCTAACTTCACACACAACATATATCACTATTAAACCACACGATTCCGAATCCGACGCAGACGGTATCATATGATTACATTGAGATGAGAGGGCTAGCAGTATCGTCACAATGTCTAGTCATCTCTGTATGCTTAATGTAAATGTTAGCAAATAAATATTTTCCACTTTCAACTTACTGTACACAAATCACTCGAATGATTTCTGGGATTACTTTATCTTGGTCCTTTTTTGTTCGGTTGAGATGGATGACTATGTGTAATTGGCCCTTTTAGCAACGCTTCGTCAACTTTCTTGTTGCTTCTGTGACACATTTATTCAGATATTATTTCATGTTACGCAGTTGATCTTCTAAAAGGAGGTGGGGCTTCTTTGCTGTCAATGCAGTACAAACCAATCGTAGGAGCAAATAAATGTGTGGAAAGAGTGCATTTTTTGCAATATCACTTGGTAATTCCAGCTTAATGTTGAGAAGAGGCACAGAATCCAATGCTCACTCCATAGATATTTCTACTCATTGTATAATTTAGTAGTTATACCCATAAAAGATGCATTTTTTATCTTTCCATGACATTAAAAAACATATGTGATACAGCTAGGAAGAAAAAAAATCGTTGTGTCCTACCTGGGCTTAACTTTACTTGCAGTGGCTGCTATTTAATTTGTTATGTTTGGCAACGAACTATTCGCTTTAGGAGGATGATTAATTTACTAACCAGAACAGCTTAAATTATTTACTTCATCTGTAAGATAAAGAATTATTCCCCTTTTCTACGTGACTTCTGTTTTAAACAGCATTCGACAGCCATTGCCAACTACAGCACACAACGCCGCCCATGTAAGTAAAATTGTACCCCGTCTTGTAGTGTATTACACCATAGTTATGAGAATGGAAAAATAGCAGCAACGCCATAATTAATTATCTGGTGTACTATGTAACTAACGTAGCCTTTGTCCTTTCCTGTACTATGGCGTTTTTGAGGCATTCCTAAACAGAACACACTCAAAATGTAATGAGGATACACCTAAATCAGAAAGGGAACTACATAAATTCCATTTCCTTGCGAAGAATTCTTATGTAACTTACAGCATCTATAGACACAAAGGAATTTCATTATGTTTTAAATTCAAATGTCCCCTGTCAAAAGAATCAAAGATGTTGTTAAACTGTGTATTTGCAGAGATAAGATTGCGGCTCTTATTTCAAATACTTCTGTTACTGAGGGAATAAGCACAACTAGATCATATAATGTTTCTTTGCAGCACTACAATACCAATAGCACCTTTAGTGGTTCGTTGCTTTTCAATGGTATAACCATCGAAAAGAAGTAAAAAATAAAAATTTAAATTTAAAAATGCAGCAGCTCCATTATTTCTTTGGTGCACTATGTAACTAACAGGGTCTCTATTTGATCTGTACTATACTACACCGTTTTCTAGGCATTTCTAACAGAATGGACTCAAGGTGTAATAAGTATGCACCAAAATCAGAAAGGAAACTACATAAACTCCTGTTTTCTTGTAAAGAATTCTTCGTAAATGAAAACATATATAGGCTAGACGTGAAAAACGAGTCAAACAGTCACAATCACAGTTCCAGTGTTTTTGCATGTTTAGGAATTTGGTTCGCAGTTGGTGGTTGTGAGTTTTAAAAATTAATCTTTCTCTATTTTAAACTCTCACCCCGACCTTCACGCTCACAACCCACACACTGTAAACCCAAGATTTAAACATTCACCCCTCCTTCCTCTACTCTCTGTGTTTCTGTTTTTCCCCCTGAGTATTTCTTTCTGTATGGGTTTTCCTTCCGTGAAAGTGGTTGTTTCACAAGCTGGTTACCAAAGCATGTGACGACAGTGTGTTTTAGGGCATGAAATGCGAATCTTGTTGATTCGAAAATATTTTACAAGAAAGAAGCCTGGTTGAGATGTGATATAATAGCCTTTGAGAGAGACCCCAATCCCTATTGCACATTAAGTGATGTGCAAGTAAAACCCTTTCAAGCTGTTACTCTCTAGAGGGCAGCTGAAGTTGAGTAATGTTGTAGCCGATGTAATGGAGCCTTATATGTAGTTGCCACATGGTGATTCAAGAGTACCACCTGTGAGCGTAAAATCCTTGAGAGGAGTATAAATTGGAAAAATGTTGCACATAGCGAGAAGACCAAGAAAAATCATGTTGTCATTATTTTATTATTGCCATTCTGATTCTTGTTTTTACCTTCCGTAATAGGATCCATTATGTTTCCTGTGTAAGTACCTTGGCAATATATGTACATGAAACAAAATGCAAATCAGAATTCTGAGAAGTTACTTTCAGTTGTTATTGCTGGAGACAGCCAAATTTGAAGTGTAAATAATTACGAATCCTGACAGAAAAGTAAAGTGAAGCTTTATTCCAGTACTTCAAACAAGATAGATATAATGTGCTAAGATGCATGAACAGTAATGATATGTTTTTCTAGATAGATAGATAGATAGATACTTGTTCCATAGAGCATATACACGACATTTCGTAATGATGTGGAATGTGTCAGTTCTAATTTCATGTAGCGAGTTCCAGTGCTGTTTCAGTCATGTTCTTTATATGCAGTCATGTTCAAGAATCACCAGATGGTAGTAAGTCCTGTTATCTTTTAAAGTACCACATTATTAAGCATTAAGTATCAATTAAAATTTGCTCCAGTCACCCATAATATAATTTTCATAAGATTTATTAGTATGTAAGGTTTTCCAGACGTATGCCTGTCGAGTTCACACTTATATTTTTAGAGTATCTTAATTATCCGTAGCAATTTTAAGTATACTGTCATTAAGTGAGGAAGTGTCAACATTTTGCTACTATTAACGATTTATCCCATCTTATTCGCCATTGTGAAGTACCACGTTTTGTTACCAAATCCATAACGTCCAGCGTTCTGTAATGGAGTTTATGCTGTTTGCTTCCATTGTCAAACGGACCATTATTTATCATTTTCATTTCCAATTGTTGGAGTGATTCGGATGTGGTCTGCCTTTCCTATGCTATCTTCATTTCTTTGAGACCTTTTAGAGTCTGTCAATTCAAGTTTGACATTAGTGATTATAAGGATAAAAAAGTAATTGGGTGCTTTTTAATTCTTAAAATCCACCGACCTGCATTGTTTCCTCCACTCTTTCTTCATAAAATTATAACCCACGTACTGTTTTCTGGCTTTAACTAGTGTCAATTCAACCAAAACTTAGAGACTGTATCAACAATTTCGTCATCCTGGAGCTGCTATGTTACGATATTTATGCAGATGACAGATTGTCAAAACGAATGGCCACCGTTTTGGAACCTCGTGCCTGCTAAAACTCAACACATAGAAGCCTTCAGACGTCATTGAAATTTTAAAATGTGTACTGTTAATTGCCTGATCTTTGTCCATTGTGTGTCAAAGTGATGTTAAGGCCTTTCCATTCATTTGAATGAAATTCATGTCCAAATCTCTGATATGTTACTTATTTAATCCACTGTTTGTAGCCGATGTTACTGTGCTGCCATGTACACCTGTGCTTCCTACGTGTTGTTAATACGCCGTCACCTGGCATTAGACCAGCTGCTGCCCCTCCATCTGACTCCCCACCACCTGCCTCTCGTGTTCCGCGCCACTCTCCCCTCCCACTGTGCGCGTAGCCCAGACTTGCCACCCCTCTTCCCCCGGCTACTGCAGGCAGCCGTTATACTTTTCTGATTATCACCTTTCCTATAGCGCTATGCACTGTTTACAAACAGTCCCCTGCCGCGTAAGCTGCATTTACGCGCTAAGTATCTCGACACTGGTGATTCGTGAAATAATACCAATTGAGGCTCACAAGTGATACGCCTTATTAAGTTTCCATAATAATTTGTTAATTTTGTGAGAAGCACTATTAACTCTTCCTCTGCCTAATAATTGTAGACGTTACCTAAAAGCAGTAACATTGCGAAAAAAAAAAAAAAAAAAAAAGCTTAACTGTTATCCAAGAAATTATTCTAACTATTTTTAAGAGTACCCTTTTTCCTGTACTTGTCAGAGTATCAAGTAATTTAGTTCTTGCTGTGTTTTATATACTACTAAGACACCCATATTTAGTTTGGTGTTAGCATCATTTGAGGTAGATTGTGTAATAATCACTCTCGATGAGGTTATAGTGAAGCCACAATACGACTTTGATCTAGAGGTAATATTATTGTATAGTGTAGTGTTCCTATTTGGAAGGACTGTTGCCTCTTTAAGTGAATTGCAATCTTTTCCAAGTAAATAATTAGGTATTAGGTAGACCTACCCAATTTCTATTTTTAGAATTTATTTATTATGTTGAGCACTAAGGTAGATAAAACCTGTGTTGTATTTCCATATTTTACTTCCTCACTTTTTTAATTGTGGTTTTAGGGTGCACAACTGCTGAGGTCATTAGAGCCCGACACTGCCCGTAGTAAAATCGAACCGGGGTTAGAACTTAAATGGCTTTTGCCATATTTGCACGATGTATAAATAGTAAAACTCTGTCACCAGAATGTTCAAATTCAAATGTTTGTTAAGCTTATGGGACTTAACTATGGGTCATCAGTCCCTAAACTTACAAACTACTTATCTACTACCTTATACTAAGGACAGCACAAATATCCATACCCGAGGGGGGATTTGAACCCCCGACCGTAGTGGCCGTGCAGACCGTGACTGGAGCGCCTCAGACCTTTCGGCCACTGCGGCCGGTTCACCAGAATGCGGATCATCAGCTAAAATATCAGACATTTCAAATGGAAAACATAGATCGTGACAGAGACGATTAAGAAATGGACATTGCACCAAAATGTGGTACACAGTAAAAGGTTCATCACAGTACTCACATAAGGGAGCAGGATCACCATGAAGTAAATACTGGTGGCTATAACGACAGTGGCCAATACGAAGCCGGGCCAGGACAATTTCCTCTCGGCTAGAGGGTTGAGATGACGTTGACCAAAGATTGGGCACAGGTTCAATGGCCCGCAATTTGTTCCCTGACAGGGATGACCAATGTAAAAATCAACATCAGAGCTAGTAGAAAAGGTAGATAGCCGAGGAAGAACTGCCTCCTTCGCAGCCGTACCTGCAGACTCATTCCCCAACATTCCCACGTGGCCAGGGACCCACGGAAATGTCACAGTAGTTTTGCGCGCTGAAAGAGAGTTGAGGCAATTGTGGATGCTGTACCAGGGGATGGACAGGATACAGTGTGCGAAGGCTCAAAAGAGCACTCAGAGTCCGAGCAAATGACAGTCTTATTGAGCGAGTTTCGCCGGACGTATTGGGTGGCTTGATATAATGCATACAGCTCAGCTGTAAAATGGAACTCCACTCAGGGAGACGATATTTAAACAAGGCGTTGCCAAGTACAAAGGCACACCCAACACCTTGGTCAACTTCATAACTTACTTACTTCATATGAGTGCTATCCCTTTGTTGAAGGGGGAAAAACACTTTTAATCCCACACATTTCATGTTCAACTGCATTGGTGAATTTTGTCACTTCCACAATATTTTATGTAATGAGTGATGTTACTGGTTTTAGAAAAAGTTGTGACTTACATGTAGTTGATCAGTTAATGAAGTTAAAGCCAATATTACTCTTTGCAATGAATCTTGGTTCTTTTCTGCAATTATAAGTAACAATTTATTTTATATTTATACTGAATTATCAAGTCCTTATTAATCTATGGGAAGTATCACCTCTGTGTGAGTATAAGAATTTTGATAGTTTTTCATTGGATTGATACCATTGAGTCCCTTATTTTACTATGTTTTACAGTGTGATTTAGTGAAGGAAAAATTATTTCAATTTTGTGCAGTAATGTGATCCAATATGGTATTACCCAGATATATTAAACCTCTTATAATTATATAATTCCTTATGTGATTTGTTACATTTGCTCCACTGTGTAATAACGAGATTAATATCTACCAAACAACACAAACATTTACACATTTCTAAGAGCATCTGTAATCCTTGAAAGACCCATGCTGATTCAGTTTTACCATTGTATACACTTTGATTTCACAGAATTTAGTAATGACACTTAACATATGAAACAAGTTTTGATGTCATATATTCTGTGAATATTAAATAATAACTGCAGGATCAGAAGTGACGTCTGTTCTTTCGGAACAGACGCCACACACACACACACACACACACACACACACACCGGAGACGGGCAATGATCCTATCGTTAGTGGGGAGGGGTGGGCAAGTTTGAAGCCCTTACTCTTATGGGAATTAGTTTCATAACTATGAGTTTGAGAGTACTGTGGGCAGGGCGAAGCTGGGAATTTGTATCTGATGGTCTGACAGGAGGCGTGCTTAAGGTAGTCCTTGCAGGTGCGGTGATCACTGTGCCCCAGTGGTGTAGGGGTCAGCGCAACTGCCTAGAAAGCAGGAGACCAGGGTTCGAATCCTGGCTGGGTACACATTTTCAGCTTTGCCCAATCGCAGTTGATGTCATATATTCTGTGAATATGAAATAACAACAACTGCAGGATCAGAAGCCTTCACCGGTTCTCTTTTCATCCTGACAATGCCTCGCCCCATCTTATTTGTACACCAGTGGAATGGGTTGCACAATTTTAGTAACATCTGTGTGATAAAGATTAAGTGCTGCACAGCTTTCTATGTTATAGGTTGATAAATAAAAACACTTTCCACAATTTCTTACACAAAGCAGATATAACTATGTTACATAAGGACTCATGAACTCAATATAGTTTTCAAGGCACCAAATCCTTTTTAAAAGTTCCTTCTGATGACACAATTCAAACGTCTAAGATTAAAGGTTACATTTCCAATCCCTTTTACAGAGTTACCATTGTCATTCTATTTTTTTCCTTTGTCCACTGTTCCTGTGTTAAGAGAGAACATCTCATTCCAAAATCTGAAATTTAGCCAAAACACTAATCATTATCAATTGCAATATTCTTATTATTGTTGTTGAGTGAATTTTGAGGGGACTAAACTGCAATATTCTTATCTAACGGACATTTTATACAGTCTTCCATGTCAGCCCAGAATAAACCTTGAAAATCAAGCCTCTTAAAACAGTAAATGGTTGCATCCTCATATTCCGATACTCTGATCAAAACCTTGATTGTGAGTAATCTTCATCTTCTTCATCTTCTCTCGTTCTCAATCTGAAGATTGGTTCGCAGCAATTCTTCTCCTCCACACTTCTCTGTTCTCGGATAGCCTCTTCATTTCCTGATATGATTCCACTCCTACATCTCTTTGAATCTGTTTCACGTACTGCAATCTGGGTCTTCCTCTGCCTCTTTTTCCTTCTACCATCCCTTCCATAATATTAATTATAAACTCATAGTGCCTATACATATGGCTTATTAACTTGTCTCTTCTCTTTATGATCGTTTTCACAAGTGCTCTTTTTTCGCCGATTCTTCTAAGAACTACTTCGTTTGTCATCTTGGCCGTCCAAGGGATTTTCTGCATCCTCCTCCAACACTACAATTCAAATGCTTCTAGTCTTGTCTTGTCGCAAATGCCGAGTGTTCAAGTTTCCGAGCCATAAAATGCCACACTCCACACACAGCATTTTATAAATGCTTTTTTGGTCTCTTCCTTTATATTTCTTGATGTAAGAAGCATCCGTTTATTGTTGAAGGCTAGTTTAGCTTGCACAATTCTACTTTTTATGTCTGCTGAACTTTTGCCATCCGGGATAATTTTACTTCCTAAGTATGTGAATACATTAACTTGTTTCAATGGTACGTCATTAATCTTAATATCAGTTGTAATTTGCTCGCGGCTGCATACCATGATCTCTGTCTTTTTTGTGTTGATTTTCATGTTATATTTAGTTGACAGAATCTCATTCATTCTTGATAATGCCTTTTGCAGATTTTCTGCGCTCTCCTCAGTGATGGCTATGTCATCAGCAAACCTTATCATTTTAATTGGCACTCCATTGATCTTAATTTCTTCCATAGACTCTTTACATTCCTTAATTCCCTCCTCAATATACAAGTTGAATAGCACTGGTGATAAATTGCATCCTTGTCGTACTCCTTTCTTTATCTGAGCCTCTTGTATTTCACCATGTATATTTATAATCCCTCTTTGATTTTTGTAGAGTTCATCTACTATCCCCATCTGTCTCTGAAATCTAGACCATCATTAGTCACAATTTCCATCAGAAGATTCCAATTCACATTATCAAAGGCTTTTTCCAAGTCCACGAAAGCAATGAACAGTGGTCTTTTTAGGTCCAGTATTTTGTCCATGATTTGTCTTAACATTAGGATAGCTTCTCTTGTTGCTCTATTCCGTCGAAATCCAAATTGATCTTCATCTAGATTCTGCTCAATTTTACATATTATTCGGTTATATATTATTTTTGTTAGTATTTTTGACATATGTGATATTAGGTTCAAGGTATGATGTTCTTCACATTTTATAGTGCCTGGTTTCTTTGGTATAGGAATTATGATAGTCTTTTAAAAATCTTCTGCTATTTCTCCAGTTTCATACACAACTTGGATTAGTTTGAAGATATAGTTATATGTTTCGGTATCCAATCCTTGGATCATTTCTCCAGTTAATGCATCACATCCTGGTGCTGAGTTATTCTCTCACAGCCTTTAGGTATTCTTCTTTTGTTAATGAGGGCCCTAACTGATCTTTTGTGACAGTTTATTCGTTTTCAAGATTACTTATCTCATCTGGATCTTCGTATAATTTTTCTATAATATATATCAATATTTTTCATTTTATATGTTAGAGTGTAGTTTTTCAAGCATAACACATTGATCATAAGCAACTAACAAATTATGTAATCCCAAAGTCAATATATATATATATATATACACACGTAAAAAATAGATGAAGAACACTTACCAGGCGAAGGGGCACAGGCAGTAATAGCAACAAATAAACACACAGACACACACACACACTCAAAAATGCTAGCTTTCGCAGCCTAGCTGCTTCATCAGGCAGAAGGGAAGGAGAGGGAAAAGCAGCTAGGCTGCGAAAGCTAGCATTTTTGAGTGTGTGTGTGTGTGTCTGTGTGTTTATTTGTTGCTATTACTGCCTGTGCCCCTTCGCCTGGTAAGTGTTCTTCATCTATTTTTTACGTATATTTTTTTCCTGTTAGGAATTTTTCCTCTATAATATATATATATATATATATATATATATAAAACGATTATTAAGACGAAAAATTCCTAGCAGGAAAAATAAAATATAAAAAATAGACGAAGATTACTCACCAGGCGAAGGAGCACAGGTGTGACAGCATCACAAATAAATAAATGAATACACACACACACACACACACACACACACAATCGCAAGCTTTCGCAACCCAGTTGCGTCTTCAGGCAGTAGGGAAGGAGAGGGAAAAGGAAACGATGAGGGTTTTAAGGAAGGGGGTAAGGAGCCATTCCAATCCCGGGAGAGGAAAGACTTACCTTGGGGGAAAAAATGGAGGGTAAACAAATGCACACATGCCCACACATTCACACAGACACAAGTACACCTAGGCAGACATACTGTAGAAAGCAAAGAAGTTAAGTTATAGAAGTTCAAAACGGTGACAAGAGGGGCACTTTTGGGGTTCTTCTGTGGAAGGTTCTGAATTTGGGGGGATGAGGAAGTGGCTCTGGAAATTTGTTTCTGTACCAGATCAGGAGGATAGCCACGGGATGTGAAAGCTGATATTAGGTTATTGGTGTACTGGTTCAGGGATTCGGGACTGGAGCAGACTCTTTTGCCACGAAGACCTAAGCTGTAGGGAAGGGAATGTTTGATGTGGAATGGATGGCAGCTGTCATAGTGTAGGTACTGTTGTTTGTTGGTTGGTTTGATGTGGACGGATGCGTGAAGTTGGCCGTTGGACAGATGGAGGTCGACATCAAGGAAAGTGGCATGGGATTTGGAATAGGACCAGGTGAATTTGATGGGACCAAAGGAGTTGAGGTTGAAAAGGAAATTCTGGAGTTCTTCACTGTGAGTCCAAATCATAAAGACTCACAGTGAAGAAGAACTCCAGAATTTCCTTTTCAACCTCAACTCCTTTGGTCCCATCAAATTCACTTTTTGCTTTCTACAGTATGTCTGCCTAGGTGTACTTGTGTCTGTGTAAATGTGTGGGCATGTGTGCATTTGTTTACCCTCCATTTTTTCCCCCAAGGTAAGTCTTTCCTGTCCCGGGATTGGAATGGCTCCTTACCCCCTTCCTTAAAACCCTCATCATTTCCTTTTCCCTCTCCTTCCCTACTGCCTGAAGACGCAACTGGGTTGCGAAAGCTTGCGATTGTGTGTGTGTGTGTGTATTCATTTATTTATTTGTGGTGCTGTCACACCTGTGCTCCTTCGCCTGGTGAGTAATCTTCGTCTATTTTTTTATATTTTATTTTTCCTGCTAGGAATTTTTCTTCTTCTTATTATATATATAGAGGAAAAATTCCTAACAGGAAAAATATATGCAAAAAATAGATGAAGTACATTTACCAGGCGAAGGGGCACACGCAGTAATAGCAACAAATAAACACACACACACACACACACACACACACACACACACACACACACACAAATGCTAGCTTTCGCAGCCTAGCTGCTTCATCAGGCAGAAGGGAAGGAGAGGGAAAAGGAAATGATGAGGGTTTTAAGGAAGGGGGTAAGGAGCCATTCCAATCCCGGGATTGGAATGGCTCCTTACCCCCTTCCTTAAAACCCTCCTTACCCCTGAGTATGTCTGCCTAAGTGTACTTGTGTCTGTGTAAATGTGTGGATGTGTGTGCATTTATTACCCTCCATTTTTTCCCACAAGGTAAGTCTTTCCTGTCCCGGGATTGGAATGGCTCCTTACCCCCTTCCTTAAAACCCTCATAATTTCCTTTTCCCTCTCCTTCCCTTCTGCCTGATGAAGCAGCTAGGCTGGGAAAGCTTGTATGTGTGTTTGTGTGTTGTTTTATTCGTTTCTATCGACGAGCCGGTCCTTTTGGTAAGTCATCTCTTTTCTATTTTTTATATATTGTTGCCAATATGAGATGAGAACAAAAATCAAAATGTACACGTGAACGGCAGATTAAATATTGAAAATTCGGGCATGTCCACATAAATGTGGTTGTCTGGTAACCCTAATTAGATACCAATTTACGAAATGGTGAAGCTCCAAAGTAAATAGTCACTTTTCTGTTTTTAAACCTTTATTTCTCCACAACAGAATCATAAACACATACATTCCACTTCCCTCCTTTTTTAAAAAAAAAATTTTAAAGTATTTTTATACATAATATCAGTTTGAACACCAATGAACAGACAATGTTTATGATACTTCCTTGTCATAATTGGGATAATTGGGAGGGGGGGGGATCACACTGATAAATGTTGACAGATTCCATTTGGCAATAATTATTTTCCAGTTTCTTTGTTTTATATCCGACACAGTGATGCAGTCAAATAATGAGGAATGTGGGAAAACTGAAGTATGCAATACTTCTGAATTATACAATACTTCGGGTAAGGGATATGAGGATATTACTATTCTCACTGTTACTACAACTAAAAAACAGTCACACTGAATGAACATGAAAATTTTGTAATTACTATACTTTTTACGTTTAACATTGTTTGTGTGCACTGTTTACACTTGCAGAAGTGTTAGGTGGGATAGGGAGAAACTACTTTAAGGGAACGAAAATTCAAGTGAAAATACTGTCAGTTACAGTAACATTAACTCACATGCTTACATTTAGTTTACAAATATAAAATTGAAAAATGTTTTCTGTTACATTAAAACATCTCATAAAATTATGAAGCAGCTAAACAAATGTGCCATACTTTTAATTTCTATATACCAACAAAATACTGAAACATTTTTCGACTTTTAACGGAAGTTCTATACAACATTATATGTATTTAATAACCTTTCAGGAAGTCTCCATTGGGTCAAATGTAATTACATTACAAAGTAACTTACAATCCTGCTGTGCAGTCTTTCTTCGGCATGCAATGACTCATTACTGGCCCATTATGCATTGTTCAGAGCTATCGCATTCATACATAAAGGTTTACAATTAAAAATACAAAATAAAATAAATAGAAGTGCCCAACTACTAAAACATCCATTATATCAAATATTTATTCATATATGTAAACTTCTTTTTAAAAAAATCTTTTGTGTTCAGGATAGAAGCAGCTTGGCACTAAAAAGTAGTAAGACACAAAAAAGAGATATTAAAATATTGGAGTGATTTCCTTAAAACTTTAAATTGGAACCACGCTAAATGCTGGACCAGAAGTGGAACCACACTGCACCAAAATATAAATAAATTTATTAACAGCCATTTATTCACATAACAAAATATGTTGTTATTCTCATATGTCAACATGTAAAAACATTGTATATACCCCTTTTATAATCAAATAAGGGTCAAAGAAGTAGGTCAGAACTTCTGTTACGAAGTTATTAATGTGTAGTTAGACATACAATATTCCAAATATTTTCAAATACTGTGAAAATTCTATGGACCTGGTACATACAGAGTTCCTTTAATAGCTTACTAATGTAGGATGAACAAACTGTGTTCTCTTGAAAATTAATGTGTATCAACTTTACCATCATATGTATCTGCACTGCACCAATGAGTTTTTTAAGGAAGTATTTTTGATACAAATAAAACTGACTAAGTGGAGTATGATGTCCAAACTTGTGACTTGACAACATGTTATTTGTAGAACAACAAGCAAAAGGATTTCTTGCACTTTATACAGCAACATATTGAAGGGTTGGAAATAAAATGTACTTGTCGTAGAAACCAACTACAGCATCAAATTTACTTTTAAAAAGTGCTATTTTTGTAGGCTTTAAGTGGCAAAATGGAATGTAATATTTTTATGTTACTGTCTTGTATAATTCAAACTTTTATCCATAGATTTCTTCCTAGGCACATCATCTTTCCCAAGTTCGATCTTCATTTGTATTTTCTCTCTTCTATCATATAAAGATTAGCACATACAAATTTTAATAAATATTTTGTACTTCCTTTTGCTTGTACTTCAAAGTGTGGAAACACTGTCCAACAATGTATCTGGTTCCACAAGTCAAATAGTTAAAATTAATCAGTCTTAAACCATTAAGCAGTATAAGTATTATGGTCCATGTGCACATTAAAAGGCAAATTATACTTTTGTAAATTAAAATGGAAGGTCTGATTAAAAGCATTTGGAAATATTCTGTAAATTCTGGACACAATCAACACTAAATTCAGTCTATTTGCTTATGAATCTGTCTAACATAGCCACATGAAGTACAGTCTGAAGATAGTAGAATTTGTGCATGGACTCTACACACATCAAGTTAACAAGTACTTCAATGAGTACCTGCAATAGCAAATGCATAGCCAACCAATAGGCACTCACAAAACAAACACACACACACACACACACACACACACACACACACACACACACACACAGAGAGAGAGAGAGAGAGAGAGAGAGAGAGAGAGAGAGAGAGAGAGAGAGAGAGAGAGAGAGAGAGATTACTGGTAGGAAAATACATGGACACAGTCACTATATGAATTATAGTTCATTAGGTAACTTCCATATACTTTTGTATCAGACCTTCTATACTGCTGTTTCTATCCATATTCTATTATAAAGCATAGATACCTTTTAAACTCATATAATTAGTTTGTCTTCTTGTCTTCTCTGATTATAAAATGTACTTAATGTGTATCTGTAGTATTTAAAACTAATAATTCAATTTATGATTCAAACAGGAGTATTGCTGATAGGCATCTGACAGTATGGACATTCCTTTTGGGTAAGAGCACAATTATTACAAAGCACAAAGTGATTACACGGTTTCAGGGTTATACTACGGTTTCCTTCTTCACAAACCATACACTTAGTAGCAGTCTGCAAGTAGATAACCTGAAACAATTTAAATAATACATGTATTTACTAAATTAAAAGAAAAAAGTCTTATGTGAAAGCATAGTTCAACTACTGCTGTATTGCCGCTCTCTTTTTCTCATAATGAATACATAAAATTAACTCCTGCAACCAAAAGTGGGATTGTAACATTTCTGAATCCATACACAAAATGGGCAAGCCAAAGGTGAAGGTGAAACACGAACAAGGGCATTTACAGGTTGCGCAGATTCATGTGACGCCAAACATACTAGGATGCTATATCTAATAATAATAATAAAAAATTGAAAGAACAAAAATAAATCTGATAATATAACCTTCAAGACTAGTCCTTTTTAGTGTGTGTTATCCTTTAACATATATCAAACATGAAGTTTCCAGTAAAATTTTTAATTATGGCATAAATATTTCTAAGTGGTTGGTCCTTTATGTTTTGGATGAGAGGCAAATCACACATGATTTAAGAAATTCAATGCACATTCTCACTTATAACTAATTCATCTCAGATAAAAAGAAACTTACTTTTTTTAGTAATACTTCTCACACAGCAATTCATAAAGTTTTGCCAAGCTCATCAAAAACAGTTTGTAGATAACAACCTGCAGAAACAGTCATGTTATGTACAAACTGAGCTGCAACCACAGTGGAGTTTTTTACATGGGCATGACCAACAACCAACTGTCTATCCGAATCAATGGCCATTGACAAGCTGTGGCCAGGAGACATCTGGACTACCCTGTTGCAGAGTATTCAGCACTGCATAGTGTGACACACATCAATGACTGCTACATAGCCTGTGCCTTACAGATCCTCCCCACAATCACCAGTTTTTCTGAATTGCGCAGGTGAGAACTCTCCCTACAATATATCTTATGCTCCCACTATCCCCCAAGGCCTTAAACCTACTCTAGTTTCTGCCTCTTACCACTTTTCCTCCCTTTCCCTGCTCGCACTATCATACATTTGTCTTTCTAACCGACCAAGGCCTTAACGGCCAAAATCTCTAATGTTATATTCTATTATTTGTGCCTTTCTGCGGCTCATCACATGTTTTTGGGGTGAGTAAGCAACCCGTCCCTCTCAAAAATATTGTGGAATCCTTCTTGGAATTTCCATTGTTTAATATAATTTTTCTACTTACAGTCACCCTAGAAAATTTCATGACATTGATTGATTTGGAACGAAGTAAGGACCCATAACTCAGTGGCATAAAAAACAAAAGGTTTGACATAGACAACCCTGCTTCAAGACAGTTCTATCTGGCCTGAAATAATATCCTATCTAAGAGGAACAATACAGATGATTCTGTGTGGCTTTTGTGTGCACGTAAACACCTTATTGATAAAGCCATTTAGTACATCTGTTACAGTTATGGCCACTTTGGACCAAGGAAATGTGTACGCAAGCTTAACACTAGAACGGTGACTGGGTCACTCGTGACCCATTCCCTAATTCATTCGTTTGTCATGGTATTGTATTATTACCCAGAGGGCTAAATATTTTTATCAGGTAATGTTACGAATATTATGAAGGGAAATATTCGTGGTAGGAAAAATATATATAAAAAATTGAGATGGTTTACTAACCAGGCGAAAAAGCACATGTATGTAGATAGATATCCAATGGCCAGCTTCACACGTCAGTCCACATCAAACCCACTAACAAACAACAGTACGTCCATTATGACAGCTGCCATATCAAACAGTCCCTTCCTTACAGCTTAGGTCTTCATGGCAAACGAATCTCCTCCAGTCCTGAATCCCTGAACCAGTCTGCCAATAACCTGATAACAGCTTTCACATTCTGCAGCTACCCTCCTGATCTGTTACAGAAGCAAATAACCAGGGCCGCTTCCTCATCCCCCAAACTCAGAACCTTCCACAGAACCCCAAAAGTGCCCGACTTGTCACTGAATACTTTCCGGAACAGGATCAGACTCTGAATGTGGCTTTCCAGCAGGGCTATGACTTCCTTAAATCCTGCCCCGAAATGAGATCAATGACATCCTTCCCACTCCACCAAGAGTGTCTTTCCCTCTGCCACCTAAACTTCGTAACCTTCTAGTTAATCCCTATGAAATCCCCAAACCACCTTCCCTACCCTCTAGCTCCTACCCTTGTAACTGCCCCTGGTGTAAAACCTGTCCTACGCACCCACCCACCACCACTTATTCCAGTCTTGTAACCCGGAAGGTGTTCACAATTAAGGGCAGAGCCACTTGTGACAACACCAATGTGATTTACCAGCTGACATGCGTGCAGTGTGAGGCCTTCTATGTGGGAATGACCAGCAACAAACTGTCCATTCGCATGAACGGTCACAGGCAGACAGTTTTTGTTGGTAATGAGGACTACCCTGTGGCTTAACATGCCTTGGTGCATGGCCAGCACATCTTGGCACAGTGCTACACCGTCCAGGTTATGTGGATACTTTTCACTGACACCAACCTTTCAGAATTCTGGATATGGGAGTCTACCTTGATGTGTGTGCGCATGTGTAGGTAATAGAAATCTAATGACTTACCCAAAGCATAGGCCCGTCGATAGACACAAATAAAATCACACACAAACACACACACAAGCTTTTGCCACCACTGGTAGCTTCTTCAGGAAAAGAGGAAGGAATGAGGGGAGAAACGGAAGGATATGGGTTTTAAGGAAGTGGAAAAGGAGTTATTCCAATCCCAGGAGTGAAAGGACTTACCTTAAGGGGATAAAAGGAAAGGAAAACAAGTGCACACACCCACACACACAAACGCAACAACGTAGACACTCTGTGGTCCTCATTACCAACAAACAATGTCTGCCTGTGACCGTTCATGCAAATGGACAGTTTGTTGCTGGTCATTTCCACATAGAAGGCCTGACAGAGCAGGCATAGATGTAAATTCAAATCCCCACTAACCATCTTTGACATCGGTTCTCTGGACAGAGCCTCTGCCTCAAGTGGTATCTCTGTCCAACTTCTTTGCTTTCTACAATATGTCTGCCTAGGTGTGTGTGTGTGTGTGTGTGTGTGTGTGTGTATCTCGCCCCCCCCCCCCCCGCCAAGGTAAGTCTTTGCTCTCCTAGGATTGGAATGATTCCTTACCCACTCCCTTAAAACCCTCATCCTTTCCTTTTCCTTTTCCTTCTCCTTCCCTAATCTGCCTGAAGAAGCAACTAGGTTGTGAAAGCTTGCTTTTGTGTGTGTTTGTGTTTGCTTTATTTATGTTTGCTGTCACTGGTGCTCCTTCGCCTGGTCAGTAAACTTCATCTATTTTTTATATATACTTTTCCTGCTAGGAACTTTTCCTCTATATATATAGCGGATAACTTACCCGAAGCACAGGCTCGTCGACAGATACAAATAAAAACACATACAAACACACACATGCAAGCTATCGCCACCGCTGATAGCTTCTTCAGAAAAAGAGGAAGGAAGGAGGGGAGAAGGGGAAATATACGGGTTTTAAGGAAGTGGAAAAGGAGTCGTTCCAATCCTAGGAGTGGAATGACTTACCTTAAGGGGCAAAAAGAGGAAAGGCAAACAAGTGCACACACACCCACACACACCCACACACACACACACACACACACACACACACACACACACAACACAACAAGGTAGAATGGAGCGGGGAGGCGGGTGAGGGGAGGGAAGCAAAACAAAACAAAAGAAACACACACACACACACACACACACACACACACACACACACACACGAAATAGGACATGTGTAGCATAGGGGGGGATTAGGAACTATTGGGCATGTGAAAAAAGGAGGTGTCATCCGCTGAGGCCAGGATAATTTCGGGATTGGAGAATGTACTGTAAGGATAACTCCCATCTGTGCAGTTCAGAAAAGCTGCTGATGGGTGGGAGGACCCAGATGGTCCGGATTGTGAAGCAGTCATTGGAATGGAGCATATACTCTGTTGCATGTTGTGTCACAAGGTGGAGTACCTGGTTTTTGGCCACGGTTTGGCAGTGGCCCTTCACCCTAATGGACAGCTGGTTAGTGGCCATACCAATATAGAAAGCTGAAAAATGATTGTAGCACAGTTGATACATTACATGGTTACTTTCACAGGTGGCCTGGCCTCTGATTGGATAGGATAAGCCTGTGACAGGTTTAATGGAAGTCTAAATATTTTTAAGGGTATGGGCCTGTATGTGAGCCAGCCTGTTCTCTTTTCCTTCCTTTTAATTTTGTTCAAATTTCACGCTATCTAATCACCAAAGAAACCATTTTTTTCCCCCATAATTTACAATAATGTCATGGACAGCCTATGTCCCAGTTACAACTGCCACAGGAAAAACCCTAACCTACAATATAACAGATCCAATGAAATTAACATTTAGGTTACTATTTGGTATCATGCTTGTGTGAAAAATAAGGTTGTTCCTTGTGCTCACAGTCATTGGAACAAAATACATTGTTTTATCATTTCACCTCATTTCACACCTCACTAACAACTTAAACCAAATAAATCAAAATTTCAATTTTAGTATTTTCACTAACCATTTGGTGTTGAAATGAAACACGATTCTAGAAAAAGCGGTGCATTTAATGCTGTTCGCTATTCAGACAAAATAAGTCACTGCCTAACTTTGCTTCACACTGCACAGCTCATAACTGTGCAAAAGCTGTTTTGCTGCATATTACACTTTGTTGATAAACTTGTCTATCTGTATCTTGTAGTAGTAAGAATTTTCTTAATGTTCATTTGAGCAGCACTCTAAATAATAATAGGGCTCCATAGAAAAAGAATAGCTGAGCAGGTTACGACAGAAATAAGGTAAAGACAGCTTGTACAAAAGGACAACCTTATCGAAATTACACAACAGATAATGTTCCAGGTAAAGCAGTTAGAGACTCTTGATGATAAACGTTAATCTTACTTGCAGCAACAAATGTAAAAGGTATCAATATTGTCTGCAACACCATACTTTTATTATTAATTTTATCTGTTGTGATTCCACCAACATCAAAACATGGACTTGTCAAGA
Source organism: Locusta migratoria (assembly GCA_026315105.1). Lineage (NCBI taxonomy): Eukaryota > Metazoa > Arthropoda > Insecta > Orthoptera > Acrididae > Locusta > Locusta migratoria. Next base: position 16,945,318 of record CM048745.1, read on the forward strand.
ATCCCTCAGTACAACATTGTGGAAAGGCTACAACCCTGTCTTACTCACTTCCCAACCTCTGCATCCATTTCTCGCCCTTCTACTCTAATGACCGCTGTCTGGTTTTTGTATAAGTTGAATATAACTCTTCGCTCCGTATATTTTACCCCTGATACCTTCAGAATTTGGAAGAGTGTATTCCAGTCGACATTGTCAAAAGCTTATTCCAAATCCACAAATGCTAAAAACGTAGGTTTGCCATTCCTTAGCCTATCTTCTAAGATAAGACGTAATGTGAGTATTCCTCCCGTGTCCCTACATTGCTCCTAAATCCAAACTGATCTTCCCCAAGGTCAGATTCCACAAGTTTTTCCATTCGTCTGTAAATAATTCGTGTTAGTATTTTGCAACCATGACTTATTTAACTGACAGTTCTGTAATTTTCACAGTTGTCTGCACTTGCTTTCTTTGGAATTGGAATTACAATATTATTCTTGAAGTCTGAGGGTATTTCCCCTGTCTCATACATCTCGCATACTAGGTGATACAATTTTTTCATGACTGGCTCTCCTAACGACACCAGCAATTCAGACGGAATATCATCGTGTCTCCCATCTCCTCTTCCTCCACTTCATATTCCGTTTCTAGAATACTGCCAGCAAGTTTATTTCCTTTGTATAGGCCCTCTATATATTCCTTCCACAGTTCAGCTTTCCCCTCTTTGCTTAGTACCGGTTTTCCGTCTGAGTTCTTGATATTCATACAGCTTTTTTTATTGTCTCCAAATATCTCTTATTTTCCTGTAGGGTATCCATCTTTCTCCTAGTTATGCATTCTTCTACGGTTCTGTATTTGTCCTCTAACCACTCCTGCTTAGCCAGTCTGCACTTCCTGTCAATCTCATTTTTCAGACGTTTGTACTCCCTTTTTCCTGTTTCACTTGCCAAATTTTTATATTTTCTCCTCTCATCAATTAAGTTCAGTATATCCTGTGTTATCTAGGGATTTCTATTAGGCCTTGTCCTTCTGCTTATATAATCCTCTGCAGCATTCACTACCCTATCTCTCAGAGCTACCCATTCTTATTCTACTGTATTATTTCCCCCCCGTTTTAGCCAATCCTTGACTACTGCTCCCTCTGAAACTCACAACCTTTCTACCTTTCAGCAATCTCTTTAGTTTTAATCTGCTGTTCATAACCAATTAGTTATGGTCAGAGTCTATATCTGCCCTGGTCAGAGTCTACATCTGCCCCTGGATGTGTCTTACAGTTTAGAACCTGGTTTCTAAATCTATTCCTTACCATTATGAAGTCAATCTGGTACCTTCCAGTGTCTCCTGGTCTCTTCCACATATACAGCCTTCTTTCATGATGATTAAACCAAGTGTTGGTGATCATTAAATTGTGCTCTGCGCAATATTCTACCAAGCGATCTCCTCTTTCCTTCCTTTTTCCCAGTCCATATTCACCTATTACATTTCCTTCTCTTCCCTTTCCTACTACCGAGTTCCAGTCCCACATTACAATCAAGTTTTCGTCTCCCTTGACTTTCTGAATGATTTCTTTTATCTCCTCGTGCATTTTTTCGACATCCTCATCGGCCGTGCTAGTTCGCATATAAACGTGCACTACTGTGGTCGGTGTTGGCTTCCTGTCTACCTTTACTACGATAATGCTTTCACTATGCTGTTCATAGTAACTTTCCCGCATTCCTATTTTCTTATTCATTATCAGACCTACTCTTGCGTCACCACCAACTGATTTTATTGAACTGGCTACCAGACTCATTCCTGACTCTTCTTCGAGTTCTGCGTTTAATTCGGAACCTCTGTCTGAACCTCCTTTCCCACCATTTTTTGTGTGCGCAGCTTCGGGTGCAGACAGTACACTGCATTCATCTTTCGGAGAACCACCTGTGCAGTGTTTACCCAGCGACCGTTTTCTTAACCCTCACACTCTGCCGAGTGATTTCTTGCGTGTGAACTTCTCAGGACAGGCCAATGTGTTCGACGTGCAGCCACATTCGGCATTCAGACTCGCCCCTGCCGCGCCCGATTTTGGCCTACCGCGTCGCTTATGTGGCCGGCACATCGTACGACTCTAACACTGTCTTGCACTCGACTGCCTGTGTCATCGGCACAATTCGGTGCCTCTGCCGCGTCGCGCCTCCTCGACAACTGCGACATCAGCCTGACGCTGCAGTGCCAGATGTGTCACCTCGGGCACCGTATTCTCCTCCTCCTCCTCCTCCGCCTGGACATCTCCCAAGCTGCCCCCGTTTCCATTCGAGGCTAAGACTACGTGGTTCACTTTAGTAGAACAAATCTTCTACCACCATTTCACGGATGACACTTCTCGCTATCTCTGTCTCATCTCACACCTGCACGAGCACAACAACCTAATCTGCAATCTGGTAACGTCGCCTCCGACGTCTAATCGCTACTTCGTGGCGAAGCAGACCATCCTCGACCGTGTCACACGCACTCCTAACGAAATCGTCCACTACATTCTGCAGGAGGAACATCACGGCAACAGGAAAACATCTCAGTTGTGGAGACGTCTTTGACTGCTGGTGAGTGAGCTGGCAATGTCAGTCTCGACTCCGATGACAGTCTGGACCGGCAAGCTCCCTTCACCTGTCCAGACGGCACCGGCCTACAATATCGTCGAGTCCCCCGAGTGAGTGAATCCGCACCGCCAAACGGGTTCACGCTGCCCAGTTATGTGAATCCCGTCTCGACGTTTCCGCTCGTGTGCAAAATGCACCTCCTCGCGCCTTTGCTCGGGGCCACTCCCGCATGCCGGCCGACCTCGTCGACCCGCTCGGCATTCTGTGTCGCGTCACAACTGAGACACCGTAGCCGGCCTTTGCCGCAGAATCCAAATGTGGACCTCCACCGCCCATTCACTTCCCACCGGAACAGCTGCATCACTACACAAACTGTTCCTTTAACAGTCACTTTCGTGCAGCTGCTGAGAAGTACCGTCTGCCGTGCTCGTACCCAAATACCACTCCCCAAGGAAGTTGGCGCCACACCCCCCTCGGAAGATGACGGGCGCCTACCGACACTGCATACTGTTCGCCATACTTCTACTCGGGACGGTCGCCTCTACTGGTGCGACTGTGTTTCCGGCTTCAGATTCCAAATCGATACCGGCGCGGGTGTTTCCCTGCTACCTATTCCTATGGCAACTGGCCCTCTGCGCCCGAATCAACCATCGCTGCGAGCTGTCAGCGCCACACAACTTTGGTGCACGGGTTTGATTTGTCACTATGTGCATCTCTCACCTGATTGTATTCTCGAGTGGAACTATTTAGTGGCAGATCCAATGATCTGCGTCACTCAGTTTTTCACCATCCCTCAAACATTTTTCGTGTGCAGAATGAATCTGTTACTCCGCAGCGAAGTGTGCGCTGATATGAAATTTCCTGGCAGATTAAAATTGTGTGCCAGAACCGGGACTCGAACCTGGAACCTTTGCCTTTCGCAGGCAAGTGCTCTACTGACGAGCTATCCCAACATGACTCATGATGCTGCCTCATAACTTTACTTCCGCCAGTACCTCGCCTCCAGGTGTGCTAGTCCTACATGTTTCGCAGGAGAGCTTCAGTGAAGTTTGGAAAGTAGGAGGCGAGGTACTGGCAAAAGTAAAGATGTGAGGCGACATCGTGAGTCGTGTCGGGATAGCTCAGTCGGCAGAGCGCTTGCCCGCGAAAGGCCAAGGTCTCAGGTTCGAGTCCCGGTTCTGGCAGACAATTTTAATCTGCAAGGAAGTTTCATTTTTCGTGTGATTCGTCAAGCTCCGGCTTTGCTTCCACGAGTAGGCACGATTGTGCTTCAGAAAACCTGCATAACCTCACTCCTATGCCGATGTGTGCAAACAAAACGAGGTTGTCAGTTCGACCGCCACAACTGTCAAAACTGTATGTGCACTCTGCCCTCCAGTGCCTTCTCCGCACACTATTCACAGCACTCAGCCTACTGACCTAAGAACTGAAACTTTAACTTCCCGTCACCAAACGACCTGTCAGTTGCCAACTCGTGGGCAAATATAAATCCAAGTTTATCTCCGCTGGCAACAATTGCGGTTCTGTTCGAGTTAAAGACTCGAATGCTAGTGTACGCACAGCGTTTCAAATATTCGTGCACCTGCTGCCACACCTGCTGTGGCTCGGCCTCCCGTTTCTGTGACGGTGGCACTCACCTGTGCTTCGGTAGCCACCGCTCTAACATCCGTCTCAGCTGACCTCCCGGCTGCTTCAGCTCGGCTGCCATCTCGTGTCGTGCCGCGGTTGGCGCCGTCACCTGCACTGGTGGCGCCCACTTCAACTACTCCACCTGCCGCCGCACACTGCAGCAGCCTGGCGGCCATCTCGCGCTCTCGCACAGGTAGCGCCTCCGGCGGATATTGCAGGCGGCCGGGACAGTCGATTGTCGGCTCCCGTCCCACCGCCGGCCGTCACAACATCATCCACCGAATCCGGTGCACCAGATGCCGTGCCCCGCTGCGCCTCCTGGCCTCGGCAGTGCATTTCTGTAGTAACTGCCGGCACTCAGACTCACCGATGACACGCCTGTGTGTAGTAAACTGTGCCACCTTTGTGCTGAAACATTCGCGGCCGTGGAAGCACAGATCGCGGGACTAATAGAAGCGGGCATAATTGAACTTTCTTCTAGCAGTTGGTCCTCCCCCATTCAGTTAGTAAAAAACAAAACAAAAAAAGTGATGGTTCTTGGAGAATGTGTGGGGACAACAGTAGGCTCAATGCTAAGATGATCACGTACAGGTATCCTATTCCTAATGTAGCCGATTTCACTCATGCTCTCTCCGATGCTAAAATGTTGTCTGTGGTCGACTGCAAATGTGTGTACCCTAAGATACCCGAGGCTCCGGAGGATGTCGAGAAGACTGCCATCGCGACTCCGATAGGTTTATACTACTACCGCTTCCTGCCATTTGGACTTAAAAATGCCACACAACCCTGGCAATGCTTCATCACTCAGATACTTCTTCCCCTAAAGTTTTATTTTGTTTACTTAGATGACATTTTACTATTTGGCACCTCTGCTGAGGATAGCAAACGTGCCAGCCGCAGTGGCCGAGGGGACTGAGGCGCCCCAGTCACGGTCTGCACGGTCACTACGGTCGGGGGTTCGAATCCCCCCTCGGGCATTGATATTTGTGCCTTCCTTAGTGTGTTAGTTAGTTCATAAGTAGTTTGTAAGTTTAGGGGCTCATGACCCTGTAGTTAAGTCCCGTAAGCTATACAAACATTTGAACATTTTTTGATAGCAAACGTCATTTACCAATTCTCTGTGACACTTTGGCCAAGGCAAGGATTGAGTTGAATCACTGCAAGGACCTACTGCACCTACTTTCAGTTAAGTTTTTGGGGTACATCGTTTCAGCTGATGACATTGCCTGAAAACGTCAATGCCATCAAGGAATTACTGTGCACCTCCGCATTCAAGGAATTACTGTGCACCTCCACATTCAAAGAATTGAGGCAGTTCCTAAGCACTATTAATTATTATTGTCGGCAATTGCCCAGTGCTGCTGACATTCGAGCCCCCTTGCTGATGTGCTGGCACGCAAGAATACCTCAGGCACTCGCCTCCGTCTCTAGGACCCAGCAATGTCTGAGGCTTGCACATTCCTTAAAGAACTTTTATCAAATACTAGCTTAAACCCGCGGCTCTGCTCGCGTGTTGGTTGATTATCTATTTATCAGGAACGTAAGTAGTGTAGATCCAATCACAGGTAAAAATGCACTCGTTTCGAAGAATCCGATCACAAAATTCAACAATAATGATTGTAATAATATCACAGATCGATAACTTGAAGTAATGCGCGAAACATTAAATAGACTTTTTTTAAAGAGATGTATTAAAATAAATTTCTTTTTTACTGCTTTATTTATTTATTCTTATATTTCCTTATTTGTACGCTTATCCTTACAGAGAAAGAGCTGAAGACATTGTAGCACACATAGACCAAATATATGTGGTCTGTGGCATCACGTATCGCTGTATGTAACCTTCTTGCTGTAGAGTCGCAAACGTCATCGCTGGCCTTCATCCGATTTTTGTTTGTTTGTAATAATCTGACGACTTTCAACCACCATATTTTCCACCTCCTTATAGCTATCGGCATGGAACTGGTATGATGTACAACGGGAGACTTCTGACAACAATTACACACATACCATTCGTTTGCGTTATGTAGTTTTCGCTGCAGAGCGAAATATTAACATACACACACGTAGAATTTTATATACACCGATAATATTCCATTCCAATATACTCCACCCTTTTATCATTATCAACCCTCAAGCAACAATGCAACCAATAAAACAATTTTCAAAGAGTAAATATAATTTTTAAAGAGTAATTCTTGTTCCGCATTTCACGTTACATTCTTCAAATTGGTAATATTTATCAGATGGCTACAAAACCATGGCTAAAATCTTCATCAGGTATAAATTAGTAACGGGACAAATATTTAAGTCTCTGCGTCTTGTCGTTCGGACGTGATAAGCGTACACCGAACAGACATTCACATTAATATATATCGTTGCAGTTGGCCGGAACACACAACGTTTCATATGATAACTGCATAAAGCTCTGTATAGGGAAAGTATAGCCATCCTGTTCCGCGCCGCTTGCCCCCGTCTGCAGCTCGTGATTGGCTCAAATCGCGAGTCACGTGGTTCTTTCTGCCATCTCGGTCCTGTACGTTAATTGGCTGCCATCAGAAGCCTTGTGAATATTCGTATGTTTTGGTTTGAATAATGCCACAGTGTTGTACTTTTGTCTGTTTTTAAGAAGCGAAGAAGGGAGGTATACATTATAGTACTTCCATTACGTATCAGAAATACAGAAACATGAACAGTATGGCTGATGAAAGTCGTCAGAGAGAACAAGGAGTCCAGAAGCGAATTTCGGTTCTTGTGCTGTGATGATTTTAATTCATAATGTAAATTAATAGATTAAAGATTCATTGACAAATGGATCACGCAGCAGATACTTATATATTTTTAACCTGAATAAATTTGTGAAGAAAATTCCTGCACAATGTTGTAAGGTTAAATTATTCAAGCGTCAATGATTTTATCTGCAGGTAGATGCCGAAAATACACAAATTTTTGACTTATTAGTGAGTGAACTAGATTCAGATATGAAATTAATATACAGTTCCTGAAACAAGCTTTTCTCATTCGTTTTCATGTGTCAGAGTGTATCATTACAGGAAAAAATGAATTGAAACAAGACATGTATTAAATATTCAAATGAAATTGTCGTTGCAAAGGCACCTTTAATTTCTGTTTCTGGTAGTATTGTAGTGGGTATGTTCTTGCATTTTTCGTAGTTCATGTGAGATATAAGTACATAATACGCAAGAAAATACTCATCAAAGACTTATCCATAATGTCAATTGTTTGACATGTTCATGGTATATTTGAATATTTGGCTACGGTATAGGTCAATCTGAATTTATAGGTGAACCCTCCAGATCTCGAGCCACAAACCACACAGTTTTCTTAAAATCGGACAATAAGTATTCTGTAGAGCAACCAGGTCTGCATGGACAGAACTTCGCGAAGTTCCCGCATCTGTCCGTCGGATATAACACCCTGTATCTCGAGACTGAAAAGAGTTATCGTTCTGATCTCAACCTTAAATAAAATCCGATATCTACCTACATTTCATCCGCAGAACTGTAGGTGCTAAAATCAACCATACGCAAAGTCTACGCAATGCGATTTTTCCTCAGCAAACTCTTCAAAATTATGTGTAGTAGTTTACTTAACTTGATGTAGCACGGAAATTATAAGTAATAATAAATAGAAATTGAGATCATTATCAAGCGAATATATCACACTATAACACGTGAAAAAATTAATTTTTTTTATCGAATAGTTTTATCAAAATCGGCTGATAAGTATTGTTAAGCGCTGGGAACATTGCAGCGGTTGGTGTGTAAGCAGCAGTGGAATAGGCCCACCATGGCTTCCGCTGGCAGGCTGGCCATACTTTCCCTATACAGAGCTTTAGTAACTGCAGCGTACCGCCTGCCATCTGTTGAGTGCGTTTGCTACTACTTTCGTTGCAGTTTATGTACGCTATTTATATGTGAGATCCCATTCTACACAGAACGTCAATGTTTTTTCCTTGTCATGGTACTTAGAGCATATTTTATTTAAAGTCTTCAATTTATATACATACTTACTTCATTTGTTACAACAAATGAAAATGAATGCGGCATAAACGCGAACATTCAGATTTCTTGTGTATGGGTGTATGTGCATTTATTTACCTTCCATTTTTTCCCCCAAGGTAAGTCTTTCCTGTCCCGGGATTGGAATGGCTCCTTACCCCCTTCCTTAAATCTCTCATCATTTCCTTTTCCCTCTCCTTCCCTTCTGCCTGATGAAGCAGCTAGGCTACGAAAGCTAGCATTTTTGAGTGTGTGTGTGTCTGTGTGTTTATTTGTTGCTATTACTGCCTGTGCCCCTTCGCCTGGTAAGTGTTCTTCATCTATTTTTTACGTATATTTTTTTTCCTGTTAGGAATTTTTCCTCTATAATATAATTATATATAAGTTAAGCCGATTTGGCAGTATCCAAGAATCTTTTTGTATATTTGAAAGTAAAAAAGATAACAATAACAAAGAAAAAAAATTTCACTATAGCAGGACACGAACCATTGCCCAAAACACGGATATTTATATCATGACGTGTTAACCCTCGCGGCTAAACATGTCATACCCTACATAGCACTTTTGCTGCTGTATTAGAAGCTTCTTACAACCGTTACGTATTTCTATGGATATATTTCAAATAAATAACTTGTAATACACATTTTGAAAAGTAGCCTATGTTCTAATCCAAGACATAAGAAATCTCTATATGAAATTTCATCTAAATCAGTGCTGTGGTTTTAGCGTGATGTGGTAACAAACAAACAAACTTTTGCATTTATAATATGTATAGGATTATTACTATCCAAGACAATAATGACAAATCTGAAGCATAGAATTAAAATTTTTGATGAGACTGGGAATCGAACCCGGACCTCCATGCTTATTAGGCAGACGTCTTACTGTTAGACCACCACACTACTAACGATTAAGGCACCTCGGAATAGTCTAAGTACGATTTCCCTCCACATCACAATTATCTTTGGAACACAGAAGCTGAATTAAAATTTGTGACATTGAGGGAAATCTTACTTAGACTATTCCGAGGCACCTTAATCGTTAGTGGTGTGGTGGTCTAATGGTAAGACGTCTGCCTGGTAAGCATAGAGATCCGGGTTTGATTCCTGGCCTCATCACAAATTGTAATAGTATGCTTCAGATTTATCATTCTTGTCAAAATATCCACGGGTGTACTGCCAGTCTATAGTGTCCAACAGACACTATATTTCGGCAATCATACATGTCGCCATCATCAGGTGAACTGACAGACTGAGCTCCTGGAAATGCGCCAGCACGGAGATCTGCATGCTACGGTGGGTCGAAGGGAGCTGGATTCTTGCCCGGTAGCAGGCCTTTTAAATACCCTCGGCCCGCAGAGCGACACCTCCGTGGTCCACGCCCCACGCCACGGTCACTCAGTGGAAACGATTGTGACAGTGTCTGTGATGACGTCGATGTGAGGGCTCTGTTCGCCGTGGTCATCACTACGTTTGTTTGCTAGATTTACTCTTAATTAACCCAATTGCTGGTTCCCAAGCTTTGCTACAATTATAGCCACAGTCACGGTTTATGAGGTCGTCACTTGTGCGAATTTCAATGGCCTCTCTAACGATGCAGTCCCAGTATCTCGACGTCAGTACCAGAATCCTAGTGCGTTCATACTCCATAACGTGATTATCCGACAAACAATGCTCAGATGCATCAATCGTGTCTGCCTCTGGTGTTCAACGCATCAATCCTCAACGGTACGCATTGTCTGTCCAATTTATGACTTTGCACACTGACACGGACTCTGGTACACACTGGCCTTCCTCAAACAGAGATCATCTTTGTCGCTCCCCACCAGTACACGAATTTTATTCGGCGGACAAAAAACAGTTCCAACCCGGAGTTTCTTCAAAATGTGGGCGACCTTCCCCTAGAGTGTGCCGGTATATGGAATGAACGCAGTGCCTACATCCTCCCTTTTGTTTTCACCTGTTTCCACAGGTTGTGCTGTAGTGGTTGGGCAGAGAGCCCACTGAATCTGCCACTCTGAGTACCTATTTTTTTTTAATACAGTTCTCAGGTGTTCCAATTTCTGGGGTAGACACTCTACGTCAGATAGTGCACACCCTATGTACTAGAGTTTTAAGTACACCATTCCTCTGTGAAGGGTGGTGACAGCTGTCTGCATGTAAATACAGATCAGTGTGCGTTGTCTTCCGATATACACCATGACCCAGGGTGCCATCAGCTCATCTCTTGACCAAGACGTCAAGAAACGGCAATTTACCATTGATTTCAGTCTCTATAGAGAATTTGATGTAGGGGTGCATGGAGTTCAGATGTGTAAGGAAGTCGAGGTGTTTATCCACACCAAGTGGCCAGATGACTAAAGTGTTGTCCATGTAACGGAAAAAGACAGGGCTTTCTCTTCGAAATTCTCCATGTACAAATTTGCGACCACAGGGGAGAGTGGGCTACCCATGGTGACTCCCTCTGTTTGTTCGTAGTATTCACCATTAAAAAGAAAATACGTGGAGGTCAAGACATGCCTAAAAAGTTCGGTGGTCTTCTCGTCAAACTTCTGACCAATCAAATCTACTGACTCTCTAAGGGGCACCCTTGTAAACAATGAAACATCATCAAAACTCACCACGATATCTGACTCATCAAGCCTAAAGCTGTTAAGGCGTTTAACAAAATCTATGGAATTACGGATGTGATGAGGGCATTTACCCACACAAGGACTTAATATTCCTGTCAAGTATTTGGCCAAGAAATATGTAGGGGCTCTGATGTTTCTGACAATGGGACGTAATGGCACCCCATCTTTGTGAACCTTAGGGAGTTTATAAAGTCTTGGCGGTACTGGACCTTGAGGTAGCAGTTTCTTGGCAACACCCTCCGGTAAATCCGCATCCTTGAGAAGGGCCCTCGTCTTGTTCTCCACCTTCTTTGTGGTGTCAATGATGATCTTCCAGTAGGAAACGTGATTTAGCAAGCTCTGCATCTTTTCAGTGTAGTCCTTATGGGGGACAACAACCGTAGCATTTCCCTTGTCAACAATTTCAGGGCACTCCCTCAGGTCACGAATGGCCGCCCTCTCTTTACTAGTGATGTTCGACTTCATGGGCTTGAATTTCGTCAACACACGACAAGTTTCATGATGTATTTCCTCAGCTGATTCAGGCGAAAGTTGAGGTGCAACCTGTTCAACAGCTCGACTCCCGCCTGAATCAGCTCAGGAAATACGTCATTTGTATTAATTTGATATTTATATCACCTTTACAGTATTGTTCCAATATGACCATTGCCGAGGTGCTATTCCGCTGCATGGAGAGCCTTGGGAGTAGTGGCAATTATCTTTGAAACACAGAAGCTGAATTAAAGTTTGTGACGTGGAGGGAAATCGTACTTAGACTATTCCGAGACGCCTTAATCATTAGTCTGCCTAGTAAGCATGGATGTCTGGATTCGATTCCCGGCTGCATCACAAATTTTAATTCTATGCTTCAGATTTATCATTATTGTCTTTGCCTTATTTGAGACAAAAATCCGTCTCAGGGATTGTTTATTTCTATTAATTTGCTATTACTATTGCTCATCCTCACCCAGAGGCTGTCAGCTTTATCACTACCTATGCCAGCAACACTGCCATTGGTGCCATTCTTAGCCAATCACTAGACAGCAATATCTCTCCTCTCCAGTTCTTCTCAAAGAAATTAAATCATGCTCAGAGGAAGTATTTGGCCTTTGACCGAGAACTCCTTGCCATTTACGAGGCCATCAAACACAGAGATCAAGGGCCATCCTTTCCATGTCCTCACCGACCAGAAACCTTTGGCCACCGCAATAGAAAATCCACCAGCCGATTCTCCACCTAGATGCTTCAAATACCTAGATTTCATCTCCAAGTTCACCACTGATGTTAGTTACATCAAGGGTGCTGACAACATTGTAGCTGACTTCGTCTACTGAGTTGATGCCTTGTCTTTCCTGATCAACCTCTCTAACCTTGACATTCTCCAATAAGCTGATGACGAGCTCATGCAATTAGTTTCTGACCATTCCTCCACTATCCACCCCATCTGCACCTCTTTTTCTGGGGCGATGGGCGAAATTTTGTGTGATGATTCCACGGGCAAGCTTCGCCCCTTACAGTGCGAGGTTTTCCAAAATTTGCACGAGCTTTCGCATCCTCACATCTATCCTCAACCAGACTTGTCACTGAACATTTCATCTGGCGAGATGTCGAGCGAGACTGTCAAGCTCGGGCTCGGGCCAGCACTCTGGACCAACGCAACAAAATCGCCTCCCACATTTCCCCTCCTTTGAGCTCTTTCCCCATTCCATTTCAACACGTCCATATCGACCTCATCGGCCTTCTTCCTCCAGCTGACAGTTTTCGCTACATCTTGTCGACTATCGATCAAACAACCCGCTGGGCTGTGGCCACACCTCACCGACATCACGGCAAAGACAGTGGCAAAAGTCTTCCTTCATTCTTGGGTTTCTCGGTTTGGCTGTCCCTCGGTCATCACCACAGATCAAGGCGGCCTGTTTGAATACACTCTCTAATCCGACCTTTGCCAACTCTGTGGCATCAAATGCATCCACACCACCACCAACTTCCCCCAAAGCAATGGGCCGGTAGAGCGGTGGCAGAGAACCCTTACAACTTCTCTCCGGTGCCACAAATTTACAGACAGAGGCACTTCCCCTTATTGTGCTCGGGTTACGAGCGACATACAAAGTGGACCTCCGTGGCACTGTAGCTGAATATGTTTAAGGACAATCCTTCCGTTTACCTGGCGAACTCTTCTCTCCCGCTCCCATTCCTCACTCGCCTGACCTCCCCACCCCAGTAGACTGGGTCCGTCAGCATTGCACGAGGACCTGCCCTCCACCTCCTTCCAGGCACTCCTCCGCAGGTCACTGTTCTCGAGAGCCCGGAATCTCGCGAGTTCGTCGCGCTACAGGGCGATACGGTCCGTCCTCCGCTCAGCCCTCCTCACTCGGCCCCTCGTCGGGTGCTCGGGCGCTCCCCCGACACCTTCATCTCGCTTATCAATAACTCTCCCTCCACCGTGTCGGTGAACCACATTAAACCTGCTCGTGTCGAGACCTCCTCCTCACCTCCATTCGAGGGCAATCCTCTTCCTATCGTAACGTTCGAGGAAGATTCCTCTCTTCCGGCCTCTTCGGCTTCTCCGTCGTCTCCTGCCGATGCACATCTGCATTCCCCCCCTCCTGCTCGAGTCGCCTCTGCGACTCCTCCTTCCCCCTCCTCTCCGTTAGAGGTCTCTCCACACTCTCCCGCCTCCCCCTTCAGATGCTTTGACATTCAACCTCTTCCCAAGGCCCCGGTCCTGGAATTCGAGGTTCCTATCCCTCTTCAACTCTCTTTCGACATAGCAATTCTTTTACACGAAGGCTCGAATTTCGTACTGTGTATGGCCTTCAGCACTTCGCCCCCTCCCCAGCAATGTAGGTACAAGTTACTAAAACGTTTCTCCCCCCCCCCCAACCTGCTTCGTTTAAACTGGATGCCACACGAGTATTTCTGCTCCCCTCGGGTGTGGTTAGAGTGGTACTTTCCCTCATGCCTGCAGAACTGTCAGCCTCACGCCAGCTGGTGCGTTTGTGTTTGGCAGCTCCCTCATCTCATGAACCCGAGGTTTTTGGCCCCGCTGCTCACCGCCTCCGTGGACCGTTGCCCCTGCCAGACAACTCGTTGGAGCTGTCCATCACCTGCAGTCAACCATCGCCGGCTGTCCCCCCTCCCTCCCCTTTCCTGCCCACAGTTCAACATGGGTACTCAGTATTGCGGGGGGGGGGGGGGGGGGGGGGGGGAGCTGTGTGGCAGCGATAGCTGTATTCGACCACACACTAACAATCATATCTTTAAGATTATCTCAGGCTGAGCGGCCAACAATCACTTCTCAGTCTGTGTCATGACTGTGAACTGTTGGTTCAATAAAGTGTTTTTTCTGACGTTCTCACACTGTGAAAAACCAACACCTACTTTAATATTTTTTAACTTTTTCCCCCAACTTTATTTTCCTTTTTTTTTTTTTTTCTATTTTTATTTTTCCTTATTTTCATATTTTTATTTTTCCTTGTTATTCATATCATTTCAATTCCCTCCACTCCCTCCCCACACTCCTCTACACCTCCCTTTTATCCTTTCCAGCCCCTTCCCTTCACTGTATTCATTACCGCAATTCAAATTCCTGCCTATATCAGAGACTTTACAATCCATCATGCAATGCAGAACTTCCATCCCCACCATTACCTGGCATCCTCCCCCTCCACTCCCCACCTCACTCACAGTCTAGATGCTTGTGATTGTGTGAATGTGTTCCTTTTTCTGATGACGGCCGCAGCTGAAAATTTAAGTGGTGTGAATGTGATTGTCTATTTTTCGAGCTAGTCAGCAACTCGGCAAGCCTTTAAGGTGAGTTGTTATCTATCCTCTATTACTAACATCCCAATCGGATTTTCCATTGTTAAAGTGACAGGGAATGTACAGTTAATAGTTATTGTTGTTAAGAATATGGCAGTTTGTGATGCTGTCTCAGACCATGCCAAAATACCAGTATTTTGTAGTATTCATACAGTGAAGGCAGTATTCTAGAAATGGAAGACAAAGTCGAGGAGGTTGAGAGAGGAGATATGATACTGCGAGAAGAGTTTGATAGAGCGCTGAAGGACTTGAGTCGAAACAAGGCCCCTGGAGTAGATGATATTTCGTCTGAACTGCTGATATCGTGATGAGAGCCAGTCATGAAAAAATTGTTTCACCTCATATGCAACATGTATGAGATAAGGGAAATACTCTCCGACTTCAAAAAGAATATTGTAATTTCAATTCCAAAGAAAGCAAGTGCAGACAAATGTGAAAATTACAGAACTGTCGGTTTAATAAGTCATGTTTGCAAAATATTAACACAAATTATTTACAGATGGATGGGAAAATTTGTGGGATCCGAACTCAGGGCAGATCAGTTTGGATTTACGAGAAATGTAGGAACCCGAGAGGAATACTCATATTACGACTTATCTTAGAAGATAGGCTAAGGAAAGGCAAACCTACATTTTAACATTTGTAGAGTTGGAGAAAGCTTTTGGCAATGTTGACAGGAATACACTCTTCCAAATTCTGAAGGTAGCAGAGGTAAAATATAGGGAGCGAAGAGTTATATTCAACCTGTACAAAAACCAGACAGCGGTTATTAGAGTCGAAGGGCAAGAAAGGGATGCAGAGGTTGGAAAGGAAGTAAGACTGGGTTGTAGCCTTTCCCCAATGTTGTTCAATCTGTACAATGAGCAACCAGTGAAGAAATGGAAGCAGAAATTTGGAGAGGGCATTCAAGTGCAGGGAGAAGAAATAAAAACATTGTGGTTTGCTGATAACACAGTAATTCTGTCAGAGACAATAAAGGATCTAGAAGAGCAATTGAATGGGATGAACAGTGTCTTGAAACAAAAATATAAGATGAAAATTAACAAGAGTAAAACAAAGGTAATGGAATGCAATGTCAGAAAATCAGGTGATGCTGAAGGATTTAGATTAGGCAATGAGACAGTAAAAGTAGTACATCAATTTTGTTATTTGGGTAGTAAGATAACTTCTGATGGCCAAAGTAAAGAAGATATAAAATGCAGAATGGTTGTGGGAAGAAAAGCTTTCCTAAAGAAGCGAAACTTTTTAACATACAAAATTAATTTAAATGTTATGAAGCCCTTTCTGAAAGCATATGTCCGTATGGGAGTAAAATGTGGACGATAAGGAGTTCAGAAAAAGATGATAGAAGCTTTTGAAATGTGGTGCTACAGACAAATGATGAAAATTAGATGGGTAGATCGCGTAACTAATGCGGACGTGCTTAACCAAATCGGGCAGAAATGGAGTTTCTGGCATATACTGACTAAGAGAGGGGCTAGATTGGTAGGACACATTCTGAGACATCAAGGAATTGTCAACTTAGCATTAGAAGGAAGCATGTGGGGTAAATATCGTAGAGGGAGACGAAGGGACAAACTAGTAAGCAGATTCAAAAGGATGTAGGCTGTCGAACATATTCTCAGATGAAGAGACTTCCACAGGACAGGGTAGTGTGGAGAGCTGCATCAAACCAGTCTGGGGACTGAAGACCACAACAACAACAACAACAACAACAAGAGTAATAAATTACATAAATTTATGTAAAGATTATACGTAGGCCATACCAAAAAATAGTTGGAAGCAAAGCATTTTCCTTGCAATACATAATTTAATGCAGCAGCCTTTACAACAACTGATCTAATATTTTGTTGTTCTTTTCTAATAGCTTTGAAATAAATGTCAAAATGTATAATGTAAGACTGATCCATAACTACCAAATTGACAAATAGTAGCTCTTAATCAAGCCTGCCACTCCATAACTTACATTATTCAGGCAGCTGAGTATAAGGATGTTCTTATTACCTTCTCAATTTCTTCCAGATCACTTCTTAGCTGTCCTTCTAAGGATTTGAGAGTGGCAAGTGACAAGGATTTCAGTTCTGACACTCTCCTCAGGCCATGCAAATATGGACTCCCTTGTAGAAGATCAACCTCCTTTTGGAGAGCTTTTGCTTGTGACAGAGCCTGAAAAACAAATAATTAAATTTCTTATAAAAACATTCCAGACCTTATTTTCCAGCTGAAGCAATGTGTTCTACCTGTATTTAGCCTAATTAGGTCACACATAATGAAAAATCAGGGCAGTAATGTGAAATAGGATACACTGTTATCCATCGCATGGAGGAGATATTCAAAAGAGCACTTATATATATATATATATACGAATATTATAGAGGAAAAATTCCTAACAGGAAAAATATACGTAAAAAATAGATGAAGTACACTTACCAGGAGAAGGGGCACAGGCAGTAATAGCAACAAATAAACACACAGACACACACACACACACACACACACACACACACACACACACACACACACAAATGCTAGCTTTTGCAGCCTAGCTGCTTCATCAGGCAGAAGGGAAGGAGAGGGAAAAGGAAATGATGAGGGTTTTAAGGAAGGGGGTAAGGTGCCATTCCAATCCCGGGGCAGGAAAGACTTACCTTGGGGGAAAAAATGGAGGGTAAATAAATGCACATACACCCACACATTTACACAGACACAAGTACACTTAGGCAGACATACTGTAGAACTGTAGAAAGCAAAGAAGTTAGAAGTTAGACAGAGATGCCACTTGAGGCAGAGGCTCTGTCCAGAGAACCAAGGCAAAGATGTTAAGATGGTGGGTGGGAATTCGAATTTAGCGGAGGTTGAGACCAGGTGGGCAACGGGAGGAGAGAATATGCTGAAGGGCTAGTTCCCATCTCTGGAGTTCTGAAGGATTGGTGTCAGTGGGAAGTATCCAGATAACCCGGACGGTGTAGCACTGTGCCAAGATGTGCTGGCCATGCACCAAGGCATGTTTAGCCACAGGGTGATCCTCGTTACCAACAAACACTGTCTGCCTGTGTCCATTCATGCGAATGGACAGTTTGTTGCTGGTCATTCCCACATAGAACGCTTCACAGTGGAGGCATGTCAGTTTGTAGATCACGTGGGTGCTATCGCAAGTGGCTCTGCCCTCTATTGTGTACACCTTCCGGGTTACGGGACTGGAGTAAGTGGTGGTGGAAGGGTGCATAGGGCAGGTTTTACAACGGGGGCGGTTACAAGGGTAGGAGCCAGAAGGTAGGGAAGGTGGTTTGGGGATTTCATAGGGGTGGACTAGGAGGTTACGGAGGTTAGGAGGGGGTCAGAAAGACACTCTTGGTGGAGTGAGAAGGATGTCATTAAGGATGGATCTCATTTCGGGGCAGGATTTTAGGAAGTCGTATCCTTTCTGGAGAACCACATTCAGAGTCCTCTCCAGTCCCGGAAAGTATCCGGTGACAAGAGGGGCACTTCTGGGGTTTTGTTGAAGGTTCTTAAATTGGGGGGATGAGGAAGTGGCTCTGGCAATTTGCTTTTGTACCATCCTTTCCACATCAAACGTTCCCTTCCCTACAGCTTAGGTCTTCGTGGCAAACGAGTCTGCTCCAGTCCTGAATCCCTGAACCAATACACCAATAACCTGATAACAGCCTTCACATCCCGCAGCTATCCTCCTGGCCTGGTACAGTGGTTTATGAACCAAATCGGTTCAGCCATTCTAGAGTTTTAGCGATGTTAACGAACAGCACTACTTCTTTATCTTTGTCTGTTCATATTCGGGTTCAGACCGTGTAAAGCGGACTTCACTCTTTCAAAGTATTTTTCTGAATGTATCCAACACAACAACCAAGTCATTATTGTGCATGTTTTAAAGCTAAATTTTCCTCGCAATTTTTCTATGTTTTATCACCATTTAAACCTACTCTGAACTTCCACGAATGTTGTTTGTTTGTAAATCTATCGGACCAAACTGCGTGGTCATCAGTCCGTAGCTTACAAACTACTTAAACTAAAGTAAACTAACCTAAGGACAACACAGACACACCCATGCCCCAGGGAGGACTCAAACCTCCAATGGTCCACGAATGTGACACGAACATTATCCTGGACATGTGTACGTGATTTGCCCACTCTTTCCACCCACTATTGATCCGATACTTAAGACTATCTGTTGATGCCTTCATAAAGCTACTGGGTCTAAAATACATTTAAATTAATATGGTTTATAATAAGATTTAAGTGATTCGAAGTTCACTGGGACATCTAGTATGTTTATATACGACACAGCTTATATATTTCAGTGTGTCTGTCTGTTTCTGAACATTACTACAATTTGGTGAGTTACTGTCTACTCTATCTGATATTACTATCATGGAACACATAGGATAAAAGAAAGTGCACTGATAGATTATAGTTAGCAATAATTACTAGCTATCATTCTCTACTAAGCAAAATATTTATACTATTTTGTCTTGTAATATCTTCTCAATACTGAAAAATCAGCACTTCTAAAATTCCTTAACTGTTGGTAGCAACACAAGTCTCTACTACACTTGAATTTAATTTGGCCATGACTGACTTCTATCCTCCATCTTTGGATATGTTGTTGTTGTTGAATCTATTTTGGAGACTGGCGTGATGCAACTCTCCATACAACTCTGTCCTGTGCAAGCCTCTTCATCTCTGAACAAGAATGGCAACCTCCATCCATTTGAATCTGTTTACTGTATTCATCTTTTGGTCTCCCTCGGTGATTTTTACACCAGAAACTTCCTCCTATGGTAAACTGACAATTCCATGTCATCTCGGAATGTGTTCCACCGAGTTAAAAAATGTTGAAATGTTTGTTAAGCTTAAAGGACATAACTGCAGGGTCATCAATCCCTAAACTTATACTAAAGACGACACAAACATTCTTGCCCAAGGGGGGATTCAACCCCCGACCATAGTGGCTGTGCAGTCTGTGACTGGCGTGCCACAGACCGCTCGGCCAATGTGACTGGCTGTTCCACCAAGTGATCCCATCTCTTAGTCAAGATATGTCAGACCGCTCGGCCAATGTGACCGGCTGTTCCACCAAGTGATCCCATCTCTTAGTCAAGATATGTCAGAAACTTCCCTTCCATCAATTCTGTTCAGTACCTTGTCATTAGTTACTTGATCTACCCACGATCTTCAACAATGATTTATAGCACCCTATTTCAAAACCTTATATCATCTTTTTGTCTTACTGTTCACATGTCACTCCCATACAATGTTACATTCCACGCAAATGCATTCAGAAGGAACTTCCTAAAATTTAAATTTTACTTCTTTAAAAAATTGTTTTCTTACCATAGTCATTTTGCACTTTATATCTTGTTTACTTTGGCCATGAGACGTTACTTTGGTAACCAAATAACAAAATTCATTTACTAGATTTATTGTCCTGTTACTTAATCTAATTCCTTCAGTAACACCTGACTTTCTTGCACTGAATTCCATTACCCTTGTTTTGCTCTTGTTAATGCACATCTTATAACCCCCTTTCAAAATACTGTCAATTCTATTTAATTGTTCTTCCAGTTGCTTTTACAAAGTCATTGGCAAACCACACTTCTTTTTCTCTGTGAACTTTAATTCCTTCTCTAAATTTCTACTTTTATTCTTTCACAGCTTGTTCAATTTACACATTCAATAAAATAGGGAAAAAGGCTACAATACTGTCTTCCTCCCTTCCCAAACACTGTGTTCTTTCCATGCCCTTCGATTTTTATAACTGCTGTCTGGTTTTTTTACAAGTTGTAAGGGACCTTCCATTTCCTGCCAACCTTATCAAAAGCTTTCTCTAGAACTACAAAAACTAAAAACATAGGTTTGCCTTTCCTTAACCTATCTTCTAAGATTAGTCATAATGTATTGCCTCCTGTCTTCCTACATTTCTCCTAAATCCAAACTGATCTTCCCCGAGGTCAAGTTCTATTCATGTTATTATTTTGAAACCATGACTTATTAATCTGATAGTTCTATAATTTTCACACTTATCTGCACTTTCTTTCTACGGAGTTAGACTTATTAATTTTTCATAAAGTCTGATGTTATTTCCCCTGACTCATACATCTTGCAAACAAGATGTTTCTTCGTAACTGTGTCAGGGGTCTTGTTCCAACACAGAACTTTCAAGCGCTCTGTCAAATTCTTCTCGCAGTATTGTATCTCATCTTCATCTATTTCTTCTTCAATTTCCACAGTACTGTATTCGTTTCCCTCAGACAAACCCTCTATATCATTCACCTTTCCATTCTTTGCTCAATAATGGTTTTTCGCTCGAGTTCTTGGGATCCATAGGGGTGCTTATCTTGTCTCCCAAACATTTCTTTTATTTTCCTGTAGGCGGCATCTATCTTTCCCCTAGTTATACATTCTATTTCTTCTACAGACTTGCATGTCCTATAGCCAGCTACTCTGCATTTCCTCTCAAATTCATTTTATAGCCATCTGTACTATTTAGGGAGGGGCAGTTCTCTGCCGACCGACTACGAGAACCACAGCTGAGGGATTACGACCGACACTTCCGGGGAAGAGTCCCTGGCAGCAACGCTGCGCTTCCAGGTCTTCCCACAACAGAATACTTTGTCCATCAATGTCTCCCTGGCCGTTCTCTCGAGGCTGTCATTATCTTCCTGGCTAGTACCTAATTGGTGAAGAAGAAAACTTTTAGTTGATGTTTGTTGTTTTTCTCTTGGTTTCAGAAGTTTGTTAGTTTGTTTTCTTTCCAGAAGATGATTAGTTTGTCTTGTCAATAAACACAATTTCTGTAGCAGACAGTGTCTTTCAGTTGTTATCTCCCGAAGTGAGACATAGCACACAAGATGCAGACACACACATTTTCGGGGGCCTCAGGATATGTTAAGTCTTCAAGTGACTTGTATCCTTGTATCTTCTTCTATTTTTTATACACTGCAAAATCTGAGGAGCAAGAAGTGTGGTTTTGATTACTATTGACAAACACAGGGTCTCCCCTCACGGAGTGGGTGTTCGCATTTATCGCATACAGGGACCACTTGCTGTACATTGAAAACATCGCAAGGGAGGTGGAACGTACCAATTCAAATCATACATGTAAATCATTACCTCGACCTTATCTGCGAGGGTATCCCCCTCGAATGCCAAAATAATGTCACCACTATCGATGCGATTATACTTGTGCCGTCTTTGAACACTGATACAAAGTGGACTCCTCGCTGTTCCAGATTTGCCCGAAGTTGTTCTTCAGTTTGAACCAGTGGGACCCAATGAAAAACAACTCCCTGAATCATATTTTAAGTCGGGCGAGGGGTTATAGACAAGGTGATGAGAGCAGCAGATGCGGTTTTGAAGAATATAGAGCCAGAGTGTACGTTACTCATCGAGTCAACCACCGTATTTGTCCCTCATCAAAAAAAAAAAAAAACACACACACACACACACACACACACACACACACACACAGCTGCTTGTTGGCAGTGAATATACATCTTTCTGTCCTGGTGCAAACCAGGATAGCGTGGAAAGGGTTTCACTACAAGCTGACGTGCCTGACCCTACTCCCGAGAGGTAGATAGGGAGGGAAAGGTCCGCTTACCTGATGTAACTACATTAAAAGCTCCATTACTTTTTCCAGAGACAGGGTCAACGGCAGGGTCAACACCCACATACTAATCTACGATTAATAGAAGTCTGAAGAAGGAAAATTTTATTACACAAAGGACATTAAATGGAGAAATCATATAAATACTTGGCAAGAAACCATGGGTTCCAGCATTCAAGTGCAGTTTCCTGTACTCTGAATGAGGTCAAGTAGGAAGTTGTCTACAGCCAGAACTCATGAAGCTGAACTGCGAGACCCCCCAACAGCGAAAACTTCGAAATTGTGAGCTTGTATGGAACATTCTAGTGTTTTATTGGTGGATATTTTGTTTGTTTTAGTGTTCATATGCCAGAAACTACCCGCAAAATGGCTGATAAAGCACCTTAATGGTTTAAACTCTATACAGAACAAAGTAGGCAGGAAGCAGAAAGGTGCGGGGGAACAATGTAAGGAAGAAGCAGAAAGGTTCAGAGAACAATCTAAAAATGACTTTAGAGTTAAGAACGATCATAAGCAATAAGTTAGATAATCTTACCAGTCAAACTAGTCAACGTACGACTCAGTTAGAACAGCACATTCAGGAATATCTAGAGGATAAGCTTACATAAACAAAAGTTTAAAAGTATTGAAATTAGTTTACAACAATTAAATAGGGATTATAGAGATTTTTAACGAATTATTTGGTAGCTCAAAGTATAATCCAAATTTTGAACTGAAACTACAGGAATTGATCAAACAAAGAGTGAAAGAACAGGTAAGAGCCACACAGTTACTGGCTGCTGTGGAATGTACAGATAATGAAACTAAAAAGCAGTTAGATAAGTTAAGGGAAGAACTTGAACTTACTGAACAGGAAATTTTAAAAAGGGGTTCAATTATTTTAGTTGCCATATCTTCCGATTGTATTTCTGAAGATATAAATATAGGAGTAGGCCTTAACAATATCATTCCTGAATTTTCAACCTGAAGATAAAGTTCATTCTACAGACTTTTTAAGATAATTTTCCCGGTCTTTAACTGAAAAATGGGATGACATGAAGAAAATAGTTTTTACAATAAATTATTTAAGTGTCGAAGCAGCTGATTGGACTTCTGCACATGGTAATGAATTTGTTTCTGGGGAAGATTTTAAGAGCAAATTCTGCTAATGCCCTAGAAAAACGAAAAATGGAATTCTTAGATCCAAAATATAATTCCTGGAATGTTATTAAGAAATATTTAGAGAGACATCTAACACACTCTAAGCTATTAGATGAACCTTTAGATGAAGGGTATTTAGCTAAGTCCTAGTGAGGAGATTACCTTATACTGTACAGAAAGGTATATGGTGTAACGGTTGGAATAACATGAAAGTCTCTTTTGTGTGCAGAGTGTATAGATAATTTAAATAAAAATTGGAATGAATTTTCAAAAGACAATGCGAATAAACAATCATGTAAATCAAGTACGCAAGCTGATTATCCAAATAACGAGGCTTGCTTATATGAAGTGCATAGGAAGAAACAATTTAGGAAGAATAAATTTTAATGAAATAACAGTTTTAGTAAGCAACACCATCAAATGTTCACCAATGCAAGGAATACACCTTTTATCCTTAAATGCACGAAGTCCAAATCCGTCAGTTGGTAGTACTGATGCCAACTGTCATAATACTGATTTCGGAAACATGATTTATCTCAGACCTGGTGTCAAGGTCCAGGAAATTGCAAAATAAGTTTAGACCAAAGTAAAGTGAAATTTATAGCATTTACTCATAAAATCCCTGCAAAAGACTGGCTATTACAAGAGAGTTAAAAAGAAATTCTGCCTGTAGTTAAACCTATTATAACTTGTAGGATAGATAAAGTATCTGTGGATGTCTTAGTAGATACTGGTAGTGAAGTTTTGAAGTTGCAGAGGAGCAAAGTGGCTAAGAGTGCGCAGTCTAACAGTAATTGTGAGGCTGCACAGACATTAGAAGACGTAACATCTTTGGCAATGTTTTGTTTTTGTTAGTATGTTATGGAAAAAGGACGGTACAATTGCCTCTGATACGTGACAAACAAAACTTGTTCTTGTATTTAAGATTATATCACATGTCCAACGTATAATTAATATGTACTTTTATGAGTTAAAAGGTTTACAATATAAAAGTTTAAATGAGACAGATGTCTGAATTATTAGTCGCCTCAATATGTTTCAATTTTGAGGTATTTTCCCTGTAAGAGGAAAGTTGTGTGATACCGGAGATTGGAGAGAGGAAATAATCCTCACAATAAACGTTAGGTGACCGACAAAGTAAACTTGCTTCAATATTTGAAGAATAGAGATACTGTTGTATTCGGTGGTATGGTATAAGTGAAGGACATATAAGCTGTAACGAAACAGACTTCTTATATAATTCATGTAATTCAAACTCCACTTCCAATAACGCACACTTGTGAACCACTATCTCGATGGTTCAAGTGCTTGACATCATAGGAAAGGTACAAGCAACTGACTGGGAATAGAGGACTACAACCAGAATGCCATTTCATTTGGAGTACAAACCTCATCTCTCTGTTGTTCGGCAATGCTCGCTTTCCTGTTAGACTCTTCGGATTCCCGCTGCCAAGCTTCACAAGCTGTACGAGCCTGTGCTATTCTCTCATCCCAAGAGGCCAACTTTGATCTACTACTAGCAAGTTCCTCACATAATCTTTGCATATGCACCTGAAACAAAAGCAAACTTTCAGGAAAAACTGTTGACAAATAGAAATTAAAAAATCAATTCACAAAACTCAGCTTCAATTTTACAGAAAAATAAACTTAAAACATACTTACATCATTAGATATACTGTTACCCATTGATGAACTGAGAGGAAAGCTACTGATCAGTGAGGACGAAAGGTTTCCACGACTGCCCGGTGACATATTCTGATGAGTCGTGAAATCAAATAAACTACTGGATCCAAAGCTATTTATTTTTGATGCACTACTGCTCAGTGGCATTGTAGGTGGATTTAAAAATGAACTTCCCTAGAAAAAAGTAGGGTACTTAAATTTACAACACACAACACCATACAGTCAGTATAATTAAAACTAATTGTTTAGTAACTTTGTACAAATGAAGGATCTCAGTGTATATCATAAAAAAAAAAAAAAAATCAGAACTTTAAATTTCTATCTTTCAATGTATTTCCAGATAAGATGTGTATTATTAATCGATTCTTTAGCACAAAAATCTACTCTACTTTGTTTTACACTTTTTAACATAGCAAATGAGAAGACTGCTTCAATTGCCACAAGTTTTATTCATTGCCATGCTTTCCTTTTATATTTGTCTTATTTGCCATATTTTGTTATGAAGTTTCCAAAATCTGTAATTTGGAAAGGGGGGGGGGGGAAACAACAGTCAACTTCAACATAGCAGTAAAGTTGCCTGTGGTTCTCGTTGCATAAAGCAAAGGTAATGAAATCATTGACTCGGGCAAATGTATAGGATGATTCTTACAGATATTCGTGAAATATACCATCAAATCGGTGAGTTTGAAAGGAGTCACATTATTAGTATGAGAGAATGTGATGCATCCATAGTGAAACAGCTGCTCGTGTGGGATGATGTGTTTCAGTAATGTTGCAGGTGTACACAGTAAAGGCCGCAGAACACCATGAGATGGATCAGGGTGCACCGTCTCCCTGAGAAGATTGAAACCGCAACTAAACAGTGTTGTAGCACATATCTGCATCCTCCTCAGCTCGGGTGCCATTTTATGTTATAGAGGATGACAGTCTGTTGCCATTTATTGTGGCGAGGGTTACATGCGAGCCATTTGCTACTCTGCCGCCCACCTTTTACTAATGTGCAGAAACTCGATAGACGGCAACGGTGTACAGAACAGAACAGTGTCACTGGAGGCGAGAACGGTATCAGGCAGAGTTATTGGTTGAATCCAGATTATGTTTGAAAATAATGGCCAAATTTTGTTTTGCCACAGACAGGAAGAGCAGCATCACAGTGACTGTATTGAAACGTGACATACAGTGCCAACTCGAGACCTCATGAAATGGGGTGCTATTGCTTACAACAAATTACAACTGGTTTGTAAATCACAAATGGTGTCCTGTTGTGTAACCATCTGTGCTTAACATTTACCTGTATAAGCACACATGGTTACACAACAGGACACCATTTGTGATTTACACATCAATGCCATGATTCATGGAAGAAGTTACCAGGGCTCACAGCAGGTACTGTACCTTTTACCCAGCAGGACACGTGCCCAACCAAGGTGATGGAAATGCTATACTCTGACATTTCAGTGTGCAAAATCGTAGGGGGTCAGCCAATCACAGATGTTTCTCAGGCTCTAAGTAGTTCCCGTGTTGCTTCCTGTGGCTACACACACACACACACACACACACACACACACACACACACACACTCTGTGTGCACAGGCAATAGACCTTTGCATGTTGAGGAAGTCTGCAGGGTAGGAAAGGGCCAGAAGTCTGGAAGCCAGCTTGGGGAGGGGAGAGAAGGGCAGGCGCATCTCAAAACACGAAGTCACACATCTTCTATTGTACTACTATAAAGATACACTGTATGCAATTTTCTACGCAAATATATTTAAAATAACAATAAAATTATTTATCTAGCTGTCATCAATAAACTTATTCCTCCACATATAATCATGAATCATACCCTGCTTTAATGGCCTTGATTATTATACTGTTTTCAATATAAAAGGCATCATCAATCAGTTGTGTCTTTCTGTTTATTATGCAATATATCAGGTAAATCACAGGCACAATCTAAGATGGCATTACAGTTGCTGTATACTCTAACAACATTAAATAAATTGTCAGCGGCACATTGACATAACACTAAAAGACTGGACTGGCCACAAAAATTTCACAGCTTGAAAATTGGTTTTCAAACTTTAAGCTTATTTTTGTTATTTTTATCAAAGAAAACTACACTGTAGAAAAAGAAAAGGATAAAAAAAGAAAGATAAATCTGGAAAAAAAAGAAAAGAAATTATGCCACCAGGAGGACATTAGACATACTGATAACAGCTTGAATGTCATCAGCCAGCAGGTAACTCAGCGATAATTGCCATCTGTGTGTACTCCTGTAACAGACAATTTTACAGCCGTGTGATATCAACATGTGAAGCAAAGCAGGTGCCAGGCCACGGAGTTGCAGCCAGCTTCCTACAGCCGCGTGAACAAATTTGACAGGCGTCAAAATGTAGCCTTCTGAATGATGATGAGCTCATTCTGAAGAGTATCACACATAGTTGAATTTGCTGTGTCAGTTGCGCAACAATTCTGTTTGCAATGGTCAGGTGAACATTTTCAAACCCAGAAAAAGTAATGTTCACAGAAAACCATCTCATCACACAAGAAGTTTCAATATATTACTTCTTTACTACTAATTTTGACAAAGTTGACAAACAGAGAGAGAGAGAGAGAGAGAGAGAGAGAGAGAGAGAGAGAGAGAGAGAGAGAGAGAGAGAATAGAAGTACTACCTCAAGGCTGGAATAAATAAAGAAATACCAGGGCAATGCTGGGTTTTCAGCTAGAATTCCGCAAGCATAAAATTTGATTAGAGGACACAGTGTCAAAAGATTTCCAGAAATCTAGAAATATTGACTCAATGTGTGTTTGCTTATCACTCACAACTTCATGGAAGTAAAGAGCTAGCCATGTTTCACAAAAATGAAAATTTATGAATCCATGTTGACTGTGGGTCAATAGGTAGTTCATAAGGAAAGTATATGATCTAAAATCCTGCTGCAAACCGATCTCAACGATATAGGCCTTTAATTTTGCAGATCACTCCTATTACTTTCCATGAATATTGGAATGACCTGTGTAACTTTCCAGCCTTTGGGTACGGATTTTTTGCTGAACGAGTTGTTGTATACAGTAGCAAGATATGGAGCTACTCCATCAGCATACTCTGAAAGGTAGCTATAGTTGAGTCGCCGTAAGTTGATCCCTCGCAAATGTAGCAAATCTTTCACAGCAGCTCGACACACTTTGTGTCACCAGTTGTGTTCCGCTATTCTGTAAACCTGTCTATGGCAATAGGACAGTGTACTTTTTGTCTGCAGCCATTTGCGCACGTTTGTTGTTGAAAGATTCTTGATTTGAATTCTGGAGAATTTCCTTTGTGTTCTTTGGTGAAGGAATTTCAGAAAGCTTTGTTGAGCAATTATGCTTTAACAGAGTTGCAATCCATAGCATTACCATTTTATCGTGTAGTAGAGGCATTGTTTGTGTTTAACCACTAGTATACTCTCAGTATGACCAGGATTTCTTTGCATTTTCTGCAAAATTAGATGACAGGGTTTCATTGTGGAAATTATTATAAGTTTCTTGTACTGAAGTTTGAGCTGGATTTTGAGTTTTAGTAAAAGATTGCCAGTCTTGCTCTTTACAAGAGTGATCGAACCTGTCTTTTGTACCATGATGAGTCAGGTCTTTCTTTTGTTAATTTGTTTGGCGTAGATCTTCCAATGGCTATGGATATTATTTCTCTG
The DNA here is from genome assembly GCA_026315105.1 of Locusta migratoria. Taxonomy (NCBI): domain Eukaryota; kingdom Metazoa; phylum Arthropoda; class Insecta; order Orthoptera; family Acrididae; genus Locusta; species Locusta migratoria. The sequence continues at coordinate 16,974,085 of CM048745.1, forward strand.
AATGTAAGCCCCATCTAATCTACACTCATATTGTTAGTTTCAAAAGAGCGGAGATTCTCACTCAGGAAAGTGTTAATTGAATTTATATCTGCATTTTTGAATAAATATTTTTTCATTTAATTTTTTGAATTTGAGAAATTCGATATTCAGTCCCGCAACGACAACTATGTGTTCACTAATCCCTGTGTATGTTTTGATGCTCTTTATTAACTTTGAATTACTTGTTGCTAGGAGGTCAAGTATGTTTTCAAAACTATTTATTATTTTAGTGGGTTCATTAAGTGACTGCTCGAGATTTTGGGGAACCCATTCTGTACAGTTTTGCTTGATGTTTCATGCTTACCTCCAGTTTTCAGCAAGTATTTTTGCAGAAATATTGAATCAGTTAGGTTACCGCCAATTAAAATTGTATGCTTTGGGTGCGTTTTTTGAAATTTGATCTAAGCTTGCTTTGAACATTTCTGCAATTGAATTATTTGATTCAGAGGTTACTTATTAACTTAATCAGGTTGTCAGGTGTAACGTCTAGGGACTATATACTTCAATTTTGGTACAGGATAATCTGCTTGTGACAGCAATTAATAGCTGACCACAGTGGCTGAGGGGACTGAGGCGCTCCAGTCAGGGTCTGCACAGCCACTAAGCTCGGGGGTTTGAATCCCCCCCTTGGGCACGGATATTTGTGCCGTCCTTAGTATTAGTTAGTTCATAAGTAGTTTGTAAGTGTAGGGACTGATGACCCCGTAGTTAAGTCCCATAAGCTATACAAACATTTGAACATTTTGAACAGCGATTAATATGCCACCATCTATGTAATTCTATCTATCCTTTCTGAACACAATTTGTCCCTTTGTAAAAATTTCACCTAAATTTATCTCGGGCTTTAGCCAGCTTTCACAATCTATAACAACTTGGGCTTTAGTACTACTTATTATTGCTGGGAGGTCCGGTAATTTCCCCCACTCCCCCACACAGCTATGACAACTTACTACTTGTAGACCAGTGGTTCTTAGATCTGTGATCGTCTTATTTGTGGCCCGTATCCTTTTTGTGTGTGTTCCCGAAGGCCTATATATAAAAAAAAAAAAAAAAAAAAAAAAAAAAAAAAAAAAAAAAAAAAAAAATAAATAAATAAATAATCATAATAATTACTCCACACCACACAACCTACGCTACCCATGTAGCCTTTTACTGCATGTAGTGGATGCCTGAATGAGGGATCTGCAGCCTACATGATCACATAACCGTCTGAGCCTGTAATTCAGACCCTCCACTCGGCTCTGCACCAGAAGTCCACAGTCGGTCCTCTTAAATATGCTGCAGATGGTGAGCTCTGCCCTCGTCTTTCAAACAAGACTAGCAGTCTTTACCACTTCAGATAGCCCCCCAAAACGGGAGAGAATGTCTTCAAATACGTGTGTATCATTGGTACCACCATGAGCAACAAACTGCAGTTGGCTGCAGCCCCTACTCTTCATTGCATTCCACATCTGGAATCATTCCACCCAGCATGTACACTGGCCTCATTACCCTCCATTCCAACCTAAAAAATTTTTGTAAATCTTAAGGGAATTATCTGCTGTGGTTAACATTTCCTAGACTTGCAAACTGCTTTGACTTATGCTAAGGACAAAACACACACACACACACACACACACACACACACACACACACACACACACACACACACATCTGAGGGAAGACAGCAACTTCAATAGCAAGAAACCACACACTCCGCAGCAAGGCATCTTTAGAGCACTCGGCCACTCTGCTGTGGCCCCAGCCTAACATTGTGGCTCCGAACTACAGTAAACTCACCCTCTGTGACAGCCCCGATCTTGTAGGCGGGAAGATTACCTCAGGACAAGCGACGCCGTCCAGCTCAGGAATGTTGTGCAGCACAGATAGAGCATCAAACCTGTCGATAATACAAAGCGAGAAAACCTCTCGATCTCTGCTCTGGGAAGTCTTTTGCTGTCAGCCACGCCGCGGGGTGACCTCCCACACGACCGCAGGTGAGGTGTCCGCCTCACTGCACGTAGTAACGAGACTCTCCACGGCAACAGGCCGATCGGTGGACGTGATGGACACGATAGACGTCCATTCAGTTTCCACAGCCGGTCCACGATGACAGTCACCTTGGACTACAGCCACCACTTGTGCACCTGACACTGAAAGACTGAAGCTGGGTCGGTCGGTTTGGGGTTTTAAAGGGATCGAACCACTATGGTCATCAGTCCCTTTTCCAATCACAGAACCGACATAAATTATCGCTAAAATAGGACATATCGTTCTAAACTACATCAACCCGTAAATGGAAGATGTCAGAAATAAAAGAAGCAAGGGAAGAAACAAGAGATTTAAAAGAGAATAAAAGAGTGTCTAGGCTGGGTGTTCACAGAAATTAAAGTAGAACATCCAGCCACTCTGTAACACATTAAAATCACCTGCCTAAAAATATTAAGCAAGTGCAGAGAAAATAGATAAAGCATACGCAATAAACATCAGATGGAATTATATAATCCTCTATTATGAATAAAATTTAGAACAGAATCAGCCGCAGAGGCATTGTCACCTAAAACGAGGTTTAAGGAGTCAGGAACATTAACAGTCCACCTGTGAGTGGCAAAATTGGGGCATTCCGGTAAGATATGAGCGACTGTCAAAGGTGCACCACATCGACAGTGAGGAGGGTCCTCGAGACGGAGAAGGTGACCGTGCGTAAGCCAAGTATGGCCGATGCGGTGTCAGCAGAGGACAACAGAATTGCTGCGAGGATTCTGCATAGATGACCTCCACATTCGTTGCCTTCTTTATTAATCTCAATTTCTTGGGCATCCAAAGACCAAGCACGCAACTGCGTAACATCGAACGGAAGTCAAGAGCTGGGATACCCATATCCAGGGTTGGTTTATGGGTAGCCTCTTTTTCTAACCTGTCAGCCATCTCGTTTCCATCCATCCCAACATGCTCTGGTGTCCAGAGAAATACTACAAACCGCCTACAACAGTCGATGTCGTATAGAGACTCTTGCATAGCCTTAATCGAGGGATGGTGAGGAAGCACTGATTGCGGAAAGCACTGCTTAGGGAGTCAGTTCAGATGAGGAAAGATGCCCCAGTATGTGATCGACTGCACGAAAGATGGCTACCGTCTCAGCACTGAATACAGTGGAATCATCCAGAAGAGAATGCGGTTCTTTATGTTCTGCATGCAGATATGGGAAGTCGACACAACCATCTGCCATCGAGCCATCTGTGAGGATTACTGTGGATCCCTGGAACTCATCTAGTGTTGACAGGAATTGCCAGTGAAGTGCAGATCGTTTGGAGTGATGTGTCAAGTACAGCTGAAGTAGAGATCGAGGTATACACCATGGTGGCATACCCGACTCGAATTCGAACAGGGACGGTAGGAAAAAACACTCAAATTTACTCACAAGAGACCGAACACGGACACTAACCGTCTAACCCGATCTCGGCTGCTTTTCTGGAATAAGGAGTACTCTGTTTGGAAAAAGGAGATGGTGGTTGGGATGAGTAGGCATACCACAGATGTGAGCTGTGTAATTCGCCAGCAGTTGTTGCCATCTGATTTGTAGAAGAGGCACCCCAGCCTCCACAAGGAGACTGTCTACAGGACTTTTTCTGAAAACCCTTGTTGTGAGCCCAACTCCACAGTGGTGGATAGGATCCAACATCTGCAGAGCCGAGGGTGATGCGGAACCATATACTGTCCAAATGTGACAGAACAAGGGCTTTGTAACAGCGCAGCAAGGTACTGTGATCTGCACCCCAAGTGATACTGCTAAGGCACCAGAGGGCATAGAGGTACTGCCAGCACTTGTGTTTAAGCTGGAGAATTGTGGTAGCCATGTTAGATGATCGTCAAATTCTAGTCCTAAGAAAGGGTGAGTTTCCACTTCATTGAGTAGTTGGTCATTAATATAAATCTCTGGATGTGGGTAGATCGTCCAATGCTGAAAACAGTGCAGAATGTACGTCTTGGCGGCCGAAAACTTGGGAGAGGGCCCACGTCTGCACCTCGTGTCTGGCACCCTACAGCTGGCATACAGCAACACACATGCTAAAAGAACTAAAATATATGCATAAGTCGTCAGCAAACAATGAAGGTGATACTGACGACCCAACTGCTGCTGCTGCTGCTAGACCATTAATGGCAACTAAAAACGGGGATGGTTAATACTGAGCCCTCTGGGAGCCCATTCACCTGGGTATGTAATGAGCTATAGAACGCTCTGACCTGTACATGGAAGGTAGGTAGAGTTAAAAAGTTTTGGATAAAAAGTGGGAGTGAGCCCTAAGTACCCACCCCTGTAAGGTGGTAAAGATGTGGCATCACCAGGTTGTGTCATATGCCTCTGACAAATGAAGACAGCAACCAAATCTGATGTCGAGAAAAGGCTGTCTGGATGGTGGATTCAAGATTCAAGATACCACCTCGGCACGGAGTCAGCAGGCCCCTGAGAATCGAGCACCCAACACAACCGCCGGCTTACCACACATTCTAGCAATTTCCAGCGGACATTTGTAAGGCCAATGGGCCGATTACTGTCCACATCGAGCGGGTCTTTATCCGGCTTAATTACCAGAACAATGGTACTTTCTCGCCACTGTGACGGAAAGACACCTCCGCTCCAGATGCGATTAAACGAGGCTAGAACATGTCACTTAGAAGCGTCAGATAGATACTTTAACATCTGATTGTGGATTCTGTTGGACCCTGTGGCAGTGTCAGATAAGTGGGTAAGGGCACTGATAAACTCTCATTCACTAAACGGAGTGTTATACACATCAGTGTGGCGTGTGGTACATGAGAGGGGTTTGTGTTCAATCCACTGTTTCAGCGTGTGGAAAGAGGAAGGCCTCTTAAACTTCTAAAAATGCGTGGAAAATTTGGCATACACTACATATAAAACTGACTTAGTTTCTGTTCTAATAGATCAGTGAAGCAGGAAATTTTGGAAAAGTCTTGAAACAGGCATTACAGTGATATGCAAATTTGAAATCTTTGAAGAATGTACACAATTATGGTCAACAAATTTGATCTCTGACCTTTAATATCTCAAAACAAATGTAACTTCTAAACTGACAGAAAAAATTGTTTCTTCTGGTTGAATACTAAGAAAATAAATGAATTCTTAAGATAAGTGAAAGATGCTCAACATTTCCTAACTACCTCATGGGTATATAAAATCCCGTGTAGTTGTGGCATGGTATATTTAGGGACAACAAGCATTAGTACACCCTTAATGGAACACAAAAAGGAATTGTCGTATGGGACATATCAACTTATCAGCAGTAGCAGAACATGTATTTCAAAATGGAGATCATGAAATAAAATTTGGTGATACGAGCGTGCTAGCAAGGACTTCGCACTGTTATTCACATATGTACAGAGAGGCTATTGAAATCCACAAAAATCAAAACAATTTTTATAGAAAAGAAGAAGGTTTAAAATTGAACAAGATATGGCAGTCGACTTGGCACCAATCATGTGACATTTGATTACTTGTAATCGAGAAAAGTGACAATAATCACAGATAGTTGCATAATCATCAGCATGTGACGTATGGTGGAGCCCACTGTCTGCTCTATATAAATGGCAGCTCCATCACCTAGAAGCCAGTCAGAAGATGTTGTCCGCAGTTGACAACGAAACGTCAGGGGGAAGTAGTTTTACCGAGAGACCACAGCAATTTAGCCTGAATGCTTTTACTGATGACTGTCAAACAGTATTAAAAGGCTGCATTACAATGTCAAAAATGAGAAATCGGCCATATTAAGAGTTTGAGGTGACAAAAAACACTATGCCACGGATGCACACTTGCCCCTATGTTCTTTAAGATCTACCTAAAGGAGGCACTTAAATCCTGGAAAAGGATATGCTGAGGAATGGGTATCCCCATAGATGATGAGATCTTGTTCACTTTTGCTGACGACCAAGTATTAGTAGCTGGAGATGAGAAGATGCTAAAAAAAAAAAAAAAAAGTGCGCAAAACAAAACATATCATCTACCGCTCAATATCAATTATTGAAAGTATCACAATGTACAGCACAGAACTGTGTGAACAAACTCAAAGGCAAAAAGAAAATTTACTAGCAGTTGAGGTAGATTTATGGAGACGGAATTGTGGATACTCCAGGCTCAATCATGTGAGAAATGATAGGATCAGAGAGAACATGAAAGTAGAAAACACAATCCTACACTGCATAGAGAGAATCGCCTGCTCTGTTATGGTCATTTGCAATGTATGCCAGACACAAGCTGGTCAAAAAGGATATGGAAATGCAATCCTCGTCAAAGAAGAAGAAGGGTTGTCAGATCTGGAAGATGCTGGAAAGATGATGTCAGTGAAGCAATGACAGCTTAAGAAGGAGACTGGAACAACTGTAATCGATGGATATTGGGATGCAATAGGCAGTAACAGCCATAGAAACCTTGCTTGATATATAATAAATATGACAAATAAATGATAAATGATAAATATGTATCAGGTATATTTACTATGCCTTAATACTGGGAATGAACATTTAACACTGTTTGTGCCTCTTTTGGTGAGAGTAAATGCATTAGACCTGTTCCTGCTCTCATATCAATGTTATTAAGTCACGTTTCTCAAGGCATACACATGAAGGTTATAGGAAGATAACTGAAACCTCATTAGTTTCTTCATAAATGTTCAAAAAACACCCACACCACCAGTGACCTTCATTTGTGCATGCAACTAACACTGAGACGTCAATGTATGAGTCTCAGTGGGTTCTATTTAGGGCTATATTAATGATGACTGGCAAATTGCAGAAAACTTCTGTTTGGATATCGTTATGGTCAGTGGGAATAATGCAATATAACTTGTCAGTGTGATTATATGCGAGTTGTAGGTGCCATCAACAATGGCTTATGCTGCAAGTCTCTTAAAGATAAGACTGCACACACTTTGAAACCACCCCAATAGAAAGTTATGTTGGCACAATTATTGGGATGTAGCACTATCTGAGAAGTAGTACTTGTACTCGGGTCTTCTATGAAAAAGGGATCTCTTGAAGCTAAGCAAGTGAAATAAATTTCACAGTTTTTTGGATGTCTACAAGAAACAAATAGATGAATCATGGCATGTAAATTCTCAAATATTGTGGCGCAAAACATCCAAAAATACAAAAAACTTGGAACTTGTGCAATGTTTCTGTACTTAAATAATGACTGCCAGGTACAGGCTTGCTGAAAACATTGATTATGAAGAATGAAATTATGGCAAAAATTTTACTGTATTTGCTCAAATATAGAGTGCACATTTATCCCAAAATTTTGCTTACAAAATCGCGGTGCGGCCTATAATCTAGGTTCCATAGATTCCCCCCCCCCCTCCCAAAAAAAAGCACTCCTTTTCCCAAAGTCATTAGTTTCAAAAATGTTACAGTAACTTTTTCTCAGAATAGCATCTATGTTTTTGTACACATTCACGCAAACGGCACGGCAATTCATGAAAATCGATATTTCAATATAAATCGAATGGTGTTATTCTTTACCACAGCCAACCGTAGCAGACAAATGTTTTTAGCACGTCTGCACGGCCTTAAACAAAGGCAGTACGATTCAGACGCTTCCTAAGCACAGAAATGATTTTAATTTGATGTAGACAACGAAGCTATTCTTCACGCTAAAGGTTTAGTGTCTGTCGTGAGAGATCTTACTGTGATGTTTATGACGGTACCGTACCGTAATGCCTACACAGCGAGCAGTGATGGGAGGTTAAGGTACTGGAACAACTGATTTGTTTAGTTAATACCGATGTTGAGTTCAAATACTAAATTTTAAAATAATGTATTTTACTACGACCAGATTCACTAGTTAGACATTTGTTGGGGGTAATTTCTATGACACAATGTACATGGTCCTTGCGGCTATTTTGCAGCCTTTCAACTGAATCATTTCTATTGTAACAGCAAAACCACAGTTCCTGTTTATGAATTACAAAATCAAACAAGTATTTTTCTTGATGGGGATATTTATAGCTTAGCCCTCGAAGTGCACAACGAGTCTTGGAACATTTTAATAATTTGTCCTCACTTACACACTAGCGTCGAACTTTTTTCGTCAGCGTCAAATTTATGTCCAACTTCCCGCTTTCCATGTCCGTTACTGTAACTGGGCAACGTGAAGCTTACATTCCCTGGTGTAACTTGTACGTTCTTTTCCTGCTACCACAAGCCAAAACATCATGAACACACACACACACACACACACACACACACACACACACACACACACACACACACACACACACCATAAAAACGTGATATTTCCGCAGCATACACCTACGCTATTCAACACTTGAAACACTTGGTTTGGCTTCCCATCACTTTGGGCACCTGGATCGGCCTGTCATCTCACTTTCTTATTCGTTGATTTACAGTTTTCCATTTTGCTTTGAGTTTACTAAAAATAGACCATGATTTAGTTAACATTGTGTTTCTGTTTACAAAAAAAGTTCGTTATACAATAAATCTTTAAATGTAGGCCTGTCGCTGTTCCCTGCAATCTTCATAACTACTGGACGAATGCGGTTTTCACAGGAAACATAAGAAAAGTTTTGGTCAACATATAGGCCTAATTTTATCAAAATCGGATCAGGGGAAAAAAAGATATCGCAATTTTAAATGTTTTCAGTACCGTCATGTCTGTTTTTTCAACTATTAAAAACCTCTTATCTCCAAAACTACTTCACGAATTTGCATGGGGTTTTCACAGGTAACTTGAGCGTAACTCTGGACAACATATAGACTTCGTTTTATAAAAATCAGATCACAGAAAAAAAGAATATTGTAATTAGATATATTTTATCAACTACCGTCAAGTCTTCCTGTCTCTGTGGACACGTCTATCTCCTAAACCACTTGACAAATTTTTACGGGGTTTTCACATGTAAATTGAGCATATAGTGCGGTTACATAAAGGCTTCACTCATTAAAATCGGATCAGAGAAAATAAAGCTATCATAATTTAATCGTTTGCTTAAAAGACATCGTGTATGTCTATTTGTTGAAGGTAATCTCCAAAAGTACTACATGAACTTTTATGGGTTTCCACAGGTAAATTGAGAATAGTTTGGAGAGTAACATAGGCTTAGTTTCATCAAAATTGGATCAGAGGAAGAACTGATATCGTAATTTGAAGTTTTTGTGTATACTATGCTCATAAGTATGGTGTAGTACAGCAAATCTCCAAGAATACTACACAAACTTTCATAGGGTTTCATAGGCCAACTGAGAGTACCTTTGGGCAACATATAAGCTTCATTTCATCAAAATCGGATAAAGGGAAGAAAAATATCGTAATTTGTAGTTTCTGATGTATGCTATGCATGAAATGCAGCGTAGTATAGCAAAGACCCGATAGAGGCGCTGTTACTAACACAGTATACCAAATAACTAATAGATGGCGATGCTGCATTATTTATTATCATAACTAAAGTGTAATATACTGAAACAAGAGCTATGATTTTCCTTACGGCAGTGGTGTAGTGTATTGATATTGGTAACAACTGTTGAATCCTTTTTGAAAAATCAGTCACATACAATGAGGGGAATAATTCTTAGTGTTTACAGTGAAATAAATAGTCCATGTTCTTCCGATCAGTAAATTAATGATCCCTCTAAAGCGAATATTTTGTTGCCAATGTTAACATACTAAATAGCTGCCACTGAAAGTAAAATTGTATCCTGCTTGCCTTGCAATGCCATGGAAAGTAAAAAATTGCTTCCTTCCACGGGTATCATTAGAATTTAAAACATAACGACTTTCCTTCTCGTCTATCGATGTTGATGTTTTCATTTACATAGAATTCTTTTTAAAAAAAAGAAGAACAGGAATTTATGTTGTTTCCTTTCTGATTTCGGTGTGTACTTATTACATCTTGCGTCCATTCTGTTTAGGAATGCCTAGAAAACGGTGTACAACAGTACACAACAAACAGAGGTCCTCTTAGTTACGTAGTGCACCAAAGAAATAATAGTTGGCCCTGCTGCATTTCTTAACTTTATTATTTCTTTTTGATGGTTGTGCCGTAGAACAGCAGAGAACCACTAAAGGTGCTGTTGGTTTTGTAGTGCTGCAAAGAAACAATACATGATCATGTTGTGCATATTCCCTCAGCAACAGAAGTATTTTGAACAAAACCTCCTTGATTTTGAATTAAGAGCCGCAATCTTATGTCTGCAAATACAAACAAACATTGAACAGCGAATTGCTGATTACACTTTGTATTTTCACAGCTTAACGACATCTTTGATTCTTTTGACAGGGGACATTTGAATTTAAATCATAACGACATTCCTTCACACATATTGAGGCTCTAATTTACATAAGAATTCTTTGCAAAGAAACTGGAATTTATGTAGCTCCCTTTCTGCTTTCAGTGTATTCTCATTACATTTCAAGTGCATTCTGTTTAGGAATGCATCGAAAACGCCATAGTACAGGAAAGGCCAAAGGCTACGTTAGTTACATAGTACACCAGATAACTAATTATGGCGTTGCTGCTCTTTTTTCCATTCTCATAACTATGGTGTAATACACGACAAGACAGGGTATAATTTTACTTACATGGGCGGCGTTGTGTGCTGTTGTTGGCAATGGCTGTTGAATGCTGTTTCAAACATCAGTCACGTAGAAAAGGGAAATAATTATTTATCTTACAGATGCAATCAATAATTTATGCTGCTCTGGTCAGTAAATTAATCATCCTCCTGAAGCGAATAGTTCGTTGCCAAAGATAACAAATGAAATCGCAGCCACTGCAAGTAAAGTTTAGCCCAGGCAGGACACACAAATTATTTTTTTTCTTCCTAGCTGTATCCCATATGTTTTTTAATGTCATGGAAAGATAAGAAGTGCATCTTTTGACGGGTATAACCACTAAATTAAACATAGAGTAGAAATATCTATGGAGTGAGCATTGGATTCTGTGCACCTTCTCAACATTAAGCTGGAATTACCACGTTATATTGAAACAAATCCAGTCTTTCCACAAATTTATTTGCTCCTACGATTGGTTTGTACCGCATTGGTTGCAAAGAAGCCCCACCTCCTTTTAGCAGAGCAACCACGTAACATGAAATAATATCTAAATAACTTTGTCACAGAATCAACAAGTAAGTTGAGGAAGTGTTGCTAAAAGTGCCAATCACACATAGTCATCCGTCTTAACTGAACAAAAAAGGACCAAGATAAAGTCATCGATTAGTAGATTTTTCCCAATATCAGGTGAGGATAGAAAATCTGTTCTGCACATCTGAATGTTCACTCCAGAGATATTTCTGCTCTGTGCCTGCCACTAGAGATGACGTACACACGCAAGTGACAAACTCATCATAAACCTCCCTGCTTTCATAATTGTTCATTACAATATTGTGATTAAAATTTGTAATTTCTTACTTTTGGCGCGGACAACATTAAGATAGAGAAAGACGTCTTCTTTTGCAGAGAGAATTGTAATTTGAGTTATAATCCGATTTTTGAATATGTAGTTCTATTACGCAGGATCGATTTCAACTTCGTGCTTTACGAAGTAATCACTGCAGGATGTGGCGACATCTATTAGCTGAAAGAGGGGTCAAGATCACTTTTTGTATGGAAACCTTTATGAACATTCATTGTTTTCGACAATGAATTCTACTTAAATTTCACATCTTGGCTAGAAGAACTGAGTTTATTGACAGATAAATCCAACATGGATTATGTTTTTGCTGAACTAGGTCCGGAACCCTAAAGAAACCATGATATACACAGGTCACTGTTTAACAACCGTTGCGAAGCACAGGCATATAAGCTACTAAATAAAATAAAAAATTTAACCCCCTATAATATTGTGTCAGAAGCTTAGGTGCAGCCTATATTCACGCAAATTCGGTGCTTCCTACACAGATATCAGTTCCAGTGACTAAGCTGGTCTTGTAACATCAGCTAACATGGATTTGCCATGCAGTTATTGCAAATGGCTGAAAGTAAGGGGAAACTACAGCCGTTACTTTTCCCGAGGACATGCAGCTCTACTGTATGAATACATAATGGTGGCACCCTCTCAGGTAAAATATTCCGAAGGTAAAATAGTCCCCCATTCGAATCTCCGGGTGGGGACTACTCAGGAGGATGTAGTCATCAAGAAAAACGAAAAAGGCATTCTACAGATCGGAGTGTGGAATGTTCTAGCCCTTAATCAGGTAGGTAAGTTAAAAAATTTGAAAAGAGGAATGGATAGATTAAAGTTAGATATGGTGTGGATTAGTGAAGTTTGGTGGCAGGATGAACAGGATTTCTGGTCAGGTGAGTACAGGTTTATAAATACGAAATCAGTTGGTGGTAATGCAGGATTAGGTCTGACAATGAATAAGAAAATAGGAATGCAGATAAGTTACTTTTAACAGCACACTGAACACAATTTCGTAGCCAAGATAGACACGAAGCTAACACCTACCCAGTACAAGTTTATATGCCAACTAGCTCTGCCGATGATAAGGAGATCGAAGAAATTTATGAGGAGATAGAAGAAATTATTCAGACCATTAAAGGAGAAGAAAACTTAATCATGATGGGGGCTGGAATTCAGTAGTAGGAAAGGGAAGACAAGAGAAGAACACATAGTAGGCGAATATGGACTGGGGAAAGAGTATGAAAGAGGAGATCGCCTGTTAGAATTTTGTGCAGAGCACAATTTAATCATCACAAACACTTGGTTTAATCATCATGAAAGAAGGATATACATGTGGAAGAGACCAGGAGTCACTGGGAGGTACCAGATTGACTTTATAATGGTGAGGAATAGATTTAGAAACCATATCCAGGAGCAGATGTAGATTCTGTAGAGACTGGAAAAAGGTAGAAAATTAAGGATATGGAATCTGGACAAAATGAAGGAACCAGTGTAGGTTGAGAGTTTTAGAGGGAGCATTAGGCAAGGATTTTCTCAAACGGGGGAATGTAATATAGTAGACGAAGAATGGATGGGTAGGCCAGAGAGAGAGAGAGAGAGAGAGAGAGAGAGAGAGAGAGAGAGAGAGAGAGAGAGAGAGAGAGAGAGAGTAGTGAAGGATGTAGAGGATCATATAGACAAAAGGACAAAGCTTAGTAGAAATCCTTGGACAACACAGGAGGTACTGACCTAAATTAATGAAATTAGAAAACATAAAAATGCAGCATATCAAACAGGAAAATGGGAGTACAGATGTCTGAAAAATGAGGTTGACAGGAAATGCAGACTGACTAAGCAGGAATGGCTTGCGGAGAAATGCAAGACCGTAGAATAATGTATAACTAGGGGAAAGATAGATATCGGATACAGGAAATTAAGAGAGACATTTGGAGACAAGAAAAGCTGCAGTATGAATATCAAGAACTCGGATGGAAAACCTGTACTAAGCAAATAAGGGAAAGCTGAAACATGGAAGGAATATATAGAAGCTTGAAGGTAGTACTCTAGAAATGGAAGAAGAAGTAGAGAAAGATGACATATGAGATACTATACTGTGAGAAGAATCTGACAGAGCACTAGAAGGTTTGAGTAAAAACAAGGCCGCTCGAGTAGATGATGTCCCCCTGAACTGCTATTATCATTAGGAGAGCCAGTCATGAACAAATTGTTCCACCTGGTATGCAAGATGCATGAGACGGGGGAAATACCCTCAGACTTCAAGGAGAATATAGAGATTCGAATTCCTAAGAAAGCAAGTGGAGACAAATGTGAAAATTACCGAACTATCAGTTTAATAAGTCATGGGTGCAAAATACTAACACAAATTATTTACAGACAAATGGAAAAACTGGAGGAATCTGACCTTGGGGAAGATCAATTTGGATTTAAGAGAAATGTAGGAACACGTGAGGCAATACCCACTTTACGGCTCATCATAGAAGATAGATTAAGGAAATGAAAAACTAAGTTTTTAGCATTTGTAGATCTGGAGAAAGCTTTTGACAATGTTAACTGGAATACACTTTTTCAGATTCTGAAGGTAGAAGGGATAAAAGAGTTATATGCAAGGGTCGCAGGAGTTCCCCAATGTTGTTCAATTTGTACACTGAGCAAGCTGTGAAGGAATGCACGTGCGCGCGTGCGTTCATGTGTGTGTGTGTGTGTGTGTGTGTGTGTGTGTGTGTGACTGAGGAAGGCCTAAAAGGCCGAAAGCTACAATGTTGTTGTCTTATTTGTGCCTTTCTGCGGCTCATCGGACATCTCTGTGGCGAGTAAGCAATCTACCTTTCACAAAAATATTTTCTGAATAAAAATAAAGAATGGAGAGACATAAGTTAATGCTGATACTTGATGAATGAATACCTTTCGTTTAAAGCAAAAATGAAGGAAAACTGTCGGATAGAACAACAAACTGACTGTAGTTTACAGCAAGGATATCCCCATAAGAAATAAACAGAAGGAAATAGTGTTTGGGTATAGACAAAGGAAGGCGAGAATTATGTAAATTCTGATACTTTATGATAAATCTGTGGATGAATACCTTTCCGTTAAAAGAAAAATGAAATCGGCCGGGTAGTTTCGACTGGCCAACTGAGTTTAGTTTTGTAGATTCTTTTAATATACAAGATTTCCCACACATTATGTCTTACTACATTTTATGCCATTTTCTTTTAAGTCCCATGAAAAGCATAAAAATGGGGTTCTACTATATTCATTATCATTGCATGTCTCTTTCAGATGTGCATTTCTACACATGCACACCTCAAGCATATTTGCTTAGTTCTATCGATAAACACAAACACTGCACGTCGTATTTAGAATTTAATGAGACTTTCGTGTGACATGTTATTGGTACACAGAACAATAGCTGATACTGGCCTGCCTAACTGTACATTGTTAACACCATATTTTTAATAATAATTTTTTTTCAGTGATTTATGTTACACTGTTACAGTCTGAATAGAATTTATGTTGCAATAATGCAACACATTACTGAACATATTAATAAACATCACCTCCCATAGTAATCCCAACTTGACTTTTTACTGTGCAGTACAGTGTAACATGAAGAAGCATACATATTTTTTATCAGTTTCAAAGGTGACATGTTTGAAGATATTATAAGTAAAATGTCATTGTGCCTTTCTTCCAGGAGTGCTAGTTCCCAAGAGAATGTTCATGAAGTTTGGAAAGTAGGAGGTGAGGTATTGGCAGAAGTAAAGTTGTGAGTACGGACCGCGAAGTGTGCCGCAAAGTGTGCTCAGTGGGTAGAATGCTTGCCCGCGAAAGTCAAAGGTCCCACATTTGAGTACTAGTTAAGACACACAGTTTTAATCTGCCACGAAGTTTCACATCAGTGCACAAATTCGAATGTTCAAATGTTTTTTAAGCTTATGGGACTTAACTTCGGGGTCATCAGTCCCTAAAGAGAACACAAACATCCACACCCGATGGAGGATTTGAACCTCTGGTGCAGGGGACCGTGCGATCAGCAACCTGGCGCTCCAGACCACTCGGCTACTCCCACGCGACCTATCAGTGTATATTCCACTGCAGAGTGAAAGTTTATTCGACGTCGAGGCAAAGGTCCCAGGATTGAATCCCAGTTCCGGCACACAACATTGACCTTAATTGTGTATGTTCTTTGAATATGTCAAAATTTAATGTAATTGAAAAACTTGTTTTGAGATCTTTCAAAAAATGTCTGGTTCATGTTGTGGTTTGGGATTTTTAAGGGGACTAAACATCATGGTCAACAGTTTCCTGTTCCCAATTTAAGATAACACAGCAAAACACAGAACATAGTAAGATTTACTGCTCAGCACCCAGAGAGAAAATGCCCAAGGTGTAGAAAGTGGCAACAAAAGCTACAATGAGATGACATAAGAGGGGAAACACAGGAGTTGTGCAAGCGGTTGACTTAAGATGATAGGATACTGGGACTAGAAGTACTAAAAACATCCAGTCAGAAGCAGGAGAGACTACACAAAAGTGGGAAAAAGCCACTGGAGGGGTTGGAACTGGAGAGATCAGGCTAAGGTACCCACCAATAAATAGATTGATAAAAACCACAGCCTGGGGTGACCACACTTGCCTAGACTGAACACTGTGTTCCGAGTTGACCACACCGAAGGGTTTTCAGAAATCACTGGTCAAGGGCTTGCAAACCACTCAGGGAGTCACTACAAATAACTATCGACTCCCCGGAGCAGACTCAGAGATCTTCAAGGACCCGACAAGTTCTGCAGTCAACACACAACTCCCACAGGTCAGTGAATGTTGTTTGACATGTTGATGATGGGCATAGGCAGCATAGGCATACCCAGCACGGACATCAACAAGGGAACTGTCTGTGTACGCAACTTCTGCACCACGGAAGGAATCAAGAAATACCTGAAACTGGCGACGGAGATTCAATGGTGCAACAGAGGCTTTCGAGTCACGGGGCAAGTCGAACTGAAGCTGCAGGCGAGGAATGGTACAACGAGGGTTACGGAAACGGTAGTGAAAAGGGGAAGGGACTCGAGAGACGAAGGAAGGGAACGAACACAAACTACAATCAGGAGACCTGACCTCGGTCATCGCTGTGGGGAAGGGAGTGCAACAGCTGGGAAGAGATGCCTGCGATTCGGGTGGTGAGGTAAGACACGAATATGAGCAACATACAAAGCCAGCAGCTGTTGCCGGTGAAATCACAGGGGGGGAACCCCAGCTTCAGCAAGGAGCCTCGGAACTGGACTCATAAAGAAGGCCCTCGTCACTAAATGGATGCAACTATGGAGAATGGGGTCCAGGACCAGCAACACAGATGGAGCTGCAGAATCAATCGTGCACCATACTGCCGTAATCCAGGTGTGACTGAATAAGGGCCTTATACAACTGCAGAGGAGTGGGGCAAGCAGCTCCTCAAACAGTGTGGCTGATGCAGAGAAGAATACTGAGACTGTAGTGTTAAGTCCGTGTATCTCTTCCTTTTAGGACACTACAAAATATATATATTACTTATGTCCTTACATTTTGCTTCGTATGTGTCTGTTATTGAGTGTGCTCCTAGGAGAATGAGGCCCAGCTAGTCTGTTCCTCAACCTAGCAGCTTTTTCTTGATATTACAGGCATCAGACACTCGTATCAAAAGTTGTTCAGGACGAGAGAGTAGCACAAAATGTTTTTTCAGTATTATACTAATCTTCTTATAATAAATTAAAGTCGAGAGTAATTAACAAATGACAGTACTAATTTATTGTACTGCAGAATAAAATCCCATAATCAACGACTTATAATTATACAGAGACACATATTACAAAATAGGTTCAGTTCCAGTCTCTATTAGTGTCTCTCCCTTTCATTACAACAATGTCCATAACTGAAGTAGCAAAGTCTTCTGTATCTCTTTGACTTTTTAGCACGGAACACTTATTAAGCCAAGGAATCCATGCTCTCTTCTCTGTACCACTTATTCATCACAGGTTGGTAAACCTGCGTAATCACTCTTCTTACCACAGTAGATGTCACCAGGTACTCTCACCTAGGAAGACTGAAAACCCTAGGCAGAATTTTGTCCTCTGCTATTCTAAATCTCTAATAAATATGGTTGTCTTAAGTCAGTAAGCAGGAATGTAGTGTCACTTGTTACACTACAAGATGTTGCCAGCATTTTTGTCTCAGCTGACGAAGGTGTGGTACCCAAGTCAGCCGGGCATCGAAGAGCACATCTAAGAAGCTGTGTGTCCCCACGATGCAAAGCGGTTCGTCATTCAGGTGATCCACCCGATGGCGGTGAAAGTGCACAACTTGGGGTTTCTGTGCCGAAATTTGGAAACCGTGCGAATAGCACAGAGGCCCAAGACTGGGCCTTTCAGATTCCCCCCGCCCTCTCTGCACCCGCCACCAATGCTACCTGAGCTAAAGTACAGGCAAATGTCATCGGCAAACGAAGAGGAATAGACCGATGTTCCCACCGCTGCTGCAAGACTGTTAATTGCAATTAAAGATAGAGGTACACAAAGAATGGAGGCCCGTGGGATGCCGTACTCTTGAATATGAGGAGAGCTAAGAGAGGCACCAACCATAACCTGTAAAGAGTGGAGCAAGAGGAAGTTCTGTATGAACATCAGAAGGGGACCACGTAGGCCCCATTTGTCAAGATGGCGTCAGGTTGTTATCGTATGTCAGTGATAGCAGCAGGGTCCGTGCATATAGTACTCTGAAAATTCAGGCTGGGGACTGCTGCCAGTGGGCGGAACCCGAAAAGATGTCTAAGCTGGGGCCACATATGAGATGGGGGACGCGAGAACAGATGGTGGTGACATACCTCTCCCAACAGTCCTGCTCGATCCGATGTATTAGTCTCCGAGCTTGGGTCCAGAGCCATATAAAAGCGATCAGGTGGTCCATACAAGTGGGCACCGGCTGTGCCGGAGTGCCCGACGACATTCCGCGGTGGCGTCAGAAATCTAAGCTGTCGACCACAGCGGTGACATGTGCCAAACTGAGCCAATGGTGGTCGAGACAGTTGCCTCGGCAGTGGAAACAATGGCCCTAGTGATTTGGTGAGCAGCCTAGCAGCCGAGGTGCGAGCATGTCAGTCAGGCCTACAGAGGGACCAGTAGGGCAAGCAATCCAGAGAGAGATGTGGATGGGGAAGAAGTCACTACTACAAAGGTCATCACGGAGCACTAAGTTCAGTTGTGGGAGAAGGCTGGGACTGCACACGGAAAGATCGATAGCAGAGTATGTGCCGTGCTGAAATGAATGGGGGCACATGTATCGAGAAGGCAGAAGTTTAGCTGTGCTATGAGAGCCTCAATGTCCCTACCAAAGCCCGAGATCTGGATGCCACCCCACAAGGGATTGTGTGTATCGAAATCCGCCAAAAGAAAGAATGGCGGGAGAAGTTGTCTATCGAGATAGTAAGGTCCTCGGCACACTGCCTCGTCTGGAGGAAGGTAGGTAGAACAGATGATAATGTCAAGTCGTGCTCGAATTCTCAGAGCCACTGCCTGAAACACTGTGCGAAGTGACACCGGTGAACTGGGGACAGTGGGCAAGGACATAGATACAGACACCTCTGGATATCCTATGGTATGCTGCACGGTTTTTATATTAGCCCTTATAGTCACAAAGGGCAGGGGTCCATTCGGCAGGATACCATGCTTCCTGAAGGGCAACAAAGAAAGCCGGATAGTGACACATTAACTCCTGCAACTCAGCCAAGTGGCAAAACAAACCACCACAGTTCCATTGAAGCACCACACTATCTCCTGACTTACAGGGCATATTTAAGTGGAAGGTGAGCAGATTCCACAGAAATATCTGTTGTCACTAACTGTAGAGTTGGAGCCTCTGACATCCACGGTTTTCGAAGACTCGGCAATTGCCGAGTACTCGGGGGATGCGAGAATCTCCATCTCGTCTTCAGAAGCCGAAGTATGCAGTGGTGGCACAGCAGCCACCTGGGTGTCTTTCTTCTTACTCTTCTTTTTCTTCTTCTCTCATTGTCCTTTGGTTTGTGTACCTGGGAGGGCATTGTTGACTCAGCTTCTGGGACTGACGATGCTCTGGAGACTCTACAACCAATCGTTTGTGGCTCTTTCAGCCACTCACTGGTGTCTACTGTACCAGTGGGAGAAACTGTGGGAGAAAGGGATCCGAGCAATCCCTTCCTTGCGAGAGGACACAAAGCAGGCTGTTGCGTCTCTAGCTCGATAGGTGGGCACTAATGTGCCCTTCGGTTGGGGGTTATTGCTCCCACAGCAGGAACTTTAGGGGCAATAGAGGGGGAGGCAGCATTGGATATGGTGATGCGGCTGCAGCATAAGTTGTGTTCGTGGTTATTGGGTGGAGTTTCACACATTTCTTTTCAGCCTGCGAATAAGAAAACATCTCCGGGATTGTATAATCTGTGAGCTTTCTTTCTTTATGCAGAACTGAGCTGGCAGGTGAGCAATGTCGGTGCTGCTCTCTACAGTAGATGGGAGGAGGTGCACTAGGGATTTTTGGCTTTTTGGCTGTGATGCACATCCACATGTCCGACAGGTGGTCTCGGCATTACATCAGGTGGGCATGTGCCCAAACCTCCAGCACTTTAAACAGCGCATAGAGGGAGGAACATACGGTTTTATGCCACACTGGTAAATGATCACCTGGCAATGAATCGACCTCAAAGGCCAAGATGAAGGCACTGTTGTGACCCTGTTGTTTGGGGATCTATAAACATGTCAAATAATGTGGACCACTCCCTGCTCCGAGTTGTTGCGTAGTTCGATCATCTGACTGCAGTAGAAGATGTCTATGGAATAGATGGAGCATGTTGATGCTCTTGTGGGGAGTGATCATTATGGAAACATCACCCAGCTTGTCACAGGCAAGCAATGCTCAGGACTGAGCCAGATATCATCTTCAACATGTCCTCCACCTCTCCAAACTTCTCTATGTTCTCAAAGAAATATAATTGTTTGTCAATAATGGAGGATAGGTAACAACTCACCATAAAGAGGCTCACTGTCCTACTGAAAATAGATAATACGTGATTATTTATTTTCATGCCTGACAGCAGCTCAGTGAGCCTCTTAATGGCGAGCTGTTATCTACTCTCCATTATTGACATCCAATTGGATTTTCCATTGTTAAAAATAATGATTGCATTGTCATGAATGATTCCACGTATGTTCTGGTACAGACCAAGTATCGAGGGCCAGAGCCTCACCTCGATTTCTCGCCCTACATTCCTCCCGTGGCGTGGCCAGGAATGGAATTAATTGAAGGTAATATTTCTCGGCCTTAAAGTCAATCTTACCACACTTAAAGATGGCAGTTATATTTCTGCCAATGTTACTCTTAGCTCGTTTCATGGTAGTCCCACAAGCACCTAGGGATATAAAAGTCCATCCAGGCAGAATCCCGATTGCCTGGGCAAGCCTAATATAATTGAGGTGCGGCAGATTCCCCAGAGGTTGCACGTTAGTGACTGTTCCATCTCAAGAGTCGTGCATCTCCTTGGCACACAGCTCACTTTAAGATTTAGGTTTTTATTATTATACAGGTTTGTACCATTCTCACAACCGGGCGATTAACCGAAGATCTCCGGACTCCGTAATGTCAACATACAAACCATTGCGGCATACGGTGGTTGCTGAGGCACGCACAGAGATTAAGGTGAGGACTGTTGGCTAGACACAGTTCCCAGCTCAGGACCCGGTTTTTCAGAGCCCGTACTCAGCAAATTAATGCCAAGCCCCTGTGGTGTGGACTGAGCTGATTTGTACTTGATAACCAGCATGTGTTGCTGACCACTGACGGGGCATCTGCACGGATTCTAGCCAATGAGCATGAAATGTGCAATTACATAGGTTTAGCAGCGGCTAGCTGCAAGATTGTTACCAACAGTAAAGTTCTCACTCTGGCCAGCTCTCGTCCCGATAGCACGTGCACGCATTGCCACTCCCTGGGATCGTTCTCCTACTCTACCCATCATAATCGTCACCTCCGTTGTACCACTGGCAGCCCTCCTCAGCCGGTAATCTTATGAATTATATCCCGGTTTTGTTACAGCGCAACACCCGTATCCAAGTACGATTTGCTGGTCCTTTGAAACCCTGTCCGGAAAATACAACATTTTCCTGCTAGAGCTATGCCTAAGCATTCCGAATATATCAGACCACAATTAATACTCGTGTCAAAATGAAGACGTGTTTAATAAAAGTCCATTTACTGTCTCACTGTTTGCAGTATAAAATTATACATACTATTTTATACAAATTTATTTTTCCGATTGAAGGAATCTTAACTTTTAGGCACACAACATGTATTGGCTTCCACCATTCTGTTTATGTTAAACACAGCAACAATCAAATTCTTTTAATTTTTGAGATACTATATATAGTATATTCCAACTATGAAATAGCATACATCACTACTCAAAAAGTTCATTACCGAATCAAGTGAATCTTGATGAGAAAACCTCGCTGCAGACAGAAAACTTGACTGAAGCTGTTGTAATGGAGATGAAGTAGAAGGTGAGAAATTTCCAAGAGAGGTTCTATTATTCATTGTACTCCCAGGAATGTTAACTGGAGCTGAACTGCCAAGCATACCTGCACAACAGACACAAAGTGCAATAATTTAATTAGGACACCAAATATTGCATGGGTATCCAACATATTTTCTGATATTTATCCACATTTTTATGAAATTACAAGAAATTGTGTACAGAACAGGAATAAGCACTTTAACAGAAGCCATGTTAACAAGAAGCAGTCCTGAGTGATTTTGTGTCCTTTTTCATTGAAACAAGCACATAAACTACAGCAATCACAGTCCTTTCAAGTGGGTTTCTTGATGATACAGCAAAGCTATATAAAATGTATTTTTTTACATCTAAATCTACATACATACTTTGTAATACACCCAAAGGTGCACGGCAGAGGGTACCCAGCATTACTACTAATTGCTTGCATTTCTGTTTCACTCCCATACAGAAAGATGGAAAAAACAAATACTTGTAATCATCTGTATGAGCCCTCATCTCTCTGATATTATCTTTGTGGTCTTCACATGGCATTAGAATCATTCTACAGTCAAATAAAATTCTGGCCATCTAAATTTTTTTCAACTGTGTTTCTCAAACAGAATGTCGCCTTCCCTTCAGCAACTCCCATTTGATATATACATGTGGTTTCTGTTCTGAAAGATTCTGATCCTGCAGGCTCATATTCACAGAATATATGAGATTAACAGCATAGGGGCAAAGCTGAAAATGTGCATCCTGCCGTGATTTGAATCCAGGTCTCCCTCTTTCTAGGCCGCTGCGCTCACCACTACACCACTGGGGACCCAGTGATCATCGCACCTGCGAGGAATATCTAAACTAAATTAGGGGGACCAGACAGCCCATATTTTACAGGTTAGTTGCTTATTTAGCGTAAGTATCCTGTTGTACCGACAAAAGACATATGAGACATATTTTGTTCAGTTTTTCATTAACCATCCAATATTTTTGAAACATTGTGATTTTAAGTAAATGTAGCATAATGAAAAAGATAACTATATATGTGATTTTAGCCAAAGGGTAAGAAAAGTACACTTCTGGTCAAAGAAAATTGTACAAGAAATAATTTGTTAAGTTCTTTGTTTGGTACTATGTAATGCTTTCACATTGCGAGAAGTTGTGCATTGGTTATTGCTTCAGGACATGTAATTTAGGACATTGTTTTAAACCATTAAGAGTGATAATTTGTGTTGCTTTTTCACACAAATATTAATAGCAATTAAGGTGTGTTTTCATTCCTGAAATTACAACAGTAAAGCAAGAAATTATTTTCACGTTGAACAGAAGTACTCTTTATAGCAAAACTTCGCCATAAAATATGTTGTCTTTTCTTGAAAATTGTGAGAATACTGTTATCGTAAATGTGGAAGTAAGCATCTCGCTACAGAGAAAGGCTTCCTTGCTTTCCATGCACGTAAGTAGAGGGCACTACGTGAACAATGTTAGAAATGTGTGAGAAGTGGTAAGGCACGAATTTATAAATACTGCCTTCATGAAAAATATTTCTTTCTAATTATTTCATGCTGTGATATCGGCTGCAAAAAATACCTCTGCCTTACAGACTGATGAAAACAACACATGAAATGTCCTAAACATGAGTCTTAATTGTATCCTTAACACTTTCAATTCTAACACTCTTAATTTTCACAAAACTGTATTTCAAATTATCATACATTTGAATGAGAAGCATTCTGAAAAATTTGGTTGAGTGAGTGATTAATAAGTAACCCATGTATATGATAATAGCTGTCAGTCCTAATGAAAGATGTGGCTATATAAAAATGTCATGTTGTGTTTGTGTGTGACAACAAAAAATAAAAATGCCATTAGTAACACAACACAACACTTTTATAAGTGTGAGTCATAACAAAAAGAAATTGTAATGAACAAAGCTATAGTGTTGACCAAATATTTGAACTCAAATCTATTGTACTTATACAGCATTTATGAAAAGTTTCTCGAAAAGTGACTTCATTTTAACTTCCAACTTGTGAGCCGTATTTTGATTTTGAAGAAATGATCTCCCTAAGCTTAAGGCCAAAGCTCTGAATGTCATTCCTGTACCAAGATATCTATAAAAATGGAATGATCAAATTGGGTAGTTCCATTTATTTTTATTTTTTCATTTCTTTTAGGCAAGTCAGTGGAAGCATCTGAAATATCAGTACAGAAACATCTTGGGTTGTCGGGCATTCTGCGGAATAACAGCCAAACTTTAACAATATTTCTGCTACGCAGCTCGTAACATTCTTCAGGTATGACCTCAGACTGCTCCTCGAGCGAATCTCATCCGGTATTTGTGTCTGTGACCTTAGCCCCGGTCCTTCTTAAGACGCTGTGATCTGCTGTGGCTCTAATGTTCCCTCTGCGTTACACATCTATCCGACCCGTTCCCGAGTTCACTAACTTCGGACTACGCCTACCAGGACCGTGCCCGCTCACTGCAATTTGCTGGAGCTTTTTCGATTCATTTAGCATCTGTAGCAGTCCTGAGTGGTTCCTATGTGGTCTGTGTCCATCTGACACCTATGTGGTCTGTGTGCACTCGCTACAGTCTGTTGGAGTTTTGCCACTGCATTTGACATACGCTGCAGACCAACTCCAGGGCATTCCAACTTCGGAGGTGCCTTTGCGGTTTGCGCCCGATTGTGGCAGTCTGCCGAAGCGCTAGCGTCCTCTGCGTTTTTTGGTGTTCCATTTGTGGTATGCACCTGTCTGGCTGACACCTGGGCATTCCATCAGCGGGCACATGATTTATACCTACAGGCCAGCAGCTGTCACCACACTGTGCAGAAGAATCGGGTAAAGATATTGGTCATAGAGCACGTGCTCTTTCAGACCAAAAGAGCCTATCTGCAGAAACTGAGCACCTTAAAGAAGTGTTCTACAAGAATGAATACACCAGGAAACAAATTGAGATGGCACTCCAACAAGCCACTATGCCACAGGTCCAAGAAGCTGAGTAAGATGCAATACAGAAAATATGTATCTGCCCTATTCTTACTTAGCTTGCATTTACTGTGAATCTTTAATTCAGTGCAAAGTTCCTAGTGGTTGGAAAGGAGTGCAGGTGACTCCTGTTTATAATAAAGGAAAGAGAACTGACCCACATAATTACAGGCCAATATTGTTGACATTAGTTTCGTGTAGAATTTTGGAGCATATTCTCAGTTCGAATATAGTAAATTTCCTTGAGATAGAAAAGCTTCTTTCTACAAATCAGCAGGGGTTAAGGAAACATCGTTCATGTGAAACTCAGCTTGCCCTTTTATCACATGTCATCTTGCGAGCCATGGATGAAGGGCAACAGCAGGATTAAGTTTTTCTCGATTTCAAAAAGGTGTTCAACGCTGTGCCACACTGCAGACTGCTAACGAAGATATGAGCTTATGGAATAGATTCACAGATTTGTGACTGGCTGGAAGACTTCCAAAGTAATAGAACTCAGTACGTTGTTCTCGACGGCAAGTGTTTATCAGAGACGAGTGTATCATCAGGCATGCCCCAGGTGAGTGTAATAGGACCGCCCTAAGGTAAGTCCTCCACTCCTGGGATTGGAATGACTCCTTTTCCACTTCCTTAAAACCTGTATCCTTCCCTCTCTCCTCTCCTTCCTTCATCCTCTTTTTCTTGAAGAAGCTGCCAGCAGTGGCAAAAGCTTGAATGTGTGTGTGTTTTTATTTGTGTTTTTTGTTTCTATCGGCGAGCCTGTGCTTTGGGTAAGTCAAACAATCTTTATTTTTATATAAATGATCTGATGGACAGAGTAAGTTGTAATTTGTGGCTGTTTGCTGATGATGCTGTGGTATATGGGAGGGTGTCGTCTTTAACTGACTGTAAAAGCATACGTGATGACTTACACAAAATTTCTAGTTTTCTAAATGTAGAAAAATGTAAGGTGATGTGCATGATTAGGAAACACAATCCTATAATGTTTGAAAACAGAATTAGTAGTGAGCTTCTTGATGCTGTTGCATTGTTTTAAATATCTAGGCATAACACTGCAGAGTGATATGAAATGGACATAACAATTAAGGACAGTTGTCACTAAGGCAGACAGCCGAATTCGGTTTATTGGGAGAATTTTAGAAAGATGTACTTCATCTGTAAAGGACACCACATATAAAATGCTTATACGTCCACATCCTGAGTATTTGGTGAACTGTTTGGGACCCGCAGCAGATCAGTTTAAAGGAAGACATAGAAACAATTCAGAGATGAGCAGCTAGGTTTGTTACTGGTAGGTTCGAACAATGCACTAGTGTCACGGAAATGCTCGGGAAACTCAATTGGGAATCGCTGGAGGGAAGACAACAATCTTTTCGTGACTTTATGTTGAGGAAATTTAGAGGGCTGGAATTTGAAGCTGAGTGTAGCACGATCTACATGCTGCCTACTTACATTTCGCGTAATGATAAGAGATATTGGATACGAGAAATTAGTGATCATGCGGAGGCATAAAGGCATTCATTTTTTCCTTGTTCTATTTGGTAGTGGAAAAGGAAAGTAAATGCCTAGTAGTGGACCTCCAAAACGTACCTTACAGTGGATTGTGGAGTATGTATGTAGGTGCAGATGATGTATGCTGGTCCATCTTTGGCAGAATCAGATCCTGCTAAAATCTGATATCAAGTGTGTCTTCTGTCCACCCAGCAAGATTGGGGGTGTAGTGGAAAATGTGAGAGACAACCTGGGACTACGGAAACTGGGAATTTATAAAATTTCTTGTAAATGTTGCATGTACTACATTGACAAAAACAACAACAACAACAACAATGGTCGATATAAGATGCAAGAGACACACCTGATTAAGGCAGACAACCTAAGATCTCCCATCTCTGAACACTGTTTAGAACTGGATTGTCATGTACTATGACGAAGCCAAGATTGTGGACCAGACACCAAAGTTTTGGGACAGCATTAAAATAAAGACGACTGAAAACCTTATGAACCGTGACACGAGATACCAACTAAGTATAGCCTGGGATCCTACTTTGGAGTTGCTCAAGAAGCATCATAGACAGCTGCAGCATACCCCACATAGAAGAACTGAAGGTGAAAATATGCAAATTGATACCTGGACAGAGTTATAGATGCTAGAGTACGGTGGCAGAATGCAGGGCAGACGGACGCAGACCACAAATGGAACACCAAGATCCATGGTTGACGCAAGTTGGAATAACTGCGCTTTGGCAGGCTGCCGCGATCGGCCAGAGACTGCGAAGGTGCACCCAGTAGTGGGTTTAGTGGGTGCACTACATTCCTATATCTCGACACAAGATAGCTAAATACATTTATTTTGGGGATTAAGGTAAGAGAAAATGTATTGTCTCGAGTTTTGGCTGCCTAGGTGGAATATAACTGCAGTTCCTTCAAGAAGCAAATGTGATAATGGAATTCTCTGAAGTCAGATGTTTGGACTCCTTGGAAATGTGTTAAGGAAACAATGTGATATATTCTTTTGTTTTTTTTTTTTTTTGGTATTGTACAAGATTATTCTATGTTCTGGCGTGATGGAGAAAATATGTATCTAGATCGTTGTGCCATGTGGTTCATAAATTGTATCTAAAGATGCAATCAAATGTTAATCAATTGCTAAAGTACTTTGTGTCAAAGACATTAATGTGCGTGAATTGCGCATTTTCTCTTTCTCTAGTCTTCGTCCTAAGAACAATCTACAAAGACTAATAAGTTTGGCTATTAGCAAGAAGATGTTCGAACTGCAGGAGGAACAGACTAACTGGTCCTCCAACTACATTTACAACTAACATAGGTAGAAGTAATCCCATAAAGAGAACTATACACATTTCAAAAAGAAAAAGGAATCTGGTAGAGTTTGCGAATTCATTGAGAAGCCGCGCACTGTCAAAACACACCACATACAGGATTTGGTGACCAAATTGACAGGACACAAAATAAATAAAGAGGAAGAGTAGATATTATTAGAGAAACGAGTGATTAAAAGTGACAGAAATTGGGATAATTTGAGATATATAGACTTGAGAAGTTACAATACCAATAGTTAAACAGTCAAAAACTTCGTTGTTCTAAAGAGAAAAGAAGAACTGATGGTAATACGAGTTAATCTAAGTATTAATTTATCTTCGACTTAAGTCGTGAAGTGGTCGGCACCATTTTCTAATTTGGTTGTTGTACCACAGTGGCTCCTTTCCATCTCTTTCGATCTTGCATGGAAAATACTCACCTAACCCATATTGTATGGCGGCTTTGATCTATTTGCTGATTCTATGATAACCTGTCATCGTTATCTACATCCAAACTCCACAAGCCAATCGACGGTGTGTGGCAGAGGGTACGTCGAGTACCACTCTTGGTTCTCCCTCCTATTCCAGCCACGTATTGTTCGTGGATTTTTTTTTTTAATTGGTTATAGGGTGCACAACTGCTGAGGTCATTAGCGCCCGAATCAAAACGGAGACATACCAAAAGATAATAAGCCTATATGAAAACAGCTAAAAACATAGGGTAAAATACAACAAAGGGAAGAGCTAAACGTCCTTTGACAAATTGGTCAAGTTGATAAAATTCAATGCTCGAGCAATAGCTTGTGCGTCGTCAGCTTCCAGTGTATCTGGTAATTCAGTGCAATCCAAACAGGAGTAAGATTTGGGCAAGACAATAAAACATGGCACACCATCAGCGGGTCACCATAGGAACACAATCATGTGGGGTCACCAGTTAGCAAGTGGCGGTGGCTGAACTGGCAATGTCCGATCCGCAAGATGATCTCTTCTCGTCACGAGTGCCGTGAGGAGATCCTCCAAGCCACCAGGTGCGGTTTAATGGTTCGAAACTTATTATTTGTAATGGAAGGGAGCAGTTGATTCGGTGCACAACAGGATGGGCCCAAAAGGGGCCGCTCAGACTCTGGATGGCGCTGAGGGAGTCAGAGCAGATGACATAGGAAGGAGAACGATGTCAGCGGATGTAGAGTACAGCCTGATAGAGGGCAAAAAGCTCAGCTGTGAAATTAGAGCAGTGATCATTAAGCCTGTACTGAAAAACGTCATCCCCGCCAACACACACACATCCGATACCTTCATTGGTCTTAGAGCCATCCGTATATATGAAGACGGGATTTTTGAGCCATGCACGAAGTTCAAGAAACCTTGAGCAGTAAACAGCATCTGAAGTGCTCCCCTCTGGAAGTGACGTGAGTTTGAGGTGAACACGAACTTGAGCCTGAAGCGAAGGTGGCACTGGGCAATCACCTACTTGAAATTTGGAAGGGAGGGTAAAATCGAGTTGCCAAAGCAAGCGACGAAAGCAGACTCCAGGAGGGAGCAGGGCAATCGCGGACAGCCTGTAATGGCTATCGGGGGAGTCATTAAGGAATTATGGATAGAAAGGGTGGTGGGGCATCGCAAGCAGACAGCATGCATAGAGACACAGCAATATGTTGCGTCGATAGGTTAAAAGTAATTCGGTAGCTACGGCATAGAGGCTATCAACAGGGCTGTAAAAGCCTCCTACACCAGGCGTAACCTCCAATGGTGAATCAAGTTTAGGCAGTGTAAAATGCACAGCCATGCAGAAGAGTACACGAAACTCCCGTAATCCAGCTTGGATCTGACAGTAGACCGATAGACCTCTCCGGGGGACACCACCTTGACGAAGCACTGTCAGTGTGGGTGAAGAGCCTTGGGCATCCATGGGAAGCTGAGGCCTATACCGAAGGTAGAGAACCTACTACCAGAAAAGCTTCAGCTGATGGATCAGACTAAGAGTGTCCCACAACGTCCTGTCCTCCTTATCCACTCCCAGTCCTTTCCTAATACCCTTTCCAACCCAAGGTGTGATGCGATCCATGCCAAAGGGTGCGTGGAGCATGGGTAGATGTGTCTCAAATGGATCCTTTGGGATACCAGGTGACCTCCCTGAGTAAGTAGCCTTACACTGCACGGGGCTATCATGGTGTGGACCGCATAAATCGCCAAATCTCGTGGGACCAAGATGGACACGAAAAAAAAAAAAAAAAAAAAAAAAAAATATTTTAAACGAAACTGAGGGGCAATCAGAGACCTCAGATGCCAGATACTCAGACATCGGGATCAGAACCAATGGAGTGCACTCCAACATCTGAATCAGGGTCTAGACCTGAGCAAGAAGTGGGTACTGTAACAGAGAAGTTGGACCAGATTATGATTAAGGCCTTGTCTGGGGCTCAGAGGAGGAAACTTCTCAAGGAACAGAAGCAAAAGGAAGGGAAAGAATGGAGGGAATTGAAAGGGCTTGAGCCCAAGACCCCCAAAAAGAAACTGCCTCAGGTCGAAGAGGATACACAGACCCACTCGACATGAAAGACAGGTGGTAAGAGGGTTAGGGAGGTATCTAAGACTCCCTCCTCTCTGGACAAACGTGATCCTAAAAAGCCGAGGCAGGAAATAGGGGAAACAAACCTTTAGTACTGAAGTCTCGGCCTTTAAGATGGCAGTTGTCTAAGAAGCACATCCACTGATGATCATCACATCACAGCAGGAGCAGCTCATGCAGATGGCCCTCTTTGAAAAGATTAGGAGGGGGGGGGATGCTGGTCCAGGACCCAAATTCAGGAGGGTCTATCTAGATCACAGTGCCCTCATTTTTGATTTTTGTCTGCGAGGGGGAGCACTCGTCAGAATGGCTTAAGGACAAGGTGCCCATGATATCCCTGTGGGAGGATGCAAAGCTTTGCAATGGCAAAGAGAGCCGCACTCAAAACGAAGCCCTGTGGCACCCCATTCTCCTGGCGAAAAGTATCTGAAAAAACAGCCCACCCATACCCGGAACTCGCGATCCGCCAAAAACGCTTGAATAAAGAGAGGGAGGTGGCCACGAAGGCCCCATGTGTGCAAAATGTAAAGAATTCCCGCCCTCCAACAGGTATCGTAAGCCTTCTCCAAGTTGAAGAACAGTGCTACCATTTGACGCTTCCTAAGAAAGTTATTCATAATGAATAAGGTAATGAGGTGATCAGCAGCAGAGCGGTGTCTATGAAAACCAAATTGAACATTAGTCAGGAGGCGTCGAGATTCGAGGAGCCAGACCAATCGAGCGTTAACCATGCGTTCCATCAGCAGCTCCTTATAACTGGAAGGAAGATGTTTGTCCTTCCCTGCTTTGGGGATGGGGACAACAATGGCTTCACGCCAAATTGTGGGAACCTGACCTTCAGTCCATATGCGATTATAGGTGCTAATAAGGAAACACTTGCCCGCAGCAGAAAGGTTCTTCAGCATCTCAATATGGATGGAATCGGGCCCAGGAGCAGAAGATCGGAACGGAGCGAGAGCACAGTCTAGCTCCTGCATGGTGAAGGAGACATTATAACTTTCACGATTAAAAGAGTGGAAAGAAGGCGGCCGTGCCTCCTCAGCCTGTTTGCAAGGAGGAAGGCAGGGTGGTAATGAGCAGAGCTCGAAATCTCTGCGAAGGAGTGGCCAAAGTGTTGGAAACAATAGCAGGGTCCACAAGGACTGCGTTCTCGTTAGTCAGGCCATAAATCGAGGAGTGGACCTTGATGCCGGATAAACGGCGTAGGCCACCCAAGACAGCTGAGGAGGGAGTAGATCGGTTAAAAGAACTGGCAGTCCAGCAAGCTTTTTTGCTGTCTTTTATAATAAGACGACATTGTGCTCACAGTCGTTTATACCTGATACAATTCTCCAACGCTGGGTGGCAGTGGAAGGTACGTAAAGCACATTGCCGGACTCTAAGAGCGTCACGGCAGGCTGCAGTGCACCAAGGGACCGGGATGCGACATGCAAAAGAGGATGTACGAGGTATGGAATGTTCGGCAGTGGTGAGAATAACCTCTGTGAGGTATTTGACCTGACTGTCATAGCTGGGAAAATTGTGATCATGAAAAACAGCCATGGAAGAATAAAGCCCCCAGTCGTCTTTAGAAATGTTCCAACTGGTGGGACGAGGAGATGGGGAATGATGCAGAAAGTGGATGATAAGAGAAATGGTCACTCAAGTACGTGTCAGAAAGTGCATACCACTCGAACAGACGTGCAAGCTGAGGAGTGCATATCGCAAGATCTATGTGGGAGTAAGTGTGTGTTGTGTCTGAAAGGAAGGTCGCTGCACCGGTGTTGAGGCAGACAAGATTGAGGTGTTGGAGAAGGTCCACCAAAAGGCAGCCTTTCGGACAAGGTGCCGGAGAGCCCCATACGGGGTGGTGGGCATTAAAGTCGCCTACCAACATGAATGATGAAGGGAACTGGTCAACGAGGTGTAGCACATCTGCCCTAGTAAAGGCAGACAACGATGGTGAATAGATGTTACAGGGGGAAAAGGAAAAGGTGGAGAGAGTGATGTGGACGGCAACTGCATGTAGGTGAGTATGCAATGAAATAGGATGGTAATAGACGTCATCCCGAATGAGCATTAGAACCCCTCCATGGGCTGGAGTACATTCCAAAGGGGACAGGTCGAAACACACAGAGGTGTAGTGGGCGAAGTCTGCATGATCACATGGACGTAACTCAGTTTCTTGAAGACAAACTAGAAGCGGCCAGTGCAATCGAAGGAGTAGTTTTAATTCCTCCCGATTAGAACAAATGCCACGAATATTCCATTGAAGGAGCACCGTGATAAACAATGAGAGAAGAAAAGAATGAACAAGCAAGTGGGGTCACCTCCACGGCCGCTGAGGACCAGCCTTCGTGAAGCACTGTTATCGTTATCTAGAGGCAGAGAATCGTGTTCCATGGGTTCGACTGATGCATCTGCCACCTTCCCGAGTTGATCAGGAGAGGCAGCTTCCACCGCCGGTAAAGGGCAGGGTGCCCGGCAGACAGAGCGTCCCGGTGAAACAGAAAACGGCCGAGGCCGCAACTGTTGGATGACGTGACCGAAGAGTCACGCTGCGGCGGGAAAGGGGGGGGGGGGTCTGTTCTTTTTGTGAGCCTTCTTAGAGGCATGAAGAGTAGAAGAAGCGGATGACGGTTGAGAAGAAAGTGTTTTTAGAATTCCGGGCAGCGGGTTTAGGTGCCCAGGATGTGTGGAAACTGGACGATGAATGCACTGTAGAACAGGCAAAAGGGATCGGAGAGGTGGAACAAGCAATTTTTGGGCTAGCTGATCTGACAACAGTGTCACAGAAGGTGAAATCACAGGTCTGAGTGCCTACCTCC
Source organism: Locusta migratoria (assembly GCA_026315105.1). NCBI lineage: Eukaryota > Metazoa > Arthropoda > Insecta > Orthoptera > Acrididae > Locusta > Locusta migratoria. The sequence goes on from CM048745.1 coordinate 17,007,264, forward strand.
TTAGTTGGTCAATGGGAGGTGAGGACCAGGCTGTAAGTACCTGATGGGAGTACAGCGGGGTTCCTACTCCCAAATAACTTCCGAGCGGCATAGGATGAAACCTTTTCCTTGACGCGAATCTCCTGGATGACCCGCTCGTCTTTATAGTCCCGGGAAGAAGCATCATGGTCACCCATGCAATTAATGCAGCGAGGGGATGGAGGTGGACATTCACCCTCATGGGCGTCCCTGCCACAAGTGGCGCACTTGGCTGCATTACGACAAGGTTTACTGGTGGGATTAAATCTCTGGCAATGGTAGCAGCGCATAACATTGCATATATACAGGCGAACGGAAATGACTTCATAGCCCGCTTTCACCTTAGATGGTATGTCAACCCTGTCGAAAGTCAAGAAGACAGTATGAGTCGGCACGAGATCTTTGTCAACTTTTTTCATAACGCGATGAACAGTCGTAACTCCCTGATCGGACATATAGTTGAGTATATCCTCGTCCGATAACCCATCCAGAGATCTTGCGAGGAGTTGAGGGTGCGATGAGCCTCAATTTTCATAGGAAAAGTATGTACAAGCATAGCCAGGAGTAATTTCTGTGCCTGAAAGGCATTCTCAATTTCAAGCAACAAGGTCCCTTTGTGCTGTCTGGAGCAGGTCTTCAAGGGACCTGCAATTGCATTGACATCCTTCTGAATAAGAAAAGGATTTACAGAAGAGAAGTCCTGATCATCAGTACGAGATATTACGGGGAACTTGGGAATGTTAGGCAAGGCTTTCTTTGGCTGAGATTCGACATGTTTCCGATTTTGGGTCAGGGTTATAGAAGATTTAGAACGTTTCATAGTGGAAGTGTCCCCCATGATTACCATTGTCTCTGATGGCATGCTCCTTCCTTGTGGAGGTCCTCACTGAGGGCGCACCCACCTTAGGTGACTATTCGCACCTCAGGTCACACCTCCCGAGCGCGGACAGAGGGACCAATCGGCATGTTTGGAAGGTACCAGCTCGGGAAATCACCCCTCCCTGGGCCCGGCCTTTACCAGGGTGTACGTACATGCTCTACATGTCTACCCGCGGCAGGGAGTTACTCCTTACCCCGTCACCGGCTACGCAGAGCATGGGTTGAGCTTAAGACATGCACAGACAGCAAAGAAGAGAGGAAGGGGAGAAAGGGCTGAAGGAGGGAAAATCTCAAACACCGAGGCGGAGATTAAAGGGGTGGGCCAAGGACAAGGAGAAAGGAGCAAGGGGGGAAGGCGAAAGAACAGGAAAGGAAGAGGACCACGAAAAGGAGAAGTCTTTGGTCAAGCGTGATCCTAAAAGGCTGAGGCAGAAAATAGGGAAACAGACCTATAGTACTTCAGTCTCTGTCTGTAGAATGGCAGTTGTCCAAGAAGGATACCCCCTGGTGAGCATCACCTTGCAGCATGAGGAGCTCGTGCAGATGGCCCTCTTTGGAGAGATTGGCGGGGACACTGGTCCAGGGCCCAAATTCAGGAGGGTCTATCTAGATCGCGATACCCTCATTTTTGTCTGCGAGGGGGAGCACTCAGCAGAATGGCTTAAGAACAAAATGCCCATGATATCCCCGTGGGAGGATGTGAAGCTGCTGGTCAAGACAGCAACCGAACTCCTGAAGACCGCAAAGGTACCAATATGGGTACCAAGGATCCTTAAGGATGTCCATCCAAAGACTCTGTTCGAAAAAATAAGGGTCCAGAACCCAAAAGTCTCGACAGAGGATTGGAGGGTAATTAACCGAAAGGTCGTTCCGGAAGGACGAACCCTGGTGGTGGAGGTCGGAGTGAAGTCACTGAAGGCAATGCGAGAGCAAGGCCTGAAACTGATTTTAGGGTTCTCGCAGGTTGCCGTCAGGGTAATCAAAGACCTTAAAGGCAATAATGGCAGCATGATGGGGACTGGAAGTGCTACAGATAAATCTGCAGCACAGTAAAGGAGCCACTACTGCCCTGAGCCGTCGCCTGGGGAGACAGGAGGGTGGACGTGGCCTGATACAAGAACCCTATTTATACAAAGGGGGAGTATTGGGCCTCGGTGGTACTGGAGGTAAACTGATTTATGCTAGAAATCTGAAAACTCCAGAACATGCATTTATGTTAGAAATGGAATACCTTTCATGCCCTTGATAGATTTTTGTTCCAGGGACCTGGTGACCATCAGGATGCAGCAACGTGAGGAATGTATCACGAGGGAAATTGTTTTGGCCTCAGCATACCTTCCTTACGAACTTTGGAAGTGAGGAGACTGACGGAAGCCTGCCAAGGTGACGAACTGTTGGTGTGATGTGATGCCAATGCCCACAATCTATCGTGGGGCAGCAAGGACACCAACAGTAGAGGTGAGCACCTACTTGAATTTCTCCTATCTAACAACTTGGATATCCGGAATAGGGGTGATGAACCTACATTCAGGAATAGTAGAAGGGAAGAAGTAATTGACATAACTTTTGGTTCCACGATGATGGGAGGTTACATCAAACAGTGGCATGTGGTCCTGGAGCCATCCTCATCAGATCACATGTATATTAAATTCAAAATTGGAATGGGAACCAGACAGACCATGGCCTATAGGAATCCCAGGAAAACGGACTGGGAGACATATAGGAGAGACCTTGACTTCAGCCTATCGGAAAGTAAAACTTTGATAAGGAATCCAGCAGAGTTTGAGGAAGTAGCAGAGGCTATAGTGACTTCATACCAGGACAACTGCTCAATCACCAAGATGTGCACAAATAGAAGTGTGCCTTGGTGGAATAATAACCTGGAAATGCAAAGGAAAAAGGTACGAAGACTGTTTAACATTGCGAGGCGCAAGGGACAATAGGCAAAGTATCTTGAGGCCCTTGTCAATTACAACCTTGCCATCAGACGGGCAAAGGAGGCATTCTGGAAGGTTCTGTGAGGAAGTGGAGGGCACAGCTGCTCAAGCGAGACTTCATAAAATCCTCACTAGGATACCAACCAATCCAGGAGGAACATTGAGGAAGGAGGATGGGGAGTATACAAAGACAGCACATGAAACACTGGAACTGCTCCTCAAGACTCACCTTCCTCAATATACTCTAGGGGATAAGTCAGACCAGAATGCAATTCCTGAGAGACAACGGTTCTCAGGTATTTGCAAAGAGGACTGGGATCTGGCCAAGGAGTGTGTCAATTTCATTAAGGTCCGATGGGCGGTGGGAACATTTCAACCGTTCAAGTCACCTGGCCCCGATGGAATCTATCCAGCTCTCCTGCAACAAGTGGGAGAAAATCTTATTAGATTCCTATGCGGGTTATTCAGGGTTAGCCTAGCAGCAGGAATCATTCCCAATGCCTGGAGGGCAGTGAAGGTTGTCTTCATTCCAAAGCCAGAGAGAATTGATCAAACCAAGGCCAAGGATACGAGGCCAATCAGCCTGTCCTCCTCCATTCTTAAGACATTGGAAAAGCTGGTTAATGTGCATGTTGGAGAAAGGAGGTTAAGTAGGGCTCCTCTACATTCAAACCAACATGCCTATCAACCAGGTAAATCATGTGAGACAGCTCTCCACCAACTCAATGGGAAGGTGGAGAAAGTACTACACTTTCAAGAAATGGCCCTCTGTATCTTCCTGGACATAGAGGGGGCTTTTAGCAACACAACCTTCGATTCCATGGTTAGGGCAGCAGAGGTGCATGACCTAGGGACCACAATATGTAGGTGGACTAGGGCCATGCTCAGTGGAAGAAAGGTAGAGGCTACCATGATGAATGAAAAAATGATAATCAAAACCACTAGGGGTTGCCTGCAAGGAGGAGTTCTTTCCCCTTTATTGTGGAATCTAGTGGTGAATGATCTCATTGGAAATTAAACTCTAGGCAGTACTTTTGCCAAGGATACGCAGATGATCTTGTCAGTAATACTTGGCAAATTTGCTGACACAGTGAAGAATATGGCACAAGGAGCATTGGACATTGTGAAAGACTGGTGCAGAAAACAGGATCTGGGGGTTAGTCCTAAGAAGACTGGTGCTGTACCATTCACAAAGAAGCATATACAACATTCAAGTTGTAATCTAAAGCTTTTCAATGAAGTGCTACCTGTGAAGGGGACAGTGAAATATCTAGATGAGAAACTGCCATGGACCCCTCACATTAGGAATATTTGCTCCAAGTCCAAAGGTACTCTAGTAAGTACCAGTAGAGCTTGTGCCAAAAATTGGGGCCTGAGCCCCAAGGGTATGCACTAGATATACACCACTGTGATTGGACCCAGGATCACCTATGGGGCGGTCGTGTGGTGGAAGAAGGTAGGACAGCAGGTTGCTGCTAAGGAGCTTGGTAAGGTGCAGAGACTAGCCTGCTTAGCCATAACAGGCGGAATTAGCAGCACACCAACTGCTGGGATGGAAACCATGCTGGATATGCCCCCATTACACCTTTGGGTCAAGATGGAGGCAGCAGCTGGTGCCTACAGACTCAAAACTGGCAACAACTGGAACTCTTTGGGATATCCAGAATCACAAACTAAAATAGTGAGTGTGGTAAATATAGGAAAGGTTGGGGAAATGCCAGCTGACTATATTATAACCCCATACTGCTTCAACAAGCCTTTGAATAACAATTGGAAGTAGGGAGCAGTGGGAGAAAATAATTCAACGCTGTACAGGGGATATTGTCTAGTTCACTGACGGGTCAAAATCAGACCAAGGTGTTGGGGCCGGGGTATACGGGGTGCAGCCAAGACTGGAGGGTGTTATCTCTCTAGGGAAACTGGCTTCAGTATTCCAGCCCGAAATCACTGCCATCAGGGCATGTGTGGAGGAGAATTTGCATAGGTGCTACAAAGATCATAGCACCTATATCTATTCAGACAGCCAGGCAGCCCTGAGATCACTGGCAGCTCCTGCAACAAGGTCTAAAATTGTTGCAGAATGTCACAGGGTTGTGGTGGAGCTAGGGGAAAGCAATAGAGTAAACCTATTGTGGGTCCCTGGCCACTCAGGGATCAGTGGCAACGAACATTCCGACAGATTAACCAGGATGGGGGCAGAGACTCCATTTATTGGACCGGAACCTGTCCTCACAATCACCAAGGCAATGATCAAATTGGAGCTACGGAACTGGCTCAGATGACAGCACATAGAATATTGGACCAAAGTCTACCAACAAAAACATGGCAAGGTAATTATGCCGAGGCCATGTTTTAAAAGAACATCTAATCTTCGAATGCATTGCGTTGGAGAGTAAAAGGCACAGAACATTTGGGACAACCAGACCCGAAGAAATTGTGTCTAATAAAGAACTGGTAAAGGGACTCCTTGAACTGTTCAAGGGCATTGGTTGGCTTTACTAGATATACAGGGAGTGATACCGCACAATAAACTTAGTTTTGGTACGGGCAGTGGCGGGTTGGACCAAGACTGTTCTGGCTTCCTGAAAAAATTCAAATCAATCAAATCAAATCAATCCTATCTCCGGAGTTCTGAAAGACTGGTGATGGTGGGAAGTATCCAGATAACCCGGATGGTGTAACACTGTGCCAAGATGTGCAGGCCGTGCATCAAGGCATGTTTAGCCACAGGGTAATCCTCATTACCAACAAACACTGTCTGTCTGTGACCGTTTATGCGAATGGGCAGTTTGTTGCTGGTCAATTCCACATAGAACGCTTCACAGTGCAGGCATGTCAGTTAGTAAATCACGTGTGTGCTATCGCAAGCGCCTCTGCCCTTGATCATGTACACCTTCCGGGTTACGGGACTGAAGTAACTGGTGGTGGAAGGGCGCATAGGGCAGGTTTTGCAATGGTGGCGGTTACAAGGGTAGGAGCCAGAGGGTAGGGAAGGTGGTTTGAGGATTTCATAGGGATGGAATAGTAGGTTACGGAGGTTAGGTGGATGGCAGAAAGACACTCTCGGTGGACTGGAAAGGAAGTCATGAACAATGGATCTCATTTTGGGGCAGGATTTAAGGAAGCCGTATCCTTGCTGGAGAGCTACATTCAGAGTCTGCTTCAGTCCCAGAAAGTATCCGATGACAAGAGGGGCAATTCTGGGTTCTTCTGTGGATGGTTCTGAATTTGGGGGGATGAGGTAGTGTCTCTGGCACTTTTGTACCAGATCAGGAGGATAGCTGTGGGATGTGACGGCTGTTATCAGGTTATTGGTGCACTGGTTCAGGGATTCGAGACTGGAACAGACTTGTTTGCTACGAAGAACCAAACAGCCCTTGTCAAAGATTTACTATCCTATACTCGTAGTCTTGGCTGGAGATATCACTATGCCACAAAGAAAAATAATCCTACTCCTAATGATCCAGCACCCCAAGACATCACTCAAGTAGAAACTTGCCTAGAAGAGTTCCGTCCTCCGTCACAGCGAGACCCACCTGCTCTTCATCAAAATCACTCTCTTCAAACCTTCCAGGAATTCCTTACTTCCAACCTTGCCTCTCAGTCTTTCCTGAGAAACCTTAATCCTACTTCCAACTTTACCGCAGCTGAATCCCGAGCTATCCGTGATCTGAAGGCTGACCATTCCATCGTCATTCTCCCTGCCGACAAGGGATCCACGACCGTGGTACTTGATCGGCGGGAGTATGTGGCTAAGGGACTGCGCCAGCTTTCAGACAATACTACCTACAAAGTCTGTCAAGAAGACCCCATTCCTGATGTCCAGGCAGAGATTCAGGGAATTCTCAGATCCTTAGGCCCCCTACAAAACCTTTCACCCGAGTCCATCAAACTCATGACCCCACTGACACCCCGCACCCCTACCTTCTACCTACTTCCTAAGATTCACAAACCTAATCATCCAGGCCGGCCAATTGTGGCCGGTTACCAAGCCCCCACAGAACGAATCTCTGCCTACATAGACCAACACCTTCAACCCATCATGTGCAGTCTCCCATCCTTCATCAAAGACACCAACCACTTCCTCGATCGCCTGAAATCCTTACCCAGCCTGTTACCTCCTGAAACCATCCTTGTAACCATTGATGCCACCTCCTTATACACAAATATCCCACATGCCCAGGGCCTCGCTGCGATGGAGTATTTCCTTTCACGCCGACCACCCACTTCCCTACCTAAAACCTCTTTCCTTAATACCCTAGCCAGCTTCATCCTAACCCACAACTTCTTCACCTTTGAGGGCCGGACATACCAACAACTAAAGGGAACAGCCATGGGAACAGCCATGGGAACCAGGATGGCCCCCTCGTATGCAAACTTATTTATGGGACGCTTAGAGGAAGCCTTCCTGGAAACCCAAGCCTGTCAACCCAAAGTTTGGTACAGATTCATTGACGACATCTTCATGATCTGGACCAACAGTGAAGAAGAACTCCAGAATTTCCTCTCCAACCTCAACTCCTTTGGTCCCATCAAATTCACCTGGTCCTACTCCAAATCCCATGCCACTTTCCTTGATGTCGACCTCCATCTGTCCAACGGCCAACTTCACACATCCGTCCACATCAAACCTACCAACAAACAACAGTACCTCCATTATGACAGCAGCCATCCATTCCATATCAAACGTTCCCTTCCCTACAGCTTAGGTCTTCGTGGCAAAAGAGTCTGCTCCAGTCCCGAATCCCTGAACCAGTACACCAATAACCTAATAACAGCCTTCACATCCCGCAGCTATCCTCCTGATCTGGTTCAGAAGCAAATTACCAGAGCCACCTCCTCATTCCTCCAAATCCAGAACCTTCCACCGAAGAATCCCAGAAGTGCCCCTTTTGTCACCGGATACTTTCCGGGACTGGAGCGGACTCTGAATGTGGCTCTCCAGCAGGGATACGACTTCCTTAAATCCTGCCCTGAAATGAGATCCATCCTTAATGACATCCTCCCCACTCCTCCGAGAGTGTCTTTCCGCCGCCCACCTAACCTTCGTAACCTCCTAGTCCATCCCTATGAAACCCCCAAACCACCTTCCCTACCCTCTGGCTCCTACCCATGCAACCGCTCCCGTTGTAAAACCTGCCCTATGCACCCTTCCACCACCACTTACTCCAGTCCAGTAACCCGGAAGGTGTACACGATCAAGGGCAGAGCCACTTGCGATAGCACCCACGTGATTTACCAACTAACATGCCTGCACTGTGAAGCGTTCTATGTGGGAATGACCAGCAACAAACTGTCCATTCGCATGAACGGTCACAGGCAGACAGTGTTTGTTGGTAATGAGGATCACCCTGTGGCTAAACATGCCTTGGTGCACGGCCAGCACATCTTGGCGCAGTGTTACACCGTCCGGGTTATCTGGATACTTCCCACCGACACCAACCTTTCAGAACTCCGGAGATGGGAACTTGCCCTTCAGCTTATTCTTTCCTCCCGTTGCCCACCTGGTCTCAATCTCCGCTAACTCAAATTCCCGCCCACTATCTTTAGCATCTTTGCCTGGGTTCTGTGGACAGAGCCTCTGCCTCAATTGGTATCTCTGTCCAACTTCTTTGCTTTCACAAATGTCTGTCTAGGTGTGCTTGCGTTTCGATATGTCTGAGTGTGTGTGTATTTGTTTACCTTCCTTTTTTTCCCCTAAGGTAAGTCCTTCCACTCCTGGGATTGGAATGACTCCTTTTCCACTTCCTTAAAACCCATATCCTTCCCTTTTCCTCCCCTTTTTTCCTCTTTTTCCTGAAGAAGCTGCCAGTGGTGGCGAAAGCTTGTATGTGTGTTATTTTATTTGTTTCTCTCGACGAGCCGGTCCTTTTGGTAAGTCATCTCTTTTCTATTTATATATATATATATATATATATATATATATATATATATATATATGAATATTATAGAGGAAAAATTCCTAACAGGAAAAAAATATACGTAAAAAATAGATGAAGATCACTTACCAGGCGAAGGGGCACAGGCAGTAATAGCAACAAATAAACACACAGACACACACACACTCAAAAATGCTAGCTTTCGCAGCCTAGCTGCTTCATCAGGCAGAAGGGAAGGAGAGGGAAAAGGAAATGATGAGGGATTTAAGGAAGGGGGTAAGGAGCCATTCCAATCCCGGGAGAGGAAAGACTTACCTTGGGGGAAAAAATGGAGGGTAAACAAATGCACACATGCCCTCACATTCACACAGACACAAGTACACCTAGGCAGACATACTGTAGAAGGCTTTCTACAGTATGTCTGCCTAGGTGTACTTGTGTCTGTGTGAATGTGTGGGCATGTGTGCATTTGTTTACCCTCCATTTTTTCCCCCAAGGTAAGTCTTTCCTCTCCCGGGATTGGAATGGCTCCTTACCCCCTTCCTTAAAACCCTCATCATTTCCTTCTCCCTCTCCTTCCCTACTGCCTGAAGACGCAACTGGGTTGCGAAAGCTTGCGATTGTGTGTGTGTGTGTGTGTGTGTGTGTGTGTGTGTGTGTGTGTATTCATTTATTTATTTGTGATGCTGTCACACCTGTGCTCCTTCGCCTGGTGAGTAATCTTCGTCTATTTTTTATATATATATATATATATATATATATATATATATATATATATACGTAAAAAATAGATAAGTACACTTACCAGGCGAAGGGGCACAGGCAGTAATAGCAACAAATAAACACACACACACACACACACACACACACACACACACACACACACACACACACACACACAAAAATGCTAGCTTTCGCAGCCTAGCTGCTTCATCAGGCAGAAGGGAAGGAGAGGGAAAAGGAAATGATGAGGGTTTTAAGGAAGGGGGTAAGGAGCCATTCCAATCCCGGGACAGGAAAGACTTACCTTTGGGGAAAAAATGGAATTTAAATAAATGCACATACACCCACACATTTACACAGACACAAGTACACTTAGGCAGACATACTGTAGACATACTGTAGTTCTACAGTATGTCTGCCTAAGTGTACTTGTGTCTGTGTAAATGTGTGGGTGTATGTGCATTTATTTACATTCCATTTTTTCCCCAAAGGTAAGTCTTTCCTGTCCCGGGATTGGAATGGCTCCTTACCCCCTTCCTTAAAACCCTCATCATTTTCTTTTCCCTCTCCTTCCCTTCTGCCTGATGAAGCAGCTAGGCTGCGAAAGCTAGCATTTTTGTGTGTGTGTGTGTGTGTGTGTGTGTGTGTGTGTGTGTGTGTGTCTGTGTGTTTATTTGTTGCTATTACTGCCTGTGCCCTTTCGCTTGGTAAGCGTACTTCATCTATTTTTTACGTATATTTTTCCTTTTAGGAATTTTTCCTCTATAATAGAGGGAAACTTTCCCGGTGGGGCAAACAAAAATAAAAATAGAAAAGAGATGACTTACCAAAAGGACTGGCTCGTCGAGAGAAACAAATAAAATAACACACAAACACACATACAAGCTTTCGCCACCACTGGCAGCTTCTTCAGGAAAAAGAGGATAAAAGGGGAGGAAAAGGGAAGGATATGGGTTTTAAGTAAGTGGAAAAGGAGTCATTCCAATCCCAGGAGTGGAAGGACTTACCTTAGGGGAAAAAAAGGAAGGTAAACAAATACCTTGTTTTTTGTTTACCTTCCTTTTTTTCCCCTAAGGTAAGTCCTTCCACTCCTGGGATTGGAATGACTCCTTTTCCACTTCCTTAAAACCCATATCCTTCCCTTTTCCTCCCCTTTTTTCCTCTTTTTCCTGAAGAAGCTGCCAGTGGTGGCGAAAGCTTGTATGTGTGTTTGTGTGTTACTTTATTTGTTTCTTTCGACGAGCCGGTCCTTTTAGTAAGTCATCTCTTTTCTATATATATATATATATATATATATATATATATATCACACATAAATTAATAAAAGAACATTTACAGCTTACTTCAATATGCGGGTAAAGGCATTTATTAACCTTTAAATGAGTATGCACACAAACATTTATAAGAAACTTTTTCATCAAATTGATTAATATGTAATAAATTCTTACCAGAACTTGCTAATCCTGCAGATATGGACAGTGGAGAATCTGCTTCTAAGTCTTTATCTAAGGAAGCTGTTAAACTGAAGGGTTCATCCAGTGTCAAATCTTCCAATGCATTACCTGAGGAGAAATATTTGCTTTATTTTTATGCAATCATTATTCTTTCAACATATTGTACAAGAATGTCTCAGTTACCATCAATAATAATTGTTATTTCTCTAAACACACCAATTAGTACAATGTCAGAAATATTTATCCCTGTTTCTGTTTCATCCACATTTTGGTAGAGAAACAGGAGGATGACAGAGTGAGAAAAAGAAAAGATGTGGGAGAATAGGTGGGATTGTAGTGGGTGGGACGGGAGGAAAGTCTGTACACTGATTCCACTAACTCTATTATCTAGTAGACTACTTCTACAACTGTATGAATCATACTGTTTTTCACCACTTCTGATTTTTAAATGCGGCATATGTTTCAGTTATTTTATTTTATTTTTTAATTGATTCCATAGATGGAGTATTTTATGAGAAGGTCATTTATAATTTATTTAGACTTGTAAAATACTTCACTGTTTCATGTGAATATGTTGGTTGGCATGAAGTAGTAACACAGAGAAAGTATAACCACACCGCACAATTATTTATGAAGATCTGATTGGCATTTTTCACTTCTCAATTTTGTTAAATGATAATTATGCTTTTTGCCATCATTATAGCATAAATTGTACTCTACCTATGAAAGAACTAAATTAAATCTGGAAAACTTTGAAGCTCAGTCTTTTTTATCGTTTGTTACCTGTTAAGATAGGTGAAATATAAATGTGGTGTTAAAAGTTCTCACAGAATATTCTGAACCCAGAAACTTTCTAAGTGGCTAATACTCAGTGTTAGTTCTGAATAGGTGTCGTCTGTCATTTAAGAAATTAATGTTACATTCTCACCATTAACATGATTCATCTCGTGTAGAAGCACATTTACCATGAAGGAAACAGTTCTCAAACCAATCTTTACATTTATAACAGGTCAATGGGAAATATTGAAACAGATCTGTCATCAGATTCATTTGAAACAGTTTACTGTTAGGAAGTACTGCATAGTGTTCATTCTAAATCCTTTAACACAGTCCGCTGTTGGCAGATGCTTGTGCTTGCAGTGTGGTTTTTTATTTTATTTTCGTTTTGTTTTTATTGAAATCGGTGCATTTTTACCAAAATTTAAATTTTGATGTTATTCTCTCTTTTATGTTTTATTGCTGCAGAGTAAAGTTCTAACCAGTCCAAATAACAAAAACTTGATTTATAACTAATACAATGAAAATGAAAAACTCTCACTTTTACTCCATTACTTTTTCCTTATGACTATCACAGGTAATTAAGCTCTGACTTTCAATATTTCCTTTTTAAAATAAATAATCATCATTCTAATTGAAGATTCATTATGCCTTTCAGCATTCAGTCTGTTCACTTTAACTGATTCATCTACGATGTTTTCTCCATGTTTTTCCTTCATTATGGACACCCTGCCGCCATTGTTCCCATATATTAGTCACCTGCAATAATCTTTGCTGTTACTAGCATCCACCTACTTACCAAAGCAATATACAGTTAAAAAAGAAAGGAAAAATGATGTGTGGCTTGTTGAAGTATTTGAAATTCTAGATGACACCAAAGTTTCACAAGGATGTTCTAAAAGAATGATGTACAGTTATAAGAGAGAAAACATGATAATAATAATGTAACTAAAGCAGGGTGGCCACCAAATCTTAATTTTCAAATTCAAGATTTTTTCCCGGTTTTCCAGGTTAAAAATAGTTATTTTCCAGGTTTTCAGGAAACTTAATTTTGCTCAAAGGGTTTAGCAAACAACTATACCGTAAAGAAACTAGTAACATATTTTAAGGCATATTGCATCCAAGTTCAACCATGTCACGTTGTAATTGACACCAAGCAGTGGCGAATCCTGGATTTGGATTGTGGAGAGAGGGAGGGGAGCAAAGCTCATACAAATTGTGGTATTGTACCTCAAACTGATCTACAAACAACCAGCTCATATTATGAGGTTTTCCTCGTGGTTTTGGGGGATCTGCAGCCCCATAGACCTCCTCCCCCACCCCAGATTCGACACTGACACAATGTATAGTACATGGTGTATATTTTAAGTTGACAAACCAGAATAACTACAGAAAAAAAAGAAAAAAAGTATATATTCAACAACGGTTTTCACCATTATCAACGGACGGCAGAGGCGTAGGAAATGATACTGAACTTGAACTGCCTCCACCGTTTGGGAGCGGTGTGGGCGGCTGGTGTAAAATTTTAAATGGAAACTCCCATTTTTTATTGCAGACTCTGATTCTACAGACCAAATCATGTATAGTTTGGTTGATTTTTTTTAATTCAATTGCCAACATATTGCACCTTTAATGGTAAGAATGATTTGCCATACTGCTGAAGAAATGCACCACCCAGGAAAGAAAATAAGGATTAATCATATTGATGATGCTTCAGAACCCAACTTTGAGGTTTTTTTGTTACTAGAACTACAGGAATTACTTATTTACACTTAAGTACATTTCGAACTGGTTGTGTAATCTGAGCAATAGGCCATAAACACGAACGATCATTTAACTCTTAAAGCCGCGAGATCTCATGGGTTAAAAATCCCGGTTTCTGGCTGAAATTCAAGGCTTTTTCCCGATTTTCCCCGGTTATTTCAAATTCAAGGCTTTTTCCCGGTTTTCCCGGTTTCAAGGTTCGGTGGCCACCCTGTAATGGTACTTTCTGCAACACAACTATTACTCTATGTAGTATTTATGATGAGGTGAGCAGAGCTATTATGTTAAAATAGTTGTTATTATTGCATTATGTCCCTCAATTTCTATTATTACTGTTTGTATGCACAATGAACTTGAAAACAACAAGCAGAATAATGCAATAGGCCTCTATAATAATGGCCGCAAAAATATGCACAGTCAACAGTGCAGGCATAAAATAAACACTGAAGCACAATTTAAAAAAAAAAAAAAAAAAAAAAAAAAAAAAAAAAAAAAAAATAGAAAGAAAGAAAATATACTGAGCAATAAAAATGCCTGTGCAATGAAAACACAGCCGTCTTTGCTTATGAAAGAATACTGTGCAGAAAGGCCGGCCCACAAATGTTGATTCTGCTGATCCATCCGCAAAAAAGAAGAAAAAGTTACATGGAACTAAAAACAGCAAAAAATTGTTACCTACAATAATTAAATGTACATATTTATCAAATTTTCTAAAAACTACACAAATCACACCGTACCATAATGTTATAATTTTAAATTTTAATATACTTCCTTAGAATGCTTTATTCTTTCTGGCAACATCTAATAATCACAAAGTTTATTTGTAAAAATCACATAAAAATTAAGATTTCCAAAGATATCTAAGTGAAAACTGAAACACTTATTTTATGAAAATCTCTATCTGTTGCATTTATCCAATTTTGAAGAGGAGGAGGGGGGCGGGGGGGGGGGGGGGGGGGGGAAGGAAACGATAAGAAATGCTCCTGAATTGCTTCTGAAATTATCATCATTTTGCATTAGGGCATATACGAAATAAGTTCCTGAAGACTTAGGGGTATTCTGCTCAAAAGCTTCACTATTATAATCAAACAAATACACCAGTCAGTGCAAACACTGAATTCCGTGATCGTGAAACTTATCACTGGTCCTGATAATGTGCAACTTCCGTGTAAAATTTCATCAAAATGCACGATATTTATACAGGAACCTGAACAAGACTTGTCAAAAATGTGTCACGCTGTAGATCACAGTATTTTCCAACAGGATAAGAGCTCCCCTAAAAGGACACGACTTTAATATCACAGCATGTTAGTAAAAAAAGGCAATACTTACATATAAACAACCGTAAATGTAAAACACTCCAACTAGTACTATTCACAGAACCTTGGTATTTCTCACGTAAACAACACACAACACGGCCCAATGATAAAGAAAACAAAGTGCAATCTGCACACCATACACCACAGTCAAGACAACAAAGGAAGCAATAGTAGATCTGTACACACAGTTCCTTTTTGGCTCAGTTCGGATTTTATCGGGTTGGCCGGGTGTGTGTCGCTGGCCAGCCCGCCTTTGAGATGCGAAGGGGAGAAACCCCTATGAATAATCACATGGCACCTAGTAAAATCTCGGTAATCATTTCGAAGAGGACAAAGTTGAAGGTAAACAGTGATTGCGGCACTGCATCGAGCTGTGCCTTTCCCTAAATTTAAATCATGTGGATGAGCATTTTCCACAATTTCTAGGAAAAGTACAATAATTCCTTGAGATTTCCAGAAAAATATATAAATAATAAATTGCCAGAGTCTTCCCCAGTTTTCCAGGGCACTGGACATCCTGAGTTACAGTTCTACACCAATGTTGCTGTTCCCAGTTGTAAGTGTAGGCATTGGCTGCTGCATTGTCCATGGTGAGAGTTATGCCTGAAGTTTTGAATTCTCGTCACATTCTTAGCACTGTGGATATTGGAATATTCAATTCCGTAATGAGTACCGAAATGGAAAGCCCCTTGTGTCTAGCTCTTTCTTCTTGTTCCCCATCCTCTTGTCCATTTCCTAGACATTCACTCTCCATCATGTTCCTTAAATTTTCTCTACCTATCTCCTCAACCATTTCTCTATCAAACTGATTTCCTATCTATGTCCATCTGCTTCGACTTGCTCTCTCTGTCCATCTCCTTGGAATGGTCTCTGTAAATCTCCTCGTCTCTTCTCTCCTTTCTCTAATTCTCCAAAAATTTGTTCAAATGTTTGTAAATCTATCGGAGTCAACTACTTGGTTATTAGTCTGTAGCTTACAAACTACTTAAACCGGGCACGGCCAAACACCACACCACGGGCGCGGGAGCCCTCGCCACGCCCGGGGCCCCATCCGCTAGCGGCGTGCAGAGCAGAGTGGCGAGCAGAAAGAGGAACAATGCCGCTACAATCAAGCAGGCTAAAACTGAATGCTATGCGTCAGCAAGTAGTGCTCGCACTCGCTGGGTTGAAATGGCAGACCAGCCAATCAGGAGTCTAGTTATTTCGGCCAACAAGAGTTATTTGAAAGTGAACAGAAAAGGTGCATGCTCTTTCAAGACTTTATGAAATATCTCTGTTGTTTTGAGCTTGAGGTATCGAAAATCATCCTCTCTCTTTAAGAAATTCAATAAAGGTTTCTAAATGTGTTAAACAGCTTAATGCAAATGGTCTTGTTTTTCAAGAAAGATATGTATTTCTGCTAATCACATGAATACTGCCTAATGTGCTTATTTCATTAAAGAATAAAGTTATTGCTTTGCCAAATGAAAAAAGATAGCAAATACATATTAGTGCTAAAATCCCTATGATAAAAGTACTCCACGACATTACCATCTCCACTTAGCCTCACTGTGTTCAAAAAATATCTTCATTCGTTTCCCCTTGCAGCGTTTGGCGTATAGCCGTGTCACTCCCACACATGCTGCAGGCATTGCAGTGGTGGGGGAAGTAGTGCGCCTATCAAAACAGCTCGCGCCCGAAGTTCACTAGCATCTTTTCAGAGGAATTGGGGAAAATACACCTAACACCAATCTTTTTTGTTTGTGTTTTAACGAAAAATATTTACTTGTAAGAATGAGACACTATAGCCCTTACATAAAATTATTTTTAAAATAGCAGATTTATGATACTAGTTCATTTAAAAAACATATATTTCAGAAAAATCCTGCTGTATATATGACAAGTATGCATGTACAGTACTAACAGAATCAAATCTGGGTCATAAAATTATTAAATTTTGCTTCAGTTCGTGTTTTGGGGATTTTCTACAGCTTCATGTAGTGATTCTGCAATACAGACAATAATTGTTACTTAAAACAGTAAATGGTTAGGTTGTTTTACCATTCTTTGACATATGTCTGCTTTTGTGTGTGTGTGTGTGTGTGTGTGTGTGTGTGTTTACCTATCCTTTTTCCCCAAAGGTAAGTCTTTCCTCTCCTTGGATTGGAATGTCTCCTCACCCGCTCCTTTAAACCCACATCCTTTCCTTTCCCCCCTCCTTCCCTGATCTCTGCCTGAGGAAGCAACATATGGTTGCAAAAGCTTGCTTCTGTGTGTGTTTGTGTTTGTTTTATTTATATTGCTGTCACATACCTGTGCTCTTTTGCCTGATAAGTAAACTTCATCTACTATAAAACGGAAATTATAGAAGAAAACTTTCCTGGTGGGATAAACAAATATAAAAAAATAGAAAGCAGATGACTTACCCAAAGGACTGGCTCATCGATAGACACATATGAAATCACACAGAAACACACATGCAAGCTTTCACAACCATTGGTCGCTTCGTCAGGAAAAGAGGAAGAGGAAGAGAGGAGAGGAGAGGAGAGGAGACGGGGAAGGATATGGGTTTTAAGGAGGTGGAAAAGGAGTCGTTCCAATCCCAGGAGTGGAAGGACTTACCTTAGGGGAGAAAAAGGAAGGTAAACAAATACACACACACACACACACACACACACACACACACACACACACACACACACACACATATCCAAACGAAAACACACCTAGCCAGACATTTGACAAATGTCTGTCTAGGTGTGTTTGCGTTTGGATATGTGCGAGTGTGTGTGTGTGTGTGTGTGTGTGTGTGTGTGTGTGTGTGTGTATTTGTTTACCTTCCTCTTTTTCCCCTTAGGTAAGTCCTTCCGCTCCTGGGATTGGAACGACTCCTTTTCCACTTCCTTAAAACCCATATCCTTCCCTTTCTCCCTCTTTTCCTGACGAAGTGACTGACGGTTGCGAAAGCTTGCATGTGTGTTTGTGTGTGATTTTATTTGTGCCTATTGACGAGCCGGTCCTTTTCGTTAAGTCATCCGTTTTCTATTTTTTATATTTGTTTATCCCACCAGGAAAGTTTCCTTCTATAATTTATATATATATGATTTCTTGCAATTTTTTATCCAACAGCTCAAAATATATATCAATTAAAATAAAATGCAAATAATACAAAGATCTAATTCACAATAGACACTTACCTACAACAGATTCTACAGTGTCAGCTGCTGGATAAAATGGAGTAGCCAATGGAGACACTGACGGCAGTGGTATAGAATTGCTAATGCTGTAATTCAAATAAATATTTTGTTTCCTATTTGCCTTCTCCATTGGTGTAAGAAGTGGATCTCGTTCTATTGCTATTAGCTTACTTTGCATTGCACTCTGTAAGAGAGAGAAAGAGAAAAACAAAATGTGTGTCAGCCATTCATTAAGGGTTTCAAACAGAGCAATTTTTAGCCAGAACTGGGCCAACTTTCACTGCCTTGGAAAGAAACTACACAAATAAGGAGTTCATAGCATGTGAAGTTATAGGTTAAACATCTGGAAAAAAAATTGCAGTGGAATATATGAAAAAGCATTTTGGCCCGTAAGAACATATACATTAAGTGCTCTACCAAATTATTGGGAATTTAATATAAGTCAAAATTGCAAATTAACACACAACTTCTAAGGCAGCATTGATTAAGTAGATACTATATTCCTCACTCTCTCTTTTATCCACATTAATTAGTCAATATCTGGATGATACAAACTATATTAGCTGACAGCCGATAGTTCCACAAATGAAGAAAATGAAAAAAAAAGGGGGGGGGGGGACAAAAAGGACAAGCTTTCAGAACACAGTTCCTTCCTCAGATGGGAGAGAAGGGAAGAAAAAAGGATGGGAATAGAAGGGAAAGGTAATTCCTGACCTAGGTCATGAGGGTGGTGTTTGAGGGGTGTGGAAGTCAGAGATACTTCCCTTCTCTCCCACCTGAGGAAGGAATTGTGTTCTGAAAGCTTGTCCTTTTTGTCCCCTTTTTTTTTCTTTTTCTTCATTTGTGTAACTATTGGTGGTACAGCACAAAGGTAAGTACTGACCAGCCAATCTATCTCTTTGAAAAATAATTTATCATCTCTGAGGAGAATTTCCATCATTAATTAAACTATATTGCCCGTATTTCTTATTTGATAGTCTACATGTGCAGCTTGGCACATCAAATTTGTTCTTACAATTTGTGGCACGGGTCAATAATATTTTGCAAAGCAATACAGTACAAATATTTGCCTATCTTCTTTAACTCACCAAAGCACTTTGAGATCAATACACTATATAGTGCCCTTACAAGCTGTTTAAAGAAAATTCTATGATTTATGCAGCCTTCAGTAGATTAATCACTACAACTTCTGATTGTTCAAAGTTAACCCCATGGACATTTTCAATTAATTTTTCTGCATGTGCACATGCTGAAATATTTGAAATGAAAGATAGTACAAAGAATAAGGAATTCTTAAAAATCGAACAATAGGGAGTTCAAATCTTAAACAATTTATTTTTCTTTGAATTCTCTCGATTAGCATGCTGCTGAATAGGACAAACCTATGCAGGATTTGTTTTATGTAGTTCATTTTTTTTTTTTTTTTTTTTTTTTTCAAAATTGTTACTGTAGGATACCAAATCGTTAATTTTCCACGAGTGACTGGCCAATGTGTCTATTTGCAGGTAAGAAGTTGCAAGACAATAGGTCAGTCGACGCATTTGCTCAGTGGGGTGACAATGCAAGAATGTGGAAAGCCTGTTACACCAGTGGAGTTTTTCAGCACAAAACCAGAAGATAATCACCATTGTAGAATACTGTAATATATACTTCTGTGTAAGAACTAAGAGCTATACTAGACACGAAACTTAATGCCAAAAGACAGTTTCATCACAACTAGAATTGTACATTATAGGAATATATTTAGAGTTAAGGTTTTCTGGTGCATCATTGCTCTGAACGGAATAAGAATATATTTTTAGCTATCGTACTGCAGCAGATCAAAGTCATACAGGGAAGTGCTAACACATCATTCAAAGGTGCTGCGCAGTGGGACTGAAGCATCAGCATTTATTAGCATTGCTGCTGTCACACGATCGAGGCAGCCACTCTGCCATCAATCGACAACTGCAGCGACAGTGAGAGACTGATCACGTGCCCCCTGAGGCAGGCAGTGCCGATTGTGTATTACCGACAGACTGTGGAGCTGCACCTGGTAGCTGGACACAAGTTGCTGTTGAACGCGTTACCGCAGTGGAACAGAAGTATTGTGGACAGAGTGTTGTGACGGACAGCAATCTTTTTCAGTTCGCATCTCTCTTTGTAGTTTCATATCGTGCTTCATGAATTTAGGAAGATCTGTTATTTGTTGGTTGTGTAATATAATTAACCTAATCTGTAGTTAATTTTCATGGAAAAATATAAATCGGTCTTCTTTCCAGACAAAACACCTGGTGCAGCCTGGTATCTGCTGTGATTTATTGCAGTCTTCATGTTCTTCAGTTCTCTGAAGCTTAGCATCGTTGTTTACAGACTTCATGTTGGTGGCGTTTTTCTGACAATTTCGAAGTTGAGAGGAACTTTTCTGTTTCAAAGTCAATGGGCAGTGAATATACTTCGTGATCTGTATTTATCTGAAAATGTCTACTAATATGAATGTCAATGGCCACGCCAATCCTGTTTTGTCTGTTCTCATGCCCCTGGTCACCCTGTACCACTGCCTACCTAACCGACACTCAATGTCCCTCTCGTAAACCGAGTTGTGCATCTGCTGCAACAAGTTAACTTATATGCTTTGTATCTTTCACAGATGCAACAAACTGCAAAACTGCTGCAAGTGTTAACTGATTTGATGCCTCAAGTTGGAGATTTACTTTGATCTGAGCTGCAAATCTCAGGACCTGTTTTCAGAGAATTTAAACAACATTCAGAAAATTGGGACAATTATATACAGCAGCTTCTCCAACATTTCACAGTGTACAATATAAAAGATGAGAGTAGAAACCGTATTTACTTGCTCGATTATGCAGTACTGTTGTTCCCCCCCCCCCCTCCACCCAGTTAATTGTACCCTGCAACAAAACCCAATTTGTGCAAATTCGACAACACTATACAGGCCCTTTCAAGTTACTATGCTTCGCAAATAGACATTGCAGTGGCCCATTAAAACTTTTTCATATGTGCAAAATGTACTGATCACACTAATAAACAGTGGCTTGCAGACTTACACGGACAGACAAGGTTTTGTAAATTTCAATGGATTACGCTCATTATTAATTTTTGTATTTTATACATGGGATATTTACATTTTATGGGCATGTTAAGGTATTTATTAATTTATATAAAAAATAGAAATCTGATGACTTGTCCAAAGCACAGGCCCATCGACAGACACAAATAAAATCACACACAAACGCACATACAAGCTTTTGCCACTGCTGGTAGCATCTTCAGGAAAAGAGGAAGGAAGGAGGGGAGAATGGGAACAATACGGGTTTTAAGGAAGTGGAAAAGGAATCATTCCAATCCCAGGAGGGAATGGACTTACCTGAAGCTTTCTACAAATGTCTAACTTGTTGTGTTAGCATGTGTATGTGTGTGGGTGGGTGTGCACTTGTTTGCCTTTCCTTTTGTGTGTGTGTGTGTGTGTGTGTGTGTGTGTGTGTGTGTGTGTGTGATTTTATTTGTGTCTGCCGATGGGCCTGTGCTTCGGGTAAGTCATCCAATTTCTATTTTTTTATATAAATTTATCCCACCAGTAAAGTTTTCTTCTATTATATTTATTAGTTTAGATATTTATATTTGGGAAATTAGCAACATATACAGGCATTTATCAGAGTAGAAAATTATATTTTTGGTTATAAAGAATAGTTAAATTTCAGAGTAATGCAAAGTAAAAGGAGTACCATCATGGAGGATGCAATAGTTCCAAATATGTTCTCCATGTTGCGGTATAAAAGCAAAATTACAGGACTACTAAGGATTATCTACTGTTATTTTGGTTTATGTGTGGATGTGCATATTAGAAAAGATTAAAAGATAGTTTTAATTCAAGTGAGAACAATTTTTGTAGTTTGGACCAGTAGTGATTAAAATAGTGAGATTGATAATTCAAGAAATTTTAAGGCATGAACGGAATTTAGTTAATAATTTCAGGGACTTAGTGTGATTTTGGAAGGTGCAAGAAACTCTAATTTAGTATATCAAAGACAGAAAGACTCATTCCATAATCAGTCATACCATCTTAGACGAACTGTATTAAAAATACATTGTGGTAAAATTTTACTTCGGGTGTCTAACATTATTTAGCATGAATCTTTGGTTTAAACAATACACACACATTCTGATAATAGAATTTTGGGTGTAGAAGTGCTTTAATTATCCAAATTGACAAACTTGAATTAAAATAGTGTGAGAACAGTGAAATTTTAACGGATAGTCATATTTAAATTAGAGACTGAGGAATAAATTTGTAGGTTATCCGTATCATAGTATTACCAGGCAACAGTAAATGATATCTCTGGTAACCAATACAAACCTGAAAGCAAAATTAAACTTCTACAGATCAGTGATTAGTCACAAGAGCTGACTGTGGAGCACGGCTGTCTTGATGCAGTGCATGTAAACAAAACTTGATGAGATTTTAACTTGTCACCAGAGTCAACAGACAGGACAGGGTGACCACCAAATCTTCATTTTCAAATTCAAGGTTTTTTCCAGGTTAAAATAATTATTTTCCAGGTTTTCGCAAAACTTAATTTTGCTCAAATGGGTTAGCAAACAACTATACCATAAAGAAACTAGCTACATATTTAAAAAAAAAAAAATGTCATCCAAGTTGAACCACCATGTCACGTTGTAATATCCGGGATTTGTGTTGGTGAGTGGGGGCGGGGGGGGGGGGGGGGAGCAGAACTCATAAAAATTGTGGCATTGTACCTCAAACTGATATAAAAAGAACCAGCTCATATTATGAGGTTTTCCTCGTAGTTTTGGGGGATCTGCAGCCCCATAGACCCCCATCCCCCGCCCCAGATTCGACACTGACAATGTATAGTACAGGGTGTACATTTTAAGTTGACAAACCAGAATAACTAAACACACACACACACACACACACACACACACACACACACACACAGTATATATTCAACAACGGTTTTCACCATTATGAAAGGTCGGCAGAGGCTTACGAAATGATACTGAAATTGAACTGTCTCCACCATTCGGGAGCGGTGTAGGTGGCTAGTGTAAAATTTTAAATGGAGACTCCCATTGTTAATTGCAGATTCAGATTCTACAAACGAAATCATGTGTAGTTTGGTTGAATATTTTTTCTTTCAAGGCAACTTGTTGCACTGTAATGATAAGAATGATTTGCCATACTGCTGAAGAAATGTACCACCCAGGAAAGAAAAAGTTAATCATATTGATGATGCTTCAGAACCCAACCAAATGATACCAGACATACATTTCTTCCCGGCTAGTTCAATTAAATGTTTTGTCGGCCATTCCTAACTGGTATTCAGACAAGGGCAATCTGGACTAAGGTATCACTTTGGAAGACTGCCCTGTCCACTGCGGGGAGAGGGATCACTTTGGGGATAATTTGGTAGCGTTCTGAAGTATCATGAATATGGTTTACATTTATTTTATTTCCTGTTTAGTAGATTTCTTCATCAGTATGACAAGTATTTCGTACTATTACAGAGCCATCTGTAGTTAAAAAAAAAATCCACCAGACCATACCTGATGTGGGTTAAAGTGCAGTTCATGCGGCAGCGGCTAGCCGTCGCTAGGTTAGTAACGGCAGAGCAGCCAATCAGGAGTCGAGTTAGGCCGGCCAATAAGATTGCGTGTTACATGACGAGTAAATTTGGCGTAATTTCAAAATTTATTCATCGATTTCGGTGCGGCGTTTGTGTGATTGTAATTGATTTTCTATTTATAAGGGATTTTTAGATAATTGTGGTGTTACCCCCATAAGTGACTTCTTGTTAATACACCACAGCAGTCAACCATAGAACAGGTATAGCATGTTTTATGTATTTTATGATCTGTACGAAACAGTGATCATCTTAAGCGAAAGCCAGGTATAGGTTAAACGAGAAATTTTTATTTTTAGTATGTGAGGGCGCATATCACCTGAATCTCCGGTTCAGAAACACCCCTTGATTTACAGCTGTATGTTCAATAATCATTTCAGTCCGAGCTATCTCAATTGCAAACATTCTTGGAAATTACCGCAATTACTTTTACTGACCGGACAAGGGTACATATAAGAACCTGTCAACCACAGAGCAGGTGTAGTATGTTTTATTTATTTTATGATATGTTCGAAACATGATCAAGTGGCATCCATACTGATAGCAACTGTAACTTGTTGATCGTCAAAAACTTTTGCATACGCCACTTAGATTTGTTTTCATTGGACAATTGTAACGCTGTTTGTTATTGGCCACGGCATCGTGAGTCCTGATTGGCTGCTCTGCCGTTCCTAACCAAGCGAGCGTGACGGCTAGCCGCTGCCGCATAAACTGCAAAAATGTTTGTTTAGCTTAAGGGACTTAACTGCGGGGTCATCATTCCCTAAACTTACAAACTACTTATGAACTAGCTTATCCTAAGGACGGCACAAATATCCATGACCGAGGGGGAATTCGAACCCCCGACCGTAGTGGCCGTGCAGACTGTGACTGAAGCGCCTCAGTCCCCTTGGCCACTGCGGCCGGCACATAAACTGCACTTTTACTCATGATGTGGGCCTTAGAATCCGAATCTGCAATAAAAAATCGGGGTTCCCATTTAAAATTTTAAACCTGACAGTCCCCATCCTCCACAAACAGTGGAAACGGTTCAGGTTGAGTATTATTTCCTAAGCCTCTGCCAACCGCACATGCGGGTGAAAACAATTTTTTATTATCTATTGTTTCTCCGATTTATTCCAGTTTGTCAACTTAAAATTTACACCCTGTATAATGGACCAAGTTGAGTTCAAGTAGTTGGAGGATATGGTACGTTTTAACGTGAATTGTATTCGTTTATGCAACATAGCCCGTTCATTTATACTAGACTTCCTGATACATTAAAATACACATCTCATGAACTATGTGATGGAGAACTCAATACATATATTATGATTTACTTTTCCTTCAGGATATGAAAAACATTTTCACCTCTTTCAAGTTTTCATTTAGATAGTTCCCGCCGGCTGCGGTAGCCGAGGGGACTGAGGCGCTTCAGTCACGTTCTGCACTGCCACTACCGTCGGGGGTTCGAATCCCCCCTTGGGCATGGATATTTGTGCCGTCCTTAGTTGTAGCTAGTTCATAAGTAGTTTGTAAGTTTAGGGACTGATGCCCTGTAGTTAAGTCCCATAGACTCTACAAACATTTGAACATTTGATTGTTCCCAATGATAGTTTTCAGTTTACAGAGCCCATACAGTCATGAGTTTTGCCCTGGAAAACTCTAGCTAAGAGATCAATGAATGTTAATGACCCAGCATGCGTAATAATGTACAATGTTGTCCCTGAGTTCTTGAACTTCTAGGAGATGAAATCGAGAATGCAAAAATATATCTGGAGCAACAGCTGTGTGGTATTTGCATTCTAGTGTCATCTGGTAAAATAAAAAGAGCAGATTTTAATGAAAACATTATTTTGTTTTAATGAATATTTCATTTTTTAAATTCTTGTAGTACTAAACAGACAGTGAAATATATATTGTGGAAAGCAACAGTCTTCCGTTTGTTTATGGAAAGTTTATGTTTCTTGCTTCTTGCGTGGCTGTTCAAAGCACTCTTCCCCATTGAAGAAATATTTGTCTTTGCATTGCACCAAGAGCATAATGCGTTCGTTTGTGATTTGGATCACATGTAACCCACGGATACACTGTCTCGTATGAGCTCTGATATCAAGTTATACTCTGTTTTGACATGACGGACAAACACTTCACTCTAAAACACGTTGAATTACTTCATCTGTGGGGGCACAGATAAGATCGATTCACACTTGAGTTAACTCTATTGTTCTCTGCAATGATTGTTTCAGTCTGTTCCATCTCAGAAAGATGTAGGTGGCGTTAGTCTCTAAATATATTTAACGATATTTTGAAAGTATTGTTATAAAACAGCTGTTAAATCAATAAATTACAACTGAAAGAAATTGCCTTTTCGCAAAAGTCACGTACCATATTACAGAGTTATACTTACATTTATTTGGAGGACAATTAGCATGTCAAAAAGTCACAATCAACAGTGTTAGAACTGTATTTCATACGGGCCCAGCTAGCGCTCACTAGGTGGCATTGCATGTACGTATGCTTTTTTGAAAACCCATTAACATATAATGAGGGGAATAATCTTTTATGTTGAACATAAAATAAATAATTAATGCTGTTCTTGATGAAAAACAGTTCAGCCATCAACAATACGTACTTCATGACTGTGTTTACTATTTATATATTACCAATTCACGTCAGTCACAGGAATCGTCTACGATTATTACTGACGAACATAGGCGCCAACTTTTGAAAATCTTGGGGTATGCTCAGTGGCGTACCCACGTATTTCTAAAGAAAAATAAATAAATAAATACAAAGCAAAGCCAAAAACTTACACAAAACATACACGCTATAGATTCCATATCACCGTCACCAACACGATTATAAGTCCTTTCGTATTTCACTACATACTTATCCATTTTAACGATTTTCACAAGAAAGACATTAACCCTTTTACCCCCAAAATTTATTGATTTATGAACAAAAATTTTTCTTTCCATATATCTATAACTAATGATTGGATTAATGTATATTTGACAGAAGTTTTGATTACTTTTAGTTTTTGGATGGAAATTTGAGATGACTACAGATGGCAGTCTGCAGGATATATTTCCTTTATCGTAACTAATAACATTTTCAAACTGTTGACTACTAATTTAGACACTGGACAATTACTTAGTAATAAAGTTTTTAAATTATTTTGGTTCGTTAACCTTGATATAATTATTCGAAAGTATTGTTGTATTTACGCTAACTTAGACATCAAGCAACGATATATATTTTGACAATGCATTGTAGCCTAATGCTTTTTGTTTCCTCAAGTTAACGGTAAAAATCTAGTCACAATGAATTATTGGAAGCCCTGCAATGTTATTTACAATCTTTGAACAAATTGTTGTGGCTAGACGGACAGATAAAGATGAGGGTAGGGAAAGGTTTAAGACGTAATTCCATGCACAGGTGTGACAGGTCAAAAAGAGCAGATACTAAGGTCCGACTACTACGTTCAGTTGTTGACAAATTGTTGAAACCTGAAAATTAAAATGCATAAATAATGCCGTTGCATTTGGAGAATTTTGTAGAGCTGCCAATTAAAACAAAAAGACCTTCGCAAGTTGTTATGAGGACTGTCTGTTTACAGAATGTTTTAGCTACAAGGGATAGGGCAGTCTTTGCAGCAAGTACGTCGGCTAACTGGTAACGTATGTGGTTGTCAAAAGGTTATCTCAAAAGATACCGGGAATTAAATTTGTAGTGTAAACATTTTCAATGTATCATAACAAACCAACTTCATTTCTAGTTATTTAACACAATTAAAGGTTGCCGCCTTCAGTTTACAATATTGACTTAACAAGTGGAATTCCATTAACATTCGGACTATTTAGAAAACAGTCACTTCACTCACATGTGAATGTGGATTTTAATGCCTACGAATTCAATTACCTGTTTAAAATAATCTATTTAGAGTGGTGTCTTACAAAAGCTAGCCGGCCATCAATGGGATGAGAGAGTCGATTTTAATTACAGTCAAGAAATATAAAGTAAAGAAAAAATTACAAAAATTGCTAAAATGTAGTACAAATAAATATCGCATTTCATTCTAGCTGCGATTTCGTAGTCGCGCCTTTTGATAACATGCGTCTCTTCGACGTATATCGCGAGGAATTGAGTCGCGTGGTTGAACAACACTCCGAGATAAATACAGAAACAGATAACGGAATACGTAACCTATAATTATAAAACTTTTTATACCGCCCAGAAATATATTTGAAAATGTTTTTGGACACAAAAATGAAGCGATGAATATTATTTAACCCGCGGGTACTAGCAATATGAGCATTTAGGTCACCGTAATTTTAAAACGACTGGCATTTTGTTACTTTTAAATATTAATCTTTGAGGTTTTTTCTTAATACAACTATAGGAATTACTTGTTTACACTTATTAAGTACATTTCGAACTGGTCGTGTAATCTGAGCAATAGGCTATACACACGAACGATCGTTTAACTTTAGGCCGCGAGATCTTGTGGGTTAAAAATCCCGGTTTCTGACTGAAATTCAAGGTTTTTTCCCGGTTTTCCCCGGTTATTACAAATTCAAAGCTTTTTCCCAGTTTTCCCGGTTTCAAGGTTCGGAGGCCACACTGCAGGATTTTAATACAGATAATACATGCCAGATACTACAGGAAAACCTAAATCAAAATAACAAAAAACAATAAAGGACATATTTGTATGATATTTACAGATCAAAATAAAATCATTTACATGAATTATACATACAGGAAACTAAATCTAATACATGACATATTTCTAACTAAAACTAACAGCACTCTATAGGAATTAATTAAATTTATACACTGTATTTACTTAACTAACAAAATAAAATGATCACGCCACCCTGTCCTGTGCAAGTACCTTCATCTGATAATACGTTCGGCAACCTACATCTTTCTGAATCTGCTTACTGTATTCAGTCCCTCGTTCTCCCTCTACGATTTTTACCCCACACGCTTCCTTCTAATGCTAAGTTGACAATTCCCTGATGTCTCAAAATGTGTCCTACCAATCTAGCCCTTCTCTTAGTCAGGATATGCCAGAAACTCCTTTTCTTCGCAATTTGGTTAAGCACCTCCTCATTAGTTACGTGATCTACCCATCTAATTTTCATCATTTGTCTGTAGCACCACATTTCAAAAGCTTCTATCATCTTTTTCTGAACTCCTTATCGTCCACATTTTACTCCCATATGGACATATGCTTTCAGAAAGGGCTTCATAACATTTAAATTAATTTTGTATGTTAAAAAGTTTCGCTTCTTTAGAAAAGCTTTTCTTCCCACAACCATTCTGCATTTTATATCTTCTTTACTTTGGCCATCAGAAGTTATCTTGCTACCCAAATAACAAAATTCATGTACTACTTTTACTGTCTCATTGCCTAATCTAAATCCTTCAGCATCGCCTGATTTTCTGAGATTGCTTTCCATTACCTTTGTTTTACTCTTGTTAACGTTCATCTTATATCTACGTTTCAAGACACTGTCCATCCCATACAATTGCTCTTCCAGATCTTTTGTGGTCTCTGACAGAATTACTATGTTATCAGCAAACCACAATGTTTTTATTTCTTCTCCCTGCACTTGAATGCCCTCTCCAAAGTTCTGCTTCCATTCCTTCACTGCTTGCCCAATGTACAGATTGAACAACATTGGGGAAAGGCTACAACCCAGTCTTACTCCCTTTCCAAGCTCTGCATCCCTTTCTTGCCCTTCGACTCTAATAACCGCTATCTAGTTTTTGTACAGGTTCAATATAACTCTTTGCTCCCTATATTTTACCTCTGCTACCTTCAGAATTTGGAAGAGTGTATTCCTGTCAACATTGCCAAAAGCTTTCTCCAACTCTTCAAATGTTAAAATGTAGGTTTTCCTTTCCTTAGCCTGTCTTCTAAGATGAGTCGTAATGTGAGTATTGCCTCCCGTGTTCCTATATTTATCCTAAATCCGAACTGATCTTCCCCAAGGTCAGATTCCACAAGTTTTTCCATTCGTCTGTAAATAATTTGTGTTAGTATTTTGCAGCCGTGACTTATTAAACTGATAGTTCTGTAATTTTCACACTTGTCTGCTCTTGCTTTCTTTCGAATAAGAATTATGATATTCTTCTTGAAGTAGGATGGTATTCCCCTGTCTCATACATCTTGCATACCAGGTGGAACAATTTTTTCATGACTGGCTCTCCTAACGATATCAGAAGTTCAGACGGACTATCATCTACTCCATGGGCCTTGTTTCGACTCAAATCCTTCTGTCAAATTCTTCTTTTGCAGTATCATATCTCCCATCTCATTTTCCCCCACTTCGTCTTCCATTTCTAGAATACTGCTTTCAAGTTTATTTTCTTTGTATAGGCCCTGTATATATTCCTTCCACAGTTCAGCTTTCCCCTCTTTTCTTAGTACAGGTTTTCCGCCTGAGCTCTTGATATTCATACAGCTGCTTTTCTTGTCCCCAAATATCTCTTATTTTCCTGTACGCCGTATCTATCTTTCCCCTAGTTATGCATTCTTCTACGGTTCTGCATTTGTCCTGTAGCCACTCCTGCTTAGCCAGTCTGCACTTACTGTCAATCTCATTTTTCAGACATTGGTACTCCCTTTTTCCTGCTTCACTTGCTGAATTTTTATATTTTCTCCTCTCATCAATTAAGTTCAGTATATCCTTTGTTATCCAGAGATTTCTACTAGGCCTTGTCCTTCTGTCTATAGAATCCTCTGCTGCCTTCACTACCCTATCTCTCAGAGCTACCCAGTCTTCTTCTACTATATTACTTTCCCCCGTTTCAGGCAATCCTTGCCTAATGCTCCCTCTGAAACTCTCAACCAACTCTGGTTCCTTCAATTTGTCCAGATTCTATCTCCTAACGCTTCTACCTTTCTGCAGTCTTTTAAGTTTTAATCTGCAGTTCATAACCAACAAGTTATGGCCAGAATCGACATCCGCTCCTGGGTATGTCTTACAGTTAAAAACCTGGTTTCTAAATCTGTTCCTTACCATTATAAAGTCAATCTGCTACCTTCCAGTATCTCCTCGTCTCTTCCACATATACAGTCTTCTTTCATGATGTTTGAACCAAGTGTTGGTGATGATTAAATTGTGCTCTGCGCAAAATTCCACCAAGCGATCTCCTCTTTCATTCCTTTTCCCCAGCCCATATTCACCTACTATATTCCCTTTTCTTCCCTTCCCTTTCCTACTATCGAGTTCCAGTCCCCCATCACAAGCAAGTTTTTATCTCCCTTAACTTTCTGAATGATTTCCTTTATCTCCTCATATATTTCTTCGATATCCTCATCATCGGCCGTGCTAGTTGGCATATAAACTTGCACTACTGTGGTCGGTGTTGGCTTCGTGTCTATCTTTGCTACGATAATGTGTTCACTGTGCTGTTCATAGTAACTTACCCGCATTCCTATTTTCTTATTCATTATCAGACCTACTCCACCTTTACCACAGAACTGATTTTGTATTTATAACCCTGTATTCAGCTGACCAGAAATCCTGTTCATCCTGCCACCAAACTTCACTAATCCCTACCATATCTAACTTTAACCTATTCATTTCTCTTTTGTAATTATCTAGTTTGCCTATGCGATTAAGGGTTAGAACATTCCACGCTCCGACCCGTAGAATGCCTGTTTTGTTTTTCTTTATGACTACATCCTCCTGAGTAATCCCCAACTGGAGATCCGAATGGGCGACTATTTTATCTCAGGAATATTTTACCCAAGAATACGCCATCATCATATGTTCATACGGTAGAGCTGCATGTCATTGGGAAAAGTAATGGCTGTAGTTTCCCCTTGCTTTCAGCCGTTCGCAGTGACTGCATGGCAAAGCCATGTTAGTTGATGTCACAAAGCCAGCTCAGTCAATCATCCAGACTGTTGCCCCTGTAACTACTGAAAAGGCTGCTGCCCTCTTCAGGAACCACACATTTGTCTGGCCTCTCCACAGATACCCCTCCGCTGTGGTTGCACCTATGGTACGGCTATCTGCACCTTTGAGGCACGCAAGCCACCCAACCTTGGCAGTGTCTGAGGTTCATGGGGGTGGGGGAGAGAGAGAGAGAGAGAGAGAGAGAGAGAGAGAGAGAGAGAGAGAGAGAGAGAGAGAGAGAGAGAGAGAGAGAGAATGAAATTATGTACATGATTTATAAGGAACAGGAGAGGATGAGGAAGTATGTATGTACGGACTAATAGGAAACATCAGCTTAGGAAAATAAAAAATTGTACTATGGACAATGGAATACCGACGACTTCATGTACGAGTTTCAAAACATAATAATAATTAGTGTGATACGTCACCTCACAGTACGGAGAGCTGTGAGATACAGAGGAGACTAAAATTAAGATATTTATTTGTGCAATGGCATGTAGTGTCTACAAAAATCTATGCAAGGGATAGCAGTATGGTATCAAAAAAAATTATTGTGGCCTCTTGTGTCAAAGATGAATAATGTATTGTATTAAGACAGATACAAATCACATCAGTTAAATAGTGGAGAAATACAGGGTGATCAATCCCCAGCACAACCGCCTTTGAGGTGTGCGACTCGCCAGCGACGGCAGCTGCGGTGCCCGCTTAGCGGGCCGCACAACATCCGCACTAAATTTAATACGGGTTGGCGCGTAAGTTATTTCTGACATAGCTAACACAAAACACTTAGAAAGAAAAGTTTATTACTCACCTGTATTATGCAAGGAAGTGCTGGAACTGTCTCTCTTCATTTTTAAAGCCTTTCTGACACCTGCTGAGGAAGTTGCTTATTAATCTCTGAAGTTCCTTCTCAGAAATTGCAGTGATTTCATGACAAATGTTTGTTTTTAGTTCACCTTAAGTGTGGGGATTTGATTTGTACACTTTCTCTTTTAATGCTCTCTACAGATAAAAATCAGACGGGGTTAAATTGGGAGAACGAGGGGGCCAAATGTACTTAGTGACAATTCTTTCACCGAACACATTACCAATTTCCCGTGGCTGTATGTGCCGTCACAGAGTGTTGCTGAAATGTAATGAAAGCATGTTCTCTCTCAGTTAATTGGGGGGGGGGGGGGGAAGAGAGAGAGAGAGAGAGAGAGAGAGAGAGAGAGAGAGAGAGAGAGAGAGAGAGAGAGAGAGAGAGAGAACACCCTGCATTATGTTTTCAACATACATGTCACTATTAATTGTTTCCTGAAAAAAATATAAGGCCTATTATTCTCTCTCCAGAAACAGGGAAACAGCACACCACACTCCTATTTTTTGATCGTTCAGGGGCTGCTCGTAACCTCTCGATTGAAACCTGTGTGATTTTTATCTGTTAGGAGCATTAAAGGAGAAAGTGTACAAATGAAATCACAACACTTTAGATGAACTAAAAACAAACATTGGTCATGAAATCGCTGCAATTTCTAAGATGGAACTTCAGAGTGTAATGAGCAAGTTCCTCAGCAGGTGTCAAAGTCTTCAACAATGAAGGGAGGCAGTTCCAGCACCGCCTTACGTAATACAGGTGAGTAATAAACTTTTCTTTCTAAGTGTTTGTGTTATGTATGTCAGAAATAATTTGCGCGCCAACCCGTATTAAATTTAGTGCAGACATTGGGCGGGCCGCTAAGTGGGCACCGCAGCTGCCATTGCCGGGAAGTCGCATGCCTCAAAGGCGGCCGCGCTGAGGATTGATCACCCTGTATAATATAATCTATTGTGCACTTTCTCTCCTGGAGGAGACAAAATGAACTAACACAGTCTTAATTACGATACCTTTGCAAAGAATAATTCATTATTCAGTATTCCCAAAGATAGATTCTTGTAAATATCTTATTAAGTTTGCTTTGCTTTCTACGGTATGTCTGCCTAGGTGTACTTGTGTCTGTGTGAATGTGTGGGTGTGTGTGCATTTGTTTACCCTCCTTTTTTCCCCCAAGGTAAGTCTTTCCTCTCTCAGGATTGTAATGGCTCCTTACCCCCTTCCTTAAAACCCTCATCATTTCCTTTTCCCTCTCCTTCCCTTCTGCCTGAAGAAGCAACAGGGTTGCGAAAGCTTGCATTTGTGTGTGTGTGTGTGTGTGTGTGTGTGTGTGTGTGTGTGTGTGTGTGTGTGTTCATTTATTTATTTGTGATGCTGTCACACCTGTGCTCCTTCGCCTGGTGAGTAATCTTCGTCTATTTTTTAAATATAATTTTTCCTGCTAGGAATTTTTCGTCTTAATATTCTTATTAAGTTAGCTTAGTCGACAAAATACTTTGTAAATAGAGGATATATGTATAATATAAACACAATAATAATAAATAGGAAAGATAGTGTTTTGATGCACCAAAGTTGTAATTATGCAGTGCATCCGATTGAAACAATATAAAATCAGTTAGTAAGTCACATGGAATTTCATTAAGTCCACAAATACTTAATTGATGAGTAGAACTTTTAAGAGATGATTTTTGCACAACACATTCTCATGATGTTGGAGCACATGACCTTTGCAGACAATGAGGCCCATTTATCGTAGTATACACAAACACTTCCCCAACTGCATTATATCCTGATAGCCAGATAAGTTTATATTCATGTGGAGACAGTCCGAGGGTGTTTGATCTGGTCTCATGTCTGAGGATATATGATGCATTTGTTTGAAGCCCATTTCTTTGAAAAGTAAGATCAGACAATACCAATGATTACCCATTGTGAGAACCTGAAAGAGCATAAAGGAAAATATTTTTCTTTTCAAAATTCTCGGATTAAATAGTGAGATATAATTTGAATTCTCTATTTGAACAATGATAGTGAATGATAACATTAAATATTGTCTAAGCTTTAAAAGAAAATTGAAAAGAAGTCTGTGTCTAGCTAATATCAGTGATTAAGAATAGTTTATTAACTATGTACCAAAATTATGAATACACATGAATGCATAAAAAGGGAGAAAATGAAAATTTAACCTTTGAAATTATGTATCAGTATTAGCAGAATAGTAATTGTCCATGGAATAACTGAACTTCATAACAAATGTATTGTTACCATTCTAACAGACTTTAGACATTTATTATGATTTCCATGTGTTGCATATTTCTTGTGAATCTTTATTCATGCCATGTTTTATGAAAATGTTTCAAAGACTTAATATGGAGAGCACATTCTCAGTCTTTTTAAACAAAAGTAATCATACCATATGGCGATTCACAATAGCGACAATGCTGTGGTGTATTGTGTTTTGAATCAAAATGTGTTAGTGAAATCCCTTGATATGAAGTGAAGTGATTGTGGAAATGAAAAGGCAAAAATCTATTCATTAATGAAAGCTTGTAAAAGCTATTGAAAGTGATTAGCGAAGGCATTTAAGCGTGGTATGTGGCAGGTGGTGTTTCTGATGTGTAGTTCCAGGATGTATGGTAGGCTAGAGGAGTCTTTAGGCGTTTTCTTGATCTGTGCTTCATCAAATCTCACATGGGTGTACAAATTCTTCCTCTTCGATGTCGTGAAAAGCGATGAACCACATGCAAAGCGAGTCAATGGCCTGATCCAGTAAAACCGAGGCACACACCATTCGTTCCACCCAATCAGCATATTCAAACAACGGATGCAAAACTCAGCCTGTTACGTTGTTAAAGATGGATGAACGCTGATATGTGCAAAACAAAACAAAACGCCCCATTGTCAAAACTGTAACATAAATAGAATTGTATATGTATCAATATATTATAATGATGTGTACATATATACTTGTAATATTATTTGATACTTGGATACCAGAGGTGAAATTTTAAACTTGAGACAGTTATCAAATTTCTAATGTGTGTGTTAGGATATATATCCAATGTTATAAGCGATTTCGACCTACCAAGTGATGAACCAACATAGAATGATTAATACGTATTTGTTCATTCGTGACTCATTTAATAAAATTCTCTATTATTCCTCGGGAATAGTAAAGGAAACCTACCACTTTCTATTTATAGACTACATTTGCCGAATGTATAGTACATCTGCTAGAAGTATGGGGACAGATGTGACGATACATATAGTAGGGGGTGAGGAATATGAAAGGGGTACGAAAATTAATTTATCTCTCAATTTTAACACTTTCCACCCAAATGATGCCATATGGCATCATTATCTTTTTCTGTTTCTCTCGGCCCAACCATTTGACTAAAGATTACAAAGAACACTGCAGGACTTTCCAAAATTCACTGTGGGTAGCTTGGCTACCATTAGTTCGAGGAAACAGGAGCATTAGGCTCCAATGCATTGACAAAATCTGTATTGTTGCTTAACATCTTCATTCCAGAAATGTGGACCTACGTTCATTATTTACTTACTTTTCCTACGGAAATACATGTATTTTTCCCAATTGCAGACCGTTGGTCCACAAGTGTGGACTGACTTATCAGTTTCAACACTAGAGTGCAGCACCTCACAAGGAACTCTTGATACATTTGTTTACAGCTGCTTGTGCACTCAAAATGGCTGCTGCTAGAAGTCGGAAAGGTATGTAAATAATTATTACACTCAAATATTAGACTAAAATGCTGTGATTTGAATCTATAGTGGGTTAACTCTTCTAGATACTGAGAGTTAGTTCCGATTTGAATATATTTTGTTTATTACTGTGAAATAACTCATTTTCTGATGGTCCTCATGTGATAACCTCAGGTCATAATATGAATATGCTGACTTCAATTTCGTCTTTGAAAGTAGAGTACTGAAATAACTACTTTTTATACTTTACAGATATGAATGAAATATTAACTGATGAGCAATTGGAAGTGCTTCTTCATGACAGTAATACGGAATTATCTGATGGGGAAGATGACGAATTTTTGGTTTTGACTGGAGATTTTGCTGTTTAAGTTGATGTCAATGATGAATATAAAGCAACAGTAGATGAGACTGTGTATTCTTCTGAAGAATTAGACACTGGAAATGGTAGCTTTACTCCTTGTAGGAACGATCAATAATATTAAAAATCATGTAGCAAACTTACTCATGCTGTTTTCCTTATAATTTTGTTAATTTGTAGATCCCCAAGACACAATTATTGTTCCACAACATCTGCCAGTGTGATCTATGAAGTGAGGAAGGAAGAAATGACGTATTTTAATCATTTTGAGGGTGAAATTCATCTTCCACATTATGAAAAAGAGAAAGGAATTTTTCACAAGTGTAAAATCTGGGAAGGAAAATTTATCGCACAGGTACAGTTATGAAGAACAGAGTGGGTACAATATGGAAAAAGTTGAAAAATGACAGGCTACTTCAATGGGGGATTGGGAAGAATGGGTAGATTATAATATTTGTTTTATTAAGTGGAAAGGCAATAGAAGTGTTCTAATACTCTCATCATGTGTTGGAAGCAGCCCTCCAACCACAGGTCAAGGGAACAGAAAAAGAAGACAGATGTTCCTCAGCCAGTGGCAGTGAAAATATGGGAGGTTTTGATCTATGTGATCGATTTTTGTCATATTAGAGATACTACATATAAACATTAAATTGAAATACTCTTCATTATAGACCGGCTGGTACAGCAACCAATAAAATTGTTTAACAATGAAAGACAGTCGTGGTTGCAACTTTTTTTATTTATTATTTATTATTAATGCATTTCACCCTTGTGAATCCTCAGAACTTATTTTAAAATATCACATCGGATGAGTAGCACTAAAGCAACTGCTAGCCACAATCACAGATACGTTTGAAAAAACACATCGGAATCTTAAAACAGAACAGAAGTGGCAGCCACGATTGTGCAATGATCACACAATTGTGACTGCCACTGCTGTTCTGTTTTAGGATTCTGACGGGTTTTGTCAACCGTAGCCTTTTTAATGATTTAATGCTACCAGATTGTGGCTTGCAATTGTTTTAGTGCTACTCATCCAATGTGTTATTTTAAGAAGTTCTGAGGATCCCCCACAAGGGTGAAATGTGTTAATAATAAATAAAAAGTGCTCTGTCTCAAGCAATAGAAGAAGTTAGTTAAGGTTCAAGATAAAGGTGAAGCAATAAATTAAAATTTGTGATGCGGCCAGGAATCGAATACGGACCTCCATGCTTACTAGGCAGACATCTTACCACTAGACCACCGCACAACTAGTGATTAAGGCACCTCGAAATAAACGGATTATTGCCACTACTGCCAAGGCTCTCCATGCAGCGGAATAGCACCTCGGCAATGGACATGTTGAAACAATGCTGCCTTTAACCTTAGGCTAAGGTTGGAAAGAAGTGTCTTTACTGAGGAAAAGAGAAAAAAAATGCAATTCAAGACAAGTACCTTATCATGATAAGTGTGACCCGAGGGTACAGACATGTGGACCTCTATTTATGCCTTAGTGAACCACCATATTTTTCTTTTGCACATGTGTCATTCTTGGGTACTATTTTGTTGGAAAATATGAAAAGAAGAATTTCCTGTTAACTTTTCTTATCTCAGAAGTGAAGAAGTTAATGTCTACGTTAGAGGACAAATGGCACGACTTTGAAACTATTATATCAAGGTAAAGGAAACAAACTAATTTGAAAATTTCATTAATAAATCGTTGTAAAATTTCTAAATTAGTAGTAAACAGTTTGAAAAGGGTGTAACGTGCACTAAAGGAAACATATCTTGCCAAATGTTGCCATATGAAGTCATCCCAAATTTTCCTTCAAAAATTAAAAAAATCTCAAAAATATACATTATTCCAATTGTTATGAATAGAAATATGCAAATAAATACTTTTGTTCACAAATTAATAAAATTTGGGATGGAAAGTGTCAAGACAGAATATTTCTTTATTTTTCCTCTAAAAAATTTTATATATTTCATTTTTTGTCCAACACATGAAAATAAGATATGAATATTGATGGTAGATTAATTAGACAGCTAGCATCAAATAATTCTGATATGACAAATGAAGACTATAATAATTTTGTATGTTTTGTAATAAATGATCAATGTCAGTCTTCTGCTGTCTGTGAAATCAGTCGGACACAATATGTAGAATGTAGAAGATATTTATTTTGTGAAATACAATTAAAAAACTTTAAATAGTGTCTAAAGTTTATTTACAAATAGTGTACTGAAACTGACCATAAAATGAGAAGATCCCACGGACACTGAATTACTACAGGTATGTATCGAATTGTTATTAATTTTTTGCTACATGGAAACATTAATGAACAAAATTACAACAAACTGAGTTATGACTTCAAATATCAATTCATAACAATTTTTATTTCTCAACAAATACTCAAATATGGAAAACTTTTTGCCATTAAAAATTTATTTATTTTATTAAAATTTATCGTTGCAGCACAACTGATTTTTCTCAGCACTTGCCGCTCCACGACAGCGCCAGACAAGTCACCTGCAAAGACGCTCTCTAGTCTTTTGCACCCTTGTTCTGAGCTGACATCCGCAAAACTCTGCTTAAAATTTCCTATTGACAATCTTGTGTTTTTCAGAGTGTATAATCAGAGACAGTTATGGGAACCGAGCACAGTTGTAGGCATACACGGTAAGGCACATTAAATGGTACCGTCTACCACTGGACGAACATACTGACAGCAGGTTAACCAATTGCGCCTGCGGTCTTCTCGCTACGCCAGTGATTCTGCTGCAAGATTTCGTTCCACAGATGCTGATAGCACTCGACCTCTGCTCTCTACAGACAGTCCAGTCGGCCTGTGAGGCGACCTCTGGCTCTCCCCGCTGACAGCAGCCTGCTGTCGTGCATCCAGACTTCCAGGTTGTGAACGGACAGTTACTGCACTCTCAGCTGGTTACATCTCAACAATGCGATCAGCCGTCTGACCGAGTGCGTCCAAGTCTCCAGTGCACACTGTAAGTATCTTTTGCACGTCTGCAGGTAAACACGACAACCGAGTGCTTTTCAAAACATCACCCACTGCGCTATTAACTAATGACAGTGTATGATCTCCTACTTCTTTCGTACGTAGCAGTTTATCTAGCCCCTTGCTCTCAGATTGTGACATACGCATGATCGAGGCTTTTTTTGCCGTATATTGCCCTGTAGCTGGTGGCGCAGCTAGAATATCCTGACTTCAGCTGCCATCTCTTCATTAAGTGCTGTGACGGTGTAGCTGTATTTTGTTTCATCGGTAGTAACATATGGTAACACAAACTGGCTCTCCAACTGCGCAAACCGTAGCACCGATTCTGGAGCCACAACAGAGATAGCTTCACAGCAATAAGGTTGACCACTGCGCTTGCTGGAACGTCATCTTCATTTAATGCCGATGTCATCGTTTTATGTAGGGACCGAATTGCGCGAAGTGGCTAGCGCAGTTGCCGTTCATCTTATCGTGGCGGAGGAATTACACACGTGAAGTAGCCGACGCGGACGACTCGATATCGTACCGTGGTTGTTATTTACGATCACGTTGCGGGTCACCACATATATACAAATTGCCGATGACGGGCAATGATCCTTTCTTCGGTGCGGTAGCACTCTTAGGCCCTTACTCTTACTGGAATCAGTACTGAGTTACTACGAGTTTGAGTTCTAGTGGGCAGGGTAAAGTTGCAGATTTGTATCTGATGGGAGGCATGCTCGAGTAATCTGTGCAGGTGTGATGATCGCTGAGTCCCCAATGGTGTAGGGGTCAGCGCAACTGCCTAGAAAGCAGGAGACCCAGGTTCGAATCCCGGCTGGGTACACATTCACAGTTAATGTCATACATTCCGCAAATATAACATATCTAATTCCCAACATTTACACGAACGATACAGAGATAACTTAAGGCTACAAAACAAAACAGAGCAACAAAGAACATCTGAAAGTAGCAAAGATACACAACAAATGATTATTATATATTATCTCTGAACATTTCTGTTGGGGAGACATTTTTTTACACAGTTATCAGCAAGGAAAACAAAACAGGAATTCTACAGATCGGAGGGTGGGTAGGGTAATTAATTTGGAAAGTTTGGAGAGAGAAGTGTATAGGTTATTGTTGATGTTAACATACTGTCACAGTTAATATTAGCTGTGACGGTATGTTAACATCAACAATAATATTATGAAAAACTTCAGATTCACAGCCTCCGTCTTCACTAGCACCAAAAACGAGTTTCCTTCTTGAAGCATTTGGTGGTGTCTTATTATGCAAGTGTTACTGTGGCGGAAGATAAAAGTGCCACTAAAGGCCTCATCTGTGATATGTTGGTGTGTCTTGCACAACATCTAAAATTGCATACAAAGATTATGATGTGAATTTGAGTGTACCATATAGCATGCGCTGTATCGGTAGAGAAGGCAGCAAGAACACTTTCTGCAGTGATGAATCTTTCACCTCCTCCAGCAAAGTTTGAGATATGGTATGGCTTGCTACTTGAAACTGTAAAAGAAGAAGCAGAATCTTCAGTGAAAACTGCTGCACAATGGTGTCGTAATACCACCTGTTGACACTGGTAAGGTACTAGATGTTGAAGTGTTGAGCAAATTTTCCCACAGTTGTGAAAAGGAATTGCAGATCGTGTATCTAATATGAACTATTAAGGCTCAAGTGGAGGTGTGAAAGTGCACGGAGTTGTCAGCTTGTTTACCAGGTATGTTGCCTCCTGTGGCCTGCGGTATGTGAAGTACCTTGATGATGGTGATGATAAAGCTTTCCTTGAAGTTAAAAAGTATGCTCCATATGGAGCAGAAATTACAATGTGTGGGACATGTAGAGAAAAGGTTGAGACAAGATTTGTCAGGAAAATAATTATCTGGTGAGAAGGGATTAAAAGAAAGAGGCGACTGACAGATGCAAAAATTGACAAGCTGCAGACATATTATGACTTGGCAGTAAGAAGGAACATAGGGGACTTGAAAATTATGAAGCAAGCAGTTTGAGCCTCATAATTCATAAAATATCCAGACAAGAACAATACCTACAACTTATGCTCAAAAGAAAGTGAATCACTGTGTGGTACCAAAGGTCAATTGCTGGTGGCGAAGAATATTATCACGAGAATCCTCTAGCAACTGCTCTAATGGAAGCCATCAAACATATATTCAGGGACCTTGCAAATGAAACTTAATAAAGAAATATCAACAATGGAAAATCCTTTAGGAATGTCAATAATGGAGAATAGGTAACAACTCGCCGGACAGAGGCTTGCTGAGCAGCTGACAGACACGAAAAGAGATAATCACAATCACCGAACTTAAATTTTCGGCCAGGGCCTTCGTCAGGAAAAGAAACCCGTACATTCACGCAATCACTCAGACAACTATAGACACACAACTAT
Organism: Locusta migratoria; assembly: GCA_026315105.1. Lineage (NCBI taxonomy): Eukaryota > Metazoa > Arthropoda > Insecta > Orthoptera > Acrididae > Locusta > Locusta migratoria. The sequence continues at coordinate 17,049,067 of CM048745.1, forward strand.
TATGTCCGGCCATTCTGGACACAAGCTAGACTGTGAGTGAGGTGGGGAGTGGAGGGGGAAAGATCTCGGGTAAAGGTGAGGATGGAAAGTTGTGCATTGCACGATGCATTTTAAAGTCTCTGATAGGAAGGAATTTCAATTGCGGCAATGAATACAGTGAAGAGAATGGACGGGAAAAGATAAAAGGGAAGTGTAGAGGAGTGTGGGGAGGGACTGGGGGGAATTTGAAATGTTATGAATAATAAGGAAAAATAAAGATAGGGAAAAAAAGGAAAAAATAAAGTTAGAAAAATCTGGTACCTTTCCTATCAACAAATTGTGAAACTTGAACTGGCCATAAACTAAAACAAAACTTCCATAAAATTGAAATAACAGTAATGGTTATCTAACTATGGGTCATCAACATTAATAATTTAGATTTGTTGCACATATAATTAGAAAACAGTTTTGACTAAGATACTGCTATCAAATGTTACAAGATTTGTTGCATTTAAGGTTTTCAGAGAACTTTAAAGTGAAAACATTGTGTGAAAGTTTATGTGGACTATTAGGTGAGACAATGAATAATACAAGGGTTGAGGCAAAGTGACAGTCATAATACGTGGCAAAGCAAATGAGAGAGGTATTCAACAGTGTTTGGAACAAGAATAGTGCTTTATAAGCTATTGGAGTACAATTTCAGTTCATCCCTAAAGTTTTTGAGGAAAGGCATGTATTTCCTGACTTTTAAATATTGTTTAATGTGTTATCCAACATCGTCAATACCAATTTAATAAATGTATTTCCAGTTCTGTAGTTTCGGAAGGCAACAGGAGGGCCATAGTCCGTTGATAACTTATATCTGTTACTTGAGAAACAATAAGAAACTATAAGAGCGCACAACAATTTCTATTATCTCACAGTTTGTTTGAGAATTTGTCATGCAAATATTCAGTATCTGTATTGCCTGTCACTGCTGTAAATATTGTAGGTGTTACTGGAGCAAGAAGTCAACATGTGAGGAAAGAAATGAGGTTACCTATAAAAATTCTTTTATGCAAACATTGTTGATAATATCTAAGATAAATACTGATGCTTTATTTGGGATTGACTGGTTGAGTAAGTTCGAAGTTGATATTAATTTCAAACTTTACAAAATCTCAGGGAACACCAAAGATGCTTATTTCAAGGTGACTTTCGAAACAAGAGACAATAGCATTGTAACAGCTGATTCCGTGCTAATTATGACATCTGTGTACACAGTTTTAGATTGTGCAGAGATGGAAGTTGGTTCCAGTGATCTCTTATGTGTGAAAGCTTTCGAGTCTGAATTAAAAAGGAAAGAACAACAGTTACTTATTATATTAACTAAGTATTGAAGTGTGTTTTTGAACAAACTAGTGATGTAAGGAGGCTACGTTTTCTCTTTCAAAATGAGAGATGATAAAATATTTTACTGTAAGCTGTATGCAATACCTAACAATATTCAAAAAGAGGTACAGGAGGACAGTGTTTACAACAACCACTTGTCTTAGAAAATCTTCTGGAGATATCAGAATTGTGTTGGAAGCTGGGACCTTGAATAAGCACACTGAAACTGAATGTGACAGACCAATTAGCACTAATGACTTACTGACAAAGTTTGAAACAGATATTTTAGTTCCATCTAACTACCACTTCCTTATACACAAATATCCCACATGCCCAGGGCCTCGCTGCGATGGAGTATTTCCTTTCACGCCGACCACCCACTTCTCTACCTAAAACCTCTTTCCTTAATACCCTAGCCAGCTTCATCCTAACCCACAACTTCTTCACCTTTGAGGGCCAGACATACCAAGAACTAAAGGGAACAGCCATGGGAACCAGGATGGCCCCCTCGTACGCAAACTTATTTATGGGACGCTTAGAGGAAGCCTTCCTGGATACCCAAGCCTGTCAACCCAAAGTTTGGTACAGATTCATTGATGACATCTTCATGATCTGAACCAACAGTGAAGAAGAACTCCAGAATTTCCTCTCCAACCTCAACTCCTTTGGTCCCATCAAATTCACCTGGTCCTATTCCAAATCCCATGCCACGTTCCTCGATGTTGACCTCCACCTGTCCAATGGCCAACTTCACACATCCGTCCACATCAAACCTACCAACAAACAACAGTACCTCCATTATGACAGCTGCCATCCTTTCCATATCAAACGTTCCCTTCCCTACAGCTTAGGTCTTCGTGGCAAACGAGTCTGCTCCAGTCCTGAAACCCTGAACCAATACACCAATAACCTGATAACAGCCTTCACATCCCGCAGCTATCCTCCTGGTCTGGTACAGAAGCAAATTGCCAGAGCCACTTCCTCATCTCCCCAATTTAAGAATTTTCCACAAAACCCCAGAAGTGCCCCTCTTGTCACCAGATACTTTCCGGGACTGGAGCGGACTCTGAATGTGGCTCTCCAGCAAGGATACGACTTCCTAAAATCCTGCCCCGAAATGAGATCCATCCTTCATGACATCCTTCCTACTCCACCGAGAGTGTCTTTCCGCCGCCCACCTAACCTCCGTAACCTCCTAGTCCACCCCTATGAAATCCCCAAACCACCTTCCCTACCCTCTGGCTCCTACCCTTGTAACCGCCCCCGTTGTAAAACCTGCCCTATGCACCCTTCCACCACCACTTACTCCAGTCCCGTAACCCGGAAGGTGTACACGATCAAAGGCAGAGCCACTTGCGATAGTACCCACGTGATCTACCAACTGACATGCCTGCACTGTGAAGCGTTCTATGTGGGAATGACCAGCAACAAACTGTCCATTCGCATGAATGGACACAGGCAGACAGTGTTTGTTGGTAACGAGGATCACCCTGTGGCTAAACATGCCTTGGTGCATGGCCAGCACATCTTGGCACAGTGCTACACCGTCCGGGTTATCTGGATACTTCCCACTGACACCAATCCTTCAGAACTCCGGAGATGGGAACTAGCCCTTCAGCATATTCTCTCTTCCCGTTGCCCACCTGGTCTCAACCTCCGCTAAATTCGAATTCCCACCCACCATCTTAACATCTTTGCCTTGGTTCTCTGGACAGAGCCTCTGCCTCAAGTGGCATCCCTGTCTAACTTCTAACTTCTTTGCTTTCTACAGTTCTACAGTATGTCTGCCTAAGTGTACTTGTGTCTGTGTAAATGTGTGGGTGTATGTGCATTTATTTACCTTCCATTTTTTCCCCCAAGGTAAGTCTTTCCTGTCCCGGGATTGGAATGGCTCCTTACCCCCTTCCTTAAATTCCTCATCATTTCCTTTTCCCTCTCTTTCCCTTCTGCCTGATGAAGCAGCTAGGCTGCGAAAGCTAGCATTTTTGAGTGTGTGTGAGTGTCTGTGTGTTTATTTGTTGCTATTACTGCCTGTGCCCCTTCGCCTGGTAAGTGTTCTTCATCTATTTTTTACGTATATATATATATATATAAAATGTAAAAAAATGAATAAATAATGAATAATAAAAAAATGAATAACAAAAATAAAAAACCAAAGGGAAAGTAAGATGACAGAAAAGATTTCGAAAAGTAACAGAGCAAGGACGGAAGTAATTGTTGAATTCAAATATATGAAACGATTATTAAGACGAAAAATTCCTAGCAGGAAAAATAAAATATAAAAAATAGACGAAGATTACTCACCAGGCGAAGGAGCACAGGTGTGACAGCATCACAAATAAATAAATGAATACACACACACACACACAATCGCAAGCTTTCGCAACCCAGTTGCGTCTTCAGGCAGTAGGGAAGGAGAGGGAAAAGGAAATGATGAGGGTTTTAAGGAAGGGGGTAAGGAGCCATTCCAATCCCGGGAGAGGAAAGACTTACCTTGGGGGAAAAAAAGGAGGGTAAACAAATGCACACATGCCCACACATTCACACAGACACAAGTACACCTAGGCAGACATACTGTAGAAAGCAAAGAAGTTAAGTTATAGAAGTTAAGAAGTTAGACAGAGATACCACTTGAGGCAGAGGCTCTGTCCAGAGAACTGATGCAAAGATGTTAAGAAGGTGGGTGGGAATTCAAATTTAGCGGAGGTTGAGACCAGGTGGGCAACGGGAAGAGAGAATATGCTGAAGGGCTAGTTCCCATCTCCGGAGTTCTGAAGGATTGGTGTCAGTGGGAAGTATCCAGATAACCCGGACGGTGTAGCACTGTGCCAAGATGTGCTGGCCGTGCACCAATGCGTGTTTAGCCACAGGGTGATCCTCGTTACCAACAAACACTGTCTGCCTGTGTCCATTCATGCGAATGGACAGTTTGTTGCTGGTCATTCCCACATAGAACGCTTCACAGTGCAGGCATGTCAGTTGGTAGATCACGTGGGTACTATCGCAAGACATCCTTCCTACTCCACCGAGAGTGTCTTTCCGCCGCCCACCTAACCTCCGTAACCTCCTAGTCCACCCCTATGAAATCCCCAAACCACCTTCCCTACCTTCTGGCTCCTACCCTTGTAACCGCCCCCGTTGTAAAACCTGCCCTATGCACCCTTCCACCACCACTTACTCCAGTCCCGTAACCCGGAAGGTGTACACGATCAAAGGCAGAGCCACTTGCGATAGTACCCACGTGATCTACCAACTGACATGCCTGCACTGTGAAGCGTTCTATGTGGGAATGACCAGCAACAAACTGTCCATTCGCATGAATGGACACAGGCAGACAGTGTTTGTTGGTAACGAGGATCACCCTGTGGCTAAACACGCATTGGTGCACGGCCAGCACATCTTGGCACAGTGCTACACCGTCCGGGTTATCTGGATACTTCCCACTGACACCAATCCTTCAGAACTCCGGAGATGGGAACTAGCCCTTCAGCATATTCTCTCTTCCCGTTGCCCACCTGGTCTCAACCTCCGCTAAATTTGAATTCCCACCCACCTTCTTAACATCTTTGCATCAGTTCTCTGGACAGAGCCTCTGCCTCAAGTGGTATCTCTGTCTAACTTCTTAACTTCTATAACTTAACTTCTTTGCTTTCTACAGTATGTCTGCCTAGGTGTACTTGTGTCTGTGTGAATGTGTGGGCATGTGTGCATTTGTTTACCCTCCTTTTTTTCCCCCAAGGTAAGTCTTTCCTCTCCCGGGATTGGAATGGCTCCTTACCCCCTTCCTTAAAACCCTCATCATTTCCTTTTCCCTCTCCTTCCCTACTGCCTGAAGACGCAACTGGGTTGCGAAAGCTTGCGATTGTGTGTGTGTGTGTGTATTCATTTATTTATTTGTGATGCTGTCACACCTGTGCTCCTTCGCCTGGTGAGTAATCTTCGTCTATTTTTTATATTTTATATATATATATATATATATATATATATATATATATATATATATATATATATATATATATATAAAAATGGTATGAAATAAAGATTTTTGACTTACCTAAAGTACAGGCTGGTCGATAGGAACACTAAACACACACAAAAACACACAACCATTCGAGCTTTCGCCACCAGTGGTGGCTTCTTCGGGAAAAAGAGGGAGGAAGGAGAGGAGAAAGGGAAGGATACGGGTTTTAAGGAAGTGGAAAAGGAGCCATTCCAATCCCAGGAGTGGAAGGACTTACCTTAGGGGACAAAAAGGAAGGTAAACAAATACACACACACTCACACATATCCACATCCAAACACACTTAGGCAGACATTTGTAGGGTTTCTACAAATGTCTGCCTAAGTGTGTTTGGATGTGGATATGTGTGAGTGTGTGTGTATTTGTTTACCTTCCTTTTTGTCCCCTAAGGTAAGTCCTTCCACTCCTGGGATTGGAATGGCTCCTTTTCCACTTCCTTAAAACCCGTATCCTTCCCTTTCTCCTCTCCTTCCTCCCTCTTTTTCCCGAAGAAGCCACCACTGGTGGCGAAAGCTCGAATGGTTGTGTGTTTTTGTGTGTGTTTAGTGTTCCTATCGACCAGCCTGTACTTTAGGTAAGTCAAAAATCTTTATTTCATACCATTTATATATATATATATATATATATATATATATATATATATATATATATATATATATATATATATATAAAATATAAAAAATAGACGAAGATTACTCACCAGGCGAAGGAGCACAGGTGTGACAGCATCACAAATAAATAAATGAATACACACACACACACACAATCGCAAGCTTTCGCAACCCAGTTGCGTCTTCAGGCAGTAGGGAAGGAGAGGGAAAAGGAAATGATGAGGGTTTTAAGGAAGGGGGTAAGGAGCCATTCCAATCCCGGGAGAGGAAAGACTTACCTTGGGGGAAAAAAAGGAGGGTAAACAAATGCACACATGCCCACACATTCACACAGACACAAGTACACCTAGGCAGACATACTGTAGAAAGCAAAGAAGTTAAGTTATAGAAGTTAAGAAGTTAGACAGAGATACCACTTGAGGCAGAGGCTCTGTCCAGAGAACTGATGCAAAGATGTTAAGAAGGTGGGTGGGAATTCAAATTTAGCGGAGGTTGAGACCAGGTGGGCAACGGGAAGAGAGAATATGCTGAAGGGCTAGTTCCCATCTCCGGAGTTCTGAAGGATTGGTGTCAGTGGGAAGTATCCAGATAACCCGGACGGTGTAGCACTGTGCCAAGATGTGCTGGCCGTGCACCAATGCGTGTTTAGCCACAGGGTGATCCTCGTTACCAACAAACACTGTCTGCCTGTGTCCATTCATGCGAATGGACAGTTTGTTGCTGGTCATTCCCACATAGAACGCTTCACAGTGCAGGCATGTCAGTTGGTAGATCACGTGGGTACTATCGCAAGACATCCTTCCTACTCCACCGAGAGTGTCTTTCCGCCGCCCACCTAACCTCCGTAACCTCCTAGTCCACCCCTATGAAATCCCCAAACCACCTTCCCTACCTTCTGGCTCCTACCCTTGTAACCGCCCCCGTTGTAAAACCTGCCCTATGCACCCTTCCACCACCACTTACTCCAGTCCCGTAACCCGGAAGGTGTACACGATCAAAGGCAGAGCCACTTGCGATAGTACCCACGTGATCTACCAACTGACATGCCTGCACTGTGAAGCGTTCTATGTGGGAATGACCAGCAACAAACTGTCCATTCGCATGAATGGACACAGGCAGACAGTGTTTGTTGGTAACGAGGATCACCCTGTGGCTAAACACGCATTGGTGCACGGCCAGCACATCTTGGCACAGTGCTACACCGTCCGGGTTATCTGGATACTTCCCACTGACACCAATCCTTCAGAACTCCGGAGATGGGAACTAGCCCTTCAGCATATTCTCTCTTCCCGTTGCCCACCTGGTCTCAACCTCCGCTAAATTTGAATTCCCACCCACCTTCTTAACATCTTTGCATCAGTTCTCTGGACAGAGCCTCTGCCTCAAGTGGTATCTCTGTCTAACTTCTTAACTTCTATAACTTAACTTCTTTGCTTTCTACAGTATGTCTGCCTAGGTGTACTTGTGTCTGTGTGAATGTGTGGGCATGTGTGCATTTGTTTACCCTCCTTTTTTTCCCCCAAGGTAAGTCTTTCCTCTCCCGGGATTGGAATGGCTCCTTACCCCCTTCCTTAAAACCCTCATCATTTCCTTTTCCCTCTCCTTCCCTACTGCCTGAAGACGCAACTGGGTTGCGAAAGCTTGCGATTGTGTGTGTGTGTGTGTATTCATTTATTTATTTGTGATGCTGTCACACCTGTGCTCCTTCGCCTGGTGAGTAATCTTCGTCTATTTTTTATATTTTATATATATATATATATATATATATATATATATATATATATATATATATATATATATATATATATATATATATATATATATAAAAATGGTATGAAATAAAGATTTTTGACTTACCTAAAGTACAGGCTGGTCGATAGGAACACTAAACACACACAAAAACACACAACCATTCGAGCTTTCGCCACCAGTGGTGGCTTCTTCGGGAAAAAGAGGGAGGAAGGAGAGGAGAAAGGGAAGGATACGGGTTTTAAGGAAGTGGAAAAGGAGCCATTCCAATCCCAGGAGTGGAAGGACTTACCTTAGGGGACAAAAAGGAAGGTAAACAAATACACACACACTCACACATATCCACATCCAAACACACTTAGGCAGACATTTGTAGGGTTTCTACAAATGTCTGCCTAAGTGTGTTTGGATGTGGATATGTGTGAGTGTGTGTGTATTTGTTTACCTTCCTTTTTGTCCCCTAAGGTAAGTCCTTCCACTCCTGGGATTGGAATGGCTCCTTTTCCACTTCCTTAAAACCCGTATCCTTCCCTTTCTCCTCTCCTTCCTCCCTCTTTTTCCCGAAGAAGCCACCACTGGTGGCGAAAGCTCGAATGGTTGTGTGTTTTTGTGTGTGTTTAGTGTTCCTATCGACCAGCCTGTACTTTAGGTAAGTCAAAAATCTTTATTTCATACCATTTTCGTACCTGGAAGGTCTCCTTCTATAATATTATATATATATATATATATATATATATATATATATATATATAGCAACAAATAAACACACAGACACTCACACACACTCAAAAATGCTAGCTTGTGTCTTCCTTGTTGGTTCTTTATGTAGTTAATCTACTTCCTATGTCACCTGACCCAGATCAGCACTAGCTTTAAAAAAACTTTTGAATTAGTATTCTGTTTGTAATTCATCCTGCAAGAGTTGGCCCATACATCTGTCATGTGAACTACCCAACAACAAAACTTACTTTTTGCTGATTTACCTGTTTTCTTATTAATTTTTTTTTAACGTCACCTTCTGTCAGAGGCTCATCAGTTTCTACCTGAGGCAACAGGTCAAAATTATTCTGCACATTCACCCTTGATTTTCCACCTGTTGCCACCATCTCTTTGTCCTTCACCCTTCTTAACCTGTCCAAATCCCTCTTAGCCCGAAGGCCAACACTTTTCCTCTCTTGTTTCCCTATTTTCCTCTCTCAATTACCCTACAAACCCACCAATGTGTCTCAAGTCACTTGCCCAATTTCTGTGCCACTATATTCACCCCATAGGATCAAATGATTACCCAGAACTAACAATTCTATGGCAATTCAGGCACTTTTCACTCATAGTAAAATAGTAATGAGATTACCGTAAAAACGAAGAAAATGCATATGTGAAAATTAGGGGTCATCGCAACTCCGTAAACGAAAGAAATAAGTGCAAAGTCTTTAAAACAAATTACAGTCTACGCTGCTTTTTGCAAATAATAAATAAGGCAAAGAGAATATGCTGTAGTTACTATGCTACAAGGAAAAAACAATAACAATTCGTGAGAGTCTTTCAAATTACTGTCCAAAACAAATAAGCAAAAAATATGACTGCAAATGTATTTGATCTTTACACGTTTTCCCAAAAAATACACAAAGCAAAATAAAATCTTTAATGGTATGAAGTGAAAAATATTTCACTGTTTTCATCAAATATGTCACAATTTTTGAATATGTCATTGGGCACAAGCTAATAACACAGTGAGGGGAAAACAACCTCATCTTGAAGCCATATCTTTTTTTACCATGTGCTGTCGTTTAAGACATATCAAATATAAATAATTAAAAATTTTAATAATTTTATAAATGGCTGTTCTTCAGAGGTAAAAGTTTTTCATAATGGTGGGTCCCCAAAGCATTGAGTTCTAAAGGCTTTATGACGTAAGAAATTTGTATCGCATTTTCACTATTAATGTAATTCATCTCGCATAGAAGGACATCTACATTGAAAGTAATTCTTCTCAAACCACCATTTGCAATTTTTCCTTGTAACCTTTTAGAAATGTAAACAGATGAAACATTACATGCACTGAAAGCAGTTTGTTGTTTTGAAGTACTGCATAGTCTTCATCCTAAAGTGTTTGATGCATTCTGCTATTGGCAGATGTCTGTGTGAGCACTGTGTATCGTTCTACATTTTCATTCCAAGAAAAGTTCTGTTTCAGTTTATTCTCTTGTTTATGTTTTATTATTGCAGTTTTATTTATTCTGTAGTAGTGGGTTGAAGTGAAGTTTTTACCAGTCAACATTTTAAGAAAAGAAACCAGGCATTTCCTGTATTTGTCCCAGATAGAGAAGATTCTAAAATGTTTCTATGATCTCCTGGTGAGAACTAACATGGTGTCCATAAATTAAGAAAATACCTATAAAGAGGAACAAAATTACAACATTACAACACAGTGGTTCAGCCAGATATCACACATGTTAGTGATACACTTCTTAACACCCTTGAGATAAACAGAAGTCAAAAATTCTGAGAGAAAAATAACCAGAACCTGTATACAAAAAAATATAAGAAATGAGGACGTTGGAGGATAGTACCAAATGAACTGGTATACAGGGAACCGGAGCCTGTTACAGATAATAACATGAGTATTTTTTCTGTCTTTCTTTCGCCATGTCATAAGGACACCAGAAACAAGTTGAACAAGAAGAGTGACAGATCAACTATGGAAGGAGAAATGACAAGTAGGATGAATCAAAGAAATCGGAGAAGATAAGGAAGATCTAGAAATAACCCTCAACGATCTCAAGAACAAAACAGAAAATCTCAAGAAACAAATACAAGAAAACAAGATTTAACGCACAGAAGACAAACATCACACAGTGAAAACATTATTTACAAATGAGGAAAGACTAAGAAGATCAGATTTAAGTTATCTGGGAATGTGGAACGAACTAAAAAGGCACAAATCAGATAACATGTCCAATAAATGATTCACTTAATTAGTCCAATGAGGCCATGAAGGTATACACTGCGTACCTGAAATAAAAGCACAAAATGGGAGCATTTTGTTAAGTGGACCTAACAAGCAAATTTCACGTACCAACACATGTGAACATTCCTTAGTGTCATCAAACACCATCACATGTTGCTATCCTATTCAACAGCTTAAGACGTTTGCAGGGCAACCTTTTCGGTTCCTGTTTGAACTCAAGTGAAAAAGACATGAAGTAGACATTTGATAGGCTTAAAATGTAAACAGCAATATAAATGGCTCAAAACTGCACCCACCTACTTGAATGCAGGCTGTGAAATGAGACCTGAATGACTTTAGCAACCCTTCCAACCCCCCCCCCTGGCACAGAGGAAGATTGCCTCAGATACTGCCATAAATGGTGGTATTAGCTCTTCATCCATATCAATAGGTTTTTTATAAATAGGACATTTCAGGTGCTCCAAGATGAGAAATGAAAGTATTGTATTATGCTGTTAAATAAAGCCTAGTACCAAATGCTGAGGGATGCAGAAACGGGTTGCTATGTGAAATTTGATTGTTATGGCGTGCTACAAGATCAAATAGTTTGACATGACGCAAGTAAACAGTTATAGCTACAAAGTCAGCAAAGAACCAGTGGACTTACAGTTTCTTGTAATGATTCATGCTGGGCTGATGAAAAAATTGAAGTCATTCCCATTTTGTGATGTGCAAGCTGAGCTCCCGGTGCTTTGCTATGGGAACTGTTTGATCCAGCACTACTTGTGGATGCAGATTCCGAAACCTCTCCACTCCCATTCTATGTTGAACAATGATGAATAATTCAAATAATCAGCATTATTCTGGTCAACAAAAATAATAATAGAAGTAATAACAATAAAATTAAAACTACATCAGAGTCTAGCAAAAGTCTCAAATTTGAATATAAGATGAAGCAATACATTCAAAATGTTGTCCCATTTCATGGTTTACTATGGCTTTATAAATAAAAAACTATTAATCTGGAGGTATCTCTCGATTTTTAAATCACGCTAGGAAGTTAGTGAATAATGTTATGGATAACAAGTGCCGATTTATAATAGCTAGTGATACTTTTGGGCATGTCAGAAAGTCTGTCACCTTTCCATTTGTTTGTGGTATCTTCAGAATTTACATTCTTTATGTGAACTGACCAGTGTAAACACTACAATGTGCCATTACTGATGTACAAAAATAATGTTGGAACATTTCCAGCTGAATATTTTTCAATAGAACCTGCTCAGTACCTGACTTCGATTAGATTTCTGACATTTACCTACAACACTGCTCAAAACAATTATGGGATCGGTGAGATATCACACACAATATAAGAAAGTTTAGGTCGGAATTTACAATTTACCAATAAGGATGGTTAACAACTCACCAAAAGATGTAACGACGGGCTGCAACAGGCACAAGAAAAGACACATACGTACAACACTTCAGCTATCAGCCACAGCCTTTTTTCACACTATCATGTACAGTCACACAACCGTCATCTCCAAGCTGCCACACTCAGAATCACTCCCTGCAGTGTGGGGAGGAGGGATAGGAAAACTACAACACATTTGTGGGGATAGAATGCAGCACAGCCTTGCACAGCATGTACGTATTAGATGTGAGGAACAAGATGCAGCTTAGGGGGAGTTGGGAGGTGGGTGAGGGGAGGAAAATGAAGCACGCACGCACGCACGCACACACACACACACACACACACACACACACACACACACACACAAACCACTCAAAACAGGAGAAGTGTGCACCTTGTAGATAATGTGGCCAAAAACAAGGTGGCCCACTATGCTCAGCATGTGCTTGATTTCAAGCAGGATCTAACATAACTTCCCTTTTTTCCACACCACTCAGTTCCTACCTCTGTGCAAAACCTCTCCTGTTTTGAGTGGTGTGTGTGCACGCATGTTTGTTTGTTTGTTTGTTTTCCTGCCCTCACCCACCTTCCCACTGCACTCCTAAGCTGCATCTCATTCATTCCATCTAATACATACATGCTCTGCAAGACCGTGCTCTATCCATCCACACCACCGTGACGCAACCTTCCTAACCCCCCCTCCACTTCTCTATTTCCACACTGCACAGCTCGATTTGGAGTGCAGCAGTCGGATGTGACAATGGTATGACTATGTTGTGTGCCTGTGTGAATGTTGTATTTTCTGAAGAAGGCCGTGGCCTTCTCAATGAACTCGCAAGCATTACTAGATTTCCTTTTTTTTAATGTATAGTTCTTATTGTGGGGTTACTTCTTCCTTATTTACAGTTGTAAATGTAGTTGGAGGACCAGCAAGAAGAAAGTACTTAGATTCGGTGCAGAATGATTTTGAAGTAAAAGGCATAACATCAGACGAGGCATCAATGTTAGCATTGAATAGGGGATCATGGAGGAATTTTATTAGACGTACTATGTTCCAGACTGAACACTGAAAGGCATAATCAGTCTCTATTGATGATGATGTATTTAAAAAAAAAAGGTAAAGCAGTCAACAATCCGAAGATTGGTTTGAACACCGCAGTGCTTTACTAGGCATGGTCCTGTTTGGAGGTGGTATGCCGTTGCCTTCCTCCGACCTTCGAACTGACTTACCCAGCCAGTTATAGGGGGACCTACAGTTTAGCGTGGGTTCCGAACCACGGTGCTAGTCGGTATTTTTCACATAAGCAATACTGCCAGAGGTGAAAGAAGTGGAAAGTGACAGATAAAAATCCTAGGACCTTGCGGGGATCGAACCCGCGACCTTTGGATTTGTAGTCTGGCACTCTACCACTGTGCAAACGAGGCGCACATGATGTATTTAAGACTGAGTAATTGAGAAGTTTGAACTTGCAGGGAAAATAGCTCCTTACATCCCTAACATAGGCAATCCAGTCAGATGTCAATTACTGAAGCTAATGATTCCTTTAAAAATCTACTGAAACACAAAAATGTAAAATGTTTTCAGAGTATTAATGAAGATTGTTTTCATATTTTTAATATGAGGAATAATGTTAAAAGTAATATAAAGGAGATGTTAAATGATTTGAAAGACTGTATCAGTGGCAGAAGTAATATGTATAAAAGGAAATATACGTATCATTTGGCATCTTGTCTTTAAGGAGGGTTCTACAAGATGCCCAAATGAAGTAGTTTTTTGTATATTTAGGGAGGCCTTTTGGGACTGTTACTGTCCTGGGCTTTTTTATTCCGCAGGTGAAGGCCCAGACGAGAACCTTACACTAAGGGTATGGAATGTTGAGGTGCAAAATACTGTGCGCAATATTTACTCTGAATACTCAGAGAAGAGACTGCAAAGAAGAAAAAAAAGAACTGTGGTCAATAGTGTTTTGTTTTATAAATAGATACTTTTTTTTTTAGTTGACCTGAGGAGAATAAGGTCCAGTCTTTAATGTTATCTAGTTGTACTTATGTAAATCAAATATTTGAAATTAATTAACTATTTATAAGGGTCAAATAAACCCATGTTATTGGTGTTCATTTATAATGGAACAGTCTTCTCAATTTTATTAGTGAGAAAGTTGGAGTTTGGGTATCTCTCTCTTCTAATCTTAATTTATATGGAAAAGAAGCCCAAACAATTTTAAAAACTGGAAGAACCTTATTTAGAGGCACTGAATAGCAGGACCTCTATCTAAAAATATCAATGACTTGGAAGAGCACATACAAAACAACTCAACAATAAAATAAAAAATATGTGATGGTATTCCCGAAATAGGTGGAATTACATGGTCCCATCACAATCTCCATTATTGACATTCCAATCAGATTTTCCATTGTACAAAAACACAATACAAATTGGCTGATAACTAGAGACAAACATCTGAGAATTAATATGAATAGAGACTTAGGCCTACAAACTGCAGCTAAATTAAGCATCTACTGAAGTAGGGTGAACACTTAATGTGCAGGAGGAAAACTGTTTTCTCAAGAAAAGCTTTAAGAATTACCCTTCTGTAGCTGATCGAGAAAGATTCTGGTAACATGGAAGACTACATCGATGGTTTCCATGAAAAGTTGACTTCGAACTAGAATGTGGGTAATGACAACTAATTATAAACTGATTATATAATTCCAGTTAATTTTACTGTGTGTATACAGCAGGCTCTGCTGTTATATGTGGTAGGTAACAGTTAATTCCATCTCGAATGTAAGGTACACTATCTTTAATTTTATGATGATAGTGTTTTGTGTTATATTATTTGCGTTATTTCTAGTGTTTTATGTTTGAAAACAATCAATACAAGCTATGTCCATTCTGCAAAGTTGCAGTTTTAATAACCCTAGCTTTTATTCTTTCAGCAATTTTCGAAATATAATTTGCCTTTTATTTCCAATTAAGTGAACTCTTCAACTGTTTCAGATCATGAAAGGCATGTGGTTTAGAAATTGTTAGAATAAGCCTATTGTATTGTCTAGTGTTTATAGCTTAATCACTTTGATGTTCCACTACTAAGTGAAATAGTAATAACCCTTCCTCTGTAAAAATAATTGCGAAAATTCAATAATAGATACATTTTTAAGGGAATGGAAACTTTAGGCTCATGACATTTAGTATAGTGATGTATAACACTGTCCAAATTCACTCACTGACTTGAGGTTTCACCTTCAAACTCTAAAGGAATGAAAGAATGCAAAGTTGCTGTACTCTGCTATGAAGATACTTCCCATTTTCATCATCACGTCACATCATTAAATAAAACGGATCAAAAGAAGTATCTGTTAAAATTTCTTCACCTCGCACAAAATATTGGACATCTGGAACGCAAATGGCAAGAAAACATTAACAGTGAAGTACACCATTAGAAAAACTGATGGTGCCATAGTGCCTGTTTTTGCTGCCACTTTCCAAGGAGTAGCTGGCATATCAACGGATAGGTTACCCCACCTAGCAAGGAGGTTCCATGAAAGAAGAATGTTGCAAAAAGAAAGAAGAGAAGGCAATAGAACAGGAAAGGCTCATAATGAGCTAACTACTGCCATTAAGAACAATATACAAAAATAGAAACTCAGATAGACACACCATGGAAGGGGGGGAAATCTAGAAGAGGTTATTTGTCTTCAGATCTCAGAGTGAATAAAACATTAAAGAGATTCTGTGAAGGAAGAAAAATTTTAGGACTGAAATGCTCCTTATGAAAATTTTAACATATTTTAAATACATTTCAATCTATCATTCAGGATACCTCGTACAAATACTTGATTGACTTGCAATGTTGGTTTAATGGAAATAAAAGCAGAAACATGTCTGCAGAAGAAGAATGAACAATGAACTAGACAAAAATATATAAAATTCAAGCAAAGCGGTTTTATGATACAATGAAGGAAACTAATCCAATTAATGATGAAAATTCTCCTCAGAGATAATAAATATTGTTGAAATGAGATAGAATGGCTGGCCAGTAGTTACCATTGTGCTGTACCACCGATAGTAACACAAAATGGAAAAAAAAAAAAAAAAAACAGAAAAAAAAGGGGACAAAGGGACAAGCTTTTGGAACAGAGTTCCTTCGTCAGGTGGGAGAGAAGGGAAGAATAAAGGATGGGAAAAGAAGGGAAAGGTGGTTCACGACCTAGGTCATGAAACTAATCCAATTGTCATTAAGATTTCCTTTGACACTCAACAAAACCAGTCTATTCCAAAACTGCCAGTGAGAGAGTAAGGTCATACAATCTGTGCATCATAAACCATACTAAGGAGCTAAAAGATGAAAGCATCTTTTTTTGTACCTGGTTGGAGATGCAATCTGTAAGAGGAAGCAATCAAATTACTTCACCTTTGCTGGACTTTCTTTCAGAATCAGATTTAAAAAGACCACAACCAAATGATGGCTGTAATACTATATATATCTATTCCCAAATTCTTGAAGTAGCCAAAATAAAAACATTTGTGGAAAGTCCATCTGTAAAGTTAGGTGAATGGTCTTGGAGATTAAAACAAGAGTTACACACAAAATATCTTTATGGGCCTTTGAAGTAATTGCTGAAACACATCCACAAAGTGCAGTGTGTGTGTTCATTCTATTTTCATTATTAATGAAGTACACCAGACAGGCCCCGACTGCATTATATGATGGGCTACAACACTAAAAGATGCTGGTGCACTATTGCCTTCCCAAACAACAGTGTTTATATTTTCGTTAATGTGTAATGTCATGTTTACGTAAATATTTTCCCTGTGTGACTCTGTGCATGTATGTTGTTCTTGTTGATTTGTGTGGCCTTCCTGTGAAGTAATAATGTCACTGCTTCCCACTGGCGCATTATCTATCAGTAGTTGAAAGATTCCCTGCACATTTTGTCTGCTTGCCATTTGAAACACTGTTCTGCTTGGGCAATATTATGGAAAGCACCAGAGGGGTTACTATAGCCATTTCCCTTCGTTTGCACAGGTAGGGAAGGGTTGGCAATGGCCGGTGTAATAGCTCCCTCCACAAACACCAGAGGTTAAAGAGTTTTAGTGTATCGCACCCCACACCGTAAGGTCCACAGTCACACACACAAATACACACTCACCAGGTCTATGTTATACGTGCAAAGGACCATCACTCGTGTGCTTTTGTGGCTTTAAAGGGTGTGTACAGATGGCTCTCAGACAGCTACGTCCCTGCACACTCTGTCGGCAGATTGTGCCCGAACCATTATCTGTACATTTACAGTGCGGCAAATAGTATCCCTCACCCCCCCGTCGATATCTCGATAATGAAAGTGTCTGCAAAGAAGACAGTCACATTACTAATAACAATGGAAAATCGAGCTTGATATGTCAGTAATAGAGGACAGATAGAAATCACTGTAGACAATAGCTGAGCCTCAGACAGGCACAAAAATAGACAACCACATTCACACAACTTAAATATTCAGCTGTGGTCTTTATCAGAAAAAGAAACACACACATTCAGACAATCACTCAGACACACCTCAACCACATAAGACCACCACCTGTGGCCACTCTAGCACAACAAGCTAAAAGGGCTGAAAATTAAATCTGTGGAAATGTCACCACCGATTGCTGCTTTTGCTTTGGACAGTCCCACTGTCTGGCCACAGCAGATGAAAACAGTCACATTCTTCAACTGTGTATGTGAGAAACTGCATTTCTATGCCGAAGGAGGTCGTAATGGCTGACAGCCGAGTTTACTAGTAATCTTTAACGTGCATCTTGAAGCGGAACAAAACCGTATGGTGTTGCTTCATGACTTGCCTAGAGTATCGCATCATCTCGACTGAAACATATTATATTTAATTTTTGGGAGAATATTATTTAAAAAATATTAATTCAATTTATAAGCATTTGAATAGTAAAGGGACGATAGAATAAATACGTTTTTGGATGTATTTGTCTTAGACACGCTCGTTTGTGTTTCGTGACAACTTCACCGAGACCACCGTCGCAGGTTTATCAGTGGTCGTCACCGGATGGCATTTAAGTTCTTCGTCAGTATATCGACGCGGAGAACCGAGGAAAAATTATGATCCTAAGCACATGCCAAAGAAGAAATAATTAGATTAATTGTTAAGGGGTTTTGCTTTGAAGGGAGAACAAATTTTCTGAGTTTTGCATACTTACTTATCGTCGCTTCTCCCAGTTTGCTTTCGATATATGAACTACTCGTCAAATATTACAACAAAAAGAGGTGAAATGTTGGGTGGCAAATACTGCAATTAGTGAGTATTTGGCTTATAGTGGCACACAGTAAAGATTAATTGGATTTTATTGAAGAATTAACTACTTTGTTAATTATGAGTTTACGAGATATTTATCGTGATGTAATTGAAGTAGTAGTAGTCTGTTCATGAAGGCAATTTTGTGGACACTAAAGTTGTCACATTTTAGAACTGAAACTGTGGATTCATAGCTCCTTCTGGGGAATTATGTTGTTTCATAATTTATTTATGAAAGAGTAAAGAATGTGGGTATTTGATGTTGTAACAAACAGTCTATTTTAGCAAATGGTTTATGGATACAGTCTGACCAGGTATTGCATCTGATGTATCTGGGAGTGAGACTGGATTCTGCTCCTTATTTTATGGTGACTGGCCACTGTTACATTAAAGAAATATTGATGGTGTCTATTGAATCCAACATTATGGAGAATTATTAATAAACCTTCATGACAGATTACACTGTAAAGAAAAGTTATTAAAATACTGTGTGCTTAGCTAAAAAGCAAAATCTTCTTTATGAAATATTTATAAAGTATTGAGAGTGACACATTACAAGACCATGGAAAATTTGGGCCTCTTTTCAAACTTTCCTGAGGCTACTGGAAGTTAAGTGGTGAGACTTAGACGAACAGGGGGGGGGGGGGGGGTACGAGAGAGAGATATTTCTTTTTAGTGTAAGTTTACACCTGAATACGGCCTTATTAATTGCTGTTTTATTTTTAATTAATTATTCCAATATGAAGAGGCGACTGACAGGTGGTGGAAAGAATGTAGAATTTATTTTTTATTCTTTTGGACGGTGTCAAAAGTTAGAGGGGTGTAACTTTATTAATCTGCAGGAAGAGTTCGTCCACTTACACAGATTGTAGAATCATTGAGATTGTGTATATAAAAAAGAAAAAAATTCAAGACAATAGAGAGAGAAAAAAAAAGATTAAACTTAATTTTCTATGTGTTCTGTCTGTAGATACTGGTAAATAATATTTACTGTTGTTACGGATAAGACAGTTATCGATAGCAATCGTGTCTGACATATTCGTTTTGTGTTTCGATAGTCGACTCAATCAATTATTTTAAGAATCGATCGCGACTTCAATATATGTATTGACAGAGGTAAAGAACAGCTGATTTATGATAGATGGTAAACATCGTTTGTTGCTATCCACAAACAACTATATAAAATAATTGTGTATACTGAATTTATAGATGAAGGTGGAGAAGAACATTAAGTCTTAGTAGCAGGTAAGGAATCGTAGTTATTTTTGTTTTCCCAGAGTGTTTATATAAAAAGAAAAATACGTGGTTGCTTGTATATTGGATGTTCCCTTACCGCTAATTAAGATATACGAAGATAAGATTCAGGTATTTAAACCTCATGAAGTAGTTTTTTTTTTTTTTTTTTTTTTGGAAGTAAAAATCAAGTCCTTGGTGTAGATGAATATTATTTATCTCACTCATGACTTTTTGTTTGTGTTCATTATAAATCCTGGACAATGAACGGTATTATCGAATGAGGATCTTCATTCTTAATAATGTCGCAGTCAGATTACCGAAATAACCTTTTACATACCTTTGTATTGCCATCCTCGTGTTTGCATACATAATTATATGGGAGTGGTGATCGCAGGATTAATTTAGTAGTGGTATCAGAAATAATACTTTGGTACAGGTGTGGCACCATAACTGAAAGTATAATTCAGGTGGTAATACACGTTGAAGATTGTTTTGAGCTTGCTATTCAATGTTAAAGGTTATTCATCTCAAACCCAAGATAAATGTCTCTCATATGTGTGCAAACCAAAGATATTTTGTGGAGGCAGGTTACTGATACTGGTCGAAGGTTATTGACTGAAGGTGTAAGTAGAATTCTATAGCTTCACCACCGATATTGACACAGGCCCTTACAGTCTTCCTGTGAATCGTTGATACGTCTCTGTGGTGAGTAGCAACTCATTGTTAGAAAATATTAGTACTAATAAACTAAATTTATATATTAGGCCTAAGTAACAGAACATAATGCGCATAGGGAAGAAAAAAGTTGATACAAATTGTCGCTGACAAGTGTGCGAAGACACATCTCGGTCCTCAAGAAGGTTAAAATTAAATAGTTAGTCATGCAGGGAATGCTCAAGATGTATTACAAAAGATAGTGCAAGAGCTGGTTACAAAAAAAGTGTCCAAATGTGAATCTTAAATTGGTAAAATACAATTTTCTATGGTCATGACTGCACTACTCTCACACTGAAATGGCTAAACTCAAATATAAAGCAAACACAAAATAAGAAAACATTAATTTGCTCCAGAGCGACACTTGCAGTGTAATAAGTTACACTACATATCCTACATTCCACCCAAGATATCAAATTAATTAGTCTTGTGGGGTTTATCAGCTTATGGTGGCAGTTACTGTCCCGAGAACTCTGTACAGGTTCTGCACTACCCCAACACAGTTGTTGACAGACATGGAGATGTATACATATATCAACAAGAAGCACCAAGTCCATGGAACATATGTAATATCTGTGTAACAATGTCAAAATACCTTTCTTTTGTTTGGTATTCAGTATTATTCATCTTGTATCAAGAGAGCTATATCTCACTTGTATTGAGAGTTTGAATAAAACTCTTCTTTGTCACAAAAAATCTTTTTAAACCATTAACAAGTATCTCTTTAAATAAAAAGCACTTTGGGAGTTGAAGTTCAATGAAAAAGATGGATGGATGGATGGATGGATGGTTTGATTTTTAAAGGGACTAAACAATTACGGTTATCAGTCCCTCGTTCCAACCGTAGAGCGTAGAATAAAAAAGCAATACAATGCAATAGAAAACGAATTGTTAAAGCTCACCAAGCAAAGGGTGTTATGTCAAGAAATAAAAGAATCAAAGTAAAAACTAATGAAAGAAGAGAAAGGTGGAAAGAGGATGCCAGACTGTCCTGGCCAGGTTACCACAGACAAGGCAGTACAGCATCTGGCCGCTTTTGCACATTAAAACCACCTGCCTAAAACGGTAGGCAAGCGGAGAACAAATACATAATGAACACTGTAGAAAAAATCAAATAGATCGGTACAACCCCTCACACGAATAAAATTTAAAACTGCGTCAGCCATAGAGGCATTGTCAGCTAAAACAACTTTCAAATCGTCAGGGAGATTAAAATTCCTTCTCTGTGCTGCTAAGTCGGGGCATTCCAAGACGATGTGGGCGACTGTCAGACGCGCACCACATCGACACTCGGGAGAATCCTCGCGACTGAGAAGGTGGCCGTGCATAAGCCAAGTATGGCCGATATGCAGCCGGCAGAGAACAACAGAGTCTCTGCGAGGGGCCCGCAGAGAGGTCCTCCACACGTTTGTAGTCTCCTTTATACGCCTTAGTTCGTTGGGCACCTGTAGGGTGCGCCATTCACTACTGCACAAACCGAGCACTTTACTGTGTAGTGTAGAACGCAGATCAGCAGACGGGATGCCTATATTGAGGACAGGCTTGTGGGTGGCCTCTTTGGCCAGCCTATCAGCCCGGAGTCCAAAGGAATGCCACTGACTGCCCATGTTGTTCAATGGTGTATGGTGTACAAGGACTCTTGTATAGCAACAACCAGAAGATTGCACAGAAAACACTGGTCGATGGCCTGTAAACCGCTCAGGGAGTCGCTACAAATTACGAATGACTCCCCAGGGCAGGAACATATATGTTGAAGAGCGCGGTGGATGGCTACCAGCTCTGCAGTGAAAACACTGCAGCCATCTGATAAGGAGTGCAACTCATTGTGTCCTGCAAGCGTGTAGGCAAAATCGGCATGACCATCTACCATTGAGCTGTCAGTGTACACTACCGTAGAGCCTCGGAAGCCGTCAATAATTGATATGAAGTGGTGACAAAGGGTCTCAGGGTGGACTGAGGTCTCAGGGTGGACTGAGGTCTTAGCGTACAGTGACAGGTCCAGCCGAAGGTAAGGCTGTCGTATACACCATGGTGATGTACGGGACTGGTATCTGAATAAAGACGGGACAGGAACAGACTCCACTTGGCTCAGCAGAGACCTAACACGAACACCAACTGTCTACCCTGATCTCGCCTCTGCCGAATGTGGAGATCAGTTAGAGGAAAGAGTAGACGGTGGTTTGGGCTGTTAGGTAAACCACGGATGGTAGCAGCATAATTCGCAAGCAGTTGTTGTCGTCTGATATGCAGAGAAGGCACACCGGCCTCCACAAGGAGACTAGTCACAGGGCTTGTTCGAAAGGCTCCTGTTGCAAGCCTAACCCCACAGTGATGGACTGGGTCCAACATCTGCAGAGCTGAAGGTGATGCCGAGCCATAGGCAACGCTGCCGTAATCCGATCTGGACAGAATAAGCGCCTTATAGCACTGTAGCAGCCTACTGCGGTCTGCGCCCCAAGGAGTGTTACTGAGGCAGCAGAGGGCATTAAGGTGCTTCCAGCACTTCTGCTTGAGCTCACGGATACGAGGAAGCCATGTCAGCCGATCGTCAAACACTAGTCCCAAGAAACAGTGCGTTTCCACCACATCGAGCAGATGGCCATCGATGTAAAGCTCAGGATGTGGATGGGCTGCCCGACGCCGGCAAAAATGCATAACGCAGGTCTTGGCAGCAGAGAACTCAAACCCATGGGCGAGGGCACTGACTTATACACGAAACATACGCAAAGGTAAAAAATTTCGAATAAAAATGGGAAGCGAACCTCAGAGACCCCACCCATGTAATGTGGTAAGGATGTGATGTCTCCAGGTCTTGTCATAAGCCTTAAATAAATCGAAGAATACTGCCACCAGGTGTTGCGGCAAGAGAAGGCTGTCCATATGGCGGACTCAAGGTGGACCAGGTTATCCACAGCTGAACGCCCCTTTCGGAAACCACCCTGGCATGGAGGTGTTTTTTTTTTTTTTTTTGTGTGTGTTGTTTGAGGGCGCACAACTACTAAGGTCATTAGCGCCCGAATCAGCATAAATTATTTATTTCATCTTGAACATAAAGAATTATTCCCCTTATTCTATGTGACTGATTTTTGCAACAGCATTCAACAGCCGTTGCCAACATCAGCGCACAACGTCACCGCCGTAAGTAAAATTGTACCCTGTCTTTTAGTGTATTACACCATAGTTATGAGAATAAAAAAAGCAGCAACCCATAATTAGTTATTTGGTGTACTTTGTAACTAACGTCTCCTCACTTTGTCCTTTCCTGTGCTGTGGCGTTTTCGAGGCCTTCCAAAACAGAATGCATTCAAAGTGTAATGAGGATACACCAAAATCAAAAATGGAACTACATAAATTGCATTTTCCTTGCAAAGAATAGTTATGTAAATTAGAGCATCGATAGACACGAAGAAATGTCGTTATGTCAAATGTCCCCTGTCAAAAGAATCATAGATGTCGTTAAGCTGTGAATATACAAAGTGTAATCAGCAACTCACTGTTCAATGTTTGCTTATATTTGCAAAGATAAGATTGCTGCTCTTAATTCAAAATCAAGGAGATTTGTTCAAAATACTTCTGTTACTGATGGTATACGATCATGTATTGTTTCTTTGCAGCACTACAAAACCAACAGCACCTTTAGTGGTTTGTTGCTGTTCTATGGCATAACCATCGAAAAGAAAAGAAAAAAATTAAAAAATGCAGCAGCGCCAACTATTATTTCTTTGTTGCACTACGTAACTAACAGGGCCTCTATTTGTTCTGTACTGTACTACACCGTATTCTAGGCATTCCTAAAAAGAATGGACTCAAGGTGTAATAAGTACACACTGAAATCAGAAAGGAAAAAACATAAATTCCTGTTTTTTTTTTTTTTTTTTTTTTTTTTTGTATAGAGTACTTAGTAAATGAAGACATCGATAAAAGCGAAGGAAAGTCGTTATGTTTAAAAAACATATTTGTTATGCCATACCTAAGTTAAATTTTACTTTCTGTGGCAGGTGTTTAGTATGTTAACATTGGCAACGAAATATTTGCTTTAGGGGGATCATTGATTTACTGATCGGAGCAACCATTAATTATTTATTTCATTATCAACACTAAGAATTATTCTCCTCATTGTAGGCTATGTGAATGATTTATCAAAAAGGAATCGATGGCCGTTACCAACATCAATACACTACACCGCTGCCGTAAGGAAAATCATGGCCCTTTTTCAGTGTATTACACATCTATTAGTTCTTTGCTGTACTGTCAGTAACATTGCCTCTATTGGGTCTTCGCTATACTAGGCTGCATTTCATGCATAGCTTACATCAGAAACTACAAATTACGATATCTTTTCTTCCCCTGATCCGATTTTGATGAAATGAAGCTTATATGTTGGTCCAAGGTACTCTCACTTGGCCTATGAAACCCCATGAAAGTTCGTGTAGTACTTTTGTAGATTTGCTGTTTCACACCATACACCACAGCATAGCAAACATATAAAATTTCAAATTACGGTATCTTTCCTTCCTTTGATCCGATTTTGATAAAACTAAGCCTATGTTACTCTCCACACTATTCTCAATGTACCTGGGGAAACCCATGAAAGTTCGTTTACTACTTTTGGAGATTACCTTCAACAAATAGACACACACATTGGCTTTTAAGCAAATGATTAAATTATGATATCTTTATTTTCTCTGATCCAATTTAAATTATTGAAGCCTTTATGTAATTGCATGATATGCTCAAGTATGAAAACCCCCATGAAAAATCGTCAAGTAGTTTAGGAGATTGACGTGTTTAAAGAGACAGACATACATGACGGTAGTCGATAACATATTTCAAATTCCGATATTCTTTTTTTTTTCTGCGATCTGATTTTTATAAAATTATGCCTATATGTTGACCCAAACTTTTCTCGTGTTTCCTGTGAAAACCGCATGAAGATTCATCCAGTAGTTTTGAAGATTGAAGGGAACAGCGACAGGCCTACATTATTAGTATAGATTTAGTTGCCCTCAGGTGCTGTTGAGAAGTACTGGAGGGACAGGGGTTTCCGGGGAAGGGGAGTGGAAAAGTTTTCTTGTCTATGGGGCTGTCACCTTTATATTCACTGATTTCAGACATTTTTTTCTTTGTCCTTTCCTTCTTCTCTACGTGAGTACCTGTCTATTGTACATCTGACACACACACACACACACACACACACACACACACACACACACACACACACACACACACACACACTTACATGAGGATTTACATTTAAGCAAGCATTTAGGAAAAGTGTTTAAGTAACAGTCAGAAATTTCTTTTACAGTGTTATATGAAGCCAGGATGAAAAACTTTCCAGTGTTATATGAAGCCAGGATGAAAAACACACGTGTAAGATGTATTCTGCAGGTGTAAGGAGAGTTGAATGCATGCTTCACTCACACATTACACTCGTTTGAGGTTGGAAGATAAGGAGAGAGGAGAGTTTGTAGAAGTGCACATTCATACAAATGTGATGATTTGGAAAGAAGAGGTATGCAAACAAGGAACAAAAAGTGACTTCTTATTATGACATTTTGATTATGACGTAAGGAGTTAGAAAGGAGTTGTCCATGGTGAATAATGAGGTGAATTGGATGGTAGTTGGTAGGATAGGCAGACCCTAGGAAGAGGCTGGTATCCTATGTAAGCTGCCCAAAAAGAGGACTTGATTGGCTTTGAACTTGCTACCACCATATACAATTTTTAATTGAGGATTAAACAAGTTGATACTGACCTTTCGCTCTGTAGTATTTCCCTTGCACGAGTGGACATAATATTGGCATTTTTTGTTAAAGTTTTAGTACCATTCACAGATTTTTGAGTGATTGGTGTGCTATAATGTGCTTCTTGCGGTGATCTGAAGAAATCTTTCATTTTGGTGTGTGAGTGAATATTTCTTTGAATTGTTACCTGTGAAGAACGACACCTATACCCAAGAAATAGACTGACTGGTCATCATTTAAATGTAGTACAGCTGTGACTTTAAGTGACAAAAAGTGCAAGTTTGAAGAGATTTCAGCAAGACTGGGTGGTGGTGGTGGTGGTACTAAGTCAGGTGTAAGGAAGATGTGGGAACATTGTAAAATAACCAACAGTACTAAAACAGCTCCTAGAATGGGACGAAAACATGTGCTTTCTCCTAAAGATGAATGATGAATTTGCCGTCTTGCCTTACAAGACAATTGGCATACTTCAAAACAGATTAAGGAAGCACTGAAATCATCTGGAGTCACCACTACTGACAGAATTGGGCTCCGAATCACAGAACAGGACTGATGTGGACTAGATCAAGGTAATTTGGAGTGATGAGTCATCTGATTCAATATTTGGAAGTGATGGTATCAAATATGTGAGACGTCGACCTGGCGAAGATTTGTTATCAGAATGTTCAACTGCTACTACGGAACATCCTGTAATGTGACGGTTTGGGGATGCATGACATGTCAAGGTGTTACAAATTTGAAATATTTAAATATTTCTACCATGGCAAAGCTGAAAATGTGTGCTGGACCGGGTACTGAACCCGGATTTCCTGCTTTAGGCCAGTGATTGCGTTAACTAAATAGGCTACCAGGCACACTTCCCTACTAACCTAAATTCTCACCTTGTAGCACACTACGATTGTAGTGCCCCCTGCCCATTTGATTCAATTTGCTCGCAGCCTATACTGGATTCCCACAATGGATCTAGTGTATTAATGCACCAGCATTGAAACTGTCATTTACCTGTTAGGGAAGATAAACAGTTATTTATAAGGTGTCTGTCATTTCAGACATGTCCTGGAAAGCCTATTTGGTTAAGGTGACCACTGGCCCAAAGTGGAAAATCTGGGTTCGAATCCCAGTCCAGCACAAATTTTCATCTTTGTCCATTTGATTAATTTCAGTGCCCTGAAATGGTTGAAATGTTTGAATATATCAAATTCGTAAAATTATAGCCATTAATGTCAACAAATGGTGTCTTCTTTTGGCTATGTCCGAAAAGAACAGACACCATATAAATAAGTCATGGTTTTGGTCGACTACATGTGCTAGATGGTACACTAAAATGCCAAAAGATACCAGACTGCAATCTTGGAACAAAATCTGTTATCTTCAATCAACGATTTGTTTCCTTACCATCAGAGAAAGTCCTCCTTTCAACAAGACAGTGCACCATGTCACACTTCAAAACTGAGCATGAAATGGTTGTAAGATGATAATGTTTTGCCATAGTCAGGTAATAGCCCCAACCTAAACCAATCAAAATGTCGTGGGCCAGACAAAGTACCCATTTCACACCAAAATCCAAGGAATAAAATGGAACTCATTGAAACCATCATTCAGGCTTGGTCCACGGTTATAACTAGAGACAGTCTTCACATGTTGGTTGGCTCCATGCCTTGTACAATCAAAGCAGTAATAAAGGGTAAAGGCAAAGGTTTCAACTTTTGTATGTGGTAAATTAAATAGTAATATGATCTACCTAATATGTATGAGCGGGGAAAGAGGAGGGTGGACTTAGAAGGGTCAAAGAGGAATAATTCTTGTTGTTGTTGTTATCATCATCTTCGGTCCGCAGACTGGTTTGATACAGCTCTCCACGGAACCCTGTCCTGTGCAAGTCTCTTCTTCTGAGAATACGTTCGGCAACCTACATCCTTTTGAATCTGCTTACTGTATTCATCCCTCAGTCTCCGTCAACGATTTTCACCCCACACATTTCCTTCTAATGCTAAGTTGATAATTCCTTGATGTCGCAGAATTGTGACCTACCAATCTATCCCTTCTCTTAGTCAGGATATGCCAGAAACTCCTTTTCTCCCCAACTCAGTTAAGCACCTCCTCATTAGTCATGTGATCTACCAAACTAATCTTCATCATTCGTGTGTAGCTCCACATTTTAAAACCTTCTATCATATTTTGTCTGAATTCCTAATCGTCCATGTTTCACTGCCATACAATGCTACACTCCAGACAAAGGCTTTCAGAAAGAACTTCCTAACATTGGATGTTAACAAGTTTCATTTCTTTAGAAACGGTTTTCTCCCCATAGCCATTCTGGTTTTTATATCTTCTTTACTTCACCCTTCAGAAGATATCCTGCTACCCAAATAACAAAATTCATCTACTACTTTTATTGTCTCATAACCTATTCCCAATTCCTTCAGCATCATCTGATTTTCTGACGTTACATTCCATATTACCTTTGTTTTACTCTTATTAATGTTAATCTTATATCTTCTTTTCAAGACACTGTCCATTCCATTCAATTGCTCTTCTTCCAGAATTGCTATTTCATCGGCAAAGCGGAATAGGGAATCAAAATTGTGAAAACAGTTTCTATAAGTTTGCACATGAGACAGAGGCAGCATATTACTGCACTATTCTGTGGACAGTACAAATGAGTATGGGTGGGGGTGGGGAACATAACTTAACAGTTAATTATTTTCTTCCTCAGAACTGAATATCTTAGATTTTGTGATTTCCATATAACATTTATTTATATAGGCTGTATATCTACATCTAAAAATCTACGTATTAAAAATTGCACACAAACACAAGATATTGTAAAACCGAAACTTAAGAGGGCAGCTTAAGATATTTCGGTAAGTGTACAAGTTAAGAAAGTTTCAGAAAATGGTCGAATTTTGATGTCTCCATCTACATCCTCTTCTTTCAGCATGTTACTAGACCTACTGAAATCATTCTCCCCATTTTTTTTTTAAACATTCGTGGAAGAGAGAGCACCTGAAGTAACAGTGGAGCTCTTAAAACCTGAGTAGTACAACCTAGTCGCTTTCTTGGAATCACTCAACTGCGTTTCCATAAATGTTAACCCTTGACATATGTTTTTCGAGAGGGGGGGGGGGGGGGGAAGAAATTATTTTTTCCACTAGTAATCAATTCAATGATGAGGTGCTATGAAAAGTTTTTGATACATCACGTGTTGCAGCTCTTAAATGTAGGAAAGAAATTTTTATTTTGCACCAAGCTGCTTTCATTTGAAATGCTGATTAGTTTCGGGCTTTGCCCATTTTCTTAAGCCACATTACTTTAGGGCACCAACGGAGTTGGACAGACCTGAAAAGTGTGTTTTGCCCAAGAATTCTCCAACAGGGGAATGTGATATCTGCTCATTCACAAAATACAGCTTCCAAAGGGTAAAGCTGAAAAGTAGTGAAATCTTCTTCTAGCCCTTCAATCTCACTAGAAGATAAGACACTTGGAAACTGAGCCAAAATGATGAGAAATAATTTATCTTCCTTTTGGATATATCAGCTGTCTCAGTATGTGGCTGCTGCTAAATTCCACAATAGCCCGCCTTTGTGGATTCATCCTGTATGCCGTTTTATGCAGTTTTATACAGTTTTCGGGTTTGTAGAAGTTACTCTCAATACGGTGATTTCCATACGACATGCTAGAAGTTAATGCTCACAACCAGTTTATTTTTGTCGATGATAACACACGAACGAACTCGAAAGGAACAAAGTTTCATTAGCGGAAGACAAATGACACAGATTTTTGTTATTTAAACGTGAAAATCTTAATTTGAATCAATCTAATTGTAAACTCATAATTTTAACCAATTTTCGTAACAATTACAATTAAATCGTAATGGTTGGAACCTCTGCAAGGGATTCCCCAA
Source organism: Locusta migratoria (assembly GCA_026315105.1). NCBI lineage: Eukaryota > Metazoa > Arthropoda > Insecta > Orthoptera > Acrididae > Locusta > Locusta migratoria. The sequence continues at coordinate 17,079,060 of CM048745.1, forward strand.
CAAAATATTGATTAACTGTTACATTACAGAGACTGTTTTATACTGTGAAATTAATTAATTCTGTCCTGACATAACAGCCGTGATGATGTGTATTTCAAATTTCAACGTTAAATACAATTACATGCCGCAATGTTATTTATGTATTACATTAGTTTGCTTATAACCTCATCACCTGCCAAGTAAATACATCAGTAATATAAAAATGCACTGCATTATGATAAGTGCCCAGGATTATGTTTGTTTGTACAGAATTTTTGAAATTTTAAAAACAGCCCACAAAATATATAATGTCTGCAAGAATTCAAATACAAGCATGGTATTTTATTTCAAATTTATAACTAGTAATTTGAAGAATTACTCACCAGCAAGTTGAGGTATCTCCTGGCATACATTAATAAAATGTGTGACTTAAATGTCTTCTGTCTATGTCTTATTCCTTATTATTGGACTGTGAATAATATTCTGAAGTCATGTTAAATATATGTGGGGAAAATCAAGTACACACTTTGATATCTTGTGTCTGATTGGGGGAATTTGTAGTGTAAATTGTTCACTACATTCTTTAAGCTGGACTGAAGATAGTCAAATAGTTTTGTGTGTGTGTGTGTGTGTGTGTGTGTGTGTGTGTGTGTGTGTGTGTGTGTGTGAGATACTAAACAACTTCAAACCAGAAATTGCCCAGGGAAATTGTCTGTGCATGTTCAGAGTGGATGCACAGTAGTTTAGCATGCAGAGAAATCATAGAGCAGCTCTGGTCCAAAGAAGAATGAGAAGTAGCAAGATAAATATTCTGTATTTAGAAGTTCTGTGCTTTGAACATTGTTGATCTTAAGTTACTTCACTTCTTAAAAAGTCAAGACCAGACTGCCTGTCCTAATAAATTTAATACTTCTTAAGAAAGTACACAATAAATGTCTGGAAACTGGAAATTCACCTGTATGAAGTTATACAGTGACAATTGCTGAAATAAGCCTACATATTCACTAAACTGCAACTTCATTAGAATTCCGAAGCCCGAACGTAAACTTCAACAATTTTAACAGACTTAGCCAGTTCCAAATACAAAAGGATAAGAATATACTTCTACTTCAAAACTAAGAAGATTATTTACAATTTAAATGAAGTGTGGTGTCTTATGCAAATAAACGTTCAGGACAATATCAGTGTCGCAATTGCAGATGGTAGTGGTACAGGGAACTGTGGTGGCACAATGGTATGTCATGGACTTAAACGCCCCTCCCATTACCTCCAGAGGGTCAACGCTCATCACTACATGGCACACATCTTTTTGTAAATTTAAATGACATCATATATCCTCTCAATCCATCAAGTTTTATTTCAATTCGTCCACCCCTTCTGGAAGACACTTTCATAGTCAGGCAGCATAATTAGAATATTTACTAATGCAATGACAATGAGAAACAAGTTATTGATTATAAAATTAAAACTTCACTACTTACTGAGGATTCACTGCTCTTTTCATCCCTCTTGCAAGAGTCATGACCATTACTTGATTTTTCAGAAAGAAGTGCACTTGATAAAATGTCTGCAAGACTCATACCAGAATCCACTTGAGCAACAAGATCTCTTGCTAAACTCATTTCCTCTGTTATGAAAAACTAAATATTAGTAATTGTCATTTCCTCTGTTATGGAAAACTAAATATTAGTAATTGTCAAACAAAGAATTTGCATATTTTGAAAACTTACTCAGAATGACGAATGATACAGGATGAGGGTACAGAATTCAGGAGAATTAATTCAGTAATGTTTGCTGTCAATACGCATGTAATATTTTCTATAACCTCACCCTTAATGAGCAAGCATGTGTATAACAAATTTTTTTACAATTTTTATGATGATTAAAAAAAACAATAAATTTTAATTTTCCATAGATTAACATATCATTCTTTGTTTAAATTATTCTCAAAAACAGAAAGACTGGCTGGCCAGTAGTTACCTTAGTTCAGTGCCACTGACAGTCACACAAAAACATGAAAATATAAACGAACAACATGACACAAGCTTTCGGAAATATTTTCCCTCTTCAGGTAGGAGAGGAGGGAAGAGGAAGGGAACAGAAGGGAAAGATCATTCACGGCAAATCACCCGACACCTCCTCATGGCCTAGGTCATGAATAACCTTTACCTTCTGTTTACTTCCTCTTCCCTTCTCTCATACCTGACAAAGGAAATTTTTCTGAAAGCTCGTGTCATTTTTCATTTCTGGCAATTACAGTCAACTGCAATTTAAAGCTGGAGGAAATTATTTCATGCAAATAATGATAGATTATGAGAAAACACTTATGTATTACGGCTAAAGAACAGTTTTGCAATTGAAAATGCTGAAAATGAAAACTGTAGTAATTGGAAAAAGGGGGGGGGGGGGGGTGAAAGAAGGCTGCTGCTGCTGTTGTGGTCTTCAGTCCGGAGACTGGTTGGATGCAGCTCTCCACAATACCCTACACTGAGCAAGCCTCTTCAACTCCACATAAGAACGGCAACCTAGTCCTTTTTGTATCAGCTTACTGTATCCATCTCTTGGTCTTCCTCTGCAGTTTTTACCCCACAAACATCCCTCCAAACCTAAATTCACAATTCTTTGATGTCTAAGAATGTGTTCTACCAATCGATCCCTTCTTTTAGTCAAGGTATGCCAAAAATTCCTATTCTCCCTAATTCTCTTCAGTACCTCCTAATTAGTTACACAATCCTTTCTGCACTGTTTATCGTCCATGTTTCATTTCCATACAAGGCAACACTCCACACAAATACCTTCAGAAAGGACTTCCTTAGGTTTAAATCAACATTTGATGTTAACAAATTTCTCTTTTTCAAGAATGCTTTTCTACCCATTGCCATTCTGCATTTTATATCATCACCCTCCTTTATTGTTTCGTTACATAATCAAATTCCTTCAGCATCACCTGATTTTCTTAGACTGCACCCGATTACCCTACTTTTGCTCTTGTTAATCTTCACCTTATATGCACCTTTCAGCACACTGTCCATTCCGTTCAACTGCTCTTCCAGGTCCTTTGCTGTCTCAGAGAGAATTACAGAGAATTACTATGTCGCCGGCAAAACGCAATGTTTTTAATTCTTCACCCTGAACTATAATTCCTTCTCCAAATTTCTCCTTGCATTCCTTTATAGCTTGCTCAACGTACAAATTGAATAACGTTGGAGAAAGGCTACAACCCTGTCTTACTCCCTTCCCAACCACTGCATCCCTTTCATGCCTTTCAACTCTGATAACCGCTGTCTGGTTTTTGTACAAGTTGTAAATAACCTTATGCTCCCTATACTTTACTCCTGCTTGCTTCAGAACTTGAAAGAGTTTATTCCAATCAACATTGTCAAAAGCCTTCTCCAAATCTACAAAAGCTAGATATGTAGGTTTGCCTTTTCTTAATCTATCTTCTAGGATAAGCCATAAAGTGAGTATTGCCTCCCGTGTTCCTACATTTCTCATGAATCCAAACTGATCTTCCCCGAGGTCGGCTTCTACCAGCTTTTCCATCCTTTCCATAATTAGTGTTAATATTTTGCAACCATGACTTATTAAACTGATGGTTCTGTAGTTTTCACACCTGTCTGCACCTGCTTTCTTTGGAATGGGGATTATAACATTTTTCTTAAAGTCTGAGGGTACTTCGCTTGTCTCGTATATCTTACACAACAGGTGAAACAGTTTTGTCATGGCTGGTTCTCCCAGGGAGTTCAGTAGTTTCAAGGGAATGTCATCTACTACAGGGGTATTGTTTTGACTTAGTTCCTTCAGTGCTCTGTCAAATTCATCTCTCAGTATAGTGTCTCCTACTTCATCCTCATTTACTTATTCTCCCCTTCCTACAATATTACCTCTAAATTCATTTCCTTCGTAGAGCCTCTCTATATACTCTTTCCACCTTTCAGCTTTCCCTTCTTTGCTGAGAACTGGCTTTCCATCTGTGTTCTTGGTATTCATAGAGTTGTTTTTCTTATCACCAAATATCTCTTTTATTTTCCTGTAGGCAGTATCTATTGTTCCCCTATTTATACATACTTCTACATCCTTGCATTTGCCTTCTAGCCACTCGTGCTTAGCCATTTTGTACTTCCTGTCAATCTCATTTCTTAGTCGTCTGTACTCCATTTTGCCTGTTTCATTTACTGCATTTTTATATTTTCTCCTTTCATCGATTAAATTTAGTATTTCCTGTGATATCCAAGGATTTTTTGTACGTCTCTCGTTCCTACCTATTTTGTCCACTGCTGCCTTCACTACATATTCCCATTCCTCCTCTACTGTTTTATTCCCCCCCCCCCCCCTCCGTTTCTGTCAATTGTTGCCTAAAGCTCCCTCGGAAATTCTCAAGAACTTCAGGTTCCTTCAGTTTATCCAGGTCCCATCTCATTATTTTCCTACCTTTCTGCAGTTTTCTTCAGTTTCAGCCTACAATTCATAACCAACAAGTTATGGTCAGAGTCTATATCTGCCCCTGGGTTTGTTATAACTAAATTATGTTCCGTGCAAAATTCTACCAGGCAGCTTCCTCTTTCATTCGTTTTGCAGAGACCATATTCACCTACTATCTTCCCAAGCCTTCCTTGTCCCACTACCGAATTCCAGTCTCCCAAAACAATTACTTTTCTTCTTCCTTAATTGTCAGAATAATTTCCTTTAGCTCCTCATATATTTCTTCAATCTCCTCATCATCAGCAGAGCCAGTTGGCATATAAAACTGTACTACTGTTGTCTGTGTAAGGCTGTAGTTTCCCCTTGCTTTCAGCCATTCACAGTAGTTGTGTGGCAAAGCCACATTAGCTGACGTTACAAGGCCAGCACACTCAATCATCCAGACTGTTGCCCCTGTAACTACTGAAAAGACTGCTGCCCCTCTTCAGGAACCACATGTTTGTCTGGCCTCTCCGCTGTGGTTGTAACTATGGTACGGCTATCTGTATCATTGAGGCACGCAAGCCACTCCACCTTGGCAATGTCTGTGGTTCATGGGAGTGGGAAAGAAGGCTACCTTTGACAAATAATAAGAATTTACTGGTATCAGAAAGAACAACAGAGACATTTACAAATGAATGCTCATTTTTAAAATTAAATTCTAATCCTAGTGGTATTTAGTAGATCATATGGGAACTGTAGCAATTACAAGAGAATCTGCTGAAGTTGAAAAAAAAATCATACTATTATTTAGAAAAGTTACAGCATATTGTTTTAAGATTGTGCATCTGTCCAATATAAAAATAACTGCAGACTTGTGCTTTCATTTTGAATTTTTTTAAAAAACCAAAGATCAAACCAATAAATTTCTCGATTCGGCTAGACTCTACGAGAACCAACAATGCTCAGTGACTGCTGTTGTGTTTTCAAATTTAATGAAGGAACCAGTCTGTTACAATGTTTTATTTGTTTTATTACAGATCAGGTGTGACACACTCATCACAGATGAATCCAAATGCAAGTCACTCGACCTCTAGCACACTAAAGTCTGCACCACCACAGACACGCTACACAAAGACACAGTTCGTCTTGACGACAAGAGAGGGTGCTACGGGCCGCAGACTGGTGCACAGCCTAGACATGCAGACCACAGGGGCTACTTCTCACATCCGCAATGAACATGGGGTAGCCAATTAGGAACTGCAGAAGCATGTAGTAACACACTTTTAACCACATTTGAGGGCAAGGCCCAGGTGTTAACAAAGAGAAGTCATCCAACCACCACCACTGGAAGAAGAGAGACTGCTGCAGCCACTCCAAAGTGTCACCTCAGCCGCCAACACTTTCAGAGCCAGCCACAGCCATCACTGTCTCTTGAATCTCTGCCCAGGCGGAGGAAAGTGACACCTCCTATTGTGTCTTTTTCTGAGATCTACCTGGACCTCTACGGAGTGACTCACAAAGATATGCACATATTTGAAGATTCTATTTTCCGAGTAAAATTAAAGAAAATAGTTCAGATAAACATGGCTCCGCAAATGATTAGTTACGGTGTTAAGGCTAAGAAAAAATTGTGCCTGAAATTTAGCAACTTTGTTAATTTGAATCAAACACAAAACTGTACAAGGTTAAATTAAAGCATGATTTCCATTTATTTTGTTGTTATTGATCCCATTAATCTAATAAAAAATGTCCCAGATGTGTATCTGTTGTAGTTTTCCAAAAATTCCAGAGATTATACAAGTAAATTTGTTGGCATTCCATTGCAAATGTTGGCAACCATTAGTGAGAGGTTTCAGTATTATCCTAAACTTGACAACAGTTACTTTTCTTTACTGTCAAGTAAAAAAAACATAGCAACAAGATTTAAGTGAAACCACACAGTAACTTTTTTAGTTTGTAGATTATTTTAGAAATAGGAATGCCTCTCATTTTATGACAGAGGAAAATACAGATATGTTGTTTATTTATGACAAATGTGATGGTAATGCTACAGCCGAAGTTATTGAATACCGTGTACATTATCCAGTTCTGAGGATTCTGAATGCACCAACTAATAGCAAAATATTTCGTTTGTTATGGGAGACAGGTTCTCTACCTTATGTTCAGATTCAGGTACAAATACTCAATACGTGAAGCCAAGGAGGACGATATTATGGAACCTGGCCGACATAGCCTGGGTACCAGTACACGACATATCTTCTCCACCATTAGGCATTTCACAGTCTAAGGTATAGCATACACTACAGCACAATAATCTATAACCTTAACATAAACAAAAAGTGCATCATTCTCGTCCAGGAGATCTTGTCCTTCATTTGGAGTTTTGCAACTGGTTCAATACTAATCAGCAGTTATACCAATACTGTACACTTTATTTATGAGGGAAAGTTTCCTTTTGATGGTATAAAAAAATTTCCTTGAGTACATATGGTCTGAAGCAAACCCAAAGGCAAGAGTGCAACATAATTTCCAGCAGCAATTAATCAACACACACTTTATTGTACCATTCATTTTTCAAGGATGTCTAACTGGCGTGACACGTACAATTCCTTCAAGAAGAAATGTGCCACTTGCTCTTGTTCTACTTGCCAGGTGATTGCAAATGTATTTTGTATACAATTATTATTTATTAATTATATGAATGAAAGTGACTTTAAAACACACAAATACTTTTTAGAGGAAAAATTCCTGGTGTGTGTGTGTAAATGTGTGGGTGTATGTGCATTTATTTACCTTCCATTTTTTTCCCCCAAGGTAAGTCTTTCCTGTCCCGGGATTGGAATGGCTCCTTACCCCCTTCCTTAAATCCCTCATCATTTCCTTTTCCCTCTCCTTCCCTTCTGCCTGATGAAGCAGCTAGGCTGCGAAAGCTAGCATTTTTGAGTGTGTGTGTGTCTGTGTGTTTATTTGTTGCTATTACTGCCTGTGCCCCTTCGCCTGGTAAATGTTCATCTATTTTTTACAAATACTTTTTATATATAGATAGATATATAAATAAAGCAATTTAATAATATGAATTTTGGATAAATTCTATAAAGTTTCATTTACATTAGTATGAAGTTTATATGTCACGAAAACGTCCACTGTAACACTAAAATCAGAAAGAAAAATTGTATTAGTCTTCGTTCTCTGCCTTTTGTCTCTCTCTCTCTCTCTCTCTCTCTCTCTCTCTCTCTCTCTCTCTCTCTCTCTTTTAATAACAAAAGAAAAAAGGAAAGCACATCACAGATTCAAAATTCATCTTTTTCTTAAGTCCATATAGTGAGCAACACGTCATTTTTCTCTTAATCATTTAAATTAACTTCCTCTCACTTCTACTATATATATAATATTATAGAAGGAGACTTTCCAGGTGGGAAAATAGGTATAAAATAAAGATTTTTGACTTACCTAAAGTACAGGCTCGTCGACAGAAACACCAAACACACACAAACATTCGAGCTATCGCCAACAGTGGTGGCTTCTTCGGGAAAAAGAGGAAGGAAGGAGAGGAGAAAGGGAAGGATACGGGTTTTAAGGAAGTGGAAAAGGAGCCATTCCAATCCCAGGAGTGGAAGGACTTACCTCAGGGGACAAAAAGGAAGGTAAACAAATACACACACACATATCCACATCCAAACACACCTAGGCAGACATTTTGTGTTACACCAACACCACACACACACACACACACACACACACACACACACAAATGCTAGCTTTCGCAGCCTAGCTGCTTCATCAGGCAGAAGGGAAGGAGAGGGAAAAGGAAATGATGAGGGTTTTAAGGAAGGGGGTAAGGAGCCATTCCAATCCCGGGACAGGAAAGACTTACCTTGGGGGAAAAAATGGAGGGTAAATAAATGCACATACACCCACACATTTACACAGACACAAGTACACTTAGGCAGACATACTGTAGAACTGTAGAAAGCAAAGAAGTTAGAAGTTAGAGATGCCACTTGAGGCAGAGGCTCTGTCCAGAGAACCAAAGCAAAGATGTTAAGATGGTGGGTGGGAATTCGAATTTAGCGGAGGTTGAGACCAGGTGGGCAACGGGAAGAGAGAATATGCTGAAGGGCTAGTTCCCATCTACGGAGTTCTGAAGGATTGGTGTCTGTGGGAAGTATCAGATTGGGAGAATCTGAAACCTCCGTCCTATCCAAAGGCCTCACCTTTAGTCCCACTCCCAAATTCAACCAAACAGCCCTTGTCAAAGACCTACTATCCTATACTCGTAGCCTTGGCTGGAGATATCACTTTGCCACGAGGAAAAATAATCCTACTCCTGATGATCCAGTTCCCCAAGACATCACTCAAATTGAACCCTGCCTGGAACAGTTCCATCCTCCATCACAGCGAGACCCACCCGCTCTCCCTCAAAATCACCCCCTTCAAACCTTCCAGGAATTTCTTACTTCCAACCTTGCCTCTCAGTCCTTCCTGAAAAACCTTAATCCTACTCCCAACATTACCGCAGCTGAATCCCGAGCTATCCGTGATCTGAAGGCTGACCATTCCATCGTCATTCTCCCTGCCGACAAGGGATCCACGACCGTGGTACTTGATCGGCGGGAGTATGTGGCTGAGGGACTGCGCCAGCTTTCAGACAATACTACCTACAAAGTCTGTCAAGAAGACCCCATTCCTGATGTCCAGGCAGAGATTCAGGGAATTCTCAGATCCTTAGGCCCCCTACAAAACCTTTCACCCGAGTCCATCAAACTCATGACCCCACTGACACCTCGCACCCCTACCTTCTACCTACTTCCTAAGATTCACAAACCTAATCATCCAGGCCGGCCAATTGTGGCCGGTTACCAAGCCCCCACAGAACGAATCTCTGCCTACATAGACCAACACCTTCAACCCATCATGTGCAGTCTCCCATCCTTCATCAAAGACACCAACCACTTCCTCGATCGCCTGAAATCCTTACCCAGCCTGTTACCTCCTGAAACCATCCTTGTAACCATTGATGCCACCTCCTTATACACAAATATCCCACATGCCCAGGGCCTCGCTGCGATGGAGTATTTCCTTTCACGCCGACCACCCACTTCCCTACCTAAAACCTCTTTCCTTAATACCCTAGCCAGCTTCATCCTAACCCACAACTTCTTCACCTTTGAGGGCCGGACATACCAACAACTAAAGGGAACAGCCATGGGAACCAGGATGGCCCCCTCGCATGCAAACTTATTTATTGGACGCTTAGAGGAAGCCTTCCTGGAAACCCAAGCCTGACAACCAAAAGTTTGGTACAGATTCATTGATGACATCTTCATGATCTGGACCAACAGTGAAGAAGAACTCCAGAATTTCCTCTCCAACCTCAACTCCTTTGGTCCCATCAAATTCACCTGGTCCTACTCCAAATCCCATGCCACTTTCCTTGATGTCGACCTCCATCTGTCCAACGGCCAACTTCACACATCCGTCCACATCAAACCTACCAACAAACAACAGTACCTCCATTATGACAGCTGCCATCCATTCCATATCAAACGTTCCCTTCCCTACAGCTTAGGTCTTCGTGGCAAAAGAGTCTGCTCCAGTCCCGAATCCCTGAACCAGTACACCAATAACCTAATAACAGCCTTCACATCCCGCAGCTATCCTCCTGATCTGGTTCAGAAGCAAATTACCAGAGCCACCTCCTCATTCCTCCAAATCCAGAACCTTCCACCGAAGAATCCCAGAAGTGCCCCTTTTGTCACCGGATACTTTCCGGGACGAAAATTATAGAGGGAAACTTTCCCGGTGGGATAAATAAAAAATAAAAATAGAAAAGAGATGACTTACCAAAAGGACCGGCTCGTCGAGAGAAACAAATAAAATCACACACAAACACACATACAAGCTTTCGCCACCACTGGCAGCTTCTTCAGGAAAAAGAGGAAAAAAGGGAAGGAAAAGGGAAGGATATGGGTTTTAAGGAAGTGGAAAAGGAGTCATTCCAATCCCAGGAGTGGAAGGACTTACCTTAGGGGAAAAAAAGGAAGGTAAACAAATACACACACACTCAGACATATCGAAACGCAAGCACACCTAGACAGACATTTGTGAAAGCAAAGAAGTTGGACAGAGATACCAATTGAGGCAGAGACTCTGTCCACAGAACCCAGGCAAAGATGCTAAAGATAGTGGGCGGGAATTTGAGTTAGCGGAGATTGAGACCAGGTGGGCAACGGGAGGAAAGAATAAGCTGAAGGGCAAGTTCCCATCTCCGGAGTTCTGAAAGGTTGGTGTCGGTGGGAAGTATCCAGATAACCCGGACGGTGTAACACTGCGCCAAGATGTGCTGGCCATGCACCAAGGCATGTTTAGCCACAGGGTGATCCTCATTACCAACAAACACTGTCTGCCTGTGACCGTTCATGCGAATGGACAGTTTGTTGCTGGTCATTCCCACATAGAACGCTTCACAGTGCAGGCATGTTAGTTGGTAAATCACGTGGGTGCTATCGCAAGTGGCTCTGCCCTTGATCGTGTACACCTTCCGGGTTACTGGACTGGAGTAAGTGGTGGTGGAAGGGTGCATAGGGCAGGTTTTACAACGGGAGCGGTTGCATGGGTAGGAGCCAGAGGGTAGGGAAGGTGGTTTGGGGGTTTCATAGGGATGGACTAAAAGGTTACGAAGGTTAGGTGGGCGGCGGAAAGACACTCTCGGAGGAGTGGGGAGGATGTCATTAAGGATGGATCTCATTTAAGGGCAGGATTTAAGGAAGTCGTATCCCTGCTGGAGAGCCACATTCAGAGTCCGCTCCAGTCCCGGAAAGTATCCGGTGACAAAAGGGGCACTTCTGGGATTCTTCGGTGGAAGGTTCTGGATTTGGAGGAATGAGGAGGTGGCTCTGGTAATTTGCTTCTGAACCAGATCAGGAGGATAGCTGCGGGATGTGAAGGCTGTTATTAGGTTATTGGTGTACTGGTTCAGGGATTCGGGACTGGAGCAGACTCTTTTGCCACGAAGACCTAAGCTGTAGGGAAGGGAACGTTTGATATGGAATGGATGGCAGCTGTCATAATGGAGGTACTGTTGTTTGTTGGTAGGTTTGATGTGGACGGATGTGTGAAGTTGGCCGTTGGACAGATGGAGGTCGACATCAAGGAAAGTGGCATGGGATTTGGAGTAGGACCAGGTGAATTTGATGGGACCAAAGGAGTTGAGGTTGGAGAGGAAATTCTGGAGTTCTTCTTCACTGTTGGTCCAGATCATGAAGATGTCGTCAATGAATCTGTTCCAAACTTTGGGTTGACAGGCTTGGGTTTCCAGGAAGGCTTCCTCTAAGCGTCCCATAAATAAGTTTGCATACGAGGGGGCCATCCTGGTTCCCATGGCTGTTCCCTTTAGTTGTTGGTATGTCCGGCCCTCAAAGGTGAAGAAGTTGTGGGTTAGGATGAAGCTGGCTAGGGTATTAAGGAAAGAGGTTTTAGGTAGGGAAGTGGGTGGTCGGCGTGAAAGGAAATACTCCATCGCAGCGAGGCCCTGGGCATGTGGGATATTTGTGTATAAGGAGGTGGCATCAATGGTTACAAGGATGGTTTCAGGAGGTAACAGGCTGGGTAAGGATTTCAGGCGATCGAGGAAGTGGTTGGTGTCTTTGATGAAGGATGGGAGACTGCACATGATGGGTTGAAGGTGTTGGTCTATGTAGGCAGAGATTCGTTCTGTGGGGGCTTGGTAACCGGCCACAATTGACCGGCCTGGATGATTAGGTTTGTGAATCTTAGGAAGTAGGTAGAAGGTAGGGGTGCGGGGTGTCAGTGGGGTCATGAGTTTGATGGACTCGGGTGAAAGGTTTTGTAGGGGGCCTAAGGATCTGAGAATTCCCTGAATCTCTGCCTGGACATCAGGAATGGGGTCTTCTTGACAGACTTTGTAGGTAGTATTGTCTGAAAGCTGGCGCAGTCCCTCAGCCACATACTCCCGCCGATCAAGTACCACGGTCGTGGATCCCTTGTCGGCAGGGAGAATGACGATGGAATGGTCAGCCTTCAGATCACGGATAGCTCGGGATTCAGCTGCGGTAATGTTGGGAGTAGGATTAAGGTTTTTCAGGAAGGACTGAGAGGCAAGGTTGGAAGTAAGAAATTCCTGGAAGGTTTGAAGGTGGTGATTTTGAGGGAGAGCGGGTGGGTCTCGCTGTGATGGAGGACGGAACTGTTCCAGGCAGGGTTCAATTTGAGTGATGTCTTGGGGAACTGGATCATCAGGAGTAGGATTATTTTTCCTCGTGGCAAAGTGATATCTCCAGCCAAGGCTACGAGTATAGGATAGTAGGTCTTTGACAAGGGCTGTTTGGTTGAATTTGGGAGTGGGACTAAAGGTGAGGCCTTTGGATAGGACGGAGGTTTCAGATTCTCCCAATCTGATACTTCCCACAGACACCAATCCTTCAGAACTCCGTAGATGGGAACTAGCCCTTCAGCATATTCTCTCTTCCCGTTGCCCACCTGGTCTCAACCTCCGCTAAATTCGAATTCCCACCCACCATCTTAACATCTTTGCTTTGGTTCTCTGGACAGAGCCTCTGCCTCAAGTGGCATCTCTAACTTCTAACTTCTTTGCTTTCTACAGTTCTACAGTATGTCTGCCTAAGTGTACTTGTGTCTGTGTAAATGTGTGGGTGTATGTGCATTTATTTACCCTCCATTTTTTCCCCCAAGGTAAGTCTTTCCTGTCCCGGGATTGGAATGGCTCCTTACCCCCTTCCTTAAAACCCTCATCATTTCCTTTTCCCTCTCCTTCCCTTCTGCCTGATGAAGCAGCTAGGCTGCGAAAGCTAGCATTTTTGTGTGTGTGTGTGTGTGTGTGTGTGTGTGTGTGTGTGTGTGTGTGTGTGTGTTTTATTTGTTGCTATTACTGCCTGTGCCCCTTCGCCTGGTAAGTGTACTTCATCTATTTTTTACGTATATTTTTCCTGTTAGGAATTTTTCCTCTATAATATTCGTGTGTGTGTATATATATATATGTGTGTGTGTGTGTGTGTGTGTGTGTGTGTGGTGTTGGTGTAACACAAAATGTCTGCCTAGGTGTGTTTGGATGTGGATATGTGTGTGTGTATTTGTTTACCTTCCTTTTTGTCCCCTGAGGTAAGTCCTTCCACTCCTGGGATTGGAATGGCTCCTTTTCCACTTCCTTAAAACCCGTATCCTTCCCTTTCTCCTCTCCTTCCTTCCTCTTTTTCCCGAAGAAGCCACCACTGGTAGCGAAAGCTCGATTGTTTGTGTGTTTTTGTGTGTGCCTGGTGTTTCTGTCGACGAGCCTGCACTTTAGGTAAGTCAAAAATCTTTATTTTATACTTTTTTCCCACCTGGAAAGCCTCCTTACATATATATATATATATATTGTTGAAACAAGATAGAATGGCTGGCCAGTACTTACCATTGTGCTGTACCGCCGATAGTAACACAAAATGAAAAAACAGAAAAAAGAGGAAAAAGAGACAAGCTTACGGAACAGAGTTCCTTCGTCAGGTGGGAGAGAAGGGAATAATAGAGGATGGGACCAGAAGGGAAAGGTGGTTCACGACCTAGGTCATGAAGGTGGTGTTTCGGGAGTGTGGACGTCAGAGATACTGCATGTATGTCCTGAGCCAAGCCAGAGAGGATAAATATAACCAAAGGGGAAAGATCGAGTAGTAAAGAGAAGAGAAGATGAGTGAAATTAATGATGCTGAGGGGTGTAGGAGGGGCGGGGGGGTGTCTAAAACAGTTTTGATAAACAGGGAAATATGGATGCACACACACACACATACACACACACACACATACACACACACGTGGAGAGAGAGAGAGAGAGAGAGAGAGAGAGAGAGAGAGAGAGAGAGAGAGAGAGAATGACAGAGAGGGGGAGAGGGCGGTAGAGAGAGACAGAGAGAGAGAGAGAGAGAGAGAGAGAGGGGGGGGGGGGGGGTAAGGAACGGATAATGAATAGGTGAGTTGAGGATGGAGGAAGGGAAGGGGTTAGTGTAGATTTAGGCCAGGGGGTGGCGGGAGGAGAGGATATGTTGGAGGGCAAGTTCCCACCTCCGTAGCTCTGAGGGACTGGTGTTGGTTGGTACTATCCAAATGGCACGTGTGGTGTAACACGTGCCCAGGTCCCTGGAGTTATGCTGGAGGGCATGTTCTGCCACAGGATATTGGGTGTCCCCCAGGCGAACAGTCCGTCTATGCCCATTCATCCGCTCAGCCAATTTGTTGGTAGTCATACCAACATAAAAGGCTGAACAGTGGACACATGTCAGCTGGTATATGACGTGTGTTGTCTCACATGTGGCCCTGCCTTGAATCGGGTAGGTTTTTCCTGTGGTGGGACTGGAGTATGTGGTAGTGGGAGGGTGCATTGGGCACGTTTTGCAGCGGGATCGGTTGCAGGGGTAGGAACCATTAGGTAGGGAGGGTAGTTTTGGGATGTTGTAAGGTTGGACAAGGATGTTGCGGAGGTTGGGAGGTCGGTGGAAGGCTACTCTGAGTGGTGTGGGAAGAACAGTTTGGAGTGATGGTCTCACCTCAGGGCATCACTTGAGAAAGTCATAGCCCTGTTTGAGGAATTTGTTGAGGCATTCCAGGCCAGGATGGTACTGGGTGACTAAGGGAGTGCTTCTGGGTGGTCTGGTGTTAGGAACATTGTTTTTGGAGGGAGAGGAATGGACAGCTCGGGAGATCTTTAGGGTAGTTGCGGGAGAGGAAAGCATTGGATAGATTGTTGTTGTAGCTGGTGAGGGATTCGGAACCGGAACAGATACGTTTCCCATGGATGCCCAGGCTGTAGGGAAGGGATCGTTTAATATGGAAGGGATGGCAGCTGTCAAAGTGGAGGTACTGTTGTTTGTTAGTGGGTTTAATATGGACTGAGGTGTGGATGTGAGACTCAGCAAGGTGAAGGTCAACATCAAGGAAGGTGGTTTGAGTTTTGGAGAAGGACCAGGTGAATTTAAGGCTGGAGGAGGAGTTACGGTCGTGGATGAAGTTCAGAAGGGTTTCTTCACCGTTAGTCCAGACCATAAAGATATGATCTATGAATCTATACCAAACCAGGGGAGGCAACTTCTGTGTCTTAAGGAATGCCTCCTCCATGCGGCCCATGAAGAGGTTGGCATAGGAAGGGGCCATCCTGGTACCCATAGCTGTCCCCCTGATTTGTTTGTAGGTCTGGCCCTCAAAGGTGAAGTAATTATTGTTGAGTATGAAATTAGCAAGCGTGACAAGGAATGATGTTTTTGGGAGGCTTTCAGGTGGGCGTTGGGAAAGATAGTGTTCCAGAGCTGATAGACCATGGGTGTGAGGGATGTTGGTGTACAGGGATGTAGCATCAATGGTGACAAGGAAGCTATCACGTGGGAGGGGCATAGGGATGGATTTGAGGCATTCCAGAAAGTGGTTTGCATCTTTGATATAGGATGGGAGCCTGCAGGTTATAGGTTGGAGGTGTTGGTCTACCAGAGCTGAGACACGTTCTGTTGGAGCTTTGAAACCTGCTACTATGGGACGGCCTGGGTGATTCTCTTTATGGATTTTAGGGAGTAGGTAAAAGGTAGGCATGCGAGGTTCAGGTGGAGACAGAAGTTCTAAGGAGGCAGTGGTGAGACCTTGTAACGGACCTAGGGTTTTAAGAATTTTCTGTAGTTCAGCCTGGACTGAGGGAATGGGGTCATAAGGAATAGGTTTGTAGGTAGAGGTATCGGAGAGTTGACGCAGCTCTTCTGCCACATACTCCCCTCAATCAAGTACCACAGTCCGCTGGGAGAATTACAATGGAGCAGTCTGCTTTCAGCTCGCAGATGGCTTTGGATTCAGCTGGGTTGATGTTAGGAGTGGTTGGTATGTTGTTCAGGAAGGATTGGGAAGCAATGCTTGATGTGAGGAATTCCTGGAATGCCTGCAAGGGATGGTTTTGAGGAAGAGCAGGAGGATCTTTTTGGGAGGGAGGTCGGAATTGTTCAAGACAGGGTTCAACAGCGGCTCTGCTGCCTGGGGGTTGTGACTGGGTGCTGAAGTGGTATTTCCAGTTGAGGTTACGGGTGAATGAGAGGAGATCCTTGACCAGGGCAGTGTGATTAAATTTAGGTGTAGGACAGAAGGTTAAGCCTTTAGACAGGACAGATATTTCTGGAATGGAGAGGGATTTGGATGAGAGGTTAAGGACTGAATTGGAATTGGTATTGGGTGGTGTCTGCATGTGGTGACGGTTGTGATAGGTTCTAGGAGGGGTGTGTGCTGTGATTGGAAGATTCAGTAGGGAGGCCAGGCTTGATTTGTTGCCAATGAGTGCGGGGTTTTGAGGGTGGTGTTGTGGTGGGTGGTTGTGGATTATGGGAAGAGGGATACCACTTCTGAGATGATGGACCAGTAGGTTGGACAGTTTTCTAAGGTGTTGTGCGGCATTCAGTTCAAGTTTACAGTTGGCTTGTTGTATTATGGATCCAAGTGTGTTATTTGAGCCAGGTGCTGAGAGGAGAAGTATTTTGGAGAGAGAGAGGAGTTGTTGGGAGTGGTGGTTACACGAGGCAACATACTGTTGGAGGATAAGATGGGTGAGAACTAAGGACTGCTGAATTTGAAACTGTAGGAGGGACTGATGGAGACAAGAATTGCACCCAGAGATGGGAACTTTTAAAGTGAGTCCTTTGGGGATTGTTCCAAATGACAAACAGGACTGGAGGAAAAGAATGTGGGATTGCAGTTTGGCTATAGCAAATGCATGTTTGCGGAATGACTGAAGGTACTGTGGTATAGGATTGTTATACATGGGGGATAATAGGTTTGAAAAAATAAGAATAATATGTTATATATCATACACATACATACACACGCACACACAAAGGGGTAGTGGTTGGGTTCTCGTGTGTGAAGAGGGGTGGAACGTAAGAAAATTTAAATTTAATATTGTTTGGATGAATAATAGGGTGAAAATTTATCGAAAATATTTTGAAAAAATTTTTGAAAAAATTCAATATATATAAGTTCAACGAAAGAATCTACTACGAAATTGTAATTACCAAGTGATCGTAGAGGGCCGAAAAAAGGGTTTTTGGCGGCACAAAAACGATCGCTAGCTGCGCATAAAAGGTAATTACCGTCCATTAAAGATCGCTGGCGGCACCTTAAAACTTACCAGCGGCACAAAATTTATGGTCAAACCGCTGATAAACAACCAAAAACGCCATTATACATTAGCCATAACGAAAAAGTCGCTGGGATTATGGTCGAAATAAATTGTAAACAATGCCACAATGTTGGATTGTTGCAACAATCTCCAGTAAGGGAGACGTTTCTTTAAAAAATGACTGTTTAGTAAATGATCAAATAAAAGGATGTGGGCGTAAAATTGCACAATTGTAGGAAATATATGGGAGGATAGTTAATTACAAGACGTTACAGAAGGAATATGGACAACAATGGCGAGATAGAAAGAGTTCAGACGAAAGTTATGAATGAAAGTAAACAGATAAAAGTACTTGAAACAATAAGAAGGATGTAGACCACGAAGCTAATATTCGATTAATGATGAAAATTCTCCTCAGAGATGATAAATATTGTTGAAACGAGATAGAATGGCTGGCCAGTACTTACCATTGAGCTGTACCGCCAATAGTAACACAAAATGAAAAAAACAGAAAAAAGGGGAAAAAGGGACAAGCTTTCGGAACAGATCTCCTTCATCAGGTGGGAGAGAAGGGAAGAATAAAGGATGGGAACAGAAGGGAAAGGTAGTTCACGACCTAGGTCATGAAGGTGGTGTTTCGGGAGTGTGTACGTCAGAGATACTGCATGTATGTACTGAGCCAAGCCAGAGAGGATAAATATAACCAAAGGGGAAAGATCAAGTAGTAAAGAGAAGAGAAGAGAGTGAAATTAATTATGCTGAGGGGTGTAGGAGGGGCGGGGGGGGTGTCTAAAACGTTTTTCATAAACAGGGAAATATGGATGCACACACACACACACACACACACACACACACACACACACACACACACACATGGAGAGAGATAGAATGACAGAGAGAGCGAGAGGGCGGGAGGGAGAGGTAGAGAGAAAGAGAGAGGGGGGGGGGGGGGGGGTAAGGAACGGATAATGAATAGGTGAGCTGAGGATGGAGGAAGGGGAGGGGTTAGCGTAGATTTAGGCCAGGGGGTGGCGGGAGGAGAGGATATGTTGGAGGGCAAGTTCCCACCTCCGTAGCTCTGAGGGACTGGTGTTTGTTGGTACTATCCAAATGGCACGTGTGGAGTAACACGTGCCCAGGTCCCTGGAGTTATGCTGGAGGGCATGTTCTGCCACAGGATATTGGGTGTACCCATATATATATAAAATAGAAAAGAGATGACTTACCAAAATGTCCGGCTCATCGATAGATACAAATAAAATCACACATAAACACACATACAAGCTTTCGCCACCACTGGCAGCTTCTTCAGGAAAAAGAGGAAAAAAGGGGAGGAAAAAGGGAAGGATATGGGCTTTAAGGAAGTGGAAAAGGAGTCATTCCAATCCCAGGAGTGGAAGGACTTACCTTAGGGGAAAAAAGGAAGGTAAACAAATACACACACACTCGGAATGTCGGCAGAACAAACGGAAATATCGAAAAACGGAATGGAAATATTCGCGAAGTTGCTATGAAATGCCGAAAATTGTTATGAAAAGCCGAAAATTGTTATGAAGTGCCAATTAAAGGTTATAGTAAATGAAGTTCTGAGATGATGTTAATGCAGTAAAATGAGAAATGTAGATATTATCGAGATGCAGTTTTGAAGGCGGTATCTGCGAGAATATGAAAAAAAAATAATAATAATGACGTTGGTCGTTTTGTTTGGATAGGCTCACAAGTTAATATTACTGATTGTTGTATGTAGTCTAATTGCCTGGAGAAAATTGAATTGTAAACTAAGAGGGGAGATAAAAATAGAGTGAAAATACTATGTAGAATATAAACAGAAGGAGAAAGTAAGAGGACAGAAAAGATTTCGAAAGGTAACAGAGTAATAACAAACGATCGTGATTGTTAGATTCAAATTGATGAAACGAAAATTATAGAGGCAAACTTTCCCGGTGAGATAAACAAAAATAAAAATAGAAAAGAGATGACTTACCAAAAGGACCGGCTCGTCGATAGAAACAAGTAAAATCACACACAAACACACATACAAGCTTTCGCCACCACTGGCAGCTTCTTCAGGAAAAAGAGGAAAAAAGGGGAGGAAAAAGGGAAGGATATGGGTTTTAAGGAAGTGGAAAAGGAGTCATTCCAATCCCAGGAGTGGAAGGACTTACCTTAGGGGAAAAAAAGGAAGGTAAACATTTTGGTCCAACTTCTTTGCTTTTTACAAATGTCTGTCTAGGTGTGTTTGCGTTTCGATATGTGTGAGTGTGTGTGTATTTGTTTACCTTCCTTTTTTTTCCCCTAAGGTAAGTCCTTCCACTCCTGGAATTGGAATGGCTCCTTTTCCACTTCCTTAAAACCCGTATCCTTCCCTTTCTCCTCTCCTTCCTACCTCTTTTTCCCGAAGAAGCCACCACTGGTGGCGAAAGCTCGAATGGTTGTGTGTTTTTGTGTGTGTTTGGTGTTTCTATCGACAAGCCTGTACTTTAGGTAAGTCAAAAATCTTTATTTTATACCATTTTCCCACCTGGAAGGTCTCATAAGAAAGTTGGACTTACCAGGCGAGAAGGCACCGGTTCGTTGATAAACAAATAAAAATAAAAACACACACATACACAAACACACAAAACTGAGCTTTCGCAACCTAAGCTTGCTTCATTACAAAGTGCAAGGAAGGAGACGGAAAATGAAAGGATGAGGGTCTTAAGGAAGTGGGTAAGGAGTCATTCCAATCCCAAAACAGGAAAGACTTACCATGGGGGGAAAAGGCTAAGTATACAAAGACACACACCCACACAAATATACACGCACACATACCAAGGCAGACACATGCAAAACGGAAACAGGTTGGACAGAGATGCCAGTCGAGACAGAGACTGTGTCCAGAGATTGGAGGCAAAGATGTTGTAGAATGCTGGGCGGGAATTTTAAACTAACGAAGGTAGAGACCTGGTGGGCAATGAGAAGACAGAAAAAGTTGAAGGGCAAGTTCCCATCTCCGGAGTTCTGAAAGGCTGGTTTTAGTGGGAAGTATCCATATAGCCTGGATAGTGTAACACTGCCAAGATTTGCTGGCTGTGCACCAAGGCATGCTTAGTCATAGGGTGATCCTCAACAAACACTGTCTGGCTGTGACCATTCATGCGAATGAACAGTTTGTTGCTGGTCATTCCCACATAGAATGCTTCACAGTGCAGGCATGTCAGTTGGTAAATCACGTGGGTGCAGTCACAAGTGGCTCTGCCTTAATTGTGTACACCTTCCAGGTTACGGGACTGGAATAAGTGGTGGTGGGAGGATGCATAAGGCAGGTTTTACACCAGGGGCAGTTACATGGGTAGAAGCCGGAGGGTAAGGAAGGTGGTATTGGGATTTCATAGGGATGGCCTAAGCGGTTACAGAGGTACGGAGGATAGGAAGGCGGCGGAAAGACACTCTCTGAGTAGAAAGAAGACATGAAGGATATATCTGATTTTGGGACACGATTTAAGCAAGTTGTATTCTTGCTGGAGAGCCACATTTAGAGTCCACTCCAGTCCTGGAAACTATCCAGTGACAAGAGGGGCACTTTTAGTGTCCCTCTGCGAGAGGTTCTGGGTGTGAGGAGAAGAGGAAGTGGTCCTGGATATTTGCTTCTGTACCACACCACGAGGGTAGTTGTAGGATGCGATGGCTGTCATCAGGTTATTGCCTGTATTGGTTCAGGGATTCAGGACTGGAGCACACTCGTTTGTCACGAAAACCTAAGTTGTAGTGCAGGGGCTGTTTGAATTTGAATGGATGGCAGCTTGTCATAATGGAGGTACTGTTGTTTGTTGGTGGGTTTAATGTGGATGGATGTGTGGAGCTGGTCATTGGATAGATGGAGGTCGACATCGAGGAAAGTGGCATGGGATTTGGAATAGGACCAGGTGAATCTGATAGAACCAAAGGAGTTGACGTTGGAGAAGAAATTCTGGAATTGTTTTTCACTGTGAGTCCAGGTCATGAAGGTATCATCTATAAATCTATACCAAACTTTGTGTTGACAGACTTGGGTATCCAAGAAGGCTTTCTCTAAGCATCCCATAAATAAGTTTGCATACAAGGGGGCCATCCTGGTTCCCATGGCTGTTCCCTTTAGTCTGGCCCTCAAAAGTGAAAAAGTTGTGGGTTAGGATGAAGCTGGCTGGGGTAATAAGGAAAGGGGTTTTAGGTACGGTTGCAGGTGGTCGGCGTGAAAGGAAATACTCCATCGCAGCGAGACCCTAGGCATGTGGCATATTTGTGTATAGGGAAGCGGCGTCAATGGTTACACGGATGGTTTCCGGAGGGAAGAGACTGGGTAAGGATTTCAGGCAATCGAGAAACTGGTTGGTGTCTTTGATGAAGGATGGGAGGCTGCACATGATGGGTTGAAGGTGTTGGTCTTTTCAGTTTAGCAGGCATTGGTGGTAAATGTATTATGTTTTTGTGCACTGTTCCGATTTCATTTGTGCATTTCTCATGGAGCCGCAGGAATAATGGTGGACTGACTATAAATAAATCTGTGCTAAGTGCCAAAATGAAAGTTTTGAGTAAAATGCAAAAAACTTCCTAAAATGAAAAGTTTGTCTTTATACGCAATTTTTTTCCGCCTCAATTTGTGTCTACCATTAATCTATAAAGGCTTATTACAGTTGAATTGACCAATCAATTTTTATCATATGAGAAATATATTTCCTGATAAAAAATAAAAAAAAAGAATTGGGCTACGTGCCACACCCTCTACTGTAAAAACCGGGCTTTTCCAAAATTCGAATAAATGGAAAGCTGTATTGAACTTTGTGGTCTGGATGAAGGTCAACAAAGGCGTCATAAATTCTCTGACAATTCAAATGTTGGCTTAAACACGTAACTGAATGTTAGGCCCTTGTGTAATGACTTTCCTCTTGGGGAAAAATTGCTGTGTGTTCAACTATACGCTGTGCATCATCATCTGTGTACTACCTCTCTTTGGTTTTATTTCCCTTAAGTACAACGGATGTAAAGTCACCACACTTTTTCGATTTAGCTAATGTTTCAACCCTACACTTTGTGATGCCATGGATTTCCATAAATGTTTGCTTGCACACTAGTTTATTATCACCTTTGCCGTTGGGAATCGTATAAAATACATTGACCTGCCTTCTACTTTCTATTGAATCTGTGTACGACCCACGTCACCTACGTTTAATACTTGTGTTTTCCATTAGATACGATTTTGCTTGACGTTATCTTCTAGTTCATAAAATTGATTGAAGATGTTTAGTTTTTGTTTGATGGCAATGCTTCTGCACAGATATGGGCATCGGCATGAAACCTACATAAAAGAAGCCCATTAGAAGTGTACACACTGTGTCTAATAACCTATTTTTCACTACTTTGCACTCAGACCACAAACGTATATACAAACAACTGTGACATTAGAAGCCGAAGGAAT
The DNA here is from genome assembly GCA_026315105.1 of Locusta migratoria. Classification (NCBI taxonomy): domain Eukaryota; kingdom Metazoa; phylum Arthropoda; class Insecta; order Orthoptera; family Acrididae; genus Locusta; species Locusta migratoria. The sequence goes on from CM048745.1 coordinate 17,102,030, forward strand.
ACAACTTTGAGTTATTAATAAATGACAACCTATGTCTATGATGTTATAGAGGTATTTAAATCTACTGCAACAGGTGGAGGTTGTTTCTTGGCACTGTCACATTCTGTCTGTTCTTTTAAAGACTTCCCTTCTGCTCTAAGCTTATTTACCATTTCCATTGCAGAAAAAGCACAAAATGAATAGTTACTGCTTGCTTCACGATGAAACCTCAACTCAAATAGTAATAACAAAGCTCACGTGCACCTCTGGCCACTGGCACATAGCCCAGATTCTACTTCACAAGTGGCACATAGATCGTCGGGCATTTTTCTGAGAAACATTAGAACTAGTTCCACATCAAGTAACAGAAAGCCCGCTTTTTACTGAATAGTGTTAGGCATGTAGCCCACATTTTCACAATAAAACAAAAATCTTCATTCTTGGCACTTGCCACGAAATTTATTTTCAGTATACAATTCTGGGTTCAAATACTAGTTATTTAAATAAATGATATGACCTTTGGTGTGATGTGGCAATAAGAAAGTCACAACAGCATCACCTGATTTCTCCAGTTGGCATTACCAGATTCTGTCTCCGTGGCAGCACCAGTGTAGTTACTTGGGCAGGTGGTCGCAGTAAAGAGGATAGGAAATGCAAAATGGCACTGGGAAGAAAAGTGTTCTTGAAAAAGAGAAATTTGTTAACATCAAATATTAATGTAAGTGTAAGGAAGTCCTTTCTGAAGGCATTTGTGTGGAGTGTTGCCTTGTATGGGAGTGAAACATGGACAATAAACAGTGCGGACGGGAAGAGGATAGAGGCATTGAAATGTGGTGCTACAGAAGAATGCTGAAGATTAAGTGGGTGAATCGAGTAACTAATGAGGAGATACTGATCAGAATTGGAGAGAAAAGAAATTTATGGCATACCTTGACCAAAAGAAGGGATTGATTGTTAGGATAGATTCTTAGACATCAAGAAAATGAGAATTTAGCACTGAAGGGGCGTCTGTGGGGGTAAAAACCGCAGAGGGAGACCAAGAGATGAATATAGTAAGCAGATTCAAATGGATGTGGGTTGTCGTTCTTATGAGGAGATGAAGAGGCTTGCTCAAGATAGATTAAGGTGGAGATCTGCATCAAGCCAGTCTCCAGACGGAAGACCACAACAACAACAACAATCCCCTTTTTCATACTGCATCTCATTTTTATCTTCCCTCTCCACTACCTCCCTCCCTCGTTCCTTCACCCTCCCCCCTCCCATCCCTTCCGCTTGCTGTAAAGTCAGACTGGGTTGGGTGGCCAGAGATGGCTGATATGTGTGGATAAGTGTGCCTAAGTGATTGTGTGAATGAGCGTTCCGTTTCTAAAGAAGGCCATGGCCAAAAATTTAGATTTGTTTGTGTGTCTTTTATTTGTGTCTGTCGGCTGCTCAATGTTCGTCTTTAAACAGTGAGTTGTTCCCTAGCCAAATATTATTATTCTATTTGTAATAAATTTAAATGTGTAACAAATTTTTTTCTATTAAAGTATGTCTACATTACCTTATCCACCTCACCCCCCACAACATTAACTCTTAGTATAACCTATCAAAGTAAATATTTTGATTTATTCCCTTCGAGATACAATCATATGCAGAGGTCAGAGTTGTAAACAGATGTAAGAAATAGTAGAAAAACAAAAACAGAAAGGTGACAGAAAGAAAACAAAGAAGCTTACGTTCAACATGTGCAAAAGCACAGAAGACACCACGAGGGCAGTATCCAGCGGTCTGCACATCATTACATTTTGTTGACTTGTATATCTCAGGATGAAACTGCTGCTCAGTGCGAGTATGACAGTACGCGCACTGGTCACCATTATCACAGTTGCTTGGTTCACCCCACTCGTCACCGTGTTTCACACTCGGACAGGGTGTTGATCTGGAACAAAACAAATACAGACTCAAATTATAATTATTGTAATCACCTACTTCAAATATCTGCTTGCAGCCTGTGTTTAATTAAGATTCTGGCTAGCTATTCCAAAAATACTGATGGATAACTGATAGAAAGTGACTCACTGGTAATTTTGTATCCAATCTTATTTTGATTGTAGTTGAACCCAGTAATGACAGCAGCGAAGTTTAGGTTTGTTCTATGCAACTATGTCATGCATTCAAAAAAACTCTCAGTACTCCTGCTTACCTACCCCAGAAAGGCAATACACTCTGCCTCAACAACCTCTCCAATAAACCTCAACCTCCTCTTATTGCACACAAACCCAGTCTCTTCCATCTACTCAATCTCCCACTCCCAACTCTTCCCCCCTAACCTCAAAATTCTAATCCACACAATCCGGAACCACAACATCCCAATTCACTAGTCAACCTCTCTTCTAAACCTATCTCCCAATCTAAAACTTCTGTCCTATCCAAAAGTCTCACTTTTAGCCCTACTCCCAAGTTCAACCAAACAGCCCAGTTAAAAAGAAGATTTACTGTCCTATACTCTTAGTTTTTGTTGGAGATATCACTTTATCTTGAAGAAAGATATGCTACTCCTAATGATCCAGCTCCCCAACAACATAGTCCAAATTAAACCCTGCCTTGAACAGTTCCAGTTCCATCCTCCATCACAGCCAGATCCACCCACAGTTCCTCAAAATCACCCCCTTCATACCTTCTGGGAATTTCTTACTTCGAACCTTGCCTCCCAGTCTTTCCTGAAAAACCTTAATTCAACTCCAAACATATCCGCAGCTGAATCCTGGGTTACCTGTGATCTGAAGGCTGACCATACCATAATCAATCCCCCGACCGACAAAGGATCTACGACTGTGGTACTTGATCGGCGGGAGTATGTGGCTGAGGGACTGCGTCAGCTTTCAAACAACACTTCATACAGAGTTTGTCAAGACAATCTCATTCCTGATGTCCAGACTGTGCTTCAAGGAATCCTCAGAACATTAGGCCCCGTTCAAAACATTTCACCTGACTCCATTAACATCATGACCCCACTAACACCCCGGACCCCTACCTTCTACCTACTTACTTAAGATTCACAACCTAATCATCCAGGCCTCATCCAGGCCGGCCCATTGTTGTCAGTTACCAGGCCCCCACAGAAGGAATCTCTGCCTACATAGACCAACCAACACCTTCAACCCATTATGTGCAGTCTCCCATCCTTCGTCAAAGACACCAACCACTTTCTTGACTGCCTGAAATCCTTACCCAACCTGTTACCTCTGGAAACCATCCTTGTAACCATTGATGCTACTTCCTTATACATAACTCGCATACCCAGGGCCTTGCTGCAATGGTGTATTTCCTTTCATGTCTACCACCTCCAACCCTAACTAAAACCTCCTTCCTTATTATCATAGCCAGCTTCATCCTAACCCACAACTACTTCACCTTTGAGGGCCAGACATACCAATGACTTAAGGGAACAACCATGGGACCCAAGATAGCACCCCCCCCCACCCCCCTGCGTACACCAACTTATTTATGGGACGCTTAGAGGAAGCCTTGTTGGATATTCAAGCCTGTCAACTCAAAGTTTGGTACAGATTCATCTTCATGATCTGGAAGTGAAGAAGAACTCTAGAATTTCCTCTTCAACCTCAACTCCTTTGGTCCTATCAAATTCATCTGGTCCTGTTCCAAATCCCATGCTACTTTCCTCGATGTCGAACTCCATCTGTCTAATGGCCAGATTCAAGCATCCACCCACATCAAACCCACCAATAAACAACAGTACCTAAATTATGTCAGCTGCCATCCATTCCACATCAAATGTTCCCTTCCCTACAGCTTAGGTCTTCATGGCAAACGAGTCTGTTGCAGTCCTGAATCACTACACTAGTACACCAACAACCTAATAACAGCTTTCACAACCTGCAGCTATCCTCCTGATCTGGTACAGAAGCAAATTTCCAGGGCCACTTCCTTATACCCCCAAACCCAGAACTTTCCACAAAAGAATCTCAAAAGTGTCCCTCTTGTTACCAGATACTTTGCAGGACTAGATCGGACTCTGAATTTGGCTCTCCAGCAATGATACGACTTATGTGAATCTTTCATGACATCGTTCCCACTCCACCAAGAGTGTTTTTCCGCTGCCCACCTAACCTTCCTAACCTCCTAGTTCATCCCCATGAAATACCCAAACCACCTTCCCTACCCTCCAGCTCCTACCCATGTAACTGCCCCCGGTGTAAAACCTGCCCTATGCACCATCCCACTACCACTTACTCCAGTCCCATAAGCCGGAAGGTTTCATTGCTCCGCCCCCCCCCCCTCCGGTTTTAGGGCGCAAAACTGCTGAGGTCATTAGCGCCCGAATCAAAACTGGTATATACCCAAGGATAATAAGACTATAGAAAAACAGCTATAAACATAGAATAAAATACAACAAAGGGAAGAGCTAAATGTCCTTTGACAAATTGGTCAAGTTGATAAAATTCAATACTCAAGTAACAGCCCGCACATCATCAGCTAAAATTTGTTCCAGTGTGTCCGGCATATGTAGTGCAACGCGAACAGGAGTAAAACTGGAACACGACAATAAAACAAGGCGCACCAACAGCGGGTGGCCACAGAAACATAACGGTGTGGGGTCACCAGTTAACAAGTGGTGGTGGCTGAACTGACAATGTCCAGTCCGCAACCAGGCCAAGACGACCTCTTCTCATCGCGTGTGGCGTGGGGAGGTCATCCAAGCCACAGGGGGCGGTTTAATGGTCCGAAGCTTATTATTTGTAAGTGAAGACCACAAATTATGACAGGACGACATAAGACGAACGGGAAAGAGCCCCTTGAATATCATGCGATGGGACACAGTATGTAGCTGTCCGAGGTAAGAGAGTTGCAGCCTTGGCCACGGCATCAGAAACCTCATTACCAGGAATGCCTGCGTGGCCAGGTACCCACAGAAGGTGAAGGTGAACGCGAGGGCCGTCGGCAGCTAATAACTGAAGGGAGCGATTGATTCAGTGCACAACAGGATGGGCCGAAAAGGGATTGCTCAGACTCTGGGTGGCACTGAGGGAGTCAGAGCAGATGACATAGGAATGAGAACGGTGTAGAGTGCAGCCTGACAGGGGGCAAAAAGCTGAGCTGTGAAATTCGTGCAGTGATCATTAAGCCTGTACTGAAAACCGTCATCACCGATGGCAAACGCACATCCGACACCTTCATTGGTCTTTGAGCCATCCATATATATGAAGACGGAATCTTCGAGCCGTGCACAAAGTTTAAAAATCTTGAGCGGTAAACAGCATTCGAAGTACCCTCCTTCGGGAGCGAGATGAGTTCGAGGTGAACGCGAACTTGAGCCTGAACCCAAGGTAGCACTGGGCTCTCACCTATTTGAAATGTGGAAGGGAGGGTAAAATCGAGCTACGGAAGCATGCGACGAAAACGGACTCTAGGAGGGAGCAGGGCAATCGTGGACAGCCTGTAATGGCTATCGAGGGAGTCATTAAAGAATGATGGATAGGAAGGTGGGTGGGGTATCGAAAGCAGATGGCATGCATACCGACAGAGCAATATGTCGCATCGATAGGGTACAGGTAATTCAGCAGCTTCAGCGTAGAGGCTGTCAACAGGGCTAGTGTCAAAAGCTCCTATCGTCAGCCCCCAATGGTGAATTGAGTTCAGGCGGCATAAAATGGACGGCCGTGTAGAAGAGTACACGAAACTCCCGTAATCCAGCTGGGATCTGACAGTAGACCGATAGAGGTGAAGTAGGACAGTATGATCCACTCCCCATGATGTACCACTAAGAACACGGAGAAAGTTGAGGGAACGAATGCAGCGGGCAGCCAGAGAAGACGTGGAGACCAGCTGAGTTTCCTATACAACAGTAGCCCTAAACATGATGTCGTCTCCAAGAAGGGGTGAGCGATGGGGCTGAGATGGAGAGATGGTGGAAGAAACTCTCTGTACCTCCAGAAGTTGATACAGACCATTTTCTCAATGGAGAAACGGAGGCCGATTGCGACACTCCAGGAATAGAGACTGTCAAGGCAATGCTGAAGGCGACGCTCCAAGAGACACATTCTCTGAGCACTGCAATAGATCGTAAAGTCATTCACAAACAGGGAGCCTGAAACATCAACTGGGAGGCAATCCATAATTGGGTTGATCACAATGGCGAAAAGTGCCACACTCAAAACAGAGCCCTGTGGCACCACGTGTTCCTGGCGAAAGGTGTCCGACAAAACAAGAGCCCACTCATACCCTGAACATTCGATCTTTCAAAAATGCACGAATAAAGAGTGGGGCGACGGCCGCAAAAATCCCTTGTAGGCACGGTGCGGAGAATGCCCGCCGGCCAACAAGTGTCGTAAGCATTCTCCAAATCGAAGAAAACGGACACCGTCTGACACTTCCGCAAAAAGTTATCCTAACGAAGGTCAACACGGTAACAACGTAATCAATGGAAAAGCAATGTCTTCAAAACCCACATTGGACATTAGTGAGGAGATGTCGATATTCGGGTATCCAAAACAGGCGAGCATTGACCATGCGCTCCATTATCTTACAGACACAGCTGGTCAGGGAAATGGGGCAATAACTAGAAGGAAGATGTTTGTCCTTTCCTGGTTTGGGTATGGAGGACAACAATTGCTTCACGCCAACGAGTAGGAACTTCACCTTCAGTCCAGACGTGATTATAAGTGTGAAGAAGAAAGCATTTACCTGCAGGGGAAAGGTTCCTCAGCATTCAAATCTTGCATGGTGAAGGCGGCATTGTAATTATCACGATTGTGATACCTATAAGAAGGCATTCGTGCCTCCTCGGCCAGCTTTCGGGGGAGGAAGGCAGGGTCATAATTAGCTGAGCTTGAGACCTCAGCGAAAGAGCGGCCCAAAGCATTGCAGGTATCAACAGGTTCCACAAGAACTTGGTTTGCTATGTTCAGGCCGGGGATTGGGAAATGGACCTTAGTGCCAGATAACCGGCATAGGTTACCCCAGACAACCGACGAAGGAGTAGATGTGTTGAAAGAAATCCAGCAAGCTTTTTTGCTTTCTATAATGACACGACGGCAATTTCGCTCATAGCCTTTTGTAATTAATACAATTTTCCAAAGTAGGCCGGCGTTGAAACATTTGCAGAGCACGTCGCTGGGCTCTAATAGTGTCACTACATGCTGCATTCCACCAGGGAACGGGACCTTACGTGGAGATGTTGAGGTTCGGGGTATGGAATGTTCGTCAGCGGTGAGGATGACGTCCGTGAGATAGTCAACCTGACTGTCACAGCTGGAGAAGTTCTGATCATGGAAAACTGCCATGGAAGAATAGAGCCCTCAGTCAGCTTTGGAGATGTTCCAGCTGGTGGAACATAGAGAAGTAGTATGATGTAGTAAAGAAATTACGCAGGGGAAATGGTCGCTCGAGTACCTATCAGACGCAACATACCATTCGAAACGTTGGGCAAGTGGAGTAGTGCAAATTGAGAGGTCCAGATGGGAATAGGTATGTGTTGTGTCAGATACGAAAGTCGGTTCACCGGTATGTAGGAAGACAAGGTTAAGGTGGTTGAAGATGTCAGCCAAAAGAGAGCCCCTCTGGCAAGAAGCTGGAGAGCCCCATGGAGGGTGGTGGGCATTGAAGTCGCCAATCAACAAAAACAGAGTAGGAAGCTGAGCAACAAGGTGCAGTATGTCTGCCCTAAGAACGGCAGACGACGTCGGGGTGTAGACAGTACAAGTAGAGAAGGTGAATGCGAGGATGGTGACACGGACGGCAACCGCCTGTAGCGAAGTTTGCAGGGGGATGGGATGGCAATAAACGTCTTCCCGAATGAGCAGCATAGCTCCTCCATGGGCAGGAATACCTTCCACAGGAGGTAAACCAAAATAGTGCGGGAAATCGATACGATCGATTGGACGGAGCTTCTATTCTTGAAGAGCACCTATAAGCGGGCAGTGCAATCGAAGGAGTAGTCTTAATTCATAATGGTTGGAACGAATGCCTCTAATGTTCCACTGAAGGATTGCCATAAAGAAAGCAAAGGAAGAAGAAAAAGGGAGAAGGCAAGAGGGGATCACCTCGACGGCCGCTGAGGGCCTGGCTGTGAGGGGGCACTACTACAGCAATCGACAGATGGACAATCGTGTTCTATGGGTTGAGACATCGGTTCGGCCTCCTTCCTGGATGGATCAGAAGGGGTAGCTTCCTCCACCAGTGAAATGCCAGCAGATCAGCAAGCAGTAGCGTGTCCTCGCGAGACAGAGGATGGCCGGGGGCGTCTACTGCTGGATGGTGTGACCGAAAGTCACACCGTGGCAGAGAAGGAGAGGAACTTCTCTTTTTGTGTGCTTTTTTGGAGACAGTTCTGTTTGAAGAATGAGCAGCTGACGGTTGGGAAGATGAAGCTGGGATTTACATTGAGCAGAAGTCATTGGAGATGTCGAGTGGGCAATCTTTGAGCTGGCTGATCTAACAACTGAGTCGCTGAAGTAAAGCCACACGTCTGCATACCCATCTCCTTTGTTGGTCGAGGAGAGGAAAGGACATTACTACAAGTACCCGCTGGGAGCACAGCATGCTTTCTACTTGCCAATAACTTCCTGGCAGCTGAAATGGAAACTTTTTCCTTGACTCAGATTTCCTGGATGGCTCATTCATCTTTATATACATGGCATTCAGGAGAATTAGCAGCATGTCACCCAAGCAGTTAATGCAGTGAGGAGATGGAGGCGAGCAGTCACCCTCATGGGCATCCCTACCACAAGTGACGCATTTCTTCGCTGCATTGGGGCACAACTGACGTGTATGACTGAACCGGTTACACTGGTAACATCTGGTGGGATTAGGGACATATGGCCAAACGGAGATGATTTCATAGCCTGCTTTTATCTTTGAAGGAAGGTCAACTTTGTCGTAGCTCAAGAAAAGTGTTTTGGTCGGTGTTAAGTTGTTGTTAATTCTCTTCATCACTTGATGTACAGCTGTTACATCCTGATCAGAAAGGTACTCCTGAAGTTCCTCATCGGACAGGCCATCAACGGTTCGTGAGAACACAACCCCCCGCGACGAGTTTAGGGTACAATGAGGTTCGACCTTAACAGCAAAGGTGTGTAACAGTGTGGTGCAAAGCAGCTTTTGTACTTGAAATGCAACTTCCATTTCCAGCAACAGTGTCCCATTTTTTTGGCGGGAACAAGTTTTCACAGGACCTGCTATCGTGTCAACACCCCGTTGTATGACAAGTGGATTTACTGATGTGAAATCTTTGCCACCGGTGCGTGAAACAGCTAAGAACTTTGGCAAGTTAGGCAAAATTTTCTTTGACTTGGATTTATCGTGTGTCCTTTTCTGGGTAAATTCCGAAGTTCAAGAAGAAGAAGAAGAAGAAGAAGAAGAAGAAGAAGTCATTGCAAAGTTGTCCCCCATTATTACCGGCGCTCCTGCCTAATGGGGAACCCTCACTGAGGGCTCACCTGCCTTAGGTGATTGTTCACACCTCAAGTCACACGTCCCGAAAAACGGACAGAGGGACCAATCGGCATGGTCGGAAGCTTACAGCTCGGGTAATCACCCCTCCCTGGGCCTAGCCTTTAACAGGGGATATGTGTCAGCCCCACATGCCAACCCATGGCTGGTCTTACGCTACCCTGTCACTTGTTATGCAGCTAGTACGTGGGTGACCTCAGGAACGCACAGGGAGGAAAGGGAGGAAAGAGGAAAGAAGAAGAAAGTGGGAAAGGTTGAGTCTCAAATGCCGAGGCAGAGACTAGAGGAGGAGAGAAAGGCTAGAAGAATACAGTAAAGAAGGAAGGCAGAATCAAAGTTTAGGAGACGAGAAACATAAAAAAGTAAAAAGCTGGTACAAGAGATCACTTCACACTCATATGGGACACCCATCTCTGGGCGAAGGCATAAACCTGCGGAGGAGGGAGGGCAACTGAAGCAGCCTGGGGCGGGAGGGAAGACTGCTTCAGCTCGGGGCCCCTTGCGCGCAACACATGTACCCACAAAAGAGCTGTGGGCCCCCTGGGAGGAATCCAGAAGTGTACACAATTAAGACCGGAGCCACATGCGATAGCACCTATGTGATGTACCAACTGACGTGCGTGCACTGTGAAGCGGTCTAAGTGGGAATGACTAGCAACAAACTGTCCATTCACATGAAGGGACACAGGCAGTGTTTGTTGGTAATGAAGATCACCCTGTGGCTAAACCTGCCTTGATGTACAGCTAGCACATCTTGGCATGGTGTTACACCGTACGGGTTATCTGGATACTTCCCACTGACACCAACCTTTCAGAAATCTGGAGATAGGAACTAGCCCTTCCACATATTCTCTCTTCTCGTTGCAACACCTGGTCTCAACGTCTGTTAAATTCAAATTCCTGCCCACCTTTCCATAACATCTTTGCCTCTATTCTCTAGACATAGACTCTGCCTCAATTAGCATATCTGTCAAACTTCTTTGCTTTTTACAAATGGTGTGTCTGCATTTGTGTGTGTGTGTGTGTGTGTGTGTGTGTGTGTGTTTACCTTTCCTTCTTCCTCCTAAGGTAAGTCCTTCCTCTCCTGGCATTGGAATGACTCCTCATCCACTCCCTTAAAACATGCATCCTTCCTCCCTCCATCTTTTCCTCCTCCTCCTTTTCTCTTTTCCTGATGAAGCAACAAACGATTGGAAAAGCTTGAATTTTTGTGATTGTGTGTTTTTGTATTTGTGTATCTGTCAACGAGCCTGTGCTTTGGCTAAGTTAAACAATTTAATGAATTTTATTCCATATTACCTGTTGCTATCATAGATTGTGATTGTGTGTGGCAAATTCTACGTAAATAAATGAGGGGAATAATTTTGAGGATACATCCGTTCAAGTGCAAATCACATGTAAGTGTGTACTACAATTATTGAATACTGAAGTCCACATTTGCATCTAGACATGTGCCACCAGCCATAATCTGTGCATTCTAATGTAGACAGGCAATAAGTTTTATCACTTTGGGGTAAAAAGCTTAATTATCTCCTCTTGTTTACACCTATAATATAATATTTACAAGTTCTGGGAAATCCTAGAGCTTTGTCAGAAAAATATGGAATATTTTAAATAGATGAATTTTCTATAAAACCAAAATAGTCTCCCTTCACCCACATATATAAGTTTTGGGTTAGGGTTTCAATTTGAACTCTACCATCAAATTTGGTATAGAAGTCTAGTGAATATGCAATACAGTTCTCAAGATGATGTTTGGTGCGGAAACACAATTATGGAAACTTCAGATCTGTTAAGTCAAAAGATGATTTGAAAGAAATCAACAGTGAGTCAGCTCTACATCAGGCATTTGCAAGTATTTTTGGAATAACTGTCCAGAGTCCGAGGATTCATCCAATAGTGGGTCAAGAACAATGAGGATTAGCTCAACAGCTAAATGAAATTTCTGGCAATATTGTGAGGGATAAAAAAGATTCACTGAGGTTCAACAACAGAGTTTGAAAAACTGCTATATAAGCAAAGAGATATTCACCACTAATTGAAACATAGCCAAAGCCTCACAGAAGAACACAAACAATTGCTAAAATTAGCACATACATTCAAAAAATTCAAAATCAGTAATGATTTTGTATTGAACTACAATCGGGAGACTGGTTTAATGCAGCTCTCAACCTCCTGAGCAAGCCTGTTCCTCTCTTCATAAGGAAAGCACAAGCCACATCAGTTTGGAACTGCTTACTGTAGTCGTCTCTTGGTCCCCCCCCCCCCTCCCCCACCCCCTCCATTTTCCTTCCACGCACTTCCCTACAATTCACTATTCCAGAATGTCCAAGAATGTGTCCTACACATCGATCCCTTCTTTTAGTCACAGCTATTTTTAAGTATTCATCTGTAGCACCACATTTCAAAAGCTTCTATCCTCTTGCTGTATGAACTATTCATCATCTATGTGTCACTATCATATAAAGCAACACTACAGAAAAATTACTTCAGAAAAGTCTAAAATTAATATTCTCTTTTACAGAAATAGTTTTCTTCCCACTGCCATTCTATGTTTTATATCATCTGTACTGCAACTATTGTACGTTATTTTACAGTCCAAGTAACAAAACGCATATTATATATTTATTGTTTCTTACCTAATCTACAGTGAAACCGCTATTTTACTTTTTTGTGCAGTCCATTCCCAAAATGCTAGCAAAAACAAATGTAATTTCCATATGTACATAATTAAAAATACCATAATCCTATTCAATAGGGCTATATCGTACATTATCAGTGTAAGTGAATTAAATTAAATGAACAAGAATCAACTCCAGAACAGCACCAGTGGCGTACTTGCATGTGCAGCGCAGGAATTTGCCATTCCTTGACCTAAGTACGGAATGAGACAATAGGAGATGGATTACACAATACGAATTGTGATGAAATATGAGATTTTGACTGCACACAAGAAAAGCAATCTTTGTGTCAAACAATCTGTGTTTCAAATAATTTTAGGTGGATGGGTGAATATGTGTGTATCAGTTTGTACTGTAAAAAGTAAGAACGATTAACATAATTGAATAAATATAACAGAATTGCCCACAAATAAATACAATGAACAATGATATGTTCCTCAGATCATCTTGTGAAGGGGAAGTGTGGATTACTCCTCAGCCGCCCGCACTGTGCCGACTGCTGTAGCTAGTGGCAGCTTCACGGCCCACTTGGTATTATCCACAACAGTGGCCCTGTGCAAATATACAACATGCACACAGTATGTGACCTGAAGCCTTATATTTATCCTTAAAAACATCTCATGGTGGAACCACAAATCGGCAGTTTCACTACGATTTCCTGACGAGACTCTCGAGTAGTCCCTGCTGGGAGATCCAAATGGGGGACTATTCTACCTCTTGAATATTTTACCAGAGAGGATGTGATCATCACATATTTACACAGTAGAGCTGCATGTCCTCAGGAAAAGTAACAACTGTACTTTCCCCTTGCTGTCAACCATCTGCAGGAACTCTATGGCAAAGCCACATTAGTTAATTTTACAAGGCTAGCTCATTCAAAAATACAGACTGTTGCCCCTGCAACTACTTAAAACCTGTTCAGTAATCACACATTTGTGTGGCTTCTGCAATGACATCCCTTTGCTGTGGTTGCACTGCCCCATGGTCCAGCTATCTGTATCATTGAGGTACGCAAGCCACCCCACCTTAGCAATGTCTGTGGAACGTAGAGATAAATCTTACTTTTTTTTTATGTGGTTTTAGGGCGCACAACTTCTCAGGTCATTAGCGCCCAGATTGGAACAGAGATTCGGTAGATCTCGAAAAAATTTGTAACTGCCAGAAAGGAGAGTATCAAGAGCAAGCTAATACAGAAAGCTAACACAGAAGGATCAAAAAATAAATAGAAAGGTTAAATATCCTTTGATAAGTTAGCCACGTTGATGAAACGCAAAACTCTAGCAGCGGCTCGTGTGTCATCAGCTAAAAGTTCCTTCAGAGTAGATGGCACGTTAAGGGCTACACGGAGATAATTAAAATTAGGACAAGACAGTAAAACATGTCGCACCGTCAGCAATTCGCCACAGGAGCACAGCAGTGCAGGGTCAGCGGTTAGCAAATGACGGTGGCTGAATCGGCAGTGACCGATCTGCAACCGGGCCACGATGACCACCTCTCGCTGAGAAGGGCGCGAGCAGGTCCTCCAAGTGGTCATGATCGGTTTTACGGTTCTCAATTTGTTGTCGTGGAGTGAGAAACAAGAACTGTGCCCAGGACGACACAATACACCGGCGAAGAGCCCATTGAATATCGTCTGATGGGATGCAAAAAGTAGCCATGCAAAGCAAAAGAGCTGCTGCCTTGGCTGCGATGTCGGCAGTCTCATTCCCGGGAACACCCACGTGGCCAGGGACCCACAGAAAAGAAACGTGACAGCTGTTATCCGCTAGAACTGGACGGAGCGTTGGATTCAATACACAAGAGGATGAGTCGAGAAAGAGTCCCTAAGACTCTGCAGAGCACTGAGGGAGTCAGAGCAGATGGCATAAAAGGGGTGGCGGCGACGGTGGATGTACAAAACAGCCTGGTGGAGGGCAAAAAGCACAGCCATGAAATTCGAGCACCAGACACGGAGTACCCGATGACGATGGCAGATCCGACACCGTCAGTGCTCTTGGAACCATCAGTGTAGATAAATATGGCATTATCGAATCGCAAACTAAGTTCGACAACGCTCAAGCGATGTACCAAATCCGGATTGCTCTCCTTGGAGAGAGAACTAAGTTCAAGGTGGGTGTGAACCTGGGCCTCATGCCACGGTGGCAATAGGCTCTCGCTCAACCGAAAAGTGGAAGGAAGGGTGAAATCAAGCCACTGAAGCAGGCGGCGAAACCGAACTTCAGGTGGAAGCAAGACTATCGCAGACAACCGATATTGAAGAGCAAGGGAGTCATCAAAGAATAATGGGTAAGATGGATGGTTGGGCATCGACAGCAGTCTGCATGCGTACTAACACAAGAGTATGACGCGCCGAGAGGTCAGGGGGTAATACAGCAGCTTCGGCAAAAAAACTTTCAACAGAACTAGTATAAAATGCACCAGTCGCCAGGCGTAATCCCTGCACGGCCGTGCAAAAGAGTATACAAAGCTTCCGTAGTCCAGCTTCGACTGAACAATAGCCCGGTTGAGGTTGTAAGGGTACAGACATATTTTGAAATTTTTTTGTCTTTCATATAATGGAACCTTACATTTAAACCACTAAACAAACAAGTATGAGTCAAATAGGTGTTAGGTGGGAGGAATTTTTAATATATTTTTGTTTCCTTTTAATTTTAATGTAAGTAATTTTATTGAATAAAAGAACAGAAAATATACTCTTATATTTTCCTTCTCCGAGGTGTCCTTGGGCTTCGTGCGACCGCACGGTTATCTGACGTCACACAGAGTGGCAAGGAAACTGCAATGCCGTACGGAATTTTAGGAGCACCGAGGATTCGAAGAAAAATAATAAATGAGGAAAAAAAGAACAGAAAAGGAACGGATTTACTTTTAGTTGATAGGAGGTCACGGAACCGATAACATATAGCCTACATATATAACAGATTGTAAAATAAATTATAATAAATACAGTTCTGAAGATTTTAAATTGGCATTTAAAATCAGTATGCCTATTTAGATGGAATTTGGAAAAACTTGTTACATTTCCATCTGTTGCGAGGCTGTGCGACAAGCTTATAAAATAATTGTCATGCGGACACCTCGCAAGGTGAAGCAGGACATTACGATCCGCTCCCCATGATGTGCCATTAAGGACACAAAGAACATTGAGGGATCGGGCACAACGGGCAGCCAGGTAGAACACGTGTGGGGACCAGTAAAGTTTCCGATCCAACATTAGCCCCAAGAATTTTGTTGTCTCCACAAATAGGAGAGCAATGGGGCCAAGACGTAGAGATGGTGGAAGAAATTCCTTGTATCTCCAGAAGTTTATACACACATTTTACTCGTAGAGAAGCGGAAGCCGTTCGCAATGCTCCAGGAATATAGGCGGTCAAGACAGCGTTGAACACAACGCTCCAAGAGACACGTTCGCTGGGTGCTGCAATAAATTGCAAAATTGTCGGCTGAAAGGAAATTCACAATCGGATTGATTGCAATGGCAAAGAGAGCCACGCTCAAGACAAAGCCCTGTGGCACCCCATTCTCCTGGCGAAAGGTATCTGACAAGAAAGAGTCCACCCGTACCCGGAACTTGCGATCCGCCAAAAAGAGAGGGAGGTGGCCACAATGGCCCCATGTGTGCAAAGTGCGGAGAATGCCCGTCCTCCAACAAGTATCGTAAGCCTTTTCCAAGTCGAAGAACACTGTTACAGTTTGACGCTACCTTAGAAAGTTATTCATAATGAAGGCCGACAAGGTAACGATGTGATCAGCAGCAGAAAGGTGTCGACAAAAACTACATTGGACATTTGTCATGAGGCGTCGATTTCGAGGAGCGAGACCAACTGAGCGTTAACCATGCATTCCACCTTACAGATGCAGCTCGTGAGAGAAATGGGGGCAATAACTAGAAGGAAGATGTTTGTCCTTCCCTGGTTTGGGGATGGGGACAATAATGGCTTCATGCCAACTTGTGGGAACCTGACCATGAAACCATTTGCGATTATAGGTGCTAAGAAAGAAACACTTGCCCGCAGGAGAAAGGTTCTTCAGCATCTCAATATGGATGGAATCGGACCCAGGAGCAGAAGATCGGGATAGGGCGAGAACACAGTCTAGCTCCTGCATGATGAGGGCGACATTAGAACTTTCCCGGTTAAAAGAGTGGAAAGAAGGCGGCCATGCCGCCTCCGCCTGTTTGCGAGGCAGAAAGGTGGGGTGGTAATGGGCAGAGCTCGAAACTTCCACAAAAGAGCGGCACAAAGCGTTGGAAAAATCAGCGGAATCCACAAGGACTGCATTCTCAACAGTCAGGCCAGAAATCTGGGAGTGGACCTTGATGCCGGATAAACTGCATAGGCCACCACAGACAGCCGAGTAGGGAGTTAATTGGTTAAAAAAACTGGTAAATGAAGCACAGCAAGCTTTTTTGCTGTCTTTTATAACACGACGACATTGTGCTCGCAGTCGTTTATAATTTATACAATTCTCCAACATTGGGTGGTGGTGGAAGGTGCGTAGAGCACGTCGCCGGGCTCTAAGAGCGTCGCGTGCATTCCACCAAGAAATCGTGACACGACATGGAGAAGAGAATGTACAAAGCATGGAATGTTCGGCAGTGGTGAGAATAACCTCTGTGAGGTATTCGGCCTGACTGTCACAGCTGGGAAAAGTCTGATCGTGAAAAACAGCCATGGGAGAATAAAGCCCCAAGTCGGCTGGTGGGATGAGGAGATAAGGGTATGATGCAGGAAGTGGAGTACACAAATGATCACTCGAGTACGTGTCAGAAAGTGCATACCACTCAAACCGAGGAGGAGTGCATATCGCGAGGTCTATATGGGAATAAATGTGTGTTCTGTCGGAAAGGAAAACGGTGCACCGGTGTTGAGGCAGAAAAGATTAAGATGGTTGAAGAGGTCTGCTAGAAGGGAGCCTCTGGGGGCAAGGTGCTGGAGAACCCCATAGAGGGTGGTGGGCATTGAAGTCGCCTACCAACACGAAAGGTGAAGGGAGCTGGTCAACAAGGTGTAGCGCATCTGCCCTAGTAAGGGCACGCAACGATGGCGAATAGATATTACAGAGGGAAAAGGAAAAGGTGGAGAGAGTGATGCGGACAGCAACTGCCTGTAGGTGAGTATGCAATGAAATGGGATGGTAATAGACGTCGTCCCGAATGAGCATCAGAACCCCTCCATGGGCTGAAGTGCCTTCCACAGGGGGCAGGTCGAAACGCACAGAGGTGTAGTGGGGGAAGTCTGCATGATCACATGGACGTAAGTTAGTTTCTTGGAGACAAACTAGAAGCGGGCAGTGCAATCAAAAGAGTTGTTTTAATTCCTCCTAATTGGAACGAATGCTGTGAATATACCATTGAAGGAGCACCATGATAAAAAATGAGAGAAGAACAAAAGTAACAAGCAAGCGGGGTCACCTCGACGGCTGCTGAGGACCTAACTTCGAGGGAGCACTGCTATCGCTATCTAGAGGCAGAGAATCTTGTTCCATGGGTTCTACTGACGTGCCTGCCACCTTCCTGAGTTGATCGGTAGGGGCAGTATCCTCCGCCGGTAAAATGCCGGTTGTCCTGCTAACAGTAGTGCATCCCGGCGAGACAGAAGATGACTGGGGCCGACTACTGTTGGGCGGCGTAACGGATGAGTCACGCCTCGGCGGGGAAGGACAGGAACTCACTCTTCTTCTTCTTCTTCTTCTTCTTCTTCTTCTTCTTCTTCTTCTTTTTTTGGCTCTTTTTGACGAGACGGTGAGAAGAGGCAGTTGACTGTTGAGAAGCCTGAGTACAGAGAAAATTTTCACGGACGGGTTCCTTTTTCGAAGTCCGGGCATCTAGTTTAGGTGCTCGCAGTTTATTAGAGGTTGACGAAGACAACTTTAGAAGCAGCAGGAGGAAGCTGGGACGTGGAACGGGCAATCTTCGGGCTGGCCGATCACACAACTGTGTCAGAGAAAGTGATATCACAGGTCTTCAAACCTGCATCCTTAGTAGGTTGAGTGGAGGTGAGGACCTTACTGTATGTGCTCTCTGGAACGACAGTGGGCTTCCGACTCACTAATAACTTTCGAGCAGCAGATGTTGAGACCTTTTCCGTGACCCGAATTTGCTGAATGACCTTTTCATCTTTATACACAGGGCAATCCCTAGAGGAAGCAGCATGGTCATCATTGCAATTAAGGCAGTGAGGGGACGGAGGTGGGCAATCGCCCTCATGGGCGTCCCTACCACAAGTGATACATTTTGCTGCATTGGGGCAGGATTGACAGGTGTGATTGAATCTGTGGCATTGGAAACAGCGCATAGGGTTTGGTACATAGGGGCAAACGGAGATAACTTCATATCCTGCTTTGACCTTGGACGGGAGTTCAAATCTGTCGAACGTCAAAAACACAGTACGAGTTGGTTTCAGCTGGTTATCGACCTTTTTCAACACCCTATGCATGGCTGTTACACCCTGATCAAACATGAAGTTTTGTATTTCTTCGTCTGACAACCTGTCAAGGGATCTCTTGAAAATACCCCCCGTGACGAGTTGAGCGTGCGATGCGCTTCTACCTGGACAGGAAATTTGTGTAACAACATAGTCCGTATCAATTTTTGCGCCTGGAAAGCACTGTCCGCTTTCAGCAACAACGTTCCATTACGCTGCCGCGAACAGGTCTTAACAGGGCCAGCAATCGCATCAACAACTTTCTGAATTACAGAAGTGAAATCTTGATCTTCCTTTTTTGGGTCAAAGTCACAGTAGAAGAGAAGGAAGTCATTGCGGAAGTGATTACTGGTATCTCCGATGGTGCACTCCTTTCTAGTGGCGGCCCTCTCTGAGGACTTACCCGCCTTAGGTGATTGTTCACACCTCAGGTCACACCTCCCGAGAATGGACGGAGGGACCAATCGGCATGTTTGGAAGGTAGCAGCTCGGGTAATCACCCCTCCTGGGCCTGGCCTTTACCAGGGGGTCGGCCTTCAGGCACGCACAGGATGGAAAGAAGAAGAATAGAGAAAGTGAAGAGAAAGAAGTGTCTCAAACGCCGAAGCGGAGACTAATGAGGAGGAGAGGAAGGCTAGAAAAGTACAGCAAGGGGAGAAAGACAGAAGCAAAGGTCAGGAAAGGAAGAAACCAAGGAAAAAGAAAAACTAGGACAGGAAACCACCTTGACTCGCAATGGACGCCCGTCTCCGGGTTTAGGCATGAACCAGGAGGAAAAGTGAAGCAGCCTGGGGTGGGGGAAAAAAGGCTGCTTCGGCTCGGGGCCCCGTGCGCGCCACACATGTGGCTATGGGCCCCCTGGGGATAAATCTTACGTCCTAGCACTCTTTGAGTATGAGAAACAGAGGAAGTTAAGCAATTGGCTAAAATAATAATAGTCTTTTTCCATAACTGTTTCACAGAAGAAAATTACTTTGTATTTCTCCCTTCGAAGTAGTCATAGTAACAAAATTGTAGATACTATAACTGATAGAACTGTTAAAAGATAGAAAAGTAAGGAGATGAGAGTGGATAAAATGAAGGAATATGAGGTTTGTATACATTTCAGAGACAACATTAGGCAACAATTAACTAAAACAATGAAAAGTAACATAGGAGAAGACAAAGGGACAGCTTTGAGTGATGAAATAGTGAATGTGTGGTGTTTCAGGAAGCTAAACAAATATGTGGATCGTCTCATATCTATCACTATGATCTATTCCATATTTTACATGTGGATGCTGATCTTGAAGTTCAGATTATTACCTGACTCTTCTTGTAGCCCTTGGACACTCTTATAACTTAGACAAGGAGAGGATATAAAACTGTTACTCAGTTTCCAGTGTTGCGTAAATAAAATGAAGGATCAAACAGCGGTATCTTACTTTGCAAGGCTGAATATAGTATAGCTAAGGGAAATTTTTTCCTGTGGCGTACCACTCATGGTCTGCACGGCCGCACTGGTCGGGGGTTCAAATTCCCCCTCGAGCACAGATGTTTGTGTCGTCTTTAGTATAAGCTAGTTCATAAGTAGTTTGTAGGTTTAGGGACTGATGACCTCGTAGTTAAGTCTCATAAGCTCTACAAACATTTGAACATTTGATTTTTGAGATTTTTTCAACTACTAAAGAAGAAGACTGGTGTTCATATTGTTTAACATTATTTCCCAGTCACTGTTTCTAGGACTGTGTCACATCTCTTTATAAACTTACATAAAACAAATTACATTTGTAACTGAATTTCCTATTTAAATGAAAATTTTTTGGGGAAAAATGTGTAAGTGGTTCTCAAAAACAAAATCTGAGAATTTATCATCAAAATGTATGTAGCCCGAGCTACAAGATAAAGAAAAATCTTAATTGTAATAATTAAAAGTCCCAATAGCAATTCAACAATATAATAAGGACAGTTTACATTTCACCGCAAAGACATTTGACAAGCTGCGACAATATCCTAGGTGTGTCTGAAAAGTTCAGTAAATGCTCTCAGCAAATATAGAAAACAAAAGTTACAGACAACATACCTTCACTGGCCTTCAAAGTAATCACCACTGGCTACAATATACTTTTGACATTCTTTGCACAGCTATTGGAAACTGTCAGTATACGCTTCTCTTGGAATCGCTTGAAGCACTGAGATAAAGAATTGTTGGATCTCCACAATCATTGTGAAGCGTAAGCCTTTCAGGGCTATTATTCTCAAAGACAGCCACCGATCATCCACAAGGATCCGCCGTACTTGTTTGATGTTGTCTGGAACTGTGATTGTGAATGGTCAAGGTGAATGCGGCTCATCCTCAACATCTTCCTTTCGGTATTAAAGTGTTTAAACAATTCAAACACACGATTTTTACTCACTGTAAATCCCATGGATCTCCTCCACTGTTTTGCCTAATTTGAAACAAAACTTGATGCTAACTTTGTGCTCAATTTTGCACTCCATGTTGCAATGACACGAGTACTCCTACTGACCTTGTTAGCTGTGTCAAAGCATGTACCACCACTTCACTGCAGTGCTTTGCATAATAGGTAGCGCTTGTCGATACGTTCCTGAATGTGTATCTGCGGAACCTCATCCTCGCCAGCCCGGCTTGTAAAATATGGACCGTTCACAGAACTTTTCTGACACACCTTATAAGAAGGGCACACGTATAGCATTGGTCCTCTTTAGACTAAAGAGCATCCACACAGTCACACAACTGTTATCACCGACTGCCACACTCCGAATCATGCTCTGCAATCAATGAGGGACTTGGAGAAGTGGGAAAGGGAGTGGGGGGAGGGGGGAGGGGGGGCAGCAAGGTTGAGTCATGATGGTGGGGATGGATACAGCATGACCTTTCGGAGCATGAATATTCATGATGGCTGAAACCAGACACAGATTAGGAACAGTGTGGGGACACTGTTATACAGCTTGCTGATATTGATTGTCACCTTGGAGTGCCAATAACCTAACTACAGCATTACAAATACCAAAACAACCCCAAAACAGTGTAGATAACCTGCTGAAACGGGACAGAATGATTCTGTCATGTTTCAGGGCTTTCGCCAACGAGATAGCCGCAGAATCGTATGTTTCAAATTAAAGGGTATGACGATCCTTCGACACAACCACGAGCAGAAAAAATTTTATTAGATTGTTGTAGGGTAAAAGAGTTGAATATGGCAAAACCTTACGAGGTTTTGTGTAATGCGCTAAAAATACTATATGTGAGCTATATGTATAGATATCAGTCACATTCATATAATTGAAAGGAAGGCGCGATTGTATGACTGATTTCAGAAAGCGGGAATTCATAGCACGTGAGTAAAAAAGTACTGTAGCCATAGACACGGTATTGACGAGTCTTGAGATAAGTTGGTTTCCAAGTAAATAGTAATTTTTTTTTTTAGTTTAATTCTCCTACATGTGTGTTGATAGTGATCTTGTCATGAAGGGAAGAGTTTTTTCTTACGAAAATAATTGTACTTTTCTGTTTAATTAGAATCAGCCTGATGGAAAAATTACACACAGTTGTTATTTTGTGGTGGGATATTTAAAGTAAACATAGAATAATTGTATATAGCAGGCAGTCGTAATTTTAAGAGGAGAGAGGAAGAGAGGTTTGTGGTGATAAAGGATATTGTCGGACTCTGCGGGAGATCTGAGGTATCACGGAGTGTGACTGGGGGTCCACTCTTTTATTGTGATTGGTGTTGGTATAGTACAGACTGACCTGAGCTATGTACATTTTAATTTTAAAGGTAGAGATGGCAAATATCCCACAGGCGTGGTAATTAACCCAGTGATATTGAAAGAAAATAATTATTGAATTACCTTTATGACCGGATTCCAATAACTGGTGCTGAAAGTTGCTTAATAAAATTACCATTTGTTTGCTACTCTAAAAGAATTTCTTTGAAGGTGAAGTTGGTATGAAACAATTGAGGTGGCTGTAGAAGGAAGAATTTGGTAAGGGAGTAACTAAATTCAATTCTTACCCTAGGCTGTCCTCGTACTGGCAAGACTCTTAGTTAAAAGAGGATTTAATAATATGTGGATAGATAGGTTAGCAGCTAACACCTGAAATGCGGCCTCACTTTATTTTTATACAACGTTATTCATAGAGGTGACAGCAAAGTGGTGGTAGCAACAGTAGCTTTTATTTTATTTTTTTTTTTTAATTCAAGAGAGAGTTTTTGGGGAGTATAATTCATCTGATAGGACGAGTCTGCCATAAATCGTTTTGTTGATTGCGGTACTTATTGAGTATATAAATAGATAGGACCCACTAGTTCTGGATTAAAAAAAATTGACTAACCTTTACATTTGTAGTTTGTGGTAACTTTTGAATCACAACCGCTCATGATATAACAAATAACATTAGTGATCGAATAATCTAAAGGCTGAGAGACTTGAATTTGCAGCAGTTATCATGATCGATTACTTTCAACTGATAGTGATAGCTTCCGATATATTTCATATTTACTCTGAATTGGAGATAGTAATTTACCAGAGATTATTTTTCATCACGAGTGAGAAAGTGTTAGTGAGACCTCAGACTTGCAGCGAAAGGTGTACTCACATTTAATAACTTTTTGTTTTCAAATGCTTAAGCATATAGTCAACTGCCAAATGCTGTGTTTATTCAAGCTGTGAGATTGTGGGCCAGCTACGACGCTTTACCCGAATAGGAACTTAATGATTACAGACGCAGTCAGATTTTTTCGCTAACATTATTGTATCCAAGTGTCGTAGTAAATTATATCTATGCGGTTACTTATTCTGATTACGGGAGTTGCGACCACAGGTCTACAAATTACAGGCTATAGACTGGAGTATTACTGAGGGTACCAGACAACCGTCAGTAAAAGTAACCGGTTGTAGATATTATAATAATAGTGATTTTATAACTGGTAATAAAAAAATTATTGCATATCATCATCTCCTGACAAGCAGGACAACTCAGAGATATTATAACAGTTACCGACTGGTATCGCTAAGTATAGTTGTTGTAGGCTACTCATAATTAAAGTATAGTTAGTCACGATAACTGTATTTCACGATAGGCTGACTGACCTGTTTCACTGTCTACCAAAAACCTCAAGCCAAGAGAAATTTGTTTTCTATCCAAATGTCCCACCTACAGCCCTACACCCCAATTTAACAATGTTGGATCCGTACAGGACCTACTGTCCTTTTCCAAATCCCTAAGACAAAAACACGACTTCGCCACCAATCCCTGTGACCAACGTCACCCTAATCTGAACATAGAACCTTGACTTTGGTTGGTTGGTTGGTTGGTTTGTTTGATTTTAAAGGGACTAAACGACTACGGTTATCAGTCCCTTGTGCCAACCAAAGAGATTAGAATAAAAAGCACTACAATGTAGTATAAAACAATGTGTTAAGACTCACCAAGCAAAGGGTGTTACGCAAGAAATAAAAGAATCAAAGTAAAAACTAATAAAAGAAGAGAAAGGTGGAAAGACGATACCAGAGTTTCCTGGCCAGGTGACCACAGATAAGGTAGTAGGGCATCTGGCCACCGTTGCACATTAAAACCACCTGCCTAAAAGCGGTAGGCAAGCGGAGAACAAATACATAATGAACACTGTAGAAAAAATTAAATAGATCGGTAGAACCCACTCACACGGATAAAATTTAAAACAGCATCAGCCATAGAGGCAGTGTCAGCTAAAACAAGTTTTAAATCATCAGGAAGATTAAAATTCCTCCTCTGAGCGGCTAAATCCAGGCATTCCAAGACGATGTGGACGACTGTCAGCCGCGCACCACATCGACACATGGGAGGATCCTCTCAACGAAGAAGGTGGCTGTGCATAAGCCAAGTATGTCCGATATGCAGCCAGCAGAGAACAACAGTCTCTGCGAGGGGCCTGCAGAGAGGTCCTCCACATGTTTGTTGTCTCCTTTATCCACCTCAATTTGTTGGGCACCTGTAGGGTGCACCATTCACTACTCCACAAACCGAGAACTTTACTTCGTAGTGTAGAACGGAGATCAGCAGATGGAATGCCTATATTGAGGACAGGCTTGTGAGTGGCCTCTTTGGCCAGCCTTTCAGCCAGCTCATTGGCATCTATCCCAACCTGTCCCAGATTCCAAAGGAATACCACTGACTGCCCACGTTGTCCAATGGTGTACAAGGACTCGTGTATGGCAACAACCAAAAGATTGCGCGGAAAACACTGGTCGATGGCCTGTAAACCGCTCAGGGAGTCACTACAAATGACGAAGGACTCAGGGCAGGAACAGATATGTTTAAGTGCGCGGTGGATCGCTACAAGCTCTGCAGTGAAAACACTGCAGCCATCTGACAGGGAGCGCAACTCATTATGTCCTGCAAGCGTGTAGGCAAAACCGGCATGACCATCTACCATTGAGCCGTCAGTGTACACTACTGTAGAGCCTCGGAAGCCGTCAATAATTGATATGAAGTGGCGACGAAGGGTCTCAGGGTGGACTGAGGTTTTAGCGTACCGTGACAGGTCCAGCCGAAGGTAAGGCTGTCGTATACACCACGGTGGTGTACGGGACTGGTATCTGAATAAAGACGGGACAGGAACAGACTCCACTTGGCTCAGCAGAGACCTAACACGAACACCAACCGTCTACCCTGATCTCGGCCGCCTCTGCGGAATGTGGAGATCAGTTAGAGGAAAGAGGAGATGGTGGTTTGGGCGGTTAGGTAAACCACAGACGGTAGCAGCATAATTCGCAAGCAGTTGTTGTCGCCTGATATGCAGAGAAGGCACACTGGCCGCCACAAGGAGACTATTCACAGGGCTTGTTCGAAAGGCTCTTGTTGCAAGCCTAACCCCACAGTGATGGATAGGATCCAACATCTGCAGAGCTGAAGGTGATGCCGAGCCATAGGCAACGCTGCCGTAGTCCAATCTGGACAGAACAAGCGCCTTATAGCACTGCAGCAGCGTACAGCGGTCTGCTCCCCAAGTGGTGTTGCTAAGACAGCGGAGGGCATTAATGTGCTGCCAGCACTTCTGCTTGAGCTGACGAATATGGAGAACCCATGTCAGCCGGTCGTTGAACACTAACCCCAAGAAATGATGCGTTTCCACTATGTTAAGTAGCTGGCCATCAAGGTAGAGCTCTGTACCTGGGTGAACAGTTCGATGCCGACAAAAGTGCATAATGCACGTCTTGGCGGCAGAGAACTGGAAACCGTGGGAGTGTGCCCATGCCTGTGCCTTCCGTATGGCTCCCTGCAGCTGGCGTTCAACAACATGCATGCTTGAGGAGCTAAAATAGATGCAGAAGTCGTCAGCATATAAGGAGGGAGATACTGACGAACCTACTGCTGCCGCTAGGCCATTAATAGCGACTAAAAACAAGGGAACACTCAACACGGAGCCCTGTGGAACCCCATTCTCCTGGATGTCCAACGAACTACGAGATGCACCAATCTGTACACAGAATGTACGTAGTGTTAAAAAGTTTTGTATAAAAATGGGGAGCGAGCCCCGAAGGCCCCAACAATGTAATGTTCAAAGAATGTGGTGTCGCCAGGTCATGTCATAAGCCTTGGCCATGTCATAAGCCTTGGACAAATCAAAAAAGACTGCTATCAAATGCTGGCGTCTAGCGAAAGCCGTCCGGATAGCAGACTCAAGGTGTACAAGGTTGTCCATGGCTGAGCGTCCTTTGCGGAAACCACCCTGACATGGAGACAGTAGACCACGAGACTCAAGGAGCCAGCATAGCCGGCGGCTCACCATAAACTCTTAGCAATTTGCAAAGAGCGTTCGTGAGACTGAGGTGTTTGTAGTTGTCCAATTCATGCGGGTGTTTGCCAGGTTTGAGCACCGGGATGATGGTGCTCTCTCTCCATTGAGAGGGAAACACACCATCGCTCCAAATGTGGTTAAACAGGGCTAGCAGATGGTGCTTCGACTCTTCGGTCAAGTGCTTCAACATCCGGTTGTGTATGTGGTCTGGCCCAGGGGCTGTGTCAGAGCAGAGTGTAAGGGCACTAAGCAGTTCCCATTCACTGAAGGGGGCATTATACAGCTCCACAGGGCAAGCCGAGAAGGAGAGCCGCTTACGCTCCTCCCGCTCTTTCAGGGTGCGAAAGGCTGGTGGATAATGCACAGAAGCTGAATTTTGCATGTAGTGCACAGCGAAGTGTTCCGCAACTGCCTGTGGATCAGTACAGAATGCTCCGTTTATGGAAATCCCAGGTACACTGAAGGGTCGCTGGTAACCAACCGTAAACACGCCTGATTTTCGTCCATACCTGGGATGGAGAGGTACGTGAGCTGACGGTAGACACATACCTCTCCCAGCACTCCTGCTTGCGTCTTTTAATCAATTGGCGGGCTCGAGCATGAAGCCATTTAAAAACAATTAGATTTTCCAGATACGGGTGCCATTTGTGACGCTGCAGAGCACGCCTGTGGTCTCTAATGGGATCAGCAACTTCGGGCGACCACCAGGGCACGGTCTTCCTCCAGGGTGATCCCGAAGAAATGGGGATAGCACACTCAGCCGCAGAAATATTGACCGAGGTAACGCCGTCAACTACCACATCGATGTTAGGGTGCATTGGAGAACCAACTATGGCAGCAGAGTTAAAAAGTTCCCAATCAGCCTTATCAAGTGCCCATTGCAGCAATCGTTCAGCGGACTGACGTTGGGGTAGTGACAAAAAGATCGGAAAGTGGTCACTACCACACAAGTCATCAAGTACCCTCCAGTTGACAGATGGGAAGACACTAGGGCTGCATACTGTTATGTCGATGGCCAAGTAAGTACCGTGCGCCACACTAAAATGCATGGGGGCACCATCATTTAAAAGGCAGAGGTTGAGTTGAGATAGTAAGGACTCAACATCTCTACTACAGCCAGTAATCATGGTACCATCCCACAATGTGTTATGGGCGTTGAAATCGCCCAATACCAAGTAAGGTGGGGGCAGTTGGGCAATCAGAGCAGCCAGCACATGCTGGGGTACTTCTCTATCAGGAGGGAGGTACACATTGCAGATGGTTGTCAGTTGCAGCCCTTACCCTGACAGCTATGGCTTCCAGAGGCGTCTGTAGTGGAACAGCTTCACTGTAAACAGAAGACAGGACGTAGGTGCAGACTCCACCTGACGCCCTATCACAGACTGCACGGTTCCTATAATATCCCCTGTAGCCACGTAAGGAGGGGGTGCGCATCAACGGAAACCAAGTTTCCTGCAGGGCAATAGAGAACACAGGTGAAGCGCTGAGAAGTTGACATAGCTCGCTAAGCGGGGGAAACAACTACCGCAATTCCACTGGAGTATACAATCTTTACGATTAAAGGCCATGAAGGGACAGTTTAAAAAGTCTCATTCCATAGGTTCATCTGCTGGCGTTGAACCTACAGAAACCAGAATCATTGTTTCTGAGTAGTTGATGACGGCGAGATCCTCAGCAGACATAAGGAGCTCAATCTTGTCAGCAGAAGCAGAAGATGTATGAAGGTGTGGCTTTAATGCCACAGAAGAGTCCTTTTTCTTCTGTTTCTGCTTCTTGTCCTCTCGTTGCCCTTTTGGTTTTAAGGGCCGGTAGTGCTTCTCAGACACGGTATCAGGGCCCGACACAGATTGCAAAGCCCTTTGATCACGAATGTGCGGATCCATCAGCCATTGGCTAGGATCCTCTGTGGCGCTCCGAGAAGCCTCGGAAGAGAGTGTCCCGAAGGACCCCTTCCGAGCGAGAGGAGCCGGAGGAAGATGTTGCTTCTCCGGCTGGGTTACGGGGACTGCTGTCCCCGACAGTTTTGGGGGGATGTGCTCCCACAGAAGGACGTGTGGGAGCAGGAGATGAAGAAGATCTCCCAACCATTATGGGGGCAGGAGGAGTCGGACGGCCCTGGGGGCCCACAGGAGGTATCTAAGGTGTTAGGGCCATCGTCCCTGAAGACAGTGGCGACGAAGTAATTGTAGCGAATGACGATTTCAATGCTACAGGGTGAAGGCACTTGTACTGTTTCTTTGCTTCCGTATAAGACACTTTGTCCATCATCTTGTACTCCATTATCTTCTTTCCTTTGTGGAGTACTTTGCAGTCCGGAGTACAGTGCGGGTGGTGTTGCCCACAGTTAACACATACGGGTGGGGGAGTACACAGAGCGTCCGGATGGGATGGAAGTCCGCAATCCCTAAAGGTGCACCGAGATGACATGTGGCCGAACTTCCAACATTTAAAGCACTTCATAGGCGGAGGGATATAAGGCTTTACGTCACACCAGTATATCATAACCTTGACCTTTTCGGGCAAAGAATTGCCCTCAAAGGCCAGGATGAAAGCACCGGTGGCGACCTTTTTGTCCTTTGGCCCCCTGCAGATGCACCTGAACAAGTGAACACCCCACCATGCGAGGTCGGCACATAGTTCATCATCGGACTGCAGAAGAAGATCTCGATGGAAGATAATCCCTTGGGTCATATTCAAACTATTGTGAGAGGTGATAGAGACAGGAACATCTCCCAGCTTATTGCAGGCGAGTAGTGCCTTCGATTGGGCTGAGGATGCTGCCTCTATGAGAAGAGACCCACTCCTCATTTTTGACATTCCTCCGATTTCAACATACCAATCTTCAAGGTTCTCAACAAAGAATAACGGCTTTGTGTCCTTGAACGATTCCTCGTCAGTACGTGTACACACCAGAAATTTTGGTGAGTATGCTTCGTTACGATCTCTGGCCCATTGTTCTTCCCATGGCATGGCAAGGGAAGGGAACGATTGGGGATCATACTGTGCTGTATTGAAGTCACTTTTTCCTCTCTTAGAGATGCCAGGTTTGCGTGTGGCGTCGCTATTAATTGCTCGTTTCATTTTGTTCCCACGAGGAGCAAGGGATCTAAAGGTCCACCCAGGCAGAGCCCCGCTTGCCTGGGTAAGCCTTATACAACTGAGGTGTGGCAGGTCCCTCAGAGGTTGCTCGCTAGCAGCTGTTCAACCTCACAGCCACGCATCTCCTCGGCACATAGCACACCTAGAGATTGAGGTTTGTTTTTTTTTTTTTTTTTTTTTTTTTTGTAAAGGTTTGTACCGTCCTCGCGACCCGAGCGATTAAGCCAAGATCCCCGGGCTCTGAAACTTACAAAGTTCCACTGTCGCGGCGAACGACGGTCGTTGAAGCATGCACAGAGCTTACGGTGTAGCGGACTGTTGGCACGACAGCCCACAGCTCAGGACACCGGGTTCGCCAAACTCGTACTCGGCAAATGAATGCTGAGCCCCTGAGGGGACCTTGCCTTTCCCTGTTCCTATCACTATCCAACTGAGATCCCCCTGCACTTCCACCTAAGCAGCCCCTGGCCTCACACTAAGAATTTCTCACCTACAAATTGGTCTCATAATCTTTCTTCCCAAGATCCTTCCTAACAACTCAAAACTTTTGACAGTCAACCTCCCTGCAGACAAAGGTTCCAGAAACTGCTGTGACTATCTGGTGGAAGGTCTCCGCCAAGTACCTGACACTTCCACGTGAAAGTTGTGCCTGAATAACCCCATCCTGGAAGCCAAACAAAATCTCCAAACAAAAAACATTACAGTGAAATACAATTATCTGCTGGACAAAATGGCCACTGCAAGCAACGTATAAAATCTCCAATCCTTGTTGAAATCATACAGCCCCGCCCAGAAGCTATCTCCCGAATTAATCTCTCTCGTCACCTCAATAGATGCCCAATTGTGGCTAGTAACTGTGATCCTACGGAAAGAATTTCAGGACTCGCTGACTGGCTCCTACAACCAATTGTTCAAAATGTATCCTCCCACATCGAAGATATCACAATTTCCTCATCGACTGACCACCACCCTCATCCCTTCACATCCTGGAATTCTACTTGTCATGGTGGATGCCACCTACCTATACACCAACTTCCCATATTCCCATGGCCTTGCCACTCTCAAACACTACCTCTCCAACATCTCTTTGAATTCAAGACTGATACCTCACTCCTCATAACAATATAAAGAGAACAATTTACTACTCACTGCAAAGACATACAATGAGCTGTGACAAGCACATAAGAGAGACCCACACATACAACATTTCAGCTATTGTCCATTGGCCTCCAGAATAGAAATCATTCACATAACCATATAGACATGCTTCACTGTTACACAACCATAATCTCCGGCTGCTACACTCTGAATCAATATTTTTCTTTGGGGGGAAAGGTTACTATCAAATCTGTGGCATGGTGTCACACATTGCACCCTCCTATGCCAGCTGTCTGGAGAAAACCTTCCTAGCATCCCAAAACCTCAAACCTCTGGTCTGGTTCAGGTTTACTGTTGATATTTTCATGATGTTGACTCAGGGGCAGGACACCTTATCTTCCTTAAAATCCTCAACTCCTCCTCCACCATTCGCTTCACCTGGTCATCCTCAACCGACCGTGCCACATTCGTGGATGTTAACCCACATTTCTATCCATATTAAACCTACCAACCACCAACAGTACATAGACTTTAAGAGTTGCCATCCCTTCCACAGAAAAAATTATGAAGAAACACACCCTTACGACCAATGGATGGTGTATCTACAGTGACAAGAACTCCCCTTCTCACTCATAGAAGACCTTCACAGACAGATACCCCCCCCCCCCCACACACACACACACACACACAGACCTAGTCCACCAATAGATCTAGTGTGCCATATCCCCACACACCCCAAATCCTCTGTCTACCACCTGCAACCAGCCACAAAACAGTGCTCTGCTTGTGAGCCAGTAAACCCTAAAGTGGAACAACTAAGTTGCATGCTTCGCTAAGGTTATAATTTTCTGTCCTCGTGCCCAGAAATGAGAGACATCCTGCCCAAGATCCTTCCCACCCCTCCTAAAGAGGTGTTCCGTCACCCTCCCAGCCTCCACAACATCCTAGTTCATCCTGTAGCCCCAGCCCCTGCCAATCATATCCCTGTGGAATACCTTTCTGGAAGACATGTCCCATCCACCCACCCAGCACTTCCTATTCCAGTCCTGTCACAGCCTTATCCTACCCACTCAGATGCCAGGTCACCTGTGAAAGCAGCCTTGTAAGTTACTAACTGTACTGCAATCATTGTGCAACTTCTATACTGGCACGACCACTAATCAGCCTCTGGCCAAAAACAAGGTAGACCACCCTTTGGCACGACTTGCAGCAAAGCGTATACATGATTTCATTGGCTGTCCACAACCTGGGGCCATCTGTATCCTCCCATCCACCAACAGCTTTTCTGATCTACACAGATGGGAATCTTACAGTGTATTCTCCTATTCTAAAATTACGTAGATGTTAACCTATAATATCCCCATTTTCTCGACACCCAACAGTTCATAGCCCCTCTATTCTACACCTCTGCCATTCCGTGTGTGTGTGTGTGTGTGTGTGTGTGTGTGTGTGTGTGTGTGTGAAGGGCGGGGGGGGAGGGGGGGGGGGAGAGTTGTGCTGCATCTGGTTCTGGTTCTGTGTGTGTGTGTGTGTGTGTGTGTGTGTGTGTGTGTGTGTGAAGGGTGGGGGGGGGGGGGAGAGTTGTGCTGCATCTGGTTCTGGTTCTGCACATCTGGTATGTACATCTTCCATAAGGCTACACCATATCAAATCGCACAGTGAGGCAACCTTCCTGTTCCCCACTCTCCTAGCCCCTCGTCTCCTAGTCTTATTATCTCACTGCAGATTGATTCTGAGTGCAGGAGACAGAGATGACGGTTGTGTAACTGTGAAGCGTGTCTATATCATTGTGTGAATGATTTATATTCTGAAGAAGGCCAATGGTCAATAGCTGAAATGGTGTATGTGTGGGTCTTCTTTACTATATATACTATTTTTCCGAATTCATGAACGAAGAAATGGGGTGTGTGGATTACTCTAATTTAGGTTGGTATTACTTCAAGTGCGACTGCAGAACACACTAGGCGGGTATTACTCCGCTTTAAGAAACAGATCCCGTTAGGTCGGTATTACAAGATAATATTTTCGATCAAATCTTTGACAAACAAATATTATCAAAGATTCATAATATTTTTAACAATGGAAAATCCAATAACAATATCAATAATGGAGGATAGGTGACAATTCACCGTAAAGAGGCTAACTGAGTTGCTGCCAGACATGAAAACAGATAATCACATTCACACAATTTAAATTT
Organism: Locusta migratoria; assembly: GCA_026315105.1. NCBI lineage: Eukaryota > Metazoa > Arthropoda > Insecta > Orthoptera > Acrididae > Locusta > Locusta migratoria. The sequence goes on from CM048745.1 coordinate 17,134,749, forward strand.
TTGGCCTTGGCCTTCATCACAAAAAGAAACACACACATTCACGCAATCACTCAGACAACTACACACACACACACACACACACACACACACAACTATTGTGTCCGGCCACTCCAGCAACACAAGCTAGACTGAGTGAGGTGGGGAGTGGAAGGATGCTGGGTAAAGGTGGGGATGGAAAGTTCCGCATTGCATGATGGCTTTTGAAGGCTCTGATAGGCGGGAGTTTGAATTGCGGCAATGGATACAGTGAAGCGAAGGGAAGGGAAAGGATAAAAGGAGGTATAGGGAGGAAGTGGAGGGATCTGATATGGTAAGAATAATAAGGAAATATAAAAATAAGAAGAAATAAAGGAAAAATAAAAACAGGAAGAAATAAAGGAAAAACAGTGTGAGGGAAAAAAAAGAGTTAGGAAAAAAGGAAAAATAAAGTTAGGATAAAATAAAGTAATATTTGTTAGACAAAAGCCTTCATTGTGGTGTTATAAAGTGGCATTATGGTCGCCATATTTCAAGATATCGGATAATAACTTTTTGTTGTGCGTTGGTTTAGCTACTATCAAAACTATATATAATTTAGTTGACAATGACAGTGACATAACATATCAGTAATTTCACTGTAAAGGGGCTCCTCACGTCACAAACCGGTGTGCCAGAGTAGCGTCTCTTTCTGCCAGTTTCTCTGGCAGCGTGACTGGCACATACAAACAGTTGCATTGTTGATGTAAGAATGACTAGTTGCATTTGCTTGCAATATCATCTTTCTGAGTAATAAAGTACCTTATCTACTTAAGTTGGGTATTATTCGGCTCATTACCACCATATTACCATCACATGTATTGGCACGTGACAAAGACTATATCTGGAAAGACAGGGTTACACATATTTCTTGTTACTGGGGGTAATGTTAACTACGGCGTGGTGTTGGGGTTATGTTCAAACTATATTCTTAGTTCCATGGTTCAAACACGCGCACACGTCGATTAGAAACACTGATGTTAACGCTCACAGTGGTTACGTTTTGCATTGCAGTGTACAGATGACAAGCAACTTTTATAATCAAATATACAGCGAGGCGCTAAATTTGATGATATTTCTTTGATGAAAGATACCTGCATATCAAAGTTCCCTATTACACTATCAAATATCTTTGATGTAAATACATGACATATCGAGTTTGACAAAGATATATGACTATGTAATACCAGTCTCGGCTCCATTTATTTATTAACTGTTCAGATACTATAAGCGTTCATCTCAGTGTGTTACTGTGACTACGTTTTCACAGTAATATGATACGAACGAAATATTTTTCAATTTGTATGAGAATGTTTAGTAGATAAAATACGAGAATTTTATGAGGTTGGTACGAGATTCATACGCTCTGCGTGCCCCCCCCCCCCCCTCTCTCTCTCTCTCTCTCTCTCTCTCTCTCTCTCTCTGTGTGTGTGTGTGTGTGTGTGTGTGTGTGTGTGTGTGTGTGTGTGTGTGTGTGAATCTCTCAATCAGTGTGGCGTCCATTGTTTTGATACTTGTGTGTCGTTTTGAAATTTAACGGACGTGCCATTCCAAGATGGTTACCCTCACGTGCTCGTTCAAAGCCCATGGGTGGTAAAATTTGGGGGTTCACGTGTTCCTTGAGTATATACAGTATGTGCTCTCTGCAATGAGTAGTAAACTGTCCCGATTACATTGTTAAATGCTTAAATGATCATGTAATCTTAGAATATGGCCATAGTTAAACATCTAATAATGCAAGTGGCACAGTGACTTTAACACCCATATGTAAATACAATCCAACATTACAAATCTATCATGACAATGCCCAGTCCATAATAAATAAAACTGATGACTTAAACATACTACTAACCAATGAGCTCAGTTGTAACTGTGTGGTATGTCTTACAGAATACTGACTCAGTGCCGTTGACAGTAAACTCTTTCCACTGGAAGATCTCAAACTGGGTAATCACTACTCCAGATTAACTGATAAGCATGGTGGCACAGCTATGTAGAATAAACAGCATATTGAAGCTATTGAATGTGCAGTTATAAAACTAGATACTCTAAACTTCATTCAAGCCACAATTTACTGTTCAACATCCAATAATTGTAACAACTGTTGTGGCATCACTAACGCCACAATGCCGGCGATCTATATATGTCGCCATGCCACTTCAAGATGATGCGATAAATCGTCCCACCGTATTTCGGTCTCCGGGCTGTCCGCAGCCTCAGTATCTCTTTGCCTACTTCAAGTGCTGGCCAATAGGAAGAAGGGGGCTTAGCCAGATATGTCGGTGCACCACAGCAACGACAAGGAGTACAGGAGTCCCAGTCAGTAGTACGAGGCAGCCCCAGGAATACTACAGTTCCAGAAGTTCATCATAGAAGAACCAGCCTTCTGGCTATGCACAAGCCAGAACAGTTTTCTATTGTGCAGCAGAACTATGGAATACTACAAGAAGTTTGTACCAACATAAGCACGTCAAAGTTAAGTATCGCTTTCTTCCTTCGATAAATCCTTTGAGGACTAATCACATCTTTCAGTTGCAAACCTTGTTCACATCCTCACTAGCCACGGTCCACCTCCTTCTACTATAGCAATCGGAGGGATGCGACAAATGACGACGAGGATTGTGCTAATCGTTTACTTTTCAGTCCAAGTTTGCAGGAATTTTGCTACAGTGTGCTTTTGGATATTTTTGTTACAGGTGGCCAACTACATTAGTTTCTAAATTTACTGTCTCGCTTTTACTTTTTGTATTATGGCTGCACCACCCTTTGACTAACCCTATTGTCGCCTACACTGGTGCAACTTATTTGTCGTTTGCACCTTCACTGCTATCTCCATTACCAAATGATGTAACACAAATTATTCAGTTTCAGATGTAGTCAATTATTCGACTCTTACAACTCACGACATCTGTCACCGAGGGCCAAAAAAGAGCTGCAGCAGCTGCCGCCGTACGACAGTCGTCGACCGCGGTGCGAGTGCCTGCCACACGACCTGCAATATTGCCGTCATTTTGACAATTTAATGACAGAATAGAGAAATGGACAGAATACTTAGCGCAATTCCAGAGCCACTTAGCGGCACATCAAATATGAGGTACTGTGCTACTTTCTTATTTCTGTATCGAGTGGGTGTGAACATTTATCGACTGTGTGTCAAACTTTTCCCCACCGATCACATGGAACAAGTGCCATTTGAAGAAATAGTCCAGGTGATTACTACCAATTATGAACAAACATTGTACTTACCAGCAGCTACATTTCAGTTCTATAACTGCCGTAGGTGGCAGCACAATCTTATAGACAGTGGGTTACTGATATAGAGGAAGTGTATATTTCGTTGTGAGTGTGGCAAGTACTATTCAAATTTAATGATATAGGATGTGATTACTAGGAATGTGTCACACTCGCACATCCGTGAACGTCTTAAAGTATTCTGATCCTTTACTTGAACAAGTGCTTAAAATTAATGAGTATTAGGACACCTGTGACTTTGCAGCAAGTTTTCAAGATGCCCATATATTTGTCGTAGTGTGAGACAAACAAAGTGTAATGCCTCGGCCAAATGCGCCTGCTGTTGCCCGACACTCACACCCAGCCCGGCCGTACTGAACTACCTGTAAACAGCCACAGCCCCAAACCACCTTCCCTACCTTCTGGCTCCTACCCTTGTAAAACCTGCCCTATACACCCTTCCACCACCACTTACTCCAGTCCCATAACCCGGAAGGTGTACACGATCAAAGGCAGAGCCACTTGCGAAAGTACCCAGGTGATCTACCAACTGATATGTGTGCACTGTTAAGCATTCTATGTAAGAATGACCAGAAACAAACTGTCCATTAGCATGAACGGTCACAGGCAGACAGTGTTTGTGAGTAATGAGGATTACCCTGTGGCTAAACAGGCCAGCACATCTTGGCACAGTGCTGTACCATCCGGGTTATCTACATACTTCCTACCAACACCAATCCTTCAGAATTCCGAAGATGGGAACTAGCCCTTCAATATATTCTCTCTTCCCGTTGCCCACCTGGTCTCAACCTCCGCTAAATTTGAATTCCCGCCCACCATCTTTAACATCTTTGCCTCAGTTCTCTGGACAGAGCCTCTGCCTCAAGTAGCATCTCTGTCTAACTTCTTACTTCTTAACTTCTTTGCTTTCTACAGTACGTCTGCCTAGGTGTGTTTGCATCTGTGTAAATGTGTGTGTGTGTGTGTGTGTGAGAGAGAGAGAGAGAGAGAGAGAGAGAGAGAGAGAGAGAGAGAGAGAGAGAGAGAGAGAGAGAGAGAGAGAGAGAGAGAGATATTTTATTTGCGTCTTTCGACGGGCCTGTGCTTTGGATAAGTCATCCGATTTCTATTTTTTTATATATATACCCGAACAAGAGAAAAATAAAATATAAAAAATAGACGAAGATTACTCACCAGGCGAAGGAGCACAGGTGTGACAGCATCACAAATAAATAAATGAATACACACACACACACACACACACACAATCGCAAGCTTTCGCAACCCAGTTGCGTCTTCAGGCAGTAGGGAAGGAGAGGGAAAAGGAAATGATGAGGGTTTTAAGGAAGGGGGTAAGGAGCCATTCCAATCCCAGGAGAGGAAAGACTTACCTTGGGGGAAAAAATGGAGGGTAAACAAATGCACACATGCCCACACATTCACACAGATACAAGTACACCTAGGCAGACATACTGTCACAGTATGTCTGCCTAGGTGTACTTGTGTCTGTGTGAATGTGTGGGCATGTGTGCATTTGTTTACCCTCCATTTTTTTCCCCAAGGTAAGTCTTTCCTCTCCCAGGATTGGAATGGCTCCTTACCCCCTTCCTTAAAACCCTCATCATTTCCTTTTCCCTCTCCTTCCCTACTGCCTGAAGACGCAACTGGGTTGCGAAAGCTTGCGATTGTGTGTGTGTGTGTGTGTGTGTGTGTGTGTGTGTGTGTGTATTCATTTATTTATTTGTGATGCTGTCACACCTGTGCTCCTTCGCCTGGTGAGTAATCTTCGTCTATTTTTTATATTTTATTTTTCCTGCTAGGAATTTTTCGTCTTAATAATCGAACAAGAGAAAAAGTTATACAATCATACCAACATAGAAATAAATCACAATAGGAAATGATATCTAATATTGGCACTGTGGCAGACACATTCAATAAATTCTTTAGACGTATAGCTAGGAAATTGGGTAAAAACAACTCTTAACATGTCATATCAACCACCTAACAAGAAAAATCACACTTGTATTGAGTCAATATTCAGTACTAAACTCAATATTTAAGATGATGTAAAAGCACTCCATGAATTAAAAAATTATTATTCATCTGGTATTGGCGGTATACCACCAATTGTTATAAAAAAACTGTGTACATACTACTGCTGAACCACTAGCTCACATCTGTAACAGTTCTTTACAGGAAGGTACCTTCCAAGAATCACTGCAATTATCCAGAGTAAGGTGATAGTAAAGAATATTACAAGTACACGCCTATGACAATTTCATCCCACTTTCAAAAAATTATGCTCAAAAAACTGAAAGACTTTATAAAAGACATGTTAAGTTTACCACAACATTGGTACAGAAAAATACTGATCTACATAAATGGCAGTGTTAACCATCAATACGATATGAGACCTAGCAGATACAAGACAGTCCACTACATGTATATTTCTAGATCTGATAAAACCCTTTAACATACTGGATCACAAATATTACTGGAAAAAATGGAGCTGTATGGTACAAGAGGGGTTGCAAACAACAGGACAGCACTGTTCTTAAGCAATAGCATAGAAACATACCATCAAAATATTCAGTAATAGAAATCCTGTCGAGTAGTCAGTCTGTCAAACAAGGTGTGCCACAGGGCTCCATATTGGGACCTCAACTGTTCCTCCTGTACATTAATAACTTGTGCCTGAATGTAGTTGCACATAAAATTGTAATATATGCTGACGATACAACTGTATTCCTAAAAGAGGACATCATAGAGACAGTTCAGAGAGCAGTGAATGTAGCTACAACAACTCAGCAATTGAGCTGCAGTCAACAAGCTAACAGTTAACACAAATGAAGACAAGTCTATGAACTCACATACCTCACAAAATTCTAACCCCCTCTCAATCATGTGTAACAGTCAACAACCAACAAATAGATGCTATTACGGATTTAAAATTCCCAGTTTATTGGTGCAAGATAAATAGGATTGACATTAGGTTAATGCCGACGTAAGTACTGGCTGACGAGCACCGAGTGTACTAAAATTGAGCATCAGCCAGAAAACCACAGTAAGGTCATATTATGTTTATATACAATGTGATGTTCTAAGAAATTAGGTAGCCCTGCGGAAGAAGACACACTTAACTTTTATGCTCCCACAAAGTTAAAAAAAGTTAAGTAATTCAAACAGTAATAAGACTTAGTCAAATAGCAATAAGTAATTATTAATGTGTATTAGTGTCCTCTTCAAGTGTTTCACTTTGCTTTCTGTATTTTTAAAGAAAACACGCAAAGAACAAATGCTTTTACAGTTGTGTTTTCTGTTTGTGTGTTCTGGACAGTAATTTTAAAGAATCTCTTGAATTGCTCGTGTTTTTCCTTCTGGCATAGTATGTACTGCATATTCTCATTATTGTCTTATTTATTATTTGCAAAAAGCAGTGTAAATTTTCATTTGTTTTAGAGACTTTGCACTTGTTTCTCTTGTTTATAGTGGTGGTGGTGGTGGTGGTGGTGGTGATGGGAAACGACTATAATGTCGATTAAAGGAAGAATGAGACTGAAAATGTTAAAATGACATAGCAGAAAACGTGCACCGACTGCAGGATCAAAGAGGATATTCCACCCACTATGCAATACACTAAAAACTCCAGCGTAAAAGCTTAGGCCAGAGTCCAGAAATTTCACAAAATCTTAAAATTTTTCTGACATCCGCTTTGTCATCACCTAAAATAGAGGGTAAATTGTCACAAAGATTCGCCTCCATCCTCTGTGTACAGTACATTCAGTTAAAATGTGGCGTACAGTAATCTGCACGCCACAGGTATTGCAGACCGGGGGCTCTTCTCATCAGACTAAGAATCCACGGGTGTATGGACAGCGCCCGATTTGAGAACGAGTGATGGCGACTTCACCCTGCCTGAGAGGCCGTCACAATGATTGCCACGGTCGCACAGTGGGCTTCAGCAATCGCAGCTTGTTCTTTGTTACTACTTCTGAATGCCCCAGTGGCCAGCCGAATTCCTTCGTGTTTTAATGCGTCCAACATCTTTAGCTAGGATGGCCATGCAGATCCATAAACCATACACCCATAGTCAATCCGAGATCAAACAAAGGCTCTATAAAACCAGAGCAGACAAGTCGTGTCTGCTCCCCAAGAAGTGTGGCTAATACACTTGAAAATGCTCAGTTATTTAAGGCACCATCATTTCAGATCTTTCAGGTGTGGCAACCATAAAAGTTTGGTGTCAAATGTCAAGCCCAGAAACCTCACTGTGTCTTTAAAATTTAGAACAGCGTCCCTCATTTGCAGTTCAGGCAAGGTTACAAGAATACACACAGACTTCTGATTTGAAAATTTAAATCCAGTCTTTTCCACCCATTCATCCAGTCGTCAAAGAGTTAGTTGCAACTGACGTGTTGTCGTTGCAAGGTTGCAAAATGTTGAGGAGTCATCAACAAATAACGAAAACTGGACAGAACTGTTCACGACAGACAAGACTTAATTGCTATAGCAAACAAAGTCACACTTAAAACACTACGCTGAGGAACACTGTTCTCTTGCTCAAAAATATCAGAGAGGACGTCGCCAACTCGATATCTAAAATAGCACGGAGAAAGAAAGGACTTAATAAAAAGGGAAGACATCCACAAAAACCTCATTTGCGGAGTTGCCGAAGAATAAGGTGCCTCCAAGTAGCATCACAGGCCCACTCTGTGTCGAAAAATATACCCAATAGGTGATGCCAGCACAGGAAATCCTGTCGTATAGCCGCTTCCAAAAAGGCCAGGTCATTGGTGATGGTACGGTATTTTCTGAACCCACACTGAAAGCGATTAAGGAGTTGCCTGGATTCTAACATCCAGACAAGGCTGCAGTTGACCATCCGCTCTAAGGTCTTTCCCATACAGCTAGTGAGGGCAATGTTACGACAGCTACTCAGGCTTGTGCAGTCCTTCCCTGGTTTTAAAACAGGAACTAAAATCACTTCACAGTACGAGTCGGGGAACTGACCCAATGCCCAAATAACATTAAAAAGTTAGAGGAAGATTTCTCTGTTCCATTCTGTAAGGTGCATAACATACTGTAGTGTAATCTATCATGTCTAGGGCATCTAGGGCATGTATCACGAGCTGCAGACAATGCAGAATCGAGCTCCCCACGGGAAACGGGCAGTCGTATTCTTCTACAGTGGTGGACCTTAAGCCCAGACTGCCCTTCTCAGCACCCATTCTGTGGTGCCAGAAAGCGGGATCCTGCTGGGCATTGGAAGTTACTGTGGTGAAGTAGTCTGCCACAGTTTGCACAATGTCTTGTGTCTCTGTGTGCAGAGTGCCATTCACCATTAAAACAGTTACTGGGCACAGTCCTCCTCTTCCACATATCCTCCTTATGGTCTCCCATACTTTAGTATTATTTGTGGAATGATTGATGGAATTTAGTGAGTGCTCCCACTATCTTTTCCTACTCTCTCATATAACGTGGCGACATTTTGCCCTCGCTACCCGAAAGGCTTCAAGATTAGCTGTAGTGGGCCGGTGCTCGAATTTAGGCAGAGCCACTTGTCTAGCCCATACGGCAGAACAGCAGTTTTTACACCACCGAGGGACAGGCCGCCTTTTCAACTGACCTGTAGACTGTAACGGATAGTTCGGCAAGATCCACCCATTACTGGACACTATCTCGTCGATCAAATTCAGCAAATCGGCTGAACGAAGTCCAGTTGCCTTACGAAGCACCCGTAATGGCAAGGTTCTTTCTGGCTGGTACCACTCTGGCAGATGATTCCAGAGGGGGCAGTGGTCATTTCCACGCAGGTCATCAACCAGTTCCCATTGAGCAGAGTGAGCAAGGGCTGGAGAAGAGTGCAAGAGATCAATAGCACAGAATGACCCTGTCGCAGCACAGAAGTGTGTGCTCTGGCCTGTATATAGCAAATGTGCACCGTACGACAGAAGAATTCTCTCAACTCCTCTACCTCTGGGGCAGAATGTTGCTGAGCCCCGAAGCACACTGTGTGCATTAAAATCACCACACACAATCAACAGTTGGGGGAGCTGAGTTATAAGATCACGGGTAGCATCCCATTGAGCGCATCAAGGGAGGCAGATAAAGTGAGCATATTGTCAAACAGTCCCAAAAATTTACGGACAATGTGACTGACTGCAGGCGTGTGATGAGCAAGACAGGTGAGGCATGGTAGGTGACATTGATGAAAAAAGACACCCCACTTTTAGCTCTCACATCAGTAAAGTCAACCTTTCCTTAAAGAAAATATCCGCTTAATTCACAGGGGTGTCTGATACTATGAAGCAAATCTCTTGAAAACACACACACACACACACACACACACACACACACACACACACACACAGAGGACTATCCTGAGTCAACAACCGCAATTCCTTCACATGGGTCCTAATTCCTGACAAGTTCCAATGCAGTATGGGAGTCATCTTCACGGAGACTGTATCTTGACTCTCTCTTTCCACTTAGCGAAGGAGACTGAACTAGATGGAGGTTCGATCTTGGAGAAGGATGTTTGTCCCTGAGGGACGTACAGCTCCATGAGCTGTGGAGCGTGTTCAGAAGAGAGGTCAAATATAATGACTTCTATGTAGTCAGATGGATTATTGCCTTCTTCTGCCTGCACTCGACGTTTCCCCGTTGCGTTACATTAGTGATAGCAGAAAGGTCAGTACTGACATTCTGAATAGCCTCTGGCTTTGAAGGGCCTGGCCAATCGCATCCCCTTGGGGGGGGGGGGGGGGGGTCAAGAGTCCCGTAATGTTGACACCAGTAGTTTTTCATATGTACGTGGGCAGGGCTTCAGGTTTTGTAACCACTGCAGCCTTACATGTGCACTCACAATACAGGTGTTCTTACCAACACTAGCAACCTCAGTCTGAGTGAAAAAATCAACTTTGGGAACTGACCTTTGCACAACAGCAACAAAAAGACATGACAAAGGATGGAGGCTGCATGGCCTTGAAGTACTTTTTAGCCTCAGCATAGGAAATTTGCTTGGTGGTTTTAATTTTCTGCACTTTCTTCTCCTCCAAATGCACTGTGCAGTCCCTGCTCTACACTAGATGTTCCCCAGTTGAGACACGCAGGTGGTGTACATTCAGATCCCTCATGGGCGGCTTTGCCACATTTACCGAATAGCCCAGTCACAGATGGAAAATTAGAGGAAAAAATTCGCGTAGTCACAGTTTTTTGTACAGTGGTAGCGGGGTGTGTCCTGAACAACATACGAAAAATCCTGACCTGTAGGGTGTGAGCGTTGGGGTGTGGGGGCGTTTAAAAGTCACTCGTTCGCGTTTTTCTTAAATAACTTTAAAAACATGGCTTCTAGTGAAAATATTTCCCAGCACAAAATTGAAGTACATAAAATTTCCTACAGAAGAACTCCTATTCATTTTTCTCTAGGGCCGATAGTTTTCTCATTAGAAGAGGTGAAAAATTGGCAATTTATGAAAACAATCTTTTAATGGTATAAATTACAGTCTATTGTAAAATGAAGTGGATTCAAACCAAATATTAAAAGCCTATACCTCATTTAAGTACAGTAGAACAGTAGTGAGGGATAAATTGTGTTCTGAGGACGTGCCAGGTGGCAGCAGGAGAGGGCGGGTTTTGGGAGTGGAGGGGGATAGAGGACAAGGGAAAGCATGACGAAGGAATGATGTCAAGCACTTGCCTTATTTGTGCTTCTGCAAAACAAGGAGCAAGCTACAGTGTCCCCACTCCATCTATCCCATTAGGTCACAGAAGCAACTACAGGGTGTTTCACCACATTACACCGACCCTTCCACAGCACACATCATAAATAAATGGTGACGCAGTATGCTGACACACCTGGAGTGTGTTGATATTCTACAAAATGTGTTGTACGATAAGTTGTTGGAAGTTTTTTCTTACCACAAATACATTAACACTAAATGGAATACAGGTATTAGTTACTAATAGAACTACAAAGTACATCTTTACACATCGCCTTACATCTGTAGGTGGGAAATTGTTTGTTGGACACACTGTATTCTTGTTTTTTGCAGGTAAAGGTTATTTTCACCATAAATAAAACTGTTCCTTCTTAAGTAGGGGTTTGTTCAGACATGACCACAGAACAGACTCTAATAAACTTCATTAAAAGTGCATGTGGTTTACCCGATGATATCGAAGCTCATTTTGATCTTGCTGAAATTAATCTGCTAACTACATATCTAGAAATATCTGCTCACCAGCTTGTGGTATCTTCTCTGCTGGTGTTGAGGAGTTGGTGAAGATGTCACATATTGTCTTCATTTGCATTGGGATCTTACTGAACAGCTTAACCATTCCTCTTTTGTTGTAAATGGCTGAGGAGGATGGTTTCAGCAAAAGGAAGTTGCTGGAGTTTATTCGATGAAAACAATTTGGATTCAGCATTGCCCCTAGTAGGCTCATGAAGTGTATGTTAGTGCCTGGCTGTAAAAAAGCAGTAAGTAATACAATTAAGTCATCATCTTCCCCAATTATTGTGACAGTGGGGTGTAAGTTAGATTTATGTATTGCACATCTCACTATTGTAGTGTCAGCATCGCCTGTAGTAACTACTGTTTCTATTCCCTTTGCTGTCTTCTAAGGAGTGCTATAAGCCTGATTTTTGTTCTTTCCATTTGTGAGAAAATGCTCCTGTTGAACAGTGACAGTAGTGCTTTCATTAAAATTTATGTCAACTGAAGTTTTTGTGAAGACCCTTCTTTTCTGTTCTGCTATTTTGTACTGTTAACATCACCATAACCATCAAAAACCCACAGTATAATTTTGACCATAATGTTTGAGCACATAGGATATGTATTCATTGCAAAGTACAGAAATATTGGTACTCAGATTCCATTTGGCACGGTGGATAAAAAAGCCTCCATCAGTTACATTGACACTTGACTGCAGATCATGAGTTGCATAATTGTCTGCTAGACAAGCATCATAGAAAGAAGAGGGTTTTTTCCCTTTCCTCATTCCCCCTTCATTAAAGAGAGACAACAGGAATGGAGATAATTCATATTCCATACGTTTTGCAACATCTTCATCACACTTTTTCGTAATGTCCGTTCTTTGGAAAATTGTCAATGGATCTAGTCATCATGCACCTTTATGGTATGGTTCATACTAGCCAAAGACATCACCACATTCGTTTTAGACTGTTTCATGTTACTAAAATTACAACCAATATAACTCTTCATTGTGCTGTTACCAATTTCTAGGGCTTGGTAACGATTTATTTTTGAGTTTCCTATTGTCCCTGTCGAGAGAGACAACACTGAATTCTTTTTTGGAAAAGAAGGAACCACTCTTAGATCTTTGCTTGGTCCTGTACATCCATAATTTGCCGTGACACTCTGAGATCAACATGCTGGTCCCCACTAGAAAAAATCCTCTGGAGACGAGCAGATGGCAGATGCTCCAGAAGATCCTCCAATCCACTTTGCTAGAACAGAGTTGGTTATGCCTCTTCCTCAGGTCAAACCACCAGAGCTTTTAATGGAGCACATTAGAGTCTGTTCTATGGTCATGTCTGAACAAGTCCGTGCCCAAGAAGATGCAGTTGTATTCATGGTGAAATAATCTTTACCAGCGCAAAAAATTTACAGTATACCCAAAAAACAATTTCCCACCTACAGGTGCAAGGCAATGTGCAGAGACGTAATGCATAGTTCTATTAGTAACCAATACCTATATTCCATTTAGGGTTAATGTATTTCCCTCCACTCCCCAAACACGCCCTCTCCCGCTGCCACCTGGCACGTCCTCAGAACAAAATCTATCCGTCAGCGCTGTTCTATTGTAGTTAAATCAGGTATAGGCTTTTAATATTTGGTCTATAATCCACTTCATTTAATAATAAACATTAATTTTATACCATTAAAAGATTGTTTTCATTAATTTTCTTTAACCCCTTGTAATGAGAAAATTATTGGTCCTAGTGAAAAAATGAACAGACCCTTTCCTGCAGGAAATTTAATGTACTTTAATTTTGTACTGGGAAATATTTTCACTAGAAGCCATGGTTTTGGAGTTATTTAAGAAAAACGTGAAAAAGTGATCTTTAAACGCACCCACACTCCCAACGCCCACACCGTACAGGTCAGGACTTTTATTATGTTGTTCATGACACACCCCACTACCACTATACAAAAATTTGCAACTACACAATTTTTTCCCCCAAATGCCATTTTTTGGTCTTCGTTGACCGGGCTAAAAAGCAGCCTCTCCTTTACAAGCTATTTTTGGTCTTTGTTGACCGGGCTAAAAAGAAGCCTCTCTTTTACAAGCTAGTGTAGTATGTCCGAATCACTTGACATTTAAAACATCGCATAGGACTGGGTATATATGGCCACACTTTTAACATAAGGAATCCTGCTTTTATCTACTCTGGCAATTTCGGACTATTAAAGGTGAGGGTGAATGACTATTTCTACAAGTTCCTCATCCCCTCCCCCCTTTTCTATGGTGTTCTGCATGTCCACTATTCCCTCTAAGACCCATTCTTCCTTTAGTTCTTCATAGTGAATGTCTACGAGATCACGAAAAGAGAACACGCCTTCGCTGTAGTACTGTGCATCTCTGTCTCTATTTCATACTCCCCAAGGCACTTAGCTTTCCTGAGGTTTTCTGCTTGTTGGAAACTAGCTGTTTCAACCAAAGGGTACCATTTTGTAATCGTTTCATCAACTTTACATTTATCACAATGCCATCAACACCCTTTTGGGTGTAGAAGGCCAAAACCTTCTCAAACCTCCTTATTTTAATTACTGAAAACACATTCTGCACAACAGAATGTAGTCTGCTACACTGAAATAAACTCGTATAACAGATTCCTGTATCTGGAGAACTGGCTAAGTGAGCCCTCTTTTTTGATTGGGTGTCTGTTCACCCAGTGGCACACCCTCCCACTAGGAGGGTTAAAATTACTCAAAGGATCGATCTTGGTCCCACAAGTAGCTAGCGAACTAAATGTCCACCTAGACAAAGCCCCGTACACCTAGGCGAGCCCAATACAACCGATGTTCGGCAGTATCCTCCAAGGTCGTCTGCTAGCAACTGTCAGCATGCAGCATACCTTAGGATTGATTTTTTTTTTTTTTTTTTTTTTTTTTTTTTTTTTTTAAATAGAGGCATTTCTTTCCTCCCGAACCAGGCAGTCGAGCCGAGATCCCCATTCCCTAGTGCACCCAACGTTCCACAGTCGCACCACACGGTGGTTGCCGAGGTGTGCCCAGAGCTTCCAGTCCTCAGCTCAGGGACCCCAAGTTCGCCAAGCCCATACTCGGCAATTATTGCTGAGCCCTCTGAGGGGTGGTGGGAAGAGGCAACAGGTGGAAAGTAAAGAGTTAATGTGCAAAATAAAGTTGACTTTTACAAATTGATGAGCTTCAGAATAGGCTAAACAAATATCAATAAAATATTCAATAATAATGTTATTAAATCAGCAAAAAGAAAAAGTTTCATTGTTGGGCTGTTCAAATGCCAGATGTGAGGGCCATCTCCTGCAGGATGAATTACCGTGTCAAAAATTTCTTCAAAGCTAGTGTTGATCTGGGTCAGGTGACATAGGAAGTAGATTCACTATGTAAAGAATTCACCAAGGAAGACACTGTGGTTATTGTGTGTGTTCCAGGTTATAGTATTGACAGAGATCCAAGGTACGGCATAAGAGTGTGACCTGGCAAAGACTGCAACAGCATCAATGCATAATGTTGTAGAGTTTGTGTCTGCTCTGGAGCGCCACAACTGACCTTATTTGAACTCTACTGTCACGAAAGTTAATTTGGAGTTGAAACGGCTGCTTGGAGCATGTGTGGACACACATTGGTGTAGCTCCTGATGATTCACTCACCCTTTCACAAATTGTAATTCTAATATAGTGCTATTACTACCTTCAGTGTCTGTTGTGGTAAAACCCAGAAAGATGAGCAAACACTGTCCAGTTTCCCATTTTCATTTTTGTCAATTTCTTTGGTATTTTCATCACAAACGTCAGTTCCCGCAACATGGTTCAAGTTGTCAGTGCTCCACTTAGAGCTCATATTTACTAAAGAGCTCATGCTTCAGCGATATTACAAATACAACTCCCCACCAAAATTTTAAGAATACAAAAATGTTATACACAATACTTTCCATAAACAAAAAATTCTTCACACAGTCTAATCACTTGCACTGTCTTGAAAAACAAATAAGATTTCAGCATCTTTTGTGACGATTGAAGTGTCACACGCTGCTGGAGCGACATCGAGACCGCTATGTGACTCGTAGAAAGTTGGCAATGTGACTCTCTCCTAGTCAGCATTCAGGATGTGTTGCTTTCTTCACCAAACAAAACAGTGCAATGTTTTCAATGCAAAATATTACAACAATTTCATCCAACCTTCTCCTGGTATTTATGTCGATGCTTGTCTTACAATAGCATAAGCACACCGCAATGGATTACTTCATATCACAGCTACTCCACCGATTGAGACATAACTAGGCCCGGCCATTCCTTCACCGATTATGACAGAACCCGAGCCTAGCTCCTCCACAAAGTTCTGTATGGTGTGTTACGTTATCTTAGCATTTGGTGTAACTTCTTGAAACTCAGCATCTGGATTTGAAGTCTTGCAACAACATCTGGATTATTTTGAATACAAGCTGATGCACTCAATTATTGTGTACGCTATTGGTTCGAAATTTCGAAGAGCACCACCACGTAAGATAGAATCAGCAGTTTAATACAGCACTTCAAATAAACTTCAATGTGAAAAATTATTACTTCCAACAATGAAACAGGCATAATGACTGCATCAAAATCTCGTTAAAAACTGCACCCTCAACACCTCTCTGGGCCGTGTTTTGTATGCTATATTCAACAGTGCCCAGAATTGTTGGTGTTCTAAAAACATGCAAATATTGAATTTGCAACCAGTTATCTTAATCTTAATGACATTTTATATAACAAGCTTAAATGCATCTTCATTTTTCAATTACATTTAAACTTTTGTAACTGTTTATAATAACCAAAAATGTATTTCAATATGAATAGTAACAATGATTATTACATTATCACAATAACCTGAAAAATATTAAAATATTTGGCATTTACGATGTATTTCAATATTCTGTGAAAATGTAATCTAAAACTGGTTATTAGTAAAAGCTAATATGTTCACATATGTTCTTAGCTACAGTTCATTACTTAAAATTTTTATTTTAGCTGAAATACATGAGGTCTATTTAGTCAGTTATATGCTCACATATATTTGCACATTTCAACTATTTTGTTATTTGTGTTCCTACCAATTGATAGACTATTTCATATTGTGTAGTTTCTTTTGACAATAGATGATCCAATGTGAATTCTGATATAGTTTTTGGACACCTATTTACATGTTCCCTAGTATATCAAAATATTACAGTTTTAATTTTGTCAAATTAGTTCCAAAAATGTGTCAAATCCCAATTAATAATCAGATGCTTGAAAATTTTGAACAGTCTTCTTCTTTAGAACACTGTGTCTTGCTTTCAAGATCCTTTTGTAACCAAGTTCCCCCAATACGTTTCCTTTCACGGACAATCATTCCAAACAGTACATTTGCCGGGTGAGCAAAGAATTCATTTCATTATATTACTCCCTCAACTACATCAAGTAATTCATCGCATAAATATTGTGTCTGAATTGCTTGAAAGAAATGTTTCAGTTTCCACTTTAAATATTTACTCTTTTTGTGGAAAACCATAAGGGCTGTATGATTTCTTTAAAGGAATTCAAACATCACAGTGTTTATCCAATGGATTACTTAAAGTAGTCGAGCGAGTACCACCACAAAATCCATTCTTGCTCACCCAGAAAATGTCCTCCTGGCAATGACTTTCAATGAGAGGGAACAAATTTGGTAACTATATTACAGAAGGATATGATAGCGAGACACACTGTCCTTAAGAAGAAGACTTTCAAAACTTCGTACCACCAAAGAAACTTTAAAGCTTCTTATTACTTTAGAAATATTGATTGGAGTTCTTGTGTCATTTATGTCCCCCAATGCTGAAGATGATCTTAAATCACTTAACAGTTATGACAAAAAGCTTGTCAGAGAAATGACGACATTTCCCTATTACTCTCGAGCCGCACTCTCGAGGTGCCATACAAAGTATGGCGACAGGAAGCTAGAGGGGGCTATATCTGAGCACTATGTATGTCTAGATCGGTTATGCGTTACTACTCCAAAATGTCAGACGTTCAAGGTGTACTGGATATAACAGACAGTAACAGAAAATGTGGCAAGCCAAGGAATTTTACTCTACGGGTATATTTTGTAAAAAAGTTATATATATATGATTCAACCTAACAATTTCATGGTTGCTGCGTAGGTTATGGTTGGAACTCTATGAGCAACCACTTCCCCATGGTGAGTTCTAGATCATTCTGCTCTAGCAAAATGAGCAAAGAGTTGCACAGCGAAAATTGCGAAATATTACTTAATTTCTGGTTTTTCTAAGACGATGCATGAATGGAAAATATTAAATTATTACCCTGATTTTAATTTATTTAGCTTATTTCAGCCATTCATAAAGCATAAAAAACTATTTTGTACGTTTAGACCAGCTTTAAAAAATTAGATAGCACTTCTTTTACTTGAATTTCCATTTTCTTCAAGTATGATGTGCAAACGAAATATATTAACCGGGCAACTTGTACGCACTAAAATGTTTCATAAAAAGAAAAATCACTTTTTTCGACCCACCCTATAATACCCATGAAGATGCCACATACAACACAGATACTGCCACAGGTGCAAGATAAAGATTATGTATAAGCTCATTGCTATTGTCATAATATACAAGGATAGTTTCAAGAGCTTCAAGTTGTTACTGTTTGTTCCAGCTACTGTTTTCGTCTTCTTTTTCTTCATTTGCCAAAAATTCAAAATCAGTAAATGACATCCAAGTGAAGGTATTGAAACTAGAGCCATCTTTCTTATTCAGCTTCTGTAGGAAGTTACTGCTGTCTGTTTTTTTTTAAGTATGTTTTCATCCACAAATAGTGATGATGTATTTCACTTTTCTTGTCTGAACCTTCACACAATAATAATATGTCATTACAGGTTTCCTATTTCAAGACATGACATGACATGATAGACAGCACTACAGATGGTGAATATGCTGTAAAAAATGTCAGTGTGCACATATTTGTTTCCAGCAGTGTATCTATTGTTTAAATCTGTCAGACTACAAGAAAATGTGTACTTTTGTCACCAAATTAGTTGTGTTTTTATTCCAATAAAATATCATCAATAATTTGCAAAGAAAATCTTTACTGTGTGGCTTGCGCTCTAAATTACAGAGCATTATGAAAGGTACAGATTTCACATTGGTATTTTATTATTTTCACTGTCCTCTGAGCATTAATTTGAAATTGAGTTGGTTTATGTTTTAGGAGGCGATCCACTTATAATATTGAAAAAATATATAAAAAAGCCAAGATCGGTGTCATCAATTTTTATCTACGACGGCCAGTTTCGCTGAACTATGTCAGCATCATCTGGTCAAATAAAATATTTTACTAGTCTGTAATCTTGTAATGTCAATCAGCGAAACCGGTCATCGTAAATAAAAATTGATGACAGCGATCTTGGCTTTTTTATATCTTTTTACAATAATTTGAAATTGTACAATTCCCACTGTTTAAGGTGTAGGGAACAAAGGGCACATTCTACTGACAGCATTCCGTATTATTATCACAGAAATCAACAGTGGATACAAGTAACTGCTGTGATTCAACTGAGGAATGTGGATATACAAGTTTGTTGATAACTATGTCAAAGAAAACTATTAATACCACATAGACAGTAAGCAAAATGGAAAATAAAATATAAATTGGTAAAATCAAATCTTTTTGTTTATTTTATTTCTACTCTTATCATCAATTTGTTGATTAGTTTCCTTGGGCAAGTACTAAACAATGCTTCCGAGGGGTTTTGCAGGAAAAGCAATTGGTTAACACCACCTATTAACAATCTACTGTGATACAAAGGGTAATTAAGCAGGAGAAAGAATGTACTAGCAGTTACTACATGCGCAAATTAGGTTGTTATCGGACTAACCATAAATGGGAAATGCCTTCACGATAACTCTCACCAGCCACGGCACTGGGTATCAAATTAATTTGTACTTAGTATACCTGTGTTGTATTGTTAACTAGAAAATTACGTTATTGCGAGTACTAGCAAGTTACATAACAGTTAACAGTTAATTTTTAATGTGACAATGTTGAGTTTGTTTTATAGAATAACACACACACAACAACTGTTACAAAAACTGTATGTTATCCACAGTAGTAGTAGTAGTAGTAGTAGTAGTAGTTGTTGTTGTTGTTGTTGTTGTTGTCGTCGTCGTCTTTAGTCTGGAGACTAGTTTGCTGCAACTCTACACACTACTCTATCCTAAACAAACCTCTTCATCTCCTCACAAGTACAGCAATCCACATCCAATTATTAAGTATTACATGTTTTACAGTTCTGGAATTAGCTATGACCTTATCGAAGGTTGGTACTTGGATAATCATTTGTCTTTCTTAAATTACAAAATCTTTTGCGGAACCGGTAGCTCCAACCTCAAGGCTATTAGTACTTGCGTGTGTCTATTCAGTGAAGTAATGAGCATATTAATACCATTACAGTTTATAGGCTGAATTTATAGCCCACAGTACTATCATTACTGTAGTTTTTTTACAATTTTGAGAAATGATATGAGCGGAAGAAAGAAAAGTGTTTTCATCACTGAAAAAAATACGGATTTTGAGTACAGTATGACGATAAGTATGGTAGAGTCAAGGAATGTCAAGGGGAGTAGGATAATTATTTTTTCAGTTATCTTTACTATTTCATAAATAAAAAAATGTTTCCTTTTGATCATGGAAATCCAGCACACGAGATAAAAATATCAATCATGCATTGCTTACACAATCAGTAGTAAGTACCTTTGACATAACAAATTATAGTTATTCATATTATAGTGTAATAGGTTACCTACATTCCTCCTGAATGACCCAAGATGGCTAGATACTTTAAATTTGGGGTAATTTAGAAGTAGTAAGAACAAGTGGACGACCGGGCAGTTAAATGAAAGTGCCAGAGATGGTGAGCAAGAGGATATGCTCCAGGAACAATCTCTTTTACTAAGAAGAAACACACATTTGAGTTCTGTGTGAGATCCTTGGACATGATATAGAGGTTCTCTCTTGTTATTGATTGGATTTTTGTTTTGTTTTGTTTTGTGGTTTTAGGGTGCACAACTTCTACGGTTATTGGCGCCCAGACAAGAACAGAGATTCGCTAGATCTCAAAAAAAATTGGTAACTGCCAGTGAGAACATCAAGAAGAGGCTAAAAACGAAAGATAAAAGACAATTAAAAGGGTTAAATATCCTTCGATAAGTTGGCCAAGTTGATAAAACGCAAAACTCGATCAGTTGCTCGTGTGTCATCAGCTAAAATTTCCGCCAGAGTAGACGGAAAGTGAAGGGCTACACGGAGATGATTAAAGTTAACACAAGACAGTAAAACATGTCGCACTGTCAGCTGTTCACCGCAGGAGCACAGCGGTGCAGGGTCGGCGGATACCAAGTGATGGTGGCTGAAACGGCAGTGACCGATCCGCAACCGGGCCAGGATGACCACCTCTCGCCGAGAGGGGCGTGAGGAGGTCCTCCAAGCGGTTGGGATCGGTTTTACAGTTAACAATTTATTGTTGTACAGTGAAAGCCACACACTGTGCCATGACGACACGATACTCCGTTCAACATCGTCCAATGGGATGCAAAAGGTAGCCGTGCGAGGCAAAAGAGCTTCGGCCTTGGCTGCTATGTCGGGAATCTCTTTACCGGGCACACCCACGTGGCCAGGGACCCACAGGAAAGAAACGTGACAGCTGTCATCTGCTCGCAACTGGAGGGAGCGTTGGATCCGATACACGAGAGGATGGTTCGAGAAAGGGTCCTTAAGACTCTGCAGGGCACTAAGGGAGTCCGAACATATTGCATAGAAAGGTTGGCGGTGGCGGCAGGTATATAAGACGACCTGGTGGAGGGCAAAAAGCAAAGCTGTGAAATTCGAGCACCGGTCAGGGAGCTTGTATTGGAAACGGTTGTCCTCGACGACGAAGGCAGATCCGACACCGGCAGTGCTATTGGTACCATCAGTGTAAATAAATATGGCATTAGCAAACCGCGAACGGAGTTCGACAAGCCTCGGGCGGTATACCAAATCCGGAGTGCTCTCCTTCGGGAGCGAACTAAGTTAAAGGTGAGTGCGAACCTGGGCCTGATGCCACGGTGGCAATGGGCTGTCACTCAACCGAAAGGTGGAAGGAAGGGTAAAATCAAGACGCTGTAGTAGGCGGCGAAACGGAGCTCCAGGTGGAAGCGAGGCAATCGCAGACAATTGATATTGGCAATCGAGTGAGTCGTCAAAAAATAATCGGTAAAATGGATGGTTGGACATCGACCGCAAGCGGCATGCGTACCGACACAAGAGTATGTCACGCCGAGTGGTCAAGGGTAATACAGCAGCCTCGGCATACAGACTTTCAACAGGACTGGTATAAAATGCACCGGTTGCCAGACGTAATCCCCGATGGTGAACAGAGATGAGACGGCGGAGAATCGACGGCCGTGCAGAAGAGTATACAAGGCTTCCATAGTCGAGCTTTGACTTAACAATGGCCTGGTAAAGTTGAAGCAGGACGGTACGATCCGCTCCCCATGACGTGCCACTGACGACACAAAGAACATTAAGGGATCGGGCACAACGGGCAGCCAGGTAGGACGTGTGTGGACCAGCAAAGTTTCCGATCCAACATTAGCCCCAAGAATTTCGTAGTCTCCACGAAAGGGAGAGCAACAGGGCCGAGACGTAGAGAAGGTGGAAGAAATTCCTTGTATTTCCAGAAGTTTATACACACCGTTATCTCAGTGGAGAATCGGAAGCCGTTTGCGATGCTCCAGGAATATAGACGATCAAGACAGCATTGAAGACAACGCTCCAAGAGACACGTCCGCTGGGCGCTGCAATAAATTGTGAAATCGTCTACAAAAAGGGATCCGGAAACATCGGGCTGAAAGGCAATCTACGATCCGATTGATTGCAATGGCAAAGAGAGCCTCACTCAAGACGGAGCCCTGCGGTACCCCATTCTCCTGGCTAAAGGTATCTGACAAAACAGAGCCCACCCGTACCCGGAACTTGCGATCCGCCAAAAACGCTTGAATGAAAAGAGGGAGGCGGCCCCAAAGGCCCCATGTGTGCAATGTGCGGAGAATGCCCACTCTCCAACAGGTATCGTATGCCTTCTCCAAGTCGAAGAACACTGCTACTGTTTGACGCTTCTTTAGAAAGTTATTCATAATGAAGGTCGACAACGTAATGAGGTGATCAGCAGCAGAGCGGTGTCAACGAAAACCGCATTAGACATTTGTTAGGAGGCGGCGAGATTCGAGGAGCCAGACCAACCGAGCGTTAACCATGCGTTCCATCACCTTACAGACGCAGCTCGTCAGAGAAATAGGGCGATAGCTGGAAGGAAGATGTTTGTCCTTCCCTGGTTTGGGGATGGGGACAACAATGGCTTCACGCCAACTTGTGGGAACATGACCTTCAATCCATATGCGATTATAGGTGCTAAGTAAGAAACACTTGCCCGCAGGAGAGAGGTTCTTCGGCATCTAAATATGGATTGATCCGGGCCCGGGAGCAGAAAATCAGGACAGGGCGAGAGCATGGTCTAGCTCCGGCATGGTGAAGGCGACATTATAATTTTCACGATTAAAAGAGTGGAAAGAAGGAGGCCAATCCTCCTCTACTTGTTTGCGAGGGAGAAAGGCAGGGTGGTAACCGGCAGAGCTCGAAACCTCCGCAAAGAAACGGCCCAATGCATTGGAAACATCAGCAGGGTCCACGAGGACTGCGTTCTCCACGGTCAGGCCAGGAATCGGGCAGTGGACCTTGATGCCGGATAAACGGCGTAGGCCCCCCAAAACAACCGTGGAAGGAGTAAAACGGTTAAAAGAACTAGTAAAAGCAGTCCAGCAAGCTTTTTTGCTGTCGTTTATGATACGACGACATTGCGCTCTCATCCGTTTATAATTTATGCAATTCTGCAAAGTTGGGTGGCGGCAGAAGGTGCGTAAAGCACGGCGCCAGGCTCTATGCGCGTCGCGGCAGGCTGCAGTCGACCAAGGGACCGGGACACGACGTGGAGAAGAGGATGTACGAGGTATGGGACGTTCGGCAGCGGTGAGAATAACCTCTGTGAGGTAGTCGACCTGACTGTCACAGTTGGGAAAATTCTGATCGTGAAAAACAGCCATGGAAGAATAAAGCCCCCAGTTGGCTTTAGAAATGTTCCAACTGGTGGGACGAGGAGATGGGGATGATGCAGGAAGTGGATGATACAAGGGAAATGGTACGTGTCAGAAAGTGCATACCACTCAAACCGACCGGCAAGCTGAGTAGTGCATATTGCGAGGTCTATATGGGAATAAGTGTGTGTTGAGGCAGACAAGATTGAGGTGTTGGAGAATGTCCACCAAAAGGGAGCCTCTCGGACAAGGTGCCGGAGAGCCCCATAGGGGGTGGTGGGCATTAAAGTCGCCTACCAACACGAAAGGTGAAGGGAGCTGGTCAGCAAGGTGTAGCACATCTGCCCTAGTAACGGCAGATGACGAGTGTTGCGGACGGCAACTGCCTGTAGGTGAGTATGCAATGAAATGGGATGGTAATAGATGTCGTCTCGAAGGAGCATCAGAATCCCTCCATGGGCTGGGATACCTTCCACGTATAATACACACACACAAGGTAGATGTAAAGGCCTACGACATTGACACCTAGGTGGCTCTGCTTACCACTGCTCCAATCAAACACCGCGGCGAGTATCAGTTTGCAAACTACGATCGACGAGTACGGGGGGGGGGGGGGGTGGTTCATGTTTAAAATGACGCGTTTTGAGAATTTATTGTGAAGTGGAAATATTTATGTAAGTATTTTCATGCTGTTTCATAAACTGTAAGAACGATGGATGGTTTGCATCTGTGTATTGGTCGGCAAACAGTATGGGGCACAGCTTGTTATAACCTCAAAAACACAACAACTGTGAGATGCAGAAGCAGTGCAAGCATCACAAAAAATACTTTTGTACATATTTGCACTTCAGAACGTGAATAAATTTTCAAGTATCATCAGGCGAGACATGGACAAATACATGAGCAGTGTTTTATTATTATTTTTTTTTAATTATTATTCTGGTTTTACAATGTAGGTATATTTATCCAGTACCTATATTAGATTACATTAAGTTACGAACTATTGTTCTCCACTCTTCTCTGTCCTCCCATAACAAGGAATGTAGTTCTTCCTCATTGCATTCCTGCATCCATGTGGTTGGTGGTCATCCCTTTTTTCTTCTTCCGTTCGGTGTCCAGTAGAGTATGCATTTTGGAAACCTTTCTTGTCCCATTCTTCTGACGTGTCCATACCATTTTAGATGATTGTGTTCGATGAATTCAATAACTGTATTTTTACATTTCATTTTTTCTCTGATTACTTCATTTCTTATTCTTTCTCTACTTGATATTCTTGATGAACGTCTCCAGAAATACATTTCTGTAGCTAATAATTTTGATTTCAGTTGCCATTTTGTTGTCCACACTTCTGAACCATATGTAATAATGCTCCGAACTATTGTTTTATATATCCTAATTTTGTTATCTGTAGTTATGTGTTTGTCCCAGAGAATTCCATTCAACAAAGAAATTGTCGTCTTTCCTGCATTTATTCTTGATCTAATTTCTTTTTCCTGTTTCCCATCATTTGTAATTTTCACTCCTAAATATTTATATTCCTCTGTAGTTGTTATTGTTCCCATCCCTTCTCCTAATATTAAGTTTTCATTTATTCCACCAATTACCATGTATTTCGTTTTATTCATGTTGACATTTAGACCTGCTTTTTTATATTCCTAAATCAGCTTCCAGGTTATATATTCTATGTCCTCATAATCTTGGGCTATAATCAGTTGGTCACCTGCAAATTGCAATGAATATATTGTTCTGTCATTTATTGGTATTCCCATAGTTTGACATCTTTTCTTCCTATGCTGTAAGGTTACCTCTGTATATATTTTATACAATGTGCGTGACACGCTACATCCTTGACGTAATCCTTTTGTGACTTGGAATCCAGATGACAGAAATTTCCCTATTTTTATTTTTGAAATAGAATTTTTATATAAATTTTGAATTGCTTTTATTATTGTTAATTTTTACTTTCCATAGATTGGGCAAATGCACACTATCATACACTTTTTCTATATCTACAAATACCAAATGTATAGGTTGTGCTCGACCAAATTTTTTTTTTTTTTTTAATTATTTGTTGTAGGCAAAAAAATATCATCAATTGTTGATCTTCCAGCTCTAAAACCTGCTTGTTCTTCAGCCTTCTCTTCTTTGTATTCTTGTTCTAAGAAGCACTTAATAATTCTTCCATATAATCTACTGAAGGTATTGGTCACTGTTATTCCAGTATAATTTTTACAATCATCTTTCGTTCCTTTTTTGTGTATCATTGAAATATATCCTTTCAAATCATTTGGTACATCTTCCCCATTTAAACATCTTTCGAAAAGATTTCTTAACAATTCAATTAATTTTTCTGTTCCAAATTTTAATAATTCTGCGGGAATACCTCCAATTCCTGTAGCGCTTCCATTCTTTAAAGATTTTATTGCACTTTTAACTGTCTCTATTTCTAAATGAATGTAATTACCTGGTAGTTCATTTGTAATTTCATTATATTCAGGGTTTGGCAAGAATCATTCTCTGTTTTCTGATAATAGATTTCGAAAACATTTTTCCCAAGAGTCATGAGTAATATATTTAATGTGTGTTGATGTAGGGAGCATAACGTTATTTACAACTTATACAAAAACCAGACAGCAGTTGTTAAGAGTTGAAGGGCATGAAAGGGATGCAGTGGTTGGGAAGGGAGTAAGACAGGGTTGTAGCCTTTTTCCAATGTTATTCAATTTGTTCATTGAGCAAGCTATAAAGGAAAGCAAGGAGAAATTTGGAGAATTAATTAAAGTTCAGGGTGAAGAATTAAAAACATTGTGTTTTGCCGACAACATAGTAATTCTGTCAGAGACAGCAAAGGACCTGGAAGAGCAGTTGAACGGAATGGACAGTGTGCTGAAAGAAGCATATAAGATGAACATTAACAAGAGCAAAACTAGGGTAATGGAGTGCAGTGTAAGAAAATCAGGTGATGCTGAAGGAATTAGATTGGGAAACGAAGCAATATAGGAGGTAGATGAGTTTTGTTACTTGGACAGTAAAATAACAAATGATGGTCGCAGCACAGAGGATATAAAATGCAGAATGGCAATGGGTAGAAAAGCATTCTTGAGAAAGAGAAATTTGTTAATCTCGAATATTGATTTAAGCCTAAGGAAGACCTTTCTTCTGAAGACACTTGTGTGGAGTGTTGCCTTGTATGGGAAAGAAACATGGACGATAAACAGTGCGGACAGGAAGAGGATAGAGGCTTTTGAAATGTGGTGCTACTGAAAAATGCTGAAGATTAGGTGGATGGATCGCATAACTAATGAGGAGGTACTGAACAGAATTGGGGAGGAAAGGAATTTCTGGCATATCTTGAATAAAAGAAGGGATCGATTTGTAGGACACATTCTTAGATATCAAGGAATCATGAATTTAGCATTGGAGGGAAGTGTGTTGGGTAAAAACTGCAGAGGAAGACCAAGAGATGGATACAGTAAGCAGATTCAGACAGATGTAGGTTGCCGTACTTATGTGGAGTTAAAGAGGCTTGCTCAGGATAACGTCTTGTGGAGAGCTACATCAAACCAGTCTGGACTGAAGACCACAACAACAACAACGATTCTTTAGAATTCCTTCTTAAATTTTTTATTGTTTTCCATGCTTCTGTGTTCCTTTTGCCACCAATATAGGATTCTATTTTTTGACATGATTTTTGCCAAGCTTTGTTTTATGCTTCTCCTACCTTTTTTCAGATTTTGGCTTGTTGTGCATTAAGTTCTATTTTATCTTGAACATTTCTGGTGTTTAACCATTTTAAATACTTTTCTTTCTTTAATTTCACTTCTTTCTTGATTTCTTCATGCCAGTAGTACAATGAATGGGTGGTATGTTTTTCATCTATTTCTCCTAATGCTTCTTTGGCAGATTCATGTAGTTTACTTATGATGTACTGATACTGATCTTCCATATTATCAAACTCTTTCTATCAGTTTTTCGTCTATTCTCTTCTGTGCTTTCGTTCTCAAAACTATTTAAATTATATTTAGTAATTTTTATTTCTGTTTGTAAATCTTCTGTAGTATGATTTCGATTTTCTTCACTATTTTTTCCTCTGAAGGGGAATAAAAAATTTGGAATTTACTAAATAATGATCACTAAGAGTGACCCCTCTATATGCTCTTATATCATGTATTTTTATCCTTGTTTGCTGTTTAATTATAATATAACTCGCAAAAAAATGCCAGAAAAAGTATGCTATCTCTTAAATATGATCGTGTATGTCACTCCATTTTCAAATAAAATGTAATATTCATATACCTAATAAAAGTGGACATTTCAACAATTCTGGCGATGTTCGTCATGCGAAGTGACCAGAATATGAGCTCAAAGTCAGGGATCAAGCATTATGAAATGGAGTATAGTGTACCAGTATTGTTCTTTTTGGCCCACTTTAGGTTACGGTTGTAACACTAAAAGTGGGCCTTTGCGGTAGCCTTTTAACAGCTAAAAATTTAAATGAAAATAACGGCTTAAACGTGCATTTGACACAAAAATTGAATAAACTAGTTTTTTAAAGGAGAAAATTCTTTACAACTTTCCTCAGTTATGTTTTTTCGTAACTTGCAACGTTACAGAGATATCTGAAAAGGCAATTTGACACTGACCCTGGATTTTACATAAACTAGGCATTAGTAAATTACAAGAGACATTCCTCTCTGGCATATGCCATCTTGCTTCCTGTATTTCATGATTTTCTTATTATAACTGAACCCTTGTCATTTCAAAGCAGTGGTGCACTGAAAAATTACAAAAAATTGCATGGGTCACAGTACGATAAATTATAATCTAGTGTCTAAAAATGTCATTTTAGCTGTTAGCAACTGACAGCAATTGTACGAGAATTAATGGACAATGTCATAGTTGCTTGCCGTGGTGTAGTGGATAGTGCATTACATTGCGATGCCTGTGGCCGATAGTTCTAAATCTGCCAATACTATTTCTTTCCCTTTTTTTCCGCTTTATCTCTTAAGGGGGTTCCAGCACTCTCATTAATTAAAAAGAGCTATCTTCTGCAATGTTTAAAGTTGGGCAAATGAAAGAGGACTCCCTCTACAATGTGTGATCTATTTCATGAACATGCTGTAAAATACGAAACCATGAATTGAACACTGGTCTTCTGAAGGATTTGTACAACAATGGGGAGGATACTGTGAATGAATACTATAGTGCATGTGCAAATACTTTGCACCATTAGTGGAATGACAAAGTTGGGAAAAAATGGAAGTAAAATTGAATGTTCACACATAGCTTTCTTCAGAATCAATCATTTAAGTGTTCAAAAGCGCAGACGAAAGAGTTTGATCTGCTGAGTGTTGTTAGGTCAAAAAGAACTGCATACCTTAGTCAGAACCGAAGATATCGTAAAACACACTGATTAAAATCTCCAATCCAAGGACAGAAGGAAATCGCGTTTGAATAAAAATAAAGGTTGGAGAGACTTAAGTTAATTCTGATACTTGATAACAAATCAAATACCTTTCGTTTGAAACAAAGATGAAAGAAATTGGTCAGATAGAACAGCCTGACTGACTTTAGTTTACAGCAAGGACATCTTCATAAGAAATACACAGAATGAAATCACTTTTGAGTATAGAAAAAGGAAGGTGTGAGTTTTGTAAATTTTTATACTTTATGACAAATCTATGGATGAATACCTTTGATTTAAAACAAAAGGAGAAGGAAATCAGGCTGTGATTGAATAACACTGCACACTGAGGCGCAGTGCTGCAGTTCGCTCAGCCGTTCACCGTGGAGGTTCAAATCCTTACTTAGTCATTGTGTGTGTGTGTGTGTGCGTGCGTGTGTGTGTGTGTGTGTGTGTGTGTGTGTGTGTGTGTGGTAGTTAGGTTAGTTTAACTTAGGTTAGGTGGTTTGTAAGCTAGGGATTAATAACCAAGCAGTTAAGTCCCATAGTTTTACAAACATTTGAATATTTTGAAGGCTGACTGACTGACTTTTGTTTTCATAGATTCTTTTAATATATAAGAAGATTGTAAACAACATGCAGATACTGGTAGTTTCTTATATCGGGTGATCAAAAAGTCAGTATAAATTTGAAAACTTAATAAATCACGAAATGTAGATAGAGAGGTAAAAATTGATACATGGAATGACATGGAGTTTTATTACAACCAAAAGAAAAAAGTATTGCTAGACATGTGAAATCTCTTGCGTGCTTTGCTTGGTGATGATCGTGTGCTCAGCCGCCACTTCCGTCATGCTTGGCCTCCCCGGTCCACAGACCTCAGTCATTGCGATTATTGGCTTTGGGGTTACCTGAAGTCGCAAGTGTATCATGATCGACCGACATCTCCAGAGATGCTGGAAGACAACATCCAATGCCAATGTCTCACCGTAACTCCGGACATGCTTTACAGTGCTGTTCACAACATTATTCCTCGACTACAGATATTGTTGAGGAATTATGGTGAACATATTGAGCATTTCCTGTAAAGAACATCATCTGCTTTGTCTTAATTTGTTATACTAATTATTGCTTTTCTGAGCAGATGAAGCACCATCTGTTGGACATTTTTGACCCCTCTCCTTTGTTATTCTTTTTGTTCTAATAAAACCCCATGTCATTCCAAGCATGTGTGTAATTTTTTACCTCTCTAGGTAAGTTTTCAAACTTATACTGACTTTATGACCACCTCGTATAAATGGAGTCCTAGATTTCCATGGCAACTGTGATTCCTTAATGAAACAAATTAACTGTGGTTTTTCCCCCTCCCACCTAAGTAATTTTCACTACTAATGGAATATGTGAAAGTCATTCATTAGAATCAACACGTCTACTAAAATGTTTGTCTTTGGCGTGGTTGCTATGGACGCTTTTAACATCCATTGTATCACCTTTTCTGTAGTTCAGATATGACTTACTTCCTGTTACTTTGTTCTGCGCTAAAATAAGGAGCAAATATTCTGTTTCAAACTGTGACTACATTTTCTTATACAGCTAAAATAACAAATGGAATATGTGCGGTAATGCCGAATTCCAAAAATCTCTAGTACTTTACCTATATCCAGAAAAACCTTGTTTTTACATTCCCAGTTTTTACTTTTTCCAGCTATTTACACCATTTTTGGTTGGTCCCGTCAAATTTCCTATATTCACATGTTAATTTGCCCCAGTTTTTGCGTTAACATATTTACACTTTTCCCACATTTTACGCTTTTCGAAAGCAAGTTCCTGAAGAAAAAATCTACCCAAATTGACGCTGGCATGGCTTTCGCCTTAAAGTATAGCGCTTAAAAATTATTCGCAGTCAAGTTTGACACTTTGCATTTATTCAAATGTATATTTCGCTTTTCGTTTTGGCAGTAAGCGTCTAGTTGACTTGTGGCGGTGTAGTTCCTCTTTCCACCAGCTTTTTTGCCAGAGCGGCTGGCATGTACGCAAATAATCAGAACCAGTTGCTTTGTTGATGTGAGAAAGAGTTGCATTGTTTCTGTGATACATATTTCTGATTAATAAAGAACAGAATATGTTAAATTTGGGTATCATAAAACCCACTACCTCAAAAAAGTGATAATAGTGTGAGATGCTGATCCTATGCAAACGTCACAAATACACTTATGCATAAATTTGCACTCGATAATGCGAATAAATTCTCTTACATCATCGTGTGAAACATCAAAAAATACAAAAAGAACGGAACATTAGGCATTTTACTACGTAAATAATTATTGCTGGTAAAAGGCAGTAATTTTGACGATGTGTTACATAGCCCAGCAGCAGCGGCGTCAATTATAATGAATGAAATTATGACAAAAATTTCTACTTCCCATAAAATTACCAGTTCTGCCTGCTGCTTAAAATAGTAAAAATTTGGATAACCTTTATTATATAATAAACTTCCTGGCGAGTATTTAGATGCCTATTATGTACATATATCACAAATGAACTATGAAAATGCAAGGCTGAGCCAGTAAGCATATTTTACCATTTAAAACATTATTTCCCACATTTTACGTTTTCCTGCATTTTACACCATTTCACTGAAGTCCCTTGAAAAATGTAAAAACGAGGTTCTACTGTACAAAGTTATTATCACCATTACGTCATTTAAAACAGTCATTGTAAAAGTATCTCCCCAGTTTCTGTATATGTGATAAAGATGTCTATGTTTGCAATTCAATGGTATGTATTTAATGAGATGTCCACAAAATTAAACAGATGCACTTTTCAGAGAAAGTACTGTTATCTTTTAACAACTCAGAATCTTGCAGGGTATGGTTGTGTACAATTAAGAAAAGTGTGAGACAACCTTTTAGTAAACAAGATGAATATAAATTCCAGGAATTTTATTTATTTATTTCATTTTTTTGTTCTTCAGATACATCTATTATTTGCAGTCATTTGTTCATGTTCATTCTGGGTTGTTCATTGAGAATTTTGCTCAGTTTTTTTATGGCGTTGAGCCCTCTTTCTTTCTATTCCTTCAATCTGATCGGTCCTTTGAGAACGTTGGTTTATTTTGTTTAATTTTGACTGCTTCATCGTTGACTCAGTTTTTTTCATTACAGTGGACGTCGAGCACGCTGAGGTACCACGCTGGCAACTCTCTGACTGAGCACTCTGATCCATTACACCCACAAGTTTCAAACCACCATGTAAGATGTTAGTGCATCACAAACTAATTCTCTGCCCATCATCAAATACAGAAAGCATATACGAAAGAGAGTTTCAAGCAAGGTTTTGGGCAAGGGATGTCACGTGACATATTTCCGAATGTCAAATGTTGAGCACCTCCTTAACACCAACTACACATATGCTCTAAGGTGGTTATTATTTTATGTATATTTTACTGTTTTAATTTCGACCAGCCATCCATTTTATATCTGATTCTCCACCAGCACATAATTTCCTATATAACTATCATCCAATAAACCTACCAGATTTTATGTGGAGCAAACTATAATAAGCAGTTTAATGTCAATGAGACCAGATGATGACACCATGGAGTGTCGAAACCAGTCACCTGGAATAAATAAAATGAAAATTGTGATCTTGGCATCTATCCTATTTATACAATAAGATTGTTCCCTAAGATGAGTAAATTACGCGATAATGAAAATTTGGGAGAGATACTAAAATAATAGTTTAAAGAAACAAAATTCAAAAAAAGAGTATATCTGCCAAAGCTAAACTTACATATTAAATAATTTTAGCTGTTTGTCAATCACAATAGTAGAGTCGTAATCATATCGTCCATCAATTTTTATTATTTTTATTTGTTTCCAAAATGTTTGCAAAAAAATCCAAAAACGACAGGCAAATCTAAAGTGAGCCGTACAACACACCAGTGTTGTATTTTTATCTCTGCCGATGTTCGTGACCATTCAGTCTTTGTCGTTTGTGACATTTACTACAGCCGTATATTTTCACAGAAGGAATATTTTCTTCAGAGTTTTCTTTTATAACACAGCACAGCTGTTATCAGTTTATCATATCTATTATAATAATTATTATTAAGTCTTTTCCTATGCCACATCCTGAGAGATGGGACTCGATACTTGGCCAGTTTCCCTTCTGCTACGAGTCTGACCGAGTCACCTCGCTTGCGAGCGCCTGTGCCTGAGCTACGAGCTGCTCGCTGTGCCACTCCTGAGCACAGCTGTGCTTATGAGTAACAAATGAGTTCTTCTGCCTGTTACCCTGCTCTATTGTCCCTCCAGCACATTATACAGTCTCGCAACCATCCTGACCTCAACCTGAGACAACTTCCCATCCCTACACCCTATATACCTAACATCCTCCCCCCCTTTCCTTGCCCACTCATTAATATGTATTTCATGTCTTCCTCGTAACTGTGTGTCACCACTTACAATACCCCGTTAATTACTTTTTTGTTTTTCCTTATTTTTTGTCTTATCCCTGAATTTTCCTATTTTTATTTTTGGTTATTGTTGTTATTGTTTCAGATCTCCACACACTCCTCCACACCTCCCTTCTATCCTTCCCTGCCCCTTCCCTTCACTGTATTCCTTTCCGCAAATCAAATTCCCACCTATCAGAGCCTTTAAAATCCATCATGAAATGCAGAACTTTCCATCATCACCTTTACCTTGGCATCCTCCCCCCTCCACTCCCCACCTCACTCAAGAGTCTAGATGCTTTTGGTGGTGGAGTGGCTAGACAAGGTGGTTATGTGTGTATAGTTATCTTGAGTGATTGCATGAATGTATCTTTTTTTTCTTTTGACGAAGGCCATGCGCGGAAATTAGTGTTAATGTGATTATCTATTTTCATGTCTGTCATCAGCTCAGCTAGCCTCTTTGCAGTGAGTTGTTGGTGAAAAAACACAGGTATGTAGATAGAAACACAAATAAAAACACACACATGCGCACGCACGCGCGCGCGCGCGCACGCGCACACAAACCAAGGCAGGCATATGTAAAAAAGAAAAGTATTTAGCCAGTCAAGGTAGAGGCTTGGGTACCCACGAAGGCTCCCTCTAAGTGCCCCATAAATAAGATTGCGTATGAGGGGACCATTCTGGTTCCCATGACTCTTCCCTTTAGTTGTTCTGTCCAGAGATCAGAGGCAAAGATGCTGTTGAGTGGTGGGCAGGAATTTGAAATTACCGGAGGTTGAGACCAGGTGGGCTTATGGGAAAAGACAATATGCTGAAGGGCAAGTTCCCATCTCCGGAGTTCTGAAGGGTTGGTGTCAGTGGAAAGTATCAAGATAACCCATACGGTGTAACACTGTGCCAAGATGTGCCTGCCGTGCACCAAGGCATGCTTAGCCACATGGTGATCCTCATTACCAACAAACACTGTCTGCCTTTGTCCGTTCAAGCTAATGGACAGTTTGTTGCTGGTCATTCCCACATAGAACGCTTCACAATGCAAGCATGTCAGTTGGTAAATCATGTGGGTGCTATGGCAAGTGGCTCTGCCCTTGATCGTGTACAACTTCCGAGTTACAGGAATGGAATAAGTGGTGGTGGGAAGGGCATAAGACAGGTTGTATACCAGGAGCAGTTAAATGGGTAGGAGCCAGAGTTTAGGGAAGGTGTTTTGGGAGTATCATAAGGATGAACTAGGAGGTTACGATGGATAAGTGGGAGGCGGAAAGACACACTTGGTGGAGTGGGAAGGATGCCATAAGGATGAATCTCATTTCAGGGCAGGATTTAAGGAAGTCGTAGCCTTGCTGGAGAGCCACATTCAGAGTCTGACCAAATACCAGAAAGTATTCGGTGACAAGAGGGGCACTTTTGTTTTTCTTCTGTGGTAGGTTCTGGATTTGGAGGGATGAGGAAGTGGCTCAGGAATTTGCTTCTGTACCAGATCAGGAGGGCAGCTGCGGGATGTAAAAGCTGTTATCAGGTTATTGGTGTATGGGTTCAGGGATTCAGGACTGGAGCAGACTCATTTGACATGATGACCTAAGCTGTGATGAAGGGACCGTTTGATATGGAATGGATGGCTGCTGTCATAATGGAGGTAATTTTGTTTGTTAATGGTTTTCATATGGACAGAAGGGTGAAGCTGATCATTGGATAAACGAGGTCCTACTCCCAACATTACCGCAGCTGAATACCGAGCTATCCGGGATCTTAAGGCTGACCATTCCATCGTCATTCTCCCATCCGACAAGGGACCATGGTACTTGATCAGCGGGAGTAAGCTATCAGACAACACTGCCTACAAAGTTTGTCAAGGCAATCCCATTCCTGATGTCCAGGCTGAGCTTCAATGAATCGTCAAAAACTTACAAAACCTTTCAGCAGACTCCATTAACCTCATAACCCCACCGACACCCCATACCCCCACCTTCTACCTACTTCCCAAGGTTCACAAACCGAATCGTCCCGGCAGCCCCATTGCGGCCGGTTAGCAAGCCCCTAAAGAACAAATCTCTGCCTACAACACATTCAACCCATCATGTGCAGTCTCCCATCCTTCAGACACCAACCACTTCCTCGATCACCTGAAATCCTTACCCAGCCTGTTACCTCCTGAAATCATCCTTGTAACCACTGATGCCACTTCCTTATACACAAATATCCCACATGCCCAGGGCCTTGCTGCGATGGAGTATTTCCTTTTATGCCGACCACCTGCAACACTACCTAAAACCTCTTTCCTTAATACCCTCGCCAGCTTCATCCTAACCCACAACTTCTTCACTGTTGAGGGCCAGACATACCAACAACTAAAGGGAACAGCCATGGGAACCAGGAAGGCCACCTTGTCTTATTTATGGGACACTTAGAGGAAGCCTTCCTGGATACCGAAGCCTGTCAACCCAAAGTTTGGTATAGATTCATTGATGACATCTTCATGATCTGGACTCACAGTGAAGAAGAACTCCAGAATATCCTCTTCAACTTCAACTCCTTTGGTCTCATCAAATTCACCTGGAACTATTCCAAATCCCATGCCACTTTCCTCGATGTTGACCTCAATCTGTCCAATGGCCAACTTCACACATCCGTCCACATCAAACCTACCAATAAACAACAGTACCTCCATTATGACAGCTGCCATTCATTCCACATCAAATGTTCCCTTCCCTACAGCTTAGGTCTTTGTGGCAAATGAGTCTGCCTGCTCCAGTTCCGAATCTCTGAACCAGTGGACCAATAACCTAATAACAGCTTCCACATCCTGCAGCTATACTCCTGATCTGGTACAGAAACAGACTGCCAGTGCCACTTCCCCATCCCCCCAAATTCAGAACCTTCAACAGAAGAATCCCAGAAGTTCCCCTTTTGTCACCAGATACTTTCTGGGACTGGAGCAAGGATACAACTTCCTTAAATCCTGCCCCAAAATGAGATCCATCCTTAGTGACATCTTTCCCACTCCACCGAGAGTGTCTTTCAGCCGCCCACCTAACCTCCATAACCTCCTAGTCCACCCCTATGAAATCCCTAAACCACCTTCCCTACCCTCTGGCTCCTACCCATGTAACTGCCCCCATTGTAAAACCTGCCCTATGCACCCTTCCACTGCCACTTACTCCAGTCCTGTAACCCGGAAGGTGTACACCATCAAGGGCTGAGTCACTTGCCATAGCAACTACGTGATTTACCAACTGACATGCCTGCGTTCTATGTGAAAATGACCACCAACAAACTGTCCATTCGCATGAACGGTCACAGGCAGACAGAGTTTGTTGGTAATGAGGATTACCCTGTGGCTAAACACGCCTTGGTGCACGGCCAGCACATCTTGGCACAGTGTTACATCATCCGGGTTATCTGGATACTTCCCATCGACACCAGTCTTTCAGAACTCCGGAGATGGGAACTTGCCCTTCAGCATATTCTCTCTTCCCGTTGACCACCTGGTCTAAACTTCCGCTAAATTCAAATTCCCGCCCACCATCTTTAGCATCTTTGCCTCGATTCTCTGGATAGAGCCTCTGCCTCAAGTGGCATCTCTGTCCAACTTCTTTGCTTTCTACAGTATGTCTGCCTAGGTCCGTTTGCGTTTGTGTATATGTGTGGGTGTGGGTGTATATTTGTTTACCTTCCTTTTTTCCCCCCAAGGTAAGTCTTTCCTCTTCTGGGATTGGAATGGCTCCTTACCCACTCCCTTACCCCCATCATTTCCTTTTCCCTCTCCTTCCCTTCTGCCTGAAGAAGCAGCTAGGCTGCTAATGCTAGCATTTTTGTGTGTGTGTGTGTGTGTTTTATTTATTTGTGTTAGTATCACTACTTGCGCTCCTTCGCCTAGTATATATAGGGTCGCCGACACACACACACACACACACACACACACACACACACACACACACACTTACAACTTAAATGGGGACGATATCCTAGGCAAATGAACAAATAATCCTACATAAATTAACGTAACAAGCAACATGTAACTAACCAAAGTAAACATAAGTAAATATATGCAACAAAATAACAACAAATCTAATGACTACGACAATGCAAGGGACTTATAATGAGAATATATATATAACTATAAATATACATGTGATTGAACAGAAAACAGGAGATGGTAAGGAATAAAGGAGTGTAGGTATCAAAGGGAATGTGATCTAGGGAAAAACAAACTGGTACCAATGCCAGTGACACATGGACAACTTCATGTATGAATTACGAAATATTATGGTGATGTGTGTGGTGCCCCATCTCACAGTAGGGAGGACGGAGTTATATTTAAAAGACTATTATTATAAGATTGATTTGTGCTATGGCATGTGAGGCCATATCCATCTTTGTCATGAGAAAGCAGTAGGGTATCAAAATAGGCCTCTGCAACTCTCACCCCTTTTCTTTAATTTTAGTTTACAAGAGTGAAAGGATGTGGATTGTACATAAGAGTATCTTGATGACTGTGTAAGGTGCATCAATTGAGGGAAAACCTCTGCATAGTAGTATTGTACCATATTGTGTCAAAGTTAAACTAGATGAGGTATTGAAAGAGGAACTACACATCAAGACAGCCTCAAGTTACACAGAATACCTGAGTTAGACTGAGCCACTAATGAGTATAACAATGGAAGATATATAATGCACTAATAAGATTTCAACCACAACACCCTTGCAAGGATTAGTTCAGTGTTATGTATTCTCATTGCTTAAATACAAAATCCTATTAATATCTCAGTACGGTAACCGAGTCAACAGAGCACTTTGTATACAGAGGATATCCTTACTACTAACTTAATTATCTTGAGTAGGAGGTGTAATGTTTTTAAACACAACAGTTACAAATATGCAGTTTGTTCGATTAAAACACTTTAAAGTAGTCACTAAGTTATATGAATTTTAATAATTGATGGGTTGAGTTTGCAAGAGTTGAGGAGTTCACAGAACTTATTTTCATAAGGTCAAAGAATGATGACTTTTGCACTTAATGAGATCACTTTCTCCTCTGGCTGCAGTATTTTCTGATAGCCATATTAGTTTACTTTCATGTAGAATTAGTCAGAGGGTGTTGGGTCTGGTCTCATGCCTGAGGGTATATACTTTGGTAATTAGTGTCACATGTATCTGAGAGTTGAACTCATATAATGTAGAATGTGACATTTTTGTGAACCTGTAAGGTGGACAGAAAAGGAAATGACGGTTTTCAAGTTATTGGAAGTAATAATAATATAAAATAATAATAAATACAAACCTACCTCATAGGTCACATTTTTTATCTGATTAAGCACAGTTGTATTAATAAGAGTTACTGGAAGTCTGATGACTTTATCAGTCTTAGTTTTTGAGAAAAGTGTACTGGAAGATCAAAAAATGTAGTTGAGAAAAACTGTATTAACGTTTTACATACAAGAAAATAATATACAATACAGAGACACTATGAAAACATTCCAGCACTATAACGTGGCTCAGCTTCTACCTCATAATCACTTTTCTTCTTTTCATTGATCTTCTGGCTATCCTGCCCTCCTCGGTAGCATTTCTTGCAGAAATTTCAGCATAACGGATGTGATCCATTTCAATGCTTTTCAGTCCCTTTGTGGTATTGATGCCATCCTGTGTTCCAAAGGGTCTTAACACATCGGTTTTTGTTTGTTTGTAATTCTTACAGGACCGAACTACTTTGGTCGTAAGTCCCTCGCATCAGTTTTCTTTGACACACCAGCATTGGTGCTCATCAAATTCAATGCTTCTTTTCTAACAAACAGTTTTACGTAGCCTTGTCCAAATGACAGATTCAAACTTTAATTTGGGGTTCTGAGCTTCACCACGGAGTAACTTTTTTAAAAGATCTTGTCGACTAAGGTCTCTGAGAATGGGTTTCATGGCAAGTAGGATATTTTCTGGAATTGAATTTTTATGCTTATAAGTGGAAGATTTATCTGAGTTGAATTTACACCAGCTGTCATGTCCCCATGAGCAAAGTTGATGTTCTGGTATCCCATCTGTTAAAAGTTTTTAAAAAGAAATATAACCCAGATAGCTCTTTTCATTGCTTCTACATTGTTGCTGTTATTCCTAATTGCCATACCATAATAATTCTGGATCCTGTCTATTCCAACCTTTGTCAAGTCACTTTTACTCCTAACTTTTTTCCTTACCGATCTTCAGAAGTCGTGATCCCATTCTTTTTTGTACATGCCCAATACACAGTAGTTTATTAATTATGACTGTAGGCCCATAAGGTTTCTGTTAAGCTTTATTGTCTCTGTCCCCAAGATAGTCCACCTCTTGACTGCATAGACCTTTCAATGAAGTTAGCAACACCAGCCACTTCCATGCCTCCACTGCAACCATCACAGTCCACTTTGCACAGATGTGTTGTGAAGTGGAATTTTTTCTACAGATGGAGTAGAACTTAGTAATTATTTCAATGTCCAGAACCTTTCCAGTATCAAAAGCAGTGGCTGATACAATGCCATTTAGGGATGTATGTCCACATTTCTGCCAGAAGCCATCAAAACCAGCAGCAATCAGATTTAGTATCGTTCAAGTGAACTACTACTTTCACTGCTTCCACCATTGTAGATTCACTCGCCTTGGCTACAACTGCACCAATAATCTTGTAAATGACACACTTTCTCGAAGGTGTGGGAATGTTCATCAACGCACTAAGAACTGCACCTGAACTTCGCCCTTTCCCAATAGATCTAAATGCATATACTTATCTTACATTGTTCTCACACAGTCTACTTCTGGTTATGTGAGATGACTAAATGACTAACAATGTATCTGGTTTTTCCCACATCATTGAGCAAAGTGAAGTTTCCACCACAGTTTTTACAAGAAGTGTGATTTTTCCATAACCTCATTGGAATCAGAATGTTTGTGGCAGTAGAAGCAGAAACACTGTCCATAGCACATATTTCACTGACATACATTTGAGTGGCACTTGGAAAACCGGCAGAACCTAAAAGCTCCGTAACTGAAGTACTAACACTTGAATTGATTTCACTTATGATCTTATTTTCTTCCCTCTCGTCAAAACTAGCAGTTTCGTGGTTTATTTTTACATATTAGTTTCCACAAAACTGTAGCTTGTACCCAAACATCTTTA
This sequence comes from Locusta migratoria, assembly GCA_026315105.1. Classification (NCBI taxonomy): domain Eukaryota; kingdom Metazoa; phylum Arthropoda; class Insecta; order Orthoptera; family Acrididae; genus Locusta; species Locusta migratoria. The sequence goes on from CM048745.1 coordinate 17,175,369, forward strand.
TTCTAACCATTTTGCTATAATTTCACTAAAGTGCTACATTTGTATCACAAAAACACGCCAAAGATTTGAACCTAATGAACGATAGTGAATAATGCAGACAGGATGTCAAATATCAAAGGAATAATTCTTTCTTGCAAACAAAATAAGAATATCTCAAACATTTGCTGCACTATAATCAATGCTTAGCAAGACAGAGCGAAAATGCACATGGCAACAGTTACTCCACATCTACGAAAAAATTAATAACTCTAAATTTAATAGCCAAATTTGCATGAAATAAACTGCAATTTGTAGCTACATAATTGGAACACTGAATAAAACAAAAAATTGTTTTCTTCTTTTTTAGTCTGTTCACAACAGCCCCCCCCCCCCTTAAAAGACGAACAAGACCTACCAATTTTCTGCAGTTATGTGAATCATTGTTTAACATTTTAACAGACGGGTATGATACCAACTAATACAATAGGTTGGTCAGAAACAATCTGAACTAATATCAACACTTTAAATATTAATCATCATATGCATTTGTAATGTTTCTTTTAAAATTATTTTATTTTGTTTCTGTAAGATTATCATTACAATAGTGAAGGAAAATTTAACAGATATAGCTGAAAAACAAGTAATTTCTATGTCTATATTAAAGTGTAATGAAGGTGAAAGAAACTGAAGACAGTGCAGGTGTGTTCAGAATTTCTGCTAATAAGTGGACATATTCAGGGTGAAAATAATATGATGAACACAGTTTACTGCAGCGGTTCATACAACATAGAGCAGAAGGCATTCCTATTACTGTATCAGCCCAAGCTAATGAATTAGCAATCCAAATCTGGTAGAAAATTACAGTGCTCATCACTCTCACCTCATAAGTTTAGGGGCAGACATGGTATCTGTTTTTTATTTATGTTTTTGTTTTTTAATTTTTGTAGTTTTTAGGGCGCACAACTTCTCAGGTCATTAGCGCCCAGGTCGGAACAGATTCGCTAGATCTTGAAAAAATTCATAACCGACAGAAAGAGTATCAAGGGAAAGCTAAAAATCGATAGATAAAAACAATTAGAAGGGTTAAATATCTTTTGATAAATTGGCCATGTTGATGAAACGCAAAACTCTAGCAGCAGCTGGTGTGTCATCAGCTAAGTTCCTCCAGAGTAGACGGCAACTTAACGGCTACACGGAGATGATTAAAATTAGCATAAGACGGTAAAACATGTTGTACCGTCAGCAATTCACCACAGGAGCACATCAGTGCAGTATCAGCAGTTAGCAAATGACGGTGGCTGAATCGGCAGTGACCGATCCGCAACCGGGCCAGGATGACCACCTCTCGCCGAGAGGGGCGTGAGGAGGTCCTCCAAGCGGTCGGGATTGGTTTTACGGTTCTCAATTTATTGTCATGGAGTGAGAACCACGAACTGTGCCAGGACAACACAATACACCTGTGAAGAGCCCGTTGAACATCGTCTGATGGGACGCGAAAAGTAGCCATGCGAGGCAAAAGAGCTGCTGCCTTGGCTGCAATGTCGGCGGTCTCATTCGCGGGCACACCCACGTTACCAGGGACACACAGAAAACAAATGTGACAGCCGTTGTCTGCTAGCAACTGAAGGGAGCGTTGGATTCGATACACGACAGGATGGGTTGAGAAGGGGTCCTGAAGACTCTGCAGGGCACTAAGGGAGTCAGAGGAGATGGCATAAAAGGTATGGCGGATGTATAAAAAAAGGCCTGGTGGAGGGCAAAAAGCTCAGCCGTGAAATTCGAGCACCGGTCAGGGAGCTTGTATTAGAACAGGTTGTCCCCGACGATGAAGGCAGATCCGACACCGTCAGTGCTCTTGGAACCATCAGTGCAGATAAATATGGCATTATCGAGCCGCGAACATAGTTCGGCAAGCCTCAAGTGATATACCAAATCCGGAGTGCTCTCCTTGGGGAGCGAACTAAGTTCAAGGTGAGTGTGAACCTGGTCCTGAAACCACGGTGGTAATGGGCTCTCGCTCAACCTTAAGGTGGAAGGAAGGGTAAAATCGAGCCGCTGAAGCAGGCGGCGAAACCAAACTCCAGCTGGAAGCAAGGCCATCGCAGACAACTGATATTGGCGATCGAGTGAGTCGCCAAAAAATAATGGGTAAGATGGATGGTTGGGCATTGATCGAAGTCGGCACGCGTACCGACACAAGAGTACGTCATGCCGAGTGGTCAAGGGTAGCAGCTTCGGCATGAAGACTTTCAACAGGGCTGGTATAGAATGCACCGGTCGCCAGGCGTAATCTCCAATGGTGAATAGAGTTAAGACTGCAAGAAGCGATGGCTGTGCAAAAGAGTATACAAGGTTTCCATAGTCGAGCTTCGACTGAGTAATGGCCTGGTAACGGTGAAGCAGGATGGTACGATCCGCTCCCCATGATGTACAACTGAGGACACGAAGAGCATTAAGGAATCTGGTACAACAGGCAGCTAGGTAAGACATGTGTGGGGACCAGCATTAGCCCCAAGAATTTTGTCGTCTCCACGAATGGGAGAGGAACGGGGCCGAGACATAGGGATGGTCTAAGAAATTCCTTGTATCTCCAGAAGTTTATACACACCGTTTTCTCAGTGGAGAAGCGGAAGCCGTTCGCAATGCTCCAGGAATGTAGGCGGTCAAGACAGCATTGAAGACAGCGCTTGAAGAGACATGTCCGGTTGTCTTATTGTGTGTGAGGAAAGCAGAAGTATGGGTCCTGAGAATGAGAGAGACTGGAAAGAGACCCAACAGAAAGAACTGCCATACCAATCCAATAGGGATGGTCTAAGAAATTCCTTGTATCTCCAGAAGTTTATACACACCGTTTTCTCAGTGGAGAAGCGGAAGCCGTTCGCAATGCTCCAGGAATGTAGGCGGTCAAGACAGCATTGAAGACAGCGCTTGAAGAGACATGTCCGGTTGTCTTATTGTGTGTGAGGAAAGCAGAAGTATGGGTCCTGAGAATGAGAGAGACTGGAAAGAGACCCAACAGAAAGAACTGCCATACCAATCCAATACACTCCCAAATTTTCTTTTAATGCAGATGAGTCAGGCCTCATGTTAAGTCTGACTGCATAATGTGACACAGAGGAAAACAAAATAAGCACAGTATTAAATTTCTAAAATGTATTATGTGCCAACAGCAATACTTCTCAGGAACTCCGCCCGCCCCCCCCCCCCCCCCAGGCCCTCCAGAAATTTGCCAAGCCGTGTTGTTTCAAAAAACTTTGTCATGTTTCCCACGAAATACAGGAGTAATAAAAAAATCATGGATTACAACAAAAGTGTCTGAAAGCTTTGATGTGAAAAACGATGCAGCACGATGGAAGATTTCATTGTTCATAAATAGACGTGTAGCACACCTTTCACGTACTTCGTATTTGAGCATGTGACTGTCTAATTCTTTTCAGCAAATTGAAAGAGTGAGCTCTAGTGCAAAATACTCGTGCAGCAACCCATTCAGACTGTAAATGAATGAAAAATGGTACACTGAAAATAATTATATAAGTACATTTTCCCCTTGCCTTTTTTTTTTTTTTTTTTCCTATTTAGTACTGGAACAAAAGCTCACTTTCAATAAATTACTAATCAATTTTTTTTTTTTTTCCAACAGACAATGCACTACTTTACAGCTATGTGGCACAGTTTCATATGTTACCATTCTCAACTGTTTCTGAAAAGCGAGACCTGGAAATTATATCTGTGATCCTATTGGTACTGAAGGTAATTTGCTAAATGAGAATGCAGGGTACACACTTCATGAGACTCTTTCATGTTGAACAATGAGCAGTTAATGCATATAAATACTCATATTATTAGAAAATAAATATGAACTGAAATACTGTATCTTCTGCTGCTTAACAAGGATTTATTCTCCACAACTTATAATTAACAACAGATAACATCACGTAGCAAAACTTTTATAAATTGAATGTTGTGTTTTAGTAAAAGAGATTTTTTCAGTGGTTGACATTGTTAAGTCCTCCAGCCATAGAACTTCACTGGAAAGGGAGGAGGGCTCCACGGCGGCATGTGGCTCGCAAACTCCATGGCTGCACAAGCAGTCACACAAAGCACATTAAATGGAGAACTTCCGCCACCGCACAACGCCCCATGAGCACCTCTAACGTAACAAAACACCTGGCAGAATGACTGTTGTGAAGCAACAAATACTGCTGAATCCGTTTAATAAAAACAAAAATTAACCGAGTCACATTTACTCTACTATAAATCTCTGCAGAGGGTACAAAACAACCACCCAATATGCCAAACTTATGTTTAGATGTTTTAGTATCCTCACAAACTGCATAAGAAACTATTAAGGAATTTGTGATGTACCATTAGGATTATGATGAAATGATGGCCTAATTTTCTTGGTTTTGGGGTCCTGTCTACGCCATAGCCACAACAAAGAATAAACAAAAATTACAGACTTTATTATAAAATGACATTTCTTGTTTATAGAGGTTTACCAATATCTCTATATTTTTATGTGCGTAGTAAACCTCTCCAACATTTTCTGTTACATAACTTTTGGTTTAATGTATTTGCTATTTGTGTGTTTACCAGTAAATTTGCTTTCTTACATGTATTTTCAGTAGTTTTACTATTTTTCTTTTTTCCTTTAGTCCCCTAAAAAAGTGTAAACGAAGTTTTACAGAATATTCTACCAGAAAAGAAGGAAAAAGAAAATAGAATACCTGCAAAGATGATATGTGAGAACAGATGTCACCTACGGGATAATAAATGCACTAAAAACGGTTTTAATGTTGTTCACTACCAGACTGCATAGTCCTCTCCGGGGGACACCACCTTGACGAAGCACTGTCCGTGCGGGTGGAGAGGCTTGCGTATCCGCGTGAAGCAGAGGGCTATACCGAAGGTAGAGAACCTACTGCCGGAAAGGCCTCAGCTGATGGATCAGACTAAGAGTGTCCCACAACATCCCATCTTCCTTATCCTCTCCCAGTCCTATCCCAATTCCTTTCCCAACCCAAGGTGTGATGCGATCCGTGCCGAGGGGTGCGTGGCACATGGGTGGATGTGTCTCGAACGGAGCCTCAGGGATACCGGGCGACCTCCCTGAGTAAGTAGCCTTGCACCACGCAGGGTTATCGTGGTGTGGACCATATAAATCCCCAAATCTCGTGGGACTAAGATGAACACGGAGAAAGAAAGTATTTAAAAGAATCTGAGGGGCAATCTGTGACCTCGGATACTCAGACATCGGGATTAGGACCGATGGAGTGCACTCCTACTTCTGAATCAGGGTTTAGACCTTAGCAAGAAGTGGGAACCGTAACAGTTGGACCAGATTAGGATTAAGGCCTTGTCTAGAGCTCAGAGGAGGAAACTTCTCAAGGAACAGAAGCAAAAAGGAAGGAAAAGAATGGCTTCCTAAGCATAAGTGGAATCAAAAGGGCTTGAGCCCAAGACCTCCAAAAAGAAACTGCCTCAGGTCGACGTCAAAGACAGGTGGCAAGAGGGTTAGGGAGCAATCTGAGACTCACTCCTCTCTGGACAAGTGTGATCCTAAAGGCTGAGGCAGGAAATAGGGAAACAGACCTATAGTACTGCAGTCTCGGTCTTTAGAATGGCGGTTGTCCAAGAAGGATACCCACTGGTGAGCATCACCTCGCAGCAGGAGCCGCTCGTGCAGATGGCCCTCTTTGAAGTGATTGGGGGAGACGCTGGTCCAGGACCCAAATTCAGGAGGGTCTATCTAGATCGTGGTGCCCTCATTTTTGCCTGCGAGGGGGAGCACTCAGCAGAATGGCTTAAGGAAAAGGTGCCCATGATATCCCCATGGGAGGACGCGAAGCTGCTGGTCAAGACAGCAACCGAACTCCTGAAGACCGCAAAGGTATCAATATGGGTACCAAAGATCCTTAAGGATGTCCCTCCAAAGACTCTGTTCGAAAAAATAAGGGTCCAGAACCCAAAAGTCTCGACAGAGGATTGGAGGGTAATTAACCAAAAGCTCGTTCCGGAAGGACAAACTCTGGTGGTGGAGGTCAGAGAGAAGTCCCTGAAGGTAATGCGAGATCAAGGCCTGAAACTGTTTTTAGGGTTCTCGCAGGTCGCCGTCAGGGTAATCTAAGACCTTAAAGGCAATAATGGCAGCAAGATGGGGACTGGAAGTGCGGCAGATAAACCTGCAGCACAGTAAAGGGGCCACTGCTGCCCTGAGCCGTCGCCTGGGGAGAGAGGAGGTGGACGTGGCCTGATACAAGAACCCTATTTATACAAAGGGGGTGTATCGGGCCTCGGTGGTACTGGAGGTAAGCTGATTTATGCCAGAAATCTAAAAAACTCCAGAACATGCATTTATGTTAGAAATGGAATACCTTTCATGCCCTTGATGGATTTTTGTTCCAGGGACTTGGTGACCATCAGGGTGCAGCAACGTGAGGAAGGTATCACAAGGGAAATTGTTTTGGCCTCAGCATACCTTCCTTATGAAGACAGCTCTCCTCCTCCTTTGGAAGTGAGGAGACTGACGGAAGCCTGCCACCGGCAAGGTTACAAATTGTTGGTGGGATGTGATGCCAATGCCCACAATCTATTGTGGGGCAGCAAGGACACCAACAGTAGAGGTGAGCACCTTCTTGAATTTCTCCTATCTAACAACTTGGGAGATCCTGAATAGGGGTGATGAACCTACATTCAGGAATAGTAGAAGGGAAGGAGTAATTGACATAACTTTAAATTCAAGGTTGAAATGGGAACCAGACAGACCATGGCCTATAGGAATCCCAGGAAAATGGACTGGGAGACATATAGGTGAGACCTTGACTTCAGCCTATCGGAAATTAAAACTTCAGCAGAGTTTGAGGAAGTAGCAGAGGCCGTAACCTCTGCTATAGTGACCTCATACCAGGACAACTGCTCAATCACCAAGATGTGCACAAATAGGAGTGTGCCTTGGTGGAATAATAAACTGAAAATGCAAAGGAAACAGGTACGAAGACTGTTTAACCTTGCAAGGCGCAAAGGACAATGGGCAAAGTATCTTGAGCCCCTTGTCAAATTACAACCTTCCCATCAGATGGGCAAAGGAGGCATTCTGGAAGGTATTCTGTGAGGAAGTGGAGGGCACGGCTGCTCAAGCGAGACTTCATAAAATTCTCACTAGAGTACCAACTAATCCAGGAGGAACATTGAGGAAGGAGGATGGGGAGTATACAAAGACAGCACATGAAGCGCTGGAACTGCTCCTCAAGACTCACTTTCCTCAATATACTCTGGGGGATAACTCAGACCAGAATGCGATTCCTGAGAGACAATGGTTCTCAGGTATTCGCAAAGAGGACTGGGATCTGGCCAAGGAGTGTGTCGATCTCATTAAGGTCCAATGGGCGGTGGGAACATTTCAACCGTTCAAGCCACCTGGCCCGATGGAATCTTTCCAGCTCTCCTGCAACAAGTGGGAGAAAATCTTATTAGATTCCTATGCAGGTTATTCAGGGTTAGCCTAGCCGCAGGAATTATTCCCAATGCCTGGAGGGCAGTGAAGGTTGTCTTCATTCCAAAGCCAGGGAGAATTGATCAAACCAAGGCCAAGGATATGAGACCAATCAGCCTGTCCTCCTCCATTCTTAAGACATTGGAAAAGCTGGTTAATGTGCATGTTGGAGAAAGGAGGTTAAGTAGAGCTCCTCTACATTCAAACCAACATGCATATCAACCAGGTAAATCATGTGAGACAGCTCTCCACCAACTCAATGGGAAGGTGGAGAAAGCACTACACTTTCAAGAAATGGCCCTCTGTATCTTCCTGGACATCGAGGGGGCTTTTAGCAACACGACCTTCGATTCCATGGTTAGGGCAGCAGAGGTGCATGACCTAGGGACCACTATATGTAGGTGGACTAGGGCCATGCTCAGTGGAAGAAAGGTAGAGGCTACCATGATGAATGAAAAAATGGTAATCAACACCACTAGGGATTGCCCGCAAGGAGGAGTTCTTCCCCCTTTATTGTGGAATCTAGTGGTGAACGATCTCATTGGAAATTAAACTCTAGGCAGTACCTTTGTCAAGGATACACAGATGATCTTGTCATAGTAATACTTGGCAAATTTGCTGACACAGTGAAGAATATGGCACAAAGTGCATTGGACATTGTGCGAGACTGGCGCAGAAAACAGGATCTGGGGGTTAGTCCTAAGAAGACTGGTGCTGTACCATTCACAAAGAAGCATATACAACATTCAAGTTGTAATCTAAAGCTTTTCAATGAAGTGCTACCTGTGAAGGGGACAGTGAAATATCTAGATGAGAAACTGCCATGGACCCCTCACATTAGGAATATTTGCTCCAAGTCCAAAGGTACTCTAGTAAGTACCAGTAGAGCTTGTGCCAAAAATTGGGGCCTGAGCCCCAAGGGTATGCACTAGATATACACCACTGTGATTAGACCCAGGATCACCTTTGGGGCGGTCGTGTGGTGGAAGAAGATAGAACAGCAGGTTGCTGCTAAGGAGCTTGGTAAGGTGCAGAGACTAGCCTGCTTAGCCATAACAGGTGGAATTAGCAGCACACCAACTGCTGGGATGGAAACCATGCTGGATATGCCCCCATTACACCTTTGGGTCAAGATGGAGGCAGCAGCTGGTGCCTACAGTCTCAAAACTGGCAACAACTGGAACTCTGTGGGATATCCAGAATCACAAACTAAAATAGTGAGTGTGGTAAATATAGGAAAGGTTGGGGAAATGCCAGCTGACTATATTATAACCCCATACTGCTTCAACAAGCCTTTGAATAACAATTGGAAGTAGGGAGCAATGGGAGAAAATATTTCAACGCCGTACAGGGGATATTGTCTGGTTCACTGACGGGTCAAAATCAGACCAAGGTGTTGGGGCCGGGGTATACGGGGTGCAGCCAAGACTGGAGGGTGTTATCTCTCTACGGAAACTGGCTTCAGTATTCCAGCCCGAAATCACTGCCATCAGGGCATGTGTGGAGGAGAATTTGCGTAGGTGCTACAAAGATCATAGCATCTATATCTATTCAGACAGCCAGGCAGCCCTGAGATCACTGGCAGCTCCTGCAACAAAGTCTAAAATTGTTGCAGAATGTCACAGGGTTCTGGTGGAGCTAGGGGAAAGCAATAGAGTAAACCTATTGTGGGTCCCTGGCCACTCAGGGATCAGTGGCAATGAACATTCCAACAGATTAGCCAGGATGGGGGCAGAGACTCCATTTATTGGATCGGAACCTGTCCTCACAATCACCAAGGCAATGATCAGATTGGAGCTACGGAACTGGCTCAGATGACAGCACATAGAATATTGGACCAAAGTCTACCAACAAAAACATGGCAAGGTAATGATGCCGAAGCCATGTTTTAAAAGAACATCTAATCTTCGAATGCATTGCGTTGGAGAGTAAAAGGCACAGAACATTTGGGACAACCAGACCCGAAGAAATTGTGCCTAATAAAGAACTGGTAAAGGGACTCCTTGCACTGTTCAAGGGCATTGGTTGGCTTTACTAGACATACAGGGAGCGATACCGCACAATAAACTTAGTTTCGGTGTGGGCAGTGGTGGGTTAGACCAAGACTGTTTTGGCTTCCCTGAAAGAATCAAATCAAATCAAATCAAGACTGCATAGTGTCGTAGCTGACAGATTGAGTATCACTTTAATAGCCAATGTTTACTGCCCTAAGGCTTAGTATGATATCAACATTTGAAGCAAAAAGGCAAAATGAGACAGAGACGCACGTGTGCTTTGTACGGTCAACTAGGCGACTTTGAAAAGGGTCAAAATGTAACCTTCCAATTGCCAGGATGGTCGTTTCAGACAACTGCTACACAAGTTGGATTTTTTTTTTTTTTTTTTTTTTTTTTTTGGCGCAAAACTACTTACGTCATTAGCGCCCAACACTGCCCATAGTAAAATCGAACCGGAGTTAGAACTTAATTGGCTTTCGCCATACTTACACAATGTATAAAAAGTAAAACTCAGTCAGCAGAATGTGGATCATATCAAACATTTCAAATGGTAAACATAGATCATGACTTAGACGATTAAAAAACGGACATTGTACTAAAAGGTGGTACACAGTAAAAGATTCATCACAGTGTTCACATAAGGGAGCAGGATCACCATGAAGTAAATACTGGTGGCTATAAAGGCAGTGGCCAATACGAAGCTGGGCCAGAACAATCTCCTATTGGCGAGAGGGTTGAGATGACGTTGACCAAAGATCAGGCACAGGTTTAATGGCTCACAATTTGTTCCCTGACAGCGATGACCAATGTAAAAACCAAAGTGAGATGATACACCGGGAGACGCCAGCATGAAGGTCATCAGAGGTAGTAGAAAGGTAGGCAGCCAATGGAAGAGAACTGCCTCCTTGCTCCTTGGCAGCTGTATCCGCAGACTCATTCCCCAACACTCCCACATGGCCAGGGACCCACAGAAACGTCACAGTAGTTTCGCTCGCTGAAAGAGAGGTAAGGCAACTGCGGATGCTTTGTACCAGGGGAAGGACAGGATATAGCGTGCGAAGGCTCAAAAGAGCACTCAGAGTCCAAGCAAATGACAGTCTTATTGAGCGAGTTTCGCCGGACGTATTGGGTGGTGGCTTGATAACATCTCAGCCATAAAATTGGAACTCCACTCAGGGAGAGGATATTTAAACGAGGCGTTGCCAAGCACAAAGGCACGCCAAGCACAAAGGCACACCCAACATCCTGGTCTGTCTTTGAGCCATCAGTGTAGATGAACAAATTGTCATCAAATTTAAACAGGAGTGCAGGAAATTCTCTCCGGTAAATGAAACTAGGTGTGGAGTCCTTTGGAAGAGGATGAAGTTAACACGGTCTTCGGTGCTTAGCCACAGTGGAGAGGTGCTCTCTCCAGTCGAGAAAGTAGCAGGCAATGTAACGCCGAGCTGGCCAAGTAACGAACGCAAGCGAACTCCCGGTGGTAGCAGAGCAGACAGGCGCACGGCAAAGAGACCGTCAAGTGGGTCATTAAAGAAAACAGCATATGTTGGGTGTCTTCACATGGATGACAAACGGCCAGCGTAGCGGCTAAGCAGGAGTTTCCGATGATAAGAAAGAGGTAGTTCGGCGGCCGCGGCATAGAGGCTCTCAACAGGGCTAGCGTAAAACGCTCCTGTTGCCCAACGAATCCCTTGGTGGTGGATTGTGTTAAGACGGCGCAGTATGGACGGTCGAGCCGAAGAATAGACTACGCTTCCATAGTCCAGCTTGGACCGATCTATGGTGCGATACAGATGGAGGAGAGTAGACAAATCAGCTACCCACGAGGTGCCACTTTACACCTGCAGCCCACTGAGAGAGCAGGTACAGCGAGCTGCCAAACAAGATACGTGGGGAGACCAACATAGCTTCCTGTCGAAAACAAGTCCCAAGAACGTCGTGGTATCCACAAATGGAAGTACTATGGGGCCCAAGCTAAGGGACGGGGGAAGGAACTACTTCCACGCCAGAAGTTCATGCAGACTGTCTTGTAAGCCGAGAATCAAAAGCCAGTGTCCATACTCCACGTGTGGAGAGTGTCTAGGCACCGCTGAAGGCGCCACTCCAGGAGACCCGTTTGCTCAGAGCGAAGTTGTCAACAAAGAGGGATGCAGACACTCCCGGTGGTAGATGATCGGCTATAGAATTGATTGCCACTGCAAATAAAACGATGCTCAGGAGTGAATCCTGGGGGACCCCATTCTCCTGAATAAAAGTGTTTGATAAAACCGAATTAATATACACTTTAAACACATGGTCTGTTAAAATCCCTGGATAATCCCACTTGGTCATCTATAGTGGGAAATTGATGAGTACCACAATCTGCCAGTGACGAATGGAGCTCCCAATCCGCTTTGGTTATCTGCCAGCGGTGTGGATGCTCAAGAGTGCCAGGCGTCATTAGGTGAATTACACATAGAAAATGATAGCTCGAATGTGTGTCTGAGAGAACATTCATTTCAAGACGCCATGCCAGATGAGCAGTGCAGATAGATCTATGTGGCTGAAAGTGCTTGTGGAGTCCGAAAGATAAGTTGGGTCACTAGTGTTAAGACAGATGAGCTGAAGGTGGTTCAGTATATGTAGCAAGAGGGAGCCCCAGGGACATGGTCGTGGGGAACCCCAAAGGGGGTGGTGGACGTTGAAATCGCCCACCAACAGAAACGGTTGTGGAAGCTGGTCAATAAGATCTAGAATACATCTAGTGACTGGAAAGGAGGAAGGAGCATAAATATTGCACAGTGTAAAGATAAATCCAGCAACAGCTTGTAGTGGAGTACACAAAGGGACGGATGTACTGTGTACATCATCCCGAATGATCAACATTACGCCCCCGTGGGCTGGAATTCCTGCCACAGGAGGAAGGTCAACAAAGTGAACAGCAGTGTAGTGTGGGAACGTAATTCTAGTACCAGGGGGCAATTTGGTCTCCTGTAGAGAGAAGATAATTGGGTGATATATTCATGTAACAAGTTGCAGTTCTGCCCAATTTGACCGGATACCACAACTGTTCCATTGAAGAATATCCATAGTAGGATAAAATGATATAGAGGTGGATGTCAGCCCAACGAAGGCGGCGGGCCACAATGTGAATGTTCGCAACTGGTGGTGTCTGAGACAGGAGAGTCTTGCTCCATGTTCTCAGAGGTGATCACAGCAGCCGCATGACGGTGGTCGGCAGTCCCATCTTTTGCTGATGCACCTGGAGAGACTATAGGCTTCCAGGGGATGCCATCGTTGCATTGTGAAGTAGAAAGGGGGGGGGGGGAGAGTTTTCCCCTTACTTGATTTCTTGGAGCCCTGGTGAAGTTCCTTTGTAGACTCAGATGTTTTGGAAGGGTTGCATACGAAATCCTCACGCAAATACTCTTTCTTGGACTTACGTGGCTCGATCTGTGGTTTCACAACTGAAGATGAAGAATTGGAAGAGGTATTCACACTTTTTGTCGAACTTGACACCATTGTCCATGTAGACTGTTCGACGACTACAGTAGTAAAATGTAGATCACACGTCTGTGTGGCCATGTCCCGCGTTGGTGGTGGCGCTGCAACTACAGTAATGTAGTTACCGCGCGGTGGGGTATTAGGCTTACAACTGGTGTACATCTTACGTGCAATTTGTATAGGAACCTTTTCCTTGACTTTTATTTCCTGTATGGCCCATTCATCGGCAAACACAGGACATTCCCGGGAGGAGACAGCATGATTTGCGTTACAATTTATGCAAGAGGGGACGGTGGTGGACAAATTCCCCTCATATGCATTTTTACCACAGGTGACATATGTTACCAGATTCTTGCAAGACTGACTCGTATGATTAAAGCGATGGCACTGATAACACCAAGTAGGGTTAGGGCTATAAGTTCGTTCTGTGACTTCCGCATATCCTGCCTTGATCTTCGGCGGCAGAGCCACTCGGTCGAAGGTCAGAAACACTGTATGAGTGGGGACTGAAACTTCGTTCTCCTTTCTCATCACTCGGTGCACTGCGATGACACCGTGCGCTTACGAGGGTAAGTCAATTATTGTCTGAAAAGTAGTTATGAAATTTTATTGTAATAAAATACGAAACTTACAAGAACATCATTTTTCAACATAGTCTCCTTGCTTTTCAATATAATTCATCCATCGCTCTATAAGCTTCCTTATGCTCTCATAAAAGAAGTTTTTCGGTTGAGTTGCGAGCCAGGAATGCACCGCTTCCTTCACTGCTTCGTCCGAGTCAAATCGACGGCCCCTTAATGCCTGTTTGAGTGGACCAAACAAGTGATAGTCAGAAGGGGGGCAAGATCGGGACTATATGGAGGATGATCAAGTACTTCAAATTTGAGTTTCTGAACGTTTCAGCTGTGTGGACAGCAGTATACAGATGGGCAAATGTCGTGCAACAACACAAGACCTTCCGACAGCAATCCTCGGCGTTTGCTTCGAATTGCAGGCTTTAGTCTGTCAGTAAGCATCTCACAGTAACGTACACTGTTTATTTGTGTGCCCCTTTCACCATAATGTTCCAGTACAGGATCTCGTGCATCCCAACAAACAATAAGCATCAGTTTTCTTGCGGACGGTTGGGTCTTGAACTTTTTCTTGCACAGCGAATTTGGATGTTTCTATTCCATACTCTGCCGTTTACTCTCCAGCTCGTAATGATGGATCCATGTTTTGTCACCAGTAATGATTCTGTCTAAGAAGTTGTCTCCTTTGTTAGCATAGTGATCCAAATGTTTTTTGCATATGTCGAGGTGCGTTTGCTTATGCAACTATGTGAGTTGTTTTGGGACCTATCTGGCACAAACTTTACGAAACCCGAGTCTGTTGTGAATAATTTCGTAGGAAGAACCAAGACTAATTTGAAGATGACGAGCCACTTCATCATAGTTAATCGTCTAAGAGAATCACCTCACGTGATCGCTCAATATGCGTGCACTATCTTTAAACTCCCATCACTGCTCGCGGTAGGCATTACCGTACCGCTACCTAAACGTCACAGTAAAATCTCTCGTGATATACACTAAACTTTCATTGGAAAGGTTAGCTTCATTGGCTACATCAAATTAAAATCATTTGTGTGCTTAGGAAGTGTTTGTTACGTACTATTTTTGTTTAAGGCCGTGCGGACGTGTTAAAAGACAGTCGTCAGTTTTTGTTGGCTGCGGTACAGAATGACAATTCAATTTATATCAAAATATCGACTTCCACAATTCCCACATCGTTTCCGTAAATATGTACAAAAACGTAGATGCAGTTCTGTGAAATTGTTAATGTAGCATTTTTGAAGACTATCTAGTTTATTATATTTCTCAAATCAAAATAAAAGTGAGCGTGTAACTTTTGAAACTAATGACTTTGTAAAAAGGAGTGGTTGGAGGGGGGGGGGGGGAGGGAGGAGGATTGAATCTCTATTATAGACCGCACCACAATTTTGTACGCCAAAACTTGGGGAAAAAAAAGTGCAGCCTATATTTGAGCAAATACGGCATATGCACAACCATGAAAATGATAAAAGCAAGCAAGAACAAGTAAAAATATGCACAAACGTGTAAAAATGAATAGAGAGACATGGGAAAGGATGGATAAAAGACTTAGATATAATTGCATACAACAGGTATAGGAGTGTGTATGCTTTTAATGGTAGTAGTACATTTTGTGTGGAACCAGTAGGTGCAGCACGGGGAAGAAAAGGAACACGGGGGAAAAAAGGAACACGGGGGAAAAAAGGAACACGGGGGGAAAAAAGGAACACGGGGGGAAAAAAGGAACACGGGGGGGAAAAAAGGAACACGGGGGGGGAAAAAAGGAACACGGGGGAAAAAAAGGAACACGGGGGGAAAAAAGGAACACGGGGGAAAAAAAAGGAACACGGGGGAAAAAAAGGAACACGGGGGAAAAAAAGGAACACGGGGGAAAAAAAGGAACACGGGGGAAAAAAAGGAACACGGGGGGAAAAAAGGAACACGGGGGGAAAAAAGGAACACGGGGGAAAAAAAGGAACACGGGGGAAAAAAAGGAACACGGGGGAAAAAAAGGAACACGGGGGAAAAAAGGAACACGGGGGGGGGGGGAAGGAACACGGGGGGGAAGGAACACGGGGGGGGGGAAGGAACACGGGGGGGGGGAACACGGGGGGGGAAAGGAACACGGGGGGGAAAAAGGAACACGGGGGGGGAAAGGAACACGGGGGGGGGGAAAGGAACACGGGGGGGAAAGGAACACGGGGGGGAAAGGAACACGGGGGGGAAAAAAGGAACACGGGGGGGGGGGG
Source organism: Locusta migratoria (assembly GCA_026315105.1). Taxonomy (NCBI): domain Eukaryota; kingdom Metazoa; phylum Arthropoda; class Insecta; order Orthoptera; family Acrididae; genus Locusta; species Locusta migratoria. Next base: position 17,191,138 of record CM048745.1, read on the forward strand.
GGAAAGGAACACGGGGGGGGGGGGAAGGAACACGGGGGGGGAAAAAGGAACACGGGGGGAAAAAAGGAACACGGGGGGGAAAAAAGGAACACGGGGGGGAAAAAACGAACACGGGGGGGGGGGGGGAAAACGAACACGGGGGGGGGGGAAAACGAACACGGGGGGGGGGGAAAACGAACACGGGGGGGGGGGGGAAAAGGAACACGGGGGGGGAAAAAAAGGAACACGGGGGGGAAAAAAAAGGAACACGGGGGGGGGAAAAAAGGAACACGGGGGGGGAAAAAAGGAACACGGGGGAAAAAAGGAACACGGGGAAAAAAAAGGAACACGGGGAAAAAAAGGAAAGGAACACGGGGAAAAAAAGGAACACGGGGAAAAAAAGGAACACAGGAAAAATACACAAGGAAAGAAAAGTATACAATAGGAGTAACAGAGACAACAATAACAAAGCTGCAATCAACAACCCCACACGTTACATAGCACTTAATGTTTTAAACTGGCTACTAGTTAAATCACACCTCTGCATATGTAACAAAAGTCTCAACAATATTTTCGTGAATAAAATATCTACACAGAGACGTCCGATAAGTCGCAGAAAAGCACAAATAACAGACATAAATAAATTGATAGCTTTCTGTGCCACCTCCTCACCACCACCACCGGTAGCTCTCACCTCGGTCGTGCCGAGTCACGAACACTGGCCACAGTGGCTGGAGATGTCTGTGTATATCTCTGACTGATGGAGGCCTTAATGGCCTGTTATTTGTGCCATTCCACAACTCGACGAACACCTCAGTGGTGAGTAACTGACCTATCCTTCATGAAAATACTGTTGAATCCTTCCTGGAATTTTTATTGTTTAAATTGTTTAAATTAAAAGTTTGTTATACAAGACAGTACTAATAACAATAGACAGTACAGAGTAACAGTGACAGTTTTCAAAAGCTCGACTTCTGTCTAGATTGCATTTCCAGATACTAATAAATCTGTCTTACCTGTATTTAAATTTTCTGGGACTGCGTCGTTTATCTCTGCTATTGTGGTACTGGGGACACGCGTAACCTTGTCTACAGAGTCGAGGTGGCCTTTTGCACAGTTCGGTCTTGTAATTTGCTAAAACATAACTAGTATCTGTAACAAAAATTGCCTCATTAGCATAAAAAACTCACAAAACTACCTTTCTCCGAGTGGAACAGAAAATGAGAAACAACTATTCTCATCATAAATCAAAAGATGAAAACTGTTGTTTTCAAAGAAAGCACTGAAATAACAACCCAATAATTCTATGGTAATCAAAACATTTAAATTTGTTCTGCAGTTCACCAGATTTGTGGGAAACACTGGCATTCTTTACAATTGTACTATATCAAAAACTGTCTTGAATAATTTTTCATTTTGTTCCTACTATTAAGGCAAGATTTAAAATTTCCACAAAGTAAGTCTCTGTCATAACCAACAGCAATGTTATCACATTTTACATAATGGCTTTGATCTAAGGTTGTGTATTAAGATGGTACATCAAGTGTCACTATCATAATTAAGTGCACCTACAATAATGATAAGAGTAAAAACCAATTGTACCAACTGAACAGAAAAGACCACAAGGAAAGGTAAGTTCTGATGTAGATACACATGGCTGCAAACACATTCTTTTGAAAGTGCAAAATAATACATAGGTCAGAAATAATTAGGGAATCAGTTGAGATACCTAGGTTCTGAAGTAATGTCATCAGCAGAATGAACTTAAAAACGGTTCAACGCCATTCTGTCAGTTCTACAGAGGGGAGCAACAACATTATAGTAACCAAGATAGTTATAATAACAAAGTCACTGCCAGCCGCAGTGACCAAGCGGTCGGCAGCGTGCCAGTCGCGGTCTGCAGGCCACTGCGGTCGGGGGTTTGAATCCCCCCCTCGTGCACGGATGTTTGTGCCGTCTTTAGTATAAGCTAGTTCATACATAGTTTGTGAGTTTAGGAACTGGCGACCCTGAAGTTAAGTCCCATAAGCTCTACAAACATTTGAACAAAGTCACTACAGATGGGGTTGGTGTTGACTTGTGTTTAGCAAATAAATTACACAAGCAGCTGGGTTCAGACAGTGTAGTGAATAGGTAGGTCAATGCAATAACATGACTTATCCAAAGCTATATGATGGAGAACCAATGGAAGTTTGGAAGCGGAACGGACGCAGAGGGAGGTGGCTGCAGCTATTGGAGTGCCCTAAATTGTGATTTCCAGGACCCGGATGTGATTTCAGACTACAGGACATGTTAAAAGACGGCAAGGCCAAGGTCGCCCGTGGGTAGCATCAGTAATTGATGACTGCTACCTCTAATTCAAAGACTGAGGCAGGAGGACGAATGCAACTCGGCTGGAACACACCCTCCAGGCAGCAACAGGCCATACAATATCAACACAAACAATCTGAAATCGCCTTTGGGAATGTGGTCTGTATGCGTGGAGGCCCTATGGTGTGTGTCCCACTCTTTAGCCTGCAGAAACTGGGTGGAGGAACACTAGAAATTCAATCTTAAAAAGATATCTATATCGTTCAGAATGGAGCTTCGAATGCTCGAGACGAGATCCTTCGATCTGCTGCAGCGCCCGACGCTGGTGTCACAGAAGAGAATTTTCTTCTGGCCGACAATAATGGTTATCCCCGAAGAGCTGCACTGGTGGGCGACGTGCTTGAAGCTGATGGAACTGAATAAATGGAATGGCCAATTCGTTCACCGGAATTAAACCGGATTGAGCATGTCTGGGAGACAGACACATTGCGGTAAGACCAGCACTTCCACAACAGTTGCAGAGATGGCTATTGAATAGCCAAATACCCCACAATAGCTGACTGAAACAGTAAAATAGCATACTGTATCGGACACCAATTACAATTTTAACCAATATCTGAATTAAAAATGTTCAAATGCATATTGTGTATGATATCTCACCTGTTTCCCTAACTGTTTTGGAAAGTGTATCTACAATTTCTCCAGTATCTGTAATGGTATTTCTTAAGTAAATCTTCCATAAATTATTTTCTATTTAAATTACATACTAATTTCCATCTTTCTTTGTAAGTCTAATATGTGAGCACTGCAATAGGTTATTATAACATTACCTTGCCATTTAGGGTCCTCATTCATTAAATTACGTTCCTTATCCAGTGCATTTGGTCCATTACTTAGGACACTTGGATCTGATTCAGGATGTTCTAGCAACTGCAAAACATATGAGATATGTAAATGACAAAGTACAAACACACATTATCAATCAATGCTCTATTATTGTCTTGTTTGCATAAATAATAAACACCTCTCAATAGGGGATCACAGATTTTACATATTTCAAGGAGACAAGAAAGGCTTGTGAAGAATAAATCTCACACAGGAGCATCTACGTCAGCACAGATTGAAATTCGCAAAGTAGGAGGCGAGGTACTGGCAGAATTGAAGTTGTGGGGCGGGACCACGAGTCTTGTCAGGATAGCTCAGCGAAAGGCAAAAGTCCCGGGTTTAAGTCCCAGTTCTGGCACGCAATTTTAATCTGCCAGGAAGTTTCATCAGCAAAGATGTTTGAACTTTTTAATATGGCAAATAGTAATGTGACCTAATATGTAATACGTGAATAAGGAATAACCAAACTTGTAAAAACAGTTTCTGTACGGTTGACAGGCAGCATATTACTACAAGATTCTGATGTGTACAGTAGGAATGACTGTGGGTGGGGGTGGAAGAGCGAAACTTAATAGCTAATTATCATCTTAGATTTTGTGATTTCCAGATTAATATTTATTTATATAGGCTATATATACCTATATCTACAGAAATCTACTCATTAAAAATTGCATACAATTATAAGATCAGTAAAATCATAACAGAGTACACCTGCCAGTTAAGATATTTCAGTGAGTGTGCAGGTTAAGGAAGTTTTTAGAAAATGGTCAAATTTGATGTCTCCATCCACATCCTCTTCTTCCAGCATGTTACTAGGCCTAATAAAAATGTTCTCCATATTTTTTGAAACATTCGTGAAAGTTCCAGCATTGGGAGAGAGAACCTGAAGTGACAGTGGAGCTCTTAAAACTTAATTACTACAACCTAGTCAATTTCTTGGCATTCCTCAACTGTTTTTCGATAAATGTTAATTGATGCCATACTTCTGAGTTCAATATTGAAGTGTTAAGAGTTGGTCAGATTTCTGTTTCGTTTTACACACAATGCTGAAAACTCTTTCAGTGGCTGCATTACTTTGGTACACCAACTATCACTTTGGATAAACCTGCAAAATTTGTTTTGCCTGAGGAATCCTCCAATTAGAAAATGTTTACCACATAATATCTGCTTGTTCATGAAATACATCTTCCAATGGATAAAACTGAAAAGAAAATAACTGAATTCTTCTTCTGGTCCTTAAATCTCACTAGAAGAGATACTGAGAAACTGAGACAATAACCTTCCCCTTTGTTCCCGTTCCCTCTTTCTTTCCTCCCCTCCTGCCTGATTAAAGAACACAGTTCCAAAAGCTTCTCCTATTTTTTTCATCTCCATTTTCATTTATATTTTCTGTTTTGAGTGTTTATGTTTTAAATGTGATAGAAAAATAATTTAACAAAAAGATCACTAGTCTACTTATGTATGTCAACACTGGGGTTCTTTTCTGATTTCTTTTCCCGGAATAAATACTACTGAATATAAATTCTGTGTGCATATTTTTTTGACAATATCATTACCAAAATTGGTTTGTATGTAGCAGAGAGAACAAACTTTTAAAAAATGTTTTAAAAATCCAAATATGAATTTTTATATCCAAGTTATATGTTCTGCAAAAACAGAGTTCACTCACTCCTTGGAAAAAGGCAGCTACCTATGATACCAGCACACTGATGTTAATGGTAATAAGGAAGAGAGTGACACTCAACAGAGAAACACGTAGGATACCACTTCCTGAGTCTGCAGGGAGCTGAGTGCAAACCTGGAAAAAACTGGTGTGATAAAAACTGTTGGATAAAAATCTACATGGGTCTCAAAGGCCCCAGTCATGCATGGTTGGTTGGTTGGTTGATGGGTGGGGGTAAGGGACCAAACAGCTAGGTCACCAATCTCTTTTGACTAGAAAAATACATTCAGAAGGTGACAGTGCAATTAATAATGTGGTTCAGCAAAGAACATTCTGCTAGTAAAAGGTGTGGGAGATTAAAAAGCAATTAAAATCAGTAATACTGCAAGACTAAAAGTAAAAGATCAACAGATATCAATCATACAGTGCACATCCCCGTATCTCTGCAGCAACATAAACGTCCAACCCCAATTCACTAGTGACGAGCATGTACTGTTCAACAGATCATGTCCTAGAGCAGAAGCCTAAACATGGAAGACAGGGTAACATTATTAAAACAATGTAAAACGTGTATACAAGTGGCTCTGCAGTGCTCCAAATCCTGCAAGATGTGTGTTAAACCACAAACCCATTCATACTTTCGAAGTATGAGAAAGAAAATCTTATAACTGACGATAAAAACTCCTTTCATGGAAAAACCAAAGGACGTGAAACACGTGGGTAGTGAGTAACTGCTGCTCTATCAGCATCCCCTAGGATACCCACATGACCGGAGCCCAGAGAAAGGCAAACGAACAAGCGGCATGACGAAGGTCGACAAGGAGATCGCGGAAACAAGTGACCAAAGGACGGGACGAGTAGCATCGGTCAAAAGCCCACAAGGCCGCTCGTCGAGTCAGTACCGATTAAAACACGGTCCAGGGTGGTCTATTTAATAAAATGGAGAGCTCTGTTAGTGGCCGTCAGTTCTGCCGTAAACACGCAACATGTGTCTGGCAGAGAATCATCTGCAAAAAGAACTCGATATGTGGGGGGCGAGTACGGAATTGTCGAATGGCAACAATGTACGACACAAAAAGCTGATGCCAGAGATAATTCCCACTTGGGCAAGGAGACTGTCAACAGGGGTGGTCCAGAAGCACCCATAGCCAGGAGGACCAGGTCTAACAGCATCAGGAAAGAAGGAGCTGCTGAGCCACCAAGCTGGCACCCGTAATCTAAATGAGACAAAATCAGTGCCAAATAGATACAAATGGGCAGTTACTCGATCTGCACACCCAGGACGATGGACGAGGAAACAGAGGGTATTAAGCTTCCACGTGCAGACAGTCTTCGAGTGGCAAATACGGGCCAGCACTGCGCAACAACTTCCAGGTTCTGAGTTCCCGAGAAGAGTTCTAGATAAGAGGGAACTGTAGTATTATGACTAAAATGCAAAAATCTTGTTTTAGAAGGGAAGAACTGAAAACTTCGGGAGAGAGCCCACATTTAAGCTTGCCAAATGGTACCTCTGAGCCAGCCTCCAGCTGAGGCTATCGTACATATGCAAAAATCATCGACATACAGTGCAGGAGAGACCAGCTGGCCAATGGAGCTCGGTAGCCCACTGTTGTCTGTGAAACACCATTCTCCTGGAACCGTGGGCTGACAGGTTGACTCATAAAAACCAGTACAGAGCCTCGTAGGCCCAATCGAGTAACTCAAAATACGACTCGCATAGATTGAAGAAAATTGCAATGAGAAACTGACCTTTAGAGAAGGCCTGTCCGATTGCCGTTTCCAGTCAAAGTAGATGGGCTATTGTAAGTTATCCCTCCCACAACCAAACTGATAAGGTAGTAGAAGTCCATGAGTACCCGGCATAATCTGCAAGCAACTGTCCTTAAAGCAATTTACAGGGTACGTTTGTCGAGCTAATCTGCTGGTAACTGTCGAGGGATGTTGAATCTTTACCGGGCTCAAGAACAGGAACCAGAATACTGTCCCGAAGGGAAAACTCCTCTGAGCCAAATACGGTTAAATACCTGGAGGAGATAGCAACGTCGTGGAGGAAGTAAGTGCTGGAGCAATTGGTTACGAATGGTATCAGAGTCATGTGCTGAACCGTAGGAAGAGGAAAGGGCTAGAAGTAGTTCCCATTCAGTAAGGGGTTTGTTGTAACTTTTCTCCCGGTCAGAAATAGAACGTCAGACGGAAGCTTCGTCCCGTCATTTCTCGAGAATAAAGCCGTCATCGGTCCCTTCGCACAGTGAGTCGCAAGACGCACTGCGAGAGCGGACGGGTCTTGTACGGACACCGTCCGGTAGAGCAAAGGCAGGTATTGAAGACGGCCACTGACAACCTCGGATGGAGCGGAGCGTAGCTCACACTCATAGCGAGTGTACAGAAGAGGCCGAGGAAGAGAGAAAATTTTCCCAGCACACCCGCTCAATCCTTTCGATTATGTAACGAGCTTTAGCACAAAGGCGTTTAAAGCCGATCGGACCAGCACGGGACGGGTGGCACTTAATATGCTGCAAGGCTCGACAGAGCTCACAAATTGCTGTGCCAATAGTTGTGTATCTTTCACCACAGAACTGAACAGACAATATCACAGAAAATATCATCAGTACAGCCAGATGGAGAGGGTGTGATAACACAGGATGTATACGGAGGTCAATTAGCACGACGGAAAACCCAATTCTCAGAAGGAAAAGGAAAAAAAGAATCAATGGGAAGTGGTCACTATCACAGAGGTCATCACGAGGAGACCGTGAAACAAAGGGAAGAGGAAGAGAAGTGAGTGTAAGATATATGGTGGAGAAAGTGCTGTAAGCGATTTTAAAATGGGTTGGGGAACTGTCATTGAGAATGCACAGGTCACCGTCTGCAAGGAACTTGTCTACAAGGTAGATGTACGAGCACTGCCCCCACAAAGGATGACGGCCATCAAAGTCCACAAGAATGAGGAAAGGAGAGGGGAGTTGCCGAAAGAGGGCACTTAGGGCAGCAGAGGTAGGTGGGGAGGTACAGATTACTCATGGTGTCTAAGTGACCTGGACACCAACTGCTTCCAATGCAGCACAGAGAGGAAACCACACAGTAACAATATCTATATGGACTAACGTGCAAACCATCCGACACCTAAAGGGAACCGACCAGTTCCGATAAATCACGGAACCCAAAGACATTCGGTGAATGCTTGTCAATAGAATATGATTCCTGCAGAACGACACAAGCTGCAGGGTAGAAAGTTGTTTTAACTCCAGAAGATGTCAGTAATAGCTATTACAGTTCCACTGGACGAGTACTGCACGAGAATCCAGACGGTAGGCAAATGGATTTAAGCCTGCCGTGCTGCCAAGTCAGCATTTGTCACCAATGAGCAATGGACAACATCCATAAATAGTCGATTAGACAAGTTCAGAATGTTGAGTTGATTGTGAGGACAAGATTGGCAGCTCAAGTGGCACTGGAGGGGCCGTGTCCTGCAACCTTTGTTTTTTCTTCTTCTTCTTCTTCTTCTTCTTCTTCTACTCCTACTCCTCTCTCGCAGGACGGAGAGGGCAGGTGCCAGAGAGTGAGCTGGCATCAGTGAGGTCTGAGACTGACAAAGAATGGGTGACCGTTGAACTCAGAGTCCAGCAGCTGACTCGAAGCAGAAGACCTCCCATCTAGGGAACGCCAAGAGGAGGGGCCCCGAGAGAGGTCACCTTCACCTGCGAGTGCCAGAGTAGGGGAAGATTTCTCTGAATGGGATGAGGAGAGGGGGAGCACAGGGAGGGGAAAGGGTCGTGCAGGAGAGGGAGATGGGATGAGGAAGAAGGGTACAGGATGTAACGGGCAAAAGTTGACACAGTAGCCACAGGACTCAGAGATTCGAATTTTCTCCGGGTCTCGGAATACGTTAAATATCTCGAGCGGGGGGTATCCAAATTGTTAAACTGTGACGGCCGCATATCGAGTTTCTAATCTCTGTGGGGGGTCTGACGACAGTGTTCGAGACTACCGAAAACTGTAATACCTGCCATATAATTTGATCTGTATTTTCGACAAGACTGCAGACATCCCTACTACGAGGGTATACCGTACAACCGTCACATTATCTCTCTTAACACCGTCAAAAAAGCATTAATAATATGCTAATTATTTAACTCACCCGAATACTTCGATGCACCATCTATAAGCACAATCTGCATCGAAGCAACTATTAGTAGACCACACATTTTCTCGTGGGAAGAAAACGAAATTTAATGTTATTTAACACAGGCACAGTATTCGGCAAAAATTTCGGGTAATCTTTATTACTCTTTCATACACTTATTGTGATGTATGAAATGTGTCTCCTGAAATCAAAATTTTCTATAATTAAGGTACAAACATAGTCTACTGCACAGATAAAATATTTTCTAAGCCTTCATAACTAGAGTTACTTTTCTGTTTATATTTCATAAATATCAACAAAGAAATTTTTCTTCAACACCTCTAGATTGAGGCAAATTCTTGTAACAAAGTCTGTGCAAAATCAGGCTGTAATTAACACAGTACTCTTCATTTAAACAGTGAGTGGCTTCCCTTGTTTTGAAATATCACGCCCAGTTCTTAAACTTGGTTTTTAATTTCAGTTTCCCAAACCTTTTGTTTAAAGTGTGGTCAACCTTTTAATTTTTTGAATTTATATTCATGTACACTCTTTGACAAAAAACACGGCTGGTGAGCCCACGTCCGCACACATTCGTGACACGGGACGATAAATGTGACCTCGCTGATGTGCTGTAAGTCTAGCTATCTTCACAACCTGGCAACACTTTTGACTGTGGCAGTTCGTGCAGTACGTTTTGAGTTCAGTTACAAGACGTCTATATCAGCTACTTCCATTGTCTCTCAGTAAAGTGTGTGACTTTTAAGTTGGAGTGTCGGCCATAGACACCATCTGTCAACAAAACTTTTATATCACATCACTCCTGAATGCTGATGTTTTAATGTACGTGATAAATCAAGTGAATACCTTTCAGTGAATGCTATAAAGCAACACAATACACATCAAGGTTCGTGTCTCATTTCTACAGCAGGTATTTCACACGTTCACTTCCTCCATAAGAATCCCATAACATGGGAGTCCTAAGTGAGTGGTAAAAATTACACTCCTGTCGATGGAGGTCAAATCAAATTTCTTCAAAGGCATTTCCATGGTGAAGCAAGACTTATTACAGAAAGGATTTCTTCTGAATTCATTACACTTTCTTTGTGAAATTTGCAGCGTATGGAACAAAATAAAACAAAGTAAAATAAAATGCCATCCCTTACCGTATTGTCTCCAACTAGGATTAGAACTGCTGACTGACACACGGGTTGCATCCCAAGCCACACACAGAACCATACAGCCAATCATACGCTGCTACCTATTGGCCTAAGTCTCTGATATATTCAATGCTGAGCCTCTACATAAGATCCATTGCGTAAGATAACCTGAAATGTCACTTACATGAATAACAGCATTACTTGACCGCAAAATTAAATTTCTGCCTCTCATATCACACGAGCATTAAACAGCGCGAGTCATTGAAATGGAAGAGGAATGTCAAGTGAACGTAGTGAGACAATTCATTACCACTTGTGGAAGTAACTAATCTCTCACAGTGTTGCCAAATATTAACAACAGTATTGCCAGTTCTTAACTGTGCTAGGAAGACCTCTGTAGCGATAAGTGGCGCGAAGTCGCACCCGTCTTATATGGGCATCCAGAGGGGAGTCACGGATTTTTGTTAGTACGTGGCGCTATCTTCTGATAGTTTCCAATGCCAAAACTAGGCTGCAGATATTTAAGTTGTCCAATTTGACTGAAAACAGCGTTCAAATTTTTTTAAGCTATGTAGCATTTCAGTAAATGAGTAGCGAAATTAGATATTCTTGTGCTTGCAACATACGGCAGGTCAAAGACTGAGATATATACATAATCCACCATAACGATTACAGTTTTCCCCAAAAAATAAAAACGAATAAATGAAACAATTACTTTGTTAGACTGCGAAGAAAGCTAATTTTGGTTTCATGAAAACTACTGGAAATAAACGTTAGCCCATCTGTCACATAACAGTAAGGTGTCAAACACTTTGCATCTTGAAAGTGACTGCATTTCTAAATGCAGCCTTGTGGCTGTACTTAAATTTCATGTCTTCAACATTAATACAGAAATGTGTTTCTTTGGATTAAAACAAGAAGAAACTTAGTTACCTGTTTATTTATGCAACACATTAATCAGTTCATTTGTGGATTCTGAAGACAAGATACTTCAAATTATGACCAGTAACACATTGTGCAATGTGCAATTCTGCAGTTTTTCAACTGCATATATAAACATATAATCTATAGACTACTAACCAGTTTATTTATAACTTTCACGGTGTTACAGCCATGTTTGGCCAACAAAAGATAATGAGAATCTGCACCCATGTCTCTGTTGGCTTCTTTGAATTTTGCCACCCTCGACTTCTATGTGCTGTCGCCTAGTATCTGCCGTCACGGTATTAAATCAACAGAAATTATTGCAGAATTTTGTCCCAAGTTATTGGCCTCAGGTCATCATCTTTTATGATTTACTTTTACCTATTGTCCTACTTTCCATGAAACCACCCAGATCCACTGGCGACACGGGAAAGAATGCTTTTGCAACTGAATTAATAATGATAATAATAATGGTAATAATGAAAAACTAGTAATTAAGGATGTTCACCGCATTACAGCAGAATGATGATAATTAAAATAACAATTGAAAATGCTGATCTGTTAATTGACATACTGCAACAATTTTTGGTATTTTGTTACTAAATATTATTTAGTGCATTTTTGAGAGGAGAAAATTAGAGCTGACATCAACAGATATTAATATATCGAATTTCATTATGAAATAAAAATTTTGGCAACAGGCAGTTTGGATGGATGGATGGATGGATGGATGGGGCCACACTACTATGGTCATCAGTCCCTTTTTCCGATCACAGAGACGACACAGGATCACGAAAATGGGACAAAACACGTTAAACAACATCAAACCATAGGTGGAAGATATCAGACGTAAAAGAAGCAAATAAAAGGGAAAAAAGAAGAAATTTAAAAGAGAATATCAGAGTGTCTACGCTGGGTGTTCACAGAAATAAAAGTAGAACATTCAGGCAACCTGTAAATTATTAAAATCACCTGCCTAAAAATGTTAAGCAGGTACAGATGAAATAGATAAAACATTCTCAATGAACTTCAGATGGAACTGTATAATCCACTGTTATGAATAAAATTTAAAACATAATTAGCCACAGAGGCAATGTCACCTAAAACAAGGTTTAAGAAGTTAGGGAGATTAAAAGTCTGCCTTTCAGCATCAAATTTTGAGCATTCCAGTAAGATGTGAGCAACTTGCAAAAAGCGCATCACATCGACAGTGAGGAGGGTCCTCTTGCGACGGAGGAGGTGAGCGTGCGTAAGCCAAGTATGGCCGATACGGAGTCGGCAGAGGACGACAGAATCCCTTCGAAGATTCCGCATAGAGGACTCCACACGTTCATTGTCTCCTTTATTAGTCTAAATTTGTTGGGAGTATGTAGGGTACACCATTCTGTTTTCCACAGACCAAGAATGCGACTGTAACATCGAACAGATGTCAGTAGCTGGGATACCTATATCCAGGTTTGGTTTATGGGTAGCCTCTTTTACTAACCTATCAACCTCGTTTCTGTGTATCCCAACCTGCCCTGGGGTCCAGAGAATTACTACCAACCGCCTACAACAGTCGATGTCATATAGAGATTCTTGGATGGCCCAAATCAAGGGATGGAGAGGGAAACACTGATTGTGGGCCTGTAGACTGCTTAGGGAGTTACTGCAAATGAAGAAAGAATCCCCGGGGTAGGAACGAATGTGATCGACTGCACGAAGGATGGCTACCAGCTCAGCAGTGAATACACTGCAGCGATCCAGCAGGGAATGCAGTTCCTTATGTTATGCACGCGTATATGCAAAGCCGACACCAACGTCTGTCCTTGAGCCATCTGTGAAGATCACTGTGGATCCCTGGTACGCATCCAGAATTTAAAGGCATTGCCAGCGAAGTGCCTCTAGGTGAACGGAGTGTTTGGAGTGGTTTGTCAAGTCCAGTCAAAATAGAGGTCAAGGTATACACCACGGTGGCATACGCGACTGGAATTTGAACAGGGACGGTAGGAGAAAACACCCCAATTTACTCAGAGAGACCGCACACGGACACTGTCAAACCCTAACTTGACCGCCGTTCTGAAATACGGAGTACTCCATTCGGAAAGAGAAGACGGTGGTTGGCACGAGTAGGCATACCATACATGTGAACTGCGTGATTGGCCAGCAGTTGTTGCCGTCTGATTCACAGGAGGCACCCCAGCCTCCACATCGGGCTGTCACAGGACTTGTTCGAAAAGCGCCTGTCGTGAGCCCAACTCTAAAGCCGGTCAAAACAGCCGCCACTCCCGCTCGCTTCCCACCACGCTCGTGGCTAGCTATTGATGCTAGCAGCGATGACGCCACACTGTCGAGAGAAAGACGTTTCGGGACGGTGTGAGTCACGATCCTCCCCAGTCCCGGGTTCACGCCGCGCCCGAAGGGCCGAGCTGAGCCGCCTCAGCCTAGTCGGCACACGCCACTGGCCTGCGTGTTCACACAGTGCACCGGGCATGGCCAAGACGAAAAAAAGGGGAAAATACACTTCTTCGATTTTCACGTTGTAAAATTTGTTCACGGTATACAAGACCACGCTACATTATTTTATGAAATTATTTTTTCCTTACAAGCTTTGCCTTGCCTGTGAAAAAATAAAAAGTCTACTTTTCATTCCGCCCGAGTTTTTTTTTTTAGTTCCGTAATGCTCTTTACTCTATTTTGATGAAATTATGCGGTTCAAAAATCTGATTTTTGGACACATTGTAGTGAAACATTTTACATTTCAAATGAAACATTCACCTTTTCGTAAGTCATAACAGTCGTTTTCAAATAACGCTATTTGTCAAATATGTGCACTCGATTTAAAATTCGTGTATTGAAAAAGTTAGATAGCAGGCAGCTTAATGTTCTCTGCATTTTAGACCATATATTAAAGCGACTGAAATGGAGCTAAAAGAACAAAAATGTTTTTGAAATAGTAGTCGAACTGACATGTACCTCCTTTCACAAGTAATTGCGAGTTATCTGTGCGGCGTCATGCCGCAATCCCGAGCCTAAGAACTCGGCGGCTGTCGAGCGGAGCGTGAAGCACTGCAGTGCCGAAAAATTTGAATTGCTGGCTACGTTTGACGGTCCGTCGTGATGTGTTAATGATCCGTAACCAGAAAACAATTATGAATCTATTTTCTTGGGTGGTGACTGATTCCAGTGGACAACGATCTGCTACGGTTTTACATCACATCAACTCGACTTTGTGAGTGGTATACATCTGGTTTTTTGACCACCTGGAATATATATTTTGTATTTGAAACTAGAAGATAGGAACAAATGAATGTAAACTGAGATTCTGCTGTTGATAGACTGAAATAAAATTTTCTGACGTTACAGTTAACGGATTTTTAGTTAAAAATGAAAAAGCCCAAAACACTTACATTTATAGTTCCATCTACACATAACACACAATATATACCTTTTTTTTTAATTCTTTTGTTGCTTTCAGAAAATTTGGTACCACAAGGTGAAAATAGTTGTATATCAGGCTTGATTCCATGGTGGAACTAGTTCTCAAGGACTGTATTTGACTTTGTTGAAAATGTCTACAATCAGTCGTAAAAATATTTATTTATTGGCAGATAAGGCGTGTTGTTTTTTTTTATGTGGTTTTAGGGCGCACAACTTCTCAGGTCATTAGCGCCCAGATTGGAACAGAGATTCGGTAGATCTCGAAAAAATTTTTAACTGCCAGAAAGGAGAGTATCAAGAGCAAGCTAATACAGAAAGCTAAAACAGAAGGATCAAAAAATAAATAGAAAGGTTAAAGATCCTTTGATAAATTAGCCATGTTGATGAAACGCAAAACTCTAGCAGCGGCTCGTGTGTCATCAGCTAAAAGTTCCTTCAGAGTAGATGGCACGTTAAGGGCTACACGGAGATAATTAAAATTAGGACAAGACAGTAAAACATGTCGCACCGTCAGCAATTCGCCACAGGAGCACAGCAGTGCAGGGTCAGCGGTTAGCAAATGACGGTGGCTGAATCGGCAGTGACCGATCTGCAACCGGGCCACGATGACCACCTCTCGCTGAGAAGGGCGCGAGCAGGTCCTCCAAGCGGTCAGGATCGGTTTTACGGTTCTCAGTTTGTTGTCGTGGAGTGAGAAACAAGAACTGTGCCCAGGACGACACAATACACCATCGAAGAGCCCATTGAATATTGTCTGATGGGATGCAAAAAGTAGGCATGCGAAGCAAAAGAGCTGTTGCCTTGGCTGCGATGTCGGCAGTCTCATTCCCGGGCACACCCACGTGGCCAGGGACCCACAGAAAAGAAATGTGACAGCTGTTATCCGTCAGCATCTGGACGGAGCGTTGGATTCAATACACAAGAGGATGAGTCGAGAAAGGGTCCCTAAGACGCTGCAGAGCACTAAGGGAGTCAGAGCAGATGGCATAAAAGGGATGGCGGCGACGGCGGATGTATAAAACAGCCTGGTGGAGGGCAAAAAGCACAGCCATGAAATTCGAGTACCAGACACGGAGCTTGTATTGGAAGAGGTTGTACCCTATGACAATAGCAGATCCGACACCGTCAGTGCTCTTGGAACCATCAGTGTAGATAAATATGGCATTATCGAACCGCAAACTAAGTTCGACAACGCTCAAGCGATGTACCAGATCCGGATTGCTCTCCTTGGAGAGAGAACTAAGTTCAAGGTGGGTGTGAACCTGGGCCTGATGCCACGGTGGCAATGGGCTCTCGCTCAACCGAAAGGTGGAAGGAAGGGTAAAATCAAGCCGCTGAAGCAGGCGGCGAAACAGAACTCCAGGTGGAAGCAAGGCTATCGCAGACAACTGATATTGGCGAGCGAGTGAGTCGTCAAAAAATAATCTGTAAGATAGATGGTTGGGCATCAACCGCAAGCGACATGCGTACCGACACAAGAGTATGTCATGCCGAGTGGACAAGGGTAATACAGCAGCTTCAGCATAGAGACTTCCAACAGGGCTGGTATAAAATGCACCGGTCGCCAGGCGTAATCCCCGATGGTGAATAGAGTTGAGACGGCGGAGAATCGACAGCTGTGCAGAAGAGTATACAAGGCTTCCGTAGTCGAACTTCGACTGAACAATGGCCTGGTAAAGATGAAGCAGGACAGTACGATCTGCTCCCCAAGATGTGCCACTGAGGACACGAAGAACATTAAGGGATCAGGCACAACGGGCAGCCAGGTAAGACACGTGTGGGGACCAGCAAAGTTTACGATCTAACATGAGTCCCAAGAATTTCATTGTCTCCACAAAAGGGAGAGCAACAGGGCCGAGACGTAGAGAAGGTGGAAGAAATTCCTTGTATCTCCAGAAGTTTATACACACCGTTTTCTCAGTGGAGAAGCGGAAGCCGTTCGCAATGCTCCAGGAATATAGGCGGTCAAGATAGCGTTGAAGACACCGCTCCAAGACACACGTCCGCAAAATCATCTACAAAAAGAGATGCGGAAACGTCGGCTGAAAGGCAGTCTACGATCGGATTGATTGCAATGGAAAAAGAGCCACGCTCAAGACAGAGCCCTGTGGCACCCCATTCTCCTGGCGAAAGGTATCTGACAAGAAAGAGTCCACCCGTACCCGGAACTTGCGATCCGCCAAAAACGCTTGAATAAACGGAGGGAGGCGGCCACGAAGGCCCCTTGTGTGCAATGTGCGGAGAATTCCCGCCCTCCAACAGGTATCATAAGCGTTCTGTAAGTCGAAGAACACCACTTCCGTTTGACGCTTCCTTAAAAAGTTATTCATAATAAAGGTTGACAAGGTGACGAGGTGATCAGCAGCAGAGCGGTGTCTACGATAACCACACTGAATATTAGTCAGGAGGCGTCGAGATTCGAGGAGCCAGACCAACCAAGCGTTAACCATGCATTTCATCACCTTACAGAGGCAGCTAGTAAGGGAAATGGGGCGATAACTTGATGAAAGATGTTTGTCCTTCCCTGGTTTGGGGATGGGAACAACAATGGCTTCACACCAACTTGTGGGAAACTAACCTTCAGTCCATATGTGATTATAGGTGTTAAGTAGGAAACACTTGCATGCAGGAGAAAGGTTCTTCAGCATCTCAATATGGATGGAATCAGGCCCGGGTGCAAAAGATTGGGACAGAGCGAGAGCACGGTCTAGCTCCTGCATGGTGAGGGAGACATTATAACTTTCACGATTAAAAGAGTGGAAAGAGGGCGGACGTGCCTCCTCTACCCGTTTGCGAGGGAGAAAGGCAGGGTGGTAATGGGCAGAGCTCGAAACCTCTGCAAAGGAACGGCCCAATGCATTGGTAACATCAGCGGGGTCCACAAGGACTGCGTTCTCAATGGTCAGGCCAGAAATCGGAAAGTGGACCTCGATGCCGGATAGACTGCATAGGACACTCCAGAAAGCTGAGGAGGGAGTAAAGCGGTTAAAAGAACTGGTAAAAGCAATCCAGCAAGCTTTTTTGCTGTCGTTTAAAACACGACAACATTGCGCTCACAGTTGTTTATAGGTGATACTATTCTCGAACGTTGGGTGGCGGCAGAAGGTGCGTAAAGCACAGCGCCGGGCTCTAAGAGCGTCACGGCAGGCTGCAGTCCACCAAGGGACCAGGACGCGACGTGGAGAAGAGGATGTACAAGGTATGGAATGTTCGGCAGCTGTGAGAATAACCTCTGTGAGGTATTCGACCTGACTGTCAAATCTGGAAAAAATATGATCGTGAGAAACAGCCACGGAAGAATAAAGCCCCCAGTCGGCTTTAGAAATGTTCCAACTGGTGGGACGAGGAGATGGGGAATGATGCAGGAAGTGGATGACACAAGGGAAATGGTCACTCGAGTACGTGTCAGAAAGTACATACCACTCAAACCGACCGGCAAGCTGAGGAGTGCATATTGCGAGGTGTATATGGGAATAAGTGTGTGTTGTGTCTGAAAGGAAGGTCGCTGCACCGGTGTTGAGGCAGACAAGATTGAGGTGTTGGAGAGGGTCCACCAAAAGGCAGCCTCTCGGACAAGGTGCCGGAGAGCCCCATACGGGGTGGTGGGCATTAAAGTCGCCTGCCAACACGAAGGGTGAAGGGAGCTGGTCAACGAGGTGTAGCACATCTGCCCTAGTAAGGGCGGATGACGATGGCGAATAGATATTACAGAGGGAAAAGGAAAAGGTGGATAGAGTGATGCGGATGGCAACTGCCTGTAGGCGAGTATGCAATGAAATAGGATGGTGATAGACGTCGTCCCGAATGAGCATCAGAACCTCTCCATGGGCTGGGGTACCTTCCACATGTGGCAGGTCGAAACGCACAGAGGTGTAGTGGGGGAAGTCTGCAAGATCACATGGACGTAACTTAGTTTCTTGGAGACAAACTAGAAGCGGGCACTGCAATCGAAGGAGAAGTTTTAATTCCTCCCGATTGGAATGAAAGCCGCGAATATTCCATTGAAGTAGGGCCATGATAAAAAATGAGAAGAAAAGATAAAAAGGAAAAAGCAGGTGGGGTCACCTCGATGGCCGCTGAGGATCGGACTTCGAGAGAGCACTATTGTCGCTATCTAGAGGCAGATAATCGTGTTCCATAGGTTCAACTGATGCATCTGCCACCTTCCCGACTTTATCAGGAGGGGCAGCTTCCGCCGCCGGTAAAATGTTGGTTGCCCGGCTAATGGTAGTGCGCCCCGGCGAGATAGAAGATGATCGCGGCCGACTACTATTGGACGGCGTAACGGATGGGTCACGCCTCGGCGGGGAAGGAGAGGAACTCTTTTTCTTGTCAGCTCTTCTGGAAGAGTGACGGCGGGAAGAGGCAGTTGACGGTTGGGAAGCCTGAGAAGCAGAAAATCCTCACGGACGGGTTCCTTTTTCAAGGTCCGGGCATCTCGTTTAGGTGCCCGCAGTTTATTAGAGGTTGACAAAGACTGAACTTTAGAAGCAGCAGGAGAAAGTGGGGACGTGGAACGGGCAATCTTTGGGCTGGCCGATCGCACAACTGTGTCAGCGAAAGTGAAATCACAGGTCTGTGTAGCTGCATCCTTAGTAGGTCGAGTGGAGGTGAGCCCGCTGGGAGGACAGTGGGCATTAGACTCGACAACAACTTTCGAGCGGCAGATGTTGATACCTTTTCTGTAACACGAATTTGCTGAATGACCTTTTCATCCTTATATACAGGGCAGTCCCAATAGGAAGCCGCAATTAAGGCAGTGAGGGGACGGAAGTGGGCAATCCCCCTCATGGGCGTCCCTACCACAAGTGACACATTTTGCTGCATTAGGGCAAGATTAACAGGTGTGGTTGTATCTGTGACATTGGAAACAGTGCGGTGGGTTTGGTATATAAGGGCGGACGGAGATAACTTCATATCTGCTTTGACCTTGGACGGGAGTTCAACTCTGTCAAAAATCAGAAACACAGTACGAGTTGATGTCAGCTAGTTATCTACCTTTTTCAACACCCTATGAACGGCTGTTACACCCTGATCAGACATATAAGTTTGTATGTCTTCGTCAGACAACCTGTCAAGGGATCTCGTGAAGACGACCCCCGTGACGAGTTGAGTGTGCAATGCGCTTCTACCTTGACAGGAAACGTGTGTAACAACGTAGTCCGGATTAGAATCTGGGCATGGACTACCTTGACAGGAAACGTGTGTAACAACGTAGTCCGGATTAGTTTCTGGGCATGGAAGGCACTGTCCGCTTCCAGCAACAATGTGCGATTGCGCTGACGCGAACAGGTTTTAACAGGGCCAGCAATCGCATCAACACCTTTCTGAATGACGAAAGGATTTACAGAATTGAAATCTTTGCCGTCGGTGCGAGAGACAACAAGAAATTTCGGTAGATTAGGCAGAGTCTTCTTTTGCTGAGGCGAATCTATCTTTCGATTCTGGGTCAACGTCACTGAAGAAGAGAAGGAAGTCATTGCGGAAGTGTCCCCCGTGATTACCGGCATCTCCGATGGCGCGCTCCTTCCTAGTGGGGGCCCTCTCGGAGGGCTTACCCGCCTTAGGCGATTGTTCACACCTCAGGTCACACCTCCCGAGAACTGACGGAGGGACCAATCGGCATGTTCGGAAGGTACCAGCTCGGTTAATCACCCCTCCCTGGGCCTGACCTTTGCCAGGGGGTACGTACGTGCCCTACTTGTCTACCCAGGGCGGGGAATTACGCGTTACCCCATCACCTGCTACGCATGATAATGTGTGCGTCGGCCTTCAGACATGCACAGGGAGAAAAGAAGAAGAATAGAGGAAGTGAGGAGAAAGAAGTGTCTCAAACACCGAAGCGGAGACTAATGAGGTGCAGAGGAAGGCTAGGAAAGTACAGCAAGGAGAGAAAGACAGAAGCAAAGGTGAGGAAAGGAAGAAACCAAGGAAAAAGAAAAACAAGGACAGGAAACCACCTTGACTCGCAAAGGACGCCCGTCTCTGGGTGAAGGCATGAACCGGGAGGGAAAGTGAAGCAGCCTGGGGCGGAAGAAAGACTGCTTTGGCTCGGGGCCCCGTGCGCGCCACACACTTACCCACAAAAGAGCTGTGGACCCCTGGGGGGGGGGGGGCTGAGCGTGAGAGAGGTTCATGTCATTTTATTTAAGAAGTTAATTGTCTTGTCTTTGGTGCTGTGGTGAAGATTATGCTAGCATTATTGCTCTGACAATGTTAAATATCAACAAAATAATATCCCAAGTAATAAAATACCCCGATACTAACGTCTGTTATGTATGAAATACATGACAAAAAAAAATAGTCCAATCAAAAATTCTAAAACATGTATTCTGATGTTTAGTGCACTGTTTTAATACAGAAAACACGGAATTTTAATTTTTCCAAATGTAGGACTGAAAGAGTTAATAAGGTGGCCTATGCACCAGACTGAACAAGGGAAAGCACAACCAGTCTTGATGATAATGAATAAAGGAGCTATAGCTTATTGACATTAAACATTATTTTAGAAGCAATAATATAGAGCAAGGGAACTCTTAAGTAGATTACTTGAGCATAATTTTACAACACATTTCCAAAATGGCAGCAATGACATATACACATATAACCAATATGGTTACCAAAACAATTGTGAAAAACTGTACAAATAAATATGTGAAATTAACGTAAAACCAATAAAACGACACTTATGGAACGCGGGAATATGGGAGTTGTAGGTGGTGGCATTCTAAGGAAGGGGGGAGGGACTCTTGAAATCCAACCGAAACTGCATAAAAATATAATTTAAGAAAGAAAAAAACACTCACTCGAAACTATCAACTAAACATGGAATCAAATAGTTAAACTGCCCTGTAAGACAACTCAGATGAAGACAGTGATTACTAATTAACACCCATGAACCAAAACAATAGCATAAAAACAATATTAAATAGGCTACTTCATTATAACCCATACTATACCTACAATTAGCACACCTTAAGTCGGGGATACCACCTGTCGGCTTTGACCCATGACGTTGGTGTGTTGTGGTATGTGACGCCATCATGGCACAGTAGTTTTGAGGTGAGTGTTGACAGGTGGTGTGCATAATTATGCGCTCTCTTGTGGTAGGTAAAAAGGTAATTGGAATAATTTGCTGTCGTTACATGCTGTACCATTAGTTTAGTTTCAAGGTTTGTACTGATCGTGCTGTCGGTAATAAATTTTGTGCATTATGTTGTAGCTTGGAAGTAAGTTAGGTTGCCAATGTAGTACATTTCAAGTAACCAATGGCATGTATGAAACTAAACAAGTTATTCTAAATCTTCATTTTTACGTGGACAATTACTAGCATGTGTTATTTATTTTATGATCTGTATGAAACAGTGATCAAGTGATTTTAAATATTCATTTTATGCTGCTTTGATTTGTTTACATAGTACAATTGTAACGCTCATTCTTATTGGCCGCGGCAACGCAAGTCCTGATTGGTAAGTGATGGATTTTAATTGCCGCTATGAAATGAATATTCAAGATATTGTATTAATTTGTATCATTTGAGGGACAGACACAGGTATTTCCATTAATGTATCAAAAGAGTGTTGAACCTCAACAGAAAGACAGTGCATAGAGTGTTGAACCTCAACAGAAAGACAGTGCATAGAGTGTTGAACCTCAACAGAAAGACAGTGCATAGAGTGTTGAACCTCAACAGAAAGACAGTGCATAGAGTGTTGAACCTCAACAGAAAGACAGTGCATAGAGTGTTGAACCTCAACAGAAAGACAGTGCATAGAGTGTTGAACCTCAACAGAAAGACAGTGCATAGAGTGTTGAACCTCAACAGAAAGACAGTGCATAGAGTGTTGAACCTCAACAGAAAGACAGTGCATAGAGTGTTGAACCTCAACAGAAAGACAGTGCATAGAGTGTTGAACCTCAACAGAAAGACAGTGCATAGAGTGTTGAACCTCAACAGAAAGACAGTGCATAGAGTGTTGAACCTCAACAGAAAGACAGTGCATAGAGTGTTGAACCTCAACAGAAAGACAGTGCATAGAGTGTTGAACCTCAACAGAAAGACAGTGCATAGAGTGTTGAACCTCAACAGAAATACAGTGCTGCATAGTGTTGAACCTCAACAGAAATACAGTGCTGCATAGTGTTGAACCTCAACAGAAATACAGTGCTGCATAGTGTTGAACCTCAACAGAAAGACAGTGCTGCATAGTGTTGAACCTCAACAGAAGAACAGTGCTGCATAGTGTTGAACCTCAACAGAAAGACAGTGCTGCATAGTGTTGAACCTCAACAGAAAGACAGTGCTGCATAGTGTTGAACCTCAACAGAAAGACAGTGCTGCATAGAGTGTTGAACCTCAACAGAAAGACAGTGCTGCATAGAGTGTTGAACCTCAACAGAAAGACAGTGCTGCATAGAGTGTTGAACCTCAACAGAAAGACAGTGCTGCATAGAGTGTTGAACCTCAACAGAAAGACAGTGCTGCATAGAGTGTTGAACCTCAACAGAAAGACAGTGCTGCATAGTGTGTTGAACCTCAACAGAAAGACAGTGCTGCATAGTGTGTTGAACCTCAACAGAAAGACAGTGCTGCATAGAGTGTTGAACCTCAACAGAAAGACAGTGCTGCATAGAGTGTTAAACCTCAACAGAAAGACAGTGCTGCATAGAGTGTTGAACCTCAACAGAAAGACAGTGCTTGTGGAGAAACATGGTTTTGTTGTGTGTGATGTTCTACATTCTAACTGCATGATTAATTTCGAAAATAAAATCATTATTTAATCTGCAGTAAAATTGGTTTTGTGAGGCCAAAAGAGCAGAAAGTCAGGTCCATGTGTAGAAGGATAAGAGTGGAGAAGCTGCAAGACAAGGAAATTAGACACAAATACATAACAATGATCGCAGAATGGTACTAGTTAGTTGAATGTAATGATTTACAGTCGTTGAAACAGGAATGGTCAAGGTACAGGGACACACTACTGGAAGAAGTCAGAGAATGTCTTGGAACAGTAGTGTGTAAAGGCAAGAAGAAGCAGACAGCTTGGTGAATGACACAGTCAAGGCAGCCTGTAAAAAGAAAAAGAACGCATTTCAAAAATGGCTCCATACTAGGAATCAGGCAGACACAGAAAGTTATGTCGAAGTAAGAAACAAAGCCAAACGGATATTTACAGACTCCAAGCAGAAATCATGGAAGAACTTTGGAAATAAGTTAGTAACTCTGGGTCAAGCCGCGGGAAAACCATTTTGGAGCGTAATCAGCAATCTTTGAAAGGGAGGGAAGAAGGAATTAACAAGTGTTTTGGACAGGTCGGGAAAGCTGCTAGTGAATCCTGTGGATGCCTTTGGCAGATGGAGGGAATATTTTGAAGAATTGCTCAATATAGGTGACACGTTCAATGATGTATCAGATTTTCAGGTAGAATGGGATAGGAACGACGACGAAAACAGGATCTCATTTGAGGAAGTGGAAAAAAAATCAGTAGATTACAGTGCAATAAAGCGGCTGGGGTGGACAAAATTAAGCCGGAACTCGTCAAATACAGTGGAATATCAGGTCTCAAATGGTTACACAGTATAACTGAAAAGGCATGGGAATCGGGACAGGTTCCGTCTGACTGAATGAAAGCGGTAATCACACCAATTTTCAAAGATGGAAACAGAGAAGTTTGTTACAACTATCGAGGTATCAAAATTCAAATTCAAATGTTTGTAGAGTCTATGGGACTTAACTACGGGGTCATCAGTCCCTAAACTTACAAACTACTTATGAACTACTTACGAACTAGGACGGCACAAATATCCATGCCCGAGGGGGGATTCGAACCCCCGACCGTAGTGGCCGTGCAGACCGTGACTGGAGCGCCTCAGTCTCCTCGGCCACCGCGGCCGGCTATCGAGGTATCTCTCTAATTAGTGTTGTAGGCAAAATATTTTCAGGTACTGTTGAAAGGAGAGGAGAGTGCGGGTATCAATTGAGGACAAGGTAGATGAAAATCAGTGTGGGTTTAGGCCTCTTAGAGACTGTTAGGACCAGATCTTTGGCTTACAGCAGGTAATGGAAAAGTGCTATGAGTGGACAGGGAATTGTATCTATGTTTCATAGATCTAGAAAAGGCTTACGACCATGTTCTTGGGAGGAAGCTACTGTCAGTTCTTCAAGATTATGGTATAGGAGGCCAACTTCTGCAGGCAATTGAAGAGCTGTACATAGACTGTCAGGCAGCAATTAGAATAGCTGGCAAATTAAGTTCATGGTTCAGTGTAGTTTCAGGGGTAAGACAAGGCTGCAACCTGTCACCACTGTTGTTCATAGTATTCATGGATCATATGTTGAAAACAGTAGACTGGCATGGCAGGATTAAAATAGGTGAAAACAAAATAAGCAATATCACATATGCAAATGACTTAGTTGTAATGGCCAATTAGATTGAAAGGTTGCAAACTAATATTTCAGAGCTCGATCAGATGTGCAAAGCGCCGCAGAGGAGAAGCCAAGTGGTCTAAGGCACCTTGCTGCGGAGCATGCGGTTGTTTGCCATCAGAGGTTCGAGTCCTCCCTAGGGTGTGTGTGTGTGTGTGTGTGTGTGTGTGTGTGTGTGTGTGTGTGGTTTTTTTTTTTTTTTTTTTTTTTTGTGGTTTTAGGGCGCACAACTTCTATGGTCATTAGCGCCCTGCCAAGAACATTGATTTGCTATGATCACAAAAAAATGGTGACTGTCAGAACATCAACAAGAAGCTAAAAACGATAGATAAAAGACAATTAAAAGGGTTAAATATCCTTGGATAGTTTGGCCAAGTTCATAAAACGTAAAACCCGAGCAGCTGCTCGTGTGTCATCAGCCAAAATTTCCTCCAGAGTAGACGGAAAGTGAAGGGCTACACGGAGATGATTAAAATTAACACAAGTCAGTAAAACATGTCGCACTGTCAGCAGTTCACCGCAGGAGCATAGCGGTGCAGGTTCGGCGGATAGCAAGTGACGGTGGCTGAAACGGCAATGACCGATCCGCAACCGAGCCAGGATGACCTCCTCCCGCCGAGAGGGGCATGAGGATGTCCTCCAAGCGGTCGGGATCGGTTTGACAGTTCGCAATTTATTGTTGTACAGTGAAAGCCACACACTGTGCCATTGCGACACGATACTCCGGCGAAGAGCCCGTTGAACATCGTCCGATGGGACGCAAAAGGTAGCCATGCAAGGCAAAAGAGCTGCTGCCTTGGCTGCTGTGTCGGCGGCCTCATTCCCGGGCACACCCACATGGCCAGGGACCCACAGGAAAGAAACGTGACAGCTGTCATCCGCCAGCAACTGGAGGGAGCGTTGGATCCGATACATGAGAGGATGGTTCGAGAAAGGGTCCTTAAGACTCTGCAGGGCACTAAGGGAGTCGGAACATATGGCATAGAAAGGTTGGCGGTGGGGGCAGGTATACAAAACGGCCTGGTGGAGGGCGAAAAGCTCAGCCGTGAAGGTCGAGCACCGGTCAGGGAGCTTGTATTGGAACCGGTTGTCCCCGACGACGAAGGCAGATCCGACACCGGCAGTGCTCTTGGAACCATCAGTGTAAATAAATACGGCATTATCGAACCGCGAATGGAGTTCGACAAGCCTCGAGCGGAATACCAAATCCGGAGTGCTCTCCTTGGGGAGCGAACTAAGTTCGAGGTGTGTGTGAACCTGGGCCTGATGCCACGGTGGCAATGGGCTTTCGCTCAACCGAAGAGTGGAAGGAAGGGTAAAATCGAGCCGTTGTAGCAGGCGGCGAAACCGAACTCCCGGTGGAAGCAAGGCAATCGCAGACAACTGATATTGGCGATCGAGTGAGTCGTCAAAAAATAATCCGTAAGAGGGATGGTTGGGCATCGACCGTAGGCGGCATGCATACCAACACAAGAGTATGTCACGTCGAGTGGTCAAGGGTAATACAGCAGCCTCGGCATACAGACTTTCAACAGGGCTGGTATAAAATGCACCGGTTGCCAGACGTAATCCACGATGGTGGATAGAGTTGAGACGGCGGAGAATCGACGGCCGTGCTGAAGAGTACACAAGGCTTCTATAGTCGAGCTTCAACTGAACAATGGCCTGATAAAGGTCAAGCAGGACGGTATGATCCGCTCCCCACGACGTGCCACTGAGGACACGAAGAACGTTAAGGGATCGGGCACAACGGGCAGCCAGGTAGGACACGTGTGTGGACCAGCAAAGTTTACTATCCAACATGAGTCCCAAGAATTTCGTAGTCTTCACGAAAAGGAGAGCAACAGGGCCGAGACGTAGAGAAGGTGGAAGAAATTCCTTGTACCTCCAAAAATTGATACACACAGTTTTCTCAGTGGAGAATCGGAAGCCGTTTGCGATGCTCCAGGAATATAGACGATCAAGACAGCGTTGAAGAGAATGCTCCAAGAGACACGTCCACTGGGCGCTGCAATAAATTGCGAAATCGTCAACAAAAAGAGATCCGGAGACGTCGGCTGAAAGGCAATCTACGATCGGATTGATTGCAATGGCAAAGAGAGCCACACTCAAGACGGAGCCCTGTGGTACCCCATTCTCCTGGCAAAAGGTATCTGACAAAACAGAGCCCACCCGTACCCGGAACTTGCGATCCGCCAAAAACGCTTGAATGAAAAGAGGAAGGCGGCCCCGAAGGCCCCATGTGTGCAATGTGCGGAGAATGCCCGCTCTCCAACAGGTATCGTATGCCTTCTCCAAGTCGAAGAACACGGCTACTGTTTGACGCTTCTTGAGAAAGTTGTTCACAATGAAGGTCGACAACGTAACGAGGTGATCAGTAGCAGAGCAGTGTCGACGAAAACCGCATTGGATATTAGTCAGGAGGCGGCGAGATTCGAGAAGCCAGACCAACCGAGCGTTAACCATGCGTTCCATCACCTTACAGACGCAGCTCGTCAGAGAAATGGGACGATAACTGGAAGGAAGATGTTTGTCCTTCCCTGGTTTGGGGATGGGGACAACAATGGCTTCACGCCAACTTGTGGGAATATGACCTTCAGTCCATATGCGATTGTAGGTACTAAGAAGAAAGCACTTGCCCGCAGGAGAGAGGTTCTTCAGCATCTCAATATGAATGGAATCGGGCCCGGGAGCAGAAGACCGGGACAGGGCGAGAGCACGATCTAGCTCCTGCATGGTGACGGCGACGTTATAATTTTCACGATTAAAAGAGCGGAAAGAAGGCGGCCGTGCCTCCTCTACCTGTTTGCGAGGGAGAAAGGCAGGGTGGTAATGGGCAGAGCTCGAAACCTCCGCAAAGAACGACCCAATGCGTTTGAAACATCAGCTGGGTCCACGAGGACCGCGTTCTCCACGGTCAGGCCAGGAATCGGGGAGTGGACCTTGATGCCGGACAAACGGCGTAGGCCACCCCAGACAACCGTGGAGGGAGTAAAACGGTTAAAAGAACTAGTAAAAGCTGTCCAGCAAGCTTTCTTGCTGTCGTTTATGATACGACGGCACTGCGCTCTCATACGTTTGTAATTGATGCAATTCTCCAAAGTTGGGTGGCGGCGGAAGGTGCGTAAGGCACGGCGTCGGGCTCGAAGCGCGTCGCGGCAGGCTGCAGTCCACCAAGGGACCTGGACACGACGTGGAGAAGAGGATGTACAAGGTATGGAACGTTCAGCAGCAGTGAGAATAACCTCTGTGAGGTATTCGACCTGACTGTCACAGTTGGGAAAATGCTGATTGTGAAAAACAGCCATGGAAGAATAAAGCCCCCAGTCAGCTTTAGAAATGTTCCAACTGGTGGGACGTGGAGATGGGGAATGATGTAGGAAGTGGATGATACAAGGGAAATGGTCACTCGAGTACGTGTCAGAAAGTGCATACCACTCAAACCGACCGGCAAGCTGAGGAGTACATATTGCGAGGTCTATATGGGAATAAGTGTGTGTTGTGTCAGAAAGGAAGGTCGGTGCACCGGTGTTGAGGCAGACAACGTCGAGGTGGTGGAGAAGGTCCACCAAAAGGGAGCCTCTCGGACAAGGTGCCGGAGAGCCCCATAGGGGGTGGTGGGCATTAAAGTCGCCTACCAACACAAAAGGTGAAGGGTGCTGGTCAACAAGATTTAGCACATCTGCCCTAGTAAGGGCAGATGACGATGGCGAATATATATTACAGAGGGAGAAGGTAAATGTGGATAAGGTGATGCGGACGGCAACTGCCTGTAGGTGAGTGTGCAAGGAAATGGGATGGAAATAGACGTCGTCTCGAAGGAGCATCAGAACCCCTCCATGGGCTGGGACACCTTCCACGGGTGGCAGGTCGAACCACACAGAGGTGTAGTGTGGAAAGTCTGCACAATCACGTGGACGCAACTTAGTTTCCTGGAGGCAGACTAGAAGCGGGCAGTGCAATCGAAGGAGTAGTTTTAACTCCTCCCGATTAGAACGAATGCCGCGAATGTTCCATTGAAGGAGCGCCATGATAAAAATGAGAGAAGAAATAAGGATAAAAACCAAGTAGCGAGGGGGGTCACCTCGACGGCCACTGAGGACCGGATTTCGAGGGAGCACTGCTATCGCTGTCTGGGGGCAAAGGGTCATGTTCCATTGGTTCGACCGACGCGCCTGCCACCTCCCTGAGTTGATCAGGAGGGGCAGTTTCCACCGCCGGTAAAGGGCCGGGCGCCCGGCAAACGGAGCGTCTCGGTGAAACAGAAGACGGCCGAGGCCGGCAACTGTTGGATGGCGCGACAGATGGGTCACGCCTCGGCGGGGAAGGAGAGGAACTCTTTTTCTTGTCAGCTCTTCTGGAAGAGTGACGGCGGGAAGAGGCAGTTGACGGTTGGGAAGCCTGAGAACGCAGAAAATCCTCAGGGATGGGTTCCTTTTTCAAGGTCCGGGCATCTTGTTGAGGTGCCCGCGGTTTACTAGAGGTTGTTGAAGACTGTACCTTAGAAGCAGCAGGAGGAAGTGGGGACGTGGAACGGGCAATCTTCGGGCTGGCGGATCGCACAATTGTGTCAGCGAAAGTGAAATCTCAAGTCTGGGTACTGGAATCCTTAGTAGGTCGAGTTGAGGTGAGGACCTTACTGTATGTACCCGCTGGGAGGACAGTGGGCTTTCGACTCGCCAACAACTTTCGAGCGGCAGATGTTGATACCTTCTCCGTGACCCGAATTTGCTGAATGATTTTTTCATCCTTATTTACAGGGCAGTCGCGAGAGGAAGCCGCATGGTCGCCGTTGCAGTTAAGGCAGTGAGGGGACGGAGGTGGGCAATCTCCCTCATGGGCGCCACTACCACAAGTGACACATTTTGCTGCATGTGGGCAATGTTCACGGGTATGGTTGTACCTGTGGCATTGGTAGCAGCGCGTTGGGTTTGGAATATAAGGGCGGACTGAGATAACTTCGTACCCTGCTTTGACCTTCGACGGGAGGTCAACTCTGTCGAATGTCAAAAACACAGTACGAGTAGGTGTCAGCTGGTTATCTACCTTTTTCATCACCCTGTGGATGGCTGTCACACCCTGATCGGACATATAGGACCGAATGTCGTCATCAGACAACCCGTCAAGGGATCTCGTAAAAACTACCCCACGTGACGAGTTGAGTGTGCGGTGCGCTTCTACTTTGACTGGAAACGTGTGTAATAATGTAGTCCGGATAAGTTTCTGGGCTTGGAAAGCACTGTCCACTTCCAGCAACAATGAGCCATTGCGCTGACGCGAACAGGTTTTAACAGGGCCAGCAATTGCATCTACACCTTTCTGTAGAACGAAAGGATTGACAGAAGTGAAATCTTTTCCGTCGGTGCGCGACACAATAAGAAATTTCGGCAAATTAGGCAGTCTTCTTTTGCTGAGGCGAATCTATCTTACGTTTCTGGGTCAATGTCAGTGAAGAAGAGAAGGAAGTCATTGCGGAAGTGTCCCCCGTGATTACCGGCGTCTCCGATGGCGCGCTCCTTCCTAGTGGGGGCCCTCTCCAAGGGCATACCCGCCTTAGGTGATTGTTCACACCTCAGGTCACACCTCCCGAGAACTGACGGAGGGACCAATTGGCATGTTCGGAAGGTACCAGCTCGGGTAATCACCCCTCCCTGGGCCTGGCCTTTACCAGGGGGTACGTACGTGCCCTACTTGTCTACCCGGGGTGGGGAATTACGCGTTACCCCGTCACCTGCTACGCATGATAATGCGTGGGTCGGCCTTCAGACACGCACAGGGAGGAAAGAAGAAGAATAGAGGAAGTGAAGAGAAAGAAGGAAAGGTGTCTCAAACGCCGAGGCGGAGACTAATGAGGAGAAGAAGGCGAGGAGAGGACAAGGAGAGAGAGACAGAAACAAAGGGTAAGAAAGAAAGGAACCAAGGAATAAGAGTAACGACAACAAGAAAACACCTGAACTCGTGAAATACGCCCGTCTCCGAGCGAAGGCATAAACCGGGAGGGAAAGTGAAGCAGCCTGGGGCAGAAGAAAGGCTGCTCCGGCTCGGGGCCCCGTGCGCGCCACACACGTACCCACAAAAGAACTGTGGGCCCCCTGGGGTGTGTGTGTGTGTGTGTGAAACAGAGGTGCAAGGATTATTATAAGATGATCAGCATATCCAAAACTAAAGTAATGTCTGTGGGAAAGAGATTTAAACAGATTAAGTGCCAAATAGGAGGAACAAAGTCCAAACAGGTACACAGTTTCAAGTATATGGGATGTATTTTCTCAAAGGATGGCAACATAGTAAAAGAACTGGAATCAAGGTGCAGCAAAGCTAATGCAGTGAGTGCTCAGCTAAGATCTACTCTCTTCTGCAAGAAGGAAGTAAGTACCAAGACTAAGCTTTATCTTTCAACCAACTTAGTTGTATGGGAGGGAAAGTTGGGTGGATACAGGATACCTTGTTCACAAGGTAGAGGTTACAGATATGAAAGCAGCAAGAATGATTGCAGGTACTAATAGATGGGAACAATGGCAGGAGGGTGACCATAATGAGGAAATCAAAGAAAAACTGGGAATGAACACCATAGATGAACCAGGTGAGCAAACAGGCTGAGTTGGTGGAGTCACATTACATGCATGGGAGAAGCAAGGTTTCCTAAGAGACTCATGAGCTTGGCAGCGGAGGGTAAGAGGAATCGAGGTAGCCCAAAAAGAAAGTACTTAGTTTCAGTGAAGAATGATTTTGAAGTAAAAGGTATAATATCAGATGAGGCATCAATGTTAGCATTAAATAGGGGATCATGGAGGAATTTTAAAAGAGGTACTATGCTCCAGGCTGAATGCTGCAAGGCATAATCAGTCTTTAATGATGATGATGAATCATTGAAACATGATGTTAACATGTTGATTCTCCCATCTTGTGAAGATTGTGTGCTGCTATTCGTTGCAGCATCCGCAATGACTGTTGCCAACAGTGCCGCACCATGTCACGTAAGTACATTAGCCCATGTAGCTGATCGAGACTTTTAGTAAATGATGATGTTACGAGTCAAAGCAGGTGGGTGGAATTGTGTCGTAAAATAATGGCTTTTTACTATCTCTCTCTCTCTTTTGGTGGGATGGGATGTGCTTTGTATCCTGACTTTTGTTTGTGGTTCAATACCAGTTTTCAATGTTTTTTGAGGGTGTGGTGATCGTTTTGTATCCCAAATTTGATTTGAGGTGTGATATAGGATGTGTCCAATACCAGTTCCCTCGGTTTTTTCGTTTTGGGTTGTTTGGTATCCCAAGATTCATTTGAGGTGTAATAAAGGTCAATTGAAGTTTCCGATACCTTTTTGTCTTTTTGTTATGGCTTCTTTTATGTGATGCTCTTTTCGTGGAGGGTATGTTGTCTCTTTCCGCTTCCCAGAACCCCCACATTCCCGCACTTGTCCTATTAGGATCATTTTATTCATTTTAAGTTAATTTTCTTGTGTTTATATCGGCGGTTTTTCGGTCATTCGAGATTGTTTTGGTCGCCATACTGTATACGAGTATATACACAATTGCCGCCGGGTGGTATCCCAGTCTTCAGTTATGCCCTACAATCAATAATGTTATACCAATCACCCATCACCCAAAACTCATCAACATTAAAATGTTATCACATACTTAAAATGACCTGTACCTCAAAGGAATACAGCAATCAATACCAATAGTATCAAATACTTCAGTCATTTCAAATGTTTCAGTCTAACATGATCTCTTCTTCACCAACTCACAACTAAACTGTTGCCTCACAACCTAAACTACACAGCTGGCTGAGATCAGCCTGTCACAACAACCAGTTTCTATCTTTTCACATTTGCTGGCTTTGCCAAAAGCAATAATCACACTACACCACCTGCATGCATTATGGTATGTTATCAAACTACAGAAATTCCAATGTGAATTCCCTTTACAGTGATCTGAACATTACAAACATCCTCAACTGCCACCAACACTAATATAAACTACACTACACAAAGTAAAATAATAATAATAATAATAATAATAATAATAATAATATAATAAAACCCCTCTCCCCCAACCTCCCCAGACACCACTTTTCTTAGATTGATTAGTTCAACATATTTTACATCTAACAAAATTGGCTGTAATACCAAGCAGCTGAAGAAATTTTATTGTCGTCAACAGTCTCTCCCCAGTGGACCACGCAGCGAGAAAGAAACATATTTGTCACATCCATCCTAACAAAAACATAACAATAAAACACATGAAATTACTGAAAGGTGAACTAAATCAGAAACATCACACTACTAAAGCGCATAGTAATGCACACTCAACAGAAAACAACTTTACAAGAAGCTTCTTCACATGAAGAATGACAAGACCATAGACATTATAACCACAAATGACCACGAACCATTAAACTTTCACCTTATGCCAACACAAACCAAGCACTGACAACTCAAAATTATTGAGCAACAATGACATCACGGGTCATATCTAGTCTCGCTTTGACCAATGACGTCATGTTTTACATCATTTCGCCCTGCACGTGGTTTCAATACTCAACTGTTTACGTGGGTCTGATATTTTTGACGACACCTACGTGGTGTCGTATTATCCTTATGGTGTTATTCGATTTCTGGAAGGTTTAGGTCTTGTTTGACCTATACATAACCTAACGCCCACTTTAAAAAACAAAAGTTATCTGCAGTGTGGCCCTAAGTAGTTAGGTATAGGTTAAAAAATAAGTTCTTTTTTTAGTACATGAGGGTGCGTAGTGCCCGTATCTCCGGTTCAGAAACACACAATCGATTTACAGTTGCATGTTCGACATATATCATTTCAGGCTCATTCCACATATAGTGTCCAAGGGCTCCCAGCTCGACCATCTTTAATTTTGATGAAATTTGTACAGTATGTACCTGAGGGCCCGACATGAACATATAGGAAGTTTCAGGCTCACCTGTAACTTGGTTCACATACTAGAGACATTTTTGTGAAGACCACTTTTACCAACACTGAAAAGTTGCGAAGAAATCTTCAATTTTAGCATTCCACTGTTCCTAGTGTATAGTGATACAACGTTTTGTGCTCTACACACACATGATGCAGACAGAGTTCAGACAGCAATGGCATTTGGCATAATGTCAGTTCAAAGTGGGCAACAAATCATGTAGCGAGAAAATTGCCCCTTAGTTTATTGAGGCATAAGCAGTGGAGAAACTACGCTACAGACCTGGTCTTTTGTCAAACTACTGTCTGCCTGGGTGCTTACTATGTCACCAATTTGGACCTGGATAGTGTGTTCAATTACTGCTACGATCTTGTGAATATGCTGAAAACCATGAATGTGTCAAAATATAACCGGGTTCAAAGTCATTTATCTCAAAATGGACATCTACCACATTACTTTCACTGTTTTCATTGACGCCATTCAACAGAGTACATTTCATTCTATTAAATAACGTATTTTCATTTTGGTGTCTCTTTGGGTAAGGTGCAAATATTTTGCCTGAACTATTGACTTTTTTGTAATTCGAGAAAAATTCTTGAGTTAGTTCATGGAGGCTATGCCACTACCAAACTCAGTGACTCGTAGACCCATCACCTAGGGCCATGCCCGATAGCCATGCAAGGTCAGCTACGTGTCAGTTTCTTTACTGGACGTTCCCAAGCCTGAATGTGGCAGTCAAGCACATTCCCAGGCAGGAATATGAGTATATAACAAGTTCCAAGCCTGAATGTGGGTATCCAACAGGTTACCAAGCATTGTTTGGATCTCTTTATGGTTCCCAAGTCATAATACAGAATTCTTCAGTTGGTAAATGCTTTAAATTTTGCTGCTGATGTACAAAACTATTGGAAATCGTTTTAAATTGTTAATTGTGTCATATTATGTTCTGAACATGCTTTTTTACCTCGTGTATTTTAGTACTTTACAAAAGAAAGCAAAATGAAATTCAAATAATTTGAAAGCCTGCTAAAACGCTACATTTGAGTCACGTGAGGCCTGTGACGTCAGAAACCATGATGCTGCTCTCGTAAGATACACAAATAGTGTTAAATTGTTTGGGCACTAATGTTCGCAAAATGACCTACAGACATTAAGTAGTTTCCCACTGTAGCAATGCATCTACAAAGACACCAGAAATATTGTTTTTCCAAGTTTCAAAAAATAAGATGCGCGAAATGTGGTTGACACTCGCTCGAAGAGGTCCAAATGAAATAGTGGCCACTTCACGTGTTTGCTTAAATCAAAATGATCCACACAGAAATAAACACGTAATATTATTCCATTACTTTACTCTTAAGTATTATTCTCTTCTACTGCAAGGGTATGTAGTAGTATTATGTGCAGGTTAATGAACTGACGTTTACATTTGCGATATTAAAGTTCATAATGGACACGCATATGATTTATGTGTAATTAAGCCGTTTCCTAATATATTTGGTGAAACTACAACATGAATATTGTTTTAGCCCACTCTAAAGTATAGCACTGATTAATTACCTCCAGTAAGTGTACTTTTATTTCCAGTAGATCTTATTCAAACAACCGTTTCCATCAGAGTTGTGTCCGAGAGGTTCGGATTCAAGATACGGTGCAGTGATTAAAAGGCGCCCACCAAACGATGAAAATTGTGCCCTTAGTTTTATTTGCATGCCTGTGTATCCTGCACGCTTGGCCAGCAAGGAATTTCAGCAACCTAGCTCCCCTTCCAAGCCGGTGTCCAAATGGTAGAAGGGGGGTTCTGCAGTGCCGGCGATTCGGGTGACGGGCAGTCGGCCCCGAGCAGTGCAGAGCAGAGCAGCAGGTGAGTCCAGCTTGGCGCGGCTTGCAAGCTCCCACATGGCCATGAGCAAACCACCTCATGTAGACACGAGTATAGGGATCACAGGCGTGCACCCCCTTTCTTTTACTTAATTTAAAAACAGGAATCACAGGCGTGCCCCCTTTGCAAAAAAAATGTTAATTATTGTTCCATGTAATTTTATTGTAGTAGTTAGTTAGAGTAATAAATTCGTTAATTTCACCTGACTGCGTTTTTGTATAACCCTCACTCAGATAGTTGGTGAAGCTTTCAGCATTTGCCACACTGGTACCCCGCACACGAACACGCAGTTTTTCGTCCACCTTTTCTTTATGCGAAAACTTCATTTCCACCAGCCCCCTCGCACTCACTCTAAACCGTGCAGTCTAAACGACCGGAAATTCCACCCCTTTGTTCGCTGTCGCGCCTGCCCTACCAGGTACCGGTCTGTAACGGGATTAGCCAGCCGCCCGCGGCCCAAGCATTCTGCGTAGGTCACAGCCAGCATTTCCTGCCACGGCCTACATAATGTCTTTGGACGAGAAAGAAATGGACAGAGTCCAACGCAAAATTCTTGCGCTAACACTGCCGCCGTTTAACTGCAACAAGCCCGAACAATGGTTCGACGTGGCAGAAATTATGTTTGCCCGTTCACATACATACTCGGAGGACAACAAGTTCGCCAAACTTATTGCACGTTTAGAGCCAGCAGCCCTCAACGCGGTGTCAAAGTTCCTTAGAACAAACAGCGCCGAACGATACCATTCACCCCGAGCAGCCTTAATTAGAAAGTTCGATGTCTCAGCAAGCGCGTGCACTCAGGCGCTATTCACATCGCAGGAAGTTCACAACGTGCTGCCCTCCGAAACGCTCGAACGCATTCCTGAACTCGCGCTGCCCGACGTATACTCCCACGCTTACTTATGGAGACGTGGAAAACGCGCCTGCCGCAGTATATTAGATCCGCAACTTCCATTTCCCAGATGACAAACGTAGATGACGCGACCGAGCTAGCCGACGCCATTTTCACGGATCACCCGCAGGCGCCCGCGGCCGCCGCCGCTGCCGGCCCTCCGGCCACCGAGCAGCCCGCGCCAGCGCCGGCCACGACCCCCGCGGTGGCTCTCCCGCCCCCAAGCAGCCTGAAGCAGTGCGTAGAACAGCTGGCCAGGGAGGTGGCGCGCCTCTCGGCCTCCCGCCCCACCCCGCGCCCCGCTCGGCCGCCAGCCGCCGGCCGCTCCTGGGGCACTGTTTGCTGGTATCACAGAGCATTCGGGCACCCAGCTCAGAAATGCTCGCCGCCGTGTTCCTGGCGCTCCCCAAACTAGTGCGGCAGTCGGCGACAGGCGCGCCTGGCTGCGGCGGCGTTTCACAGCGCCTTTTCATCCGCGACGCCGGCCACCCCCAGTTTCCTCCATTCTTCGTGGATACCGGCTCGGACATCTCTATCCTTCCCCGAAAGCTCTTCCCGTCCGACAGCACCTTTCCACCTAACGGCCGCTAACGGCTCATCTATCGACACTTAACCCCCACACACCCAAACTTTTGACCTCGGCCTCGGTCGGCGCCACACGTGGACGTTTATTGTGGCCGACGTCACAGAGCCTATCCTCGGCGCCGACTTCCTTTCCGCTTATTCTCTCATTCCCGACTCGACCAAGCGGTGCCTCACAGACTCGGCCACAAATCGTTCCGCGCCTTGTTCCACTGCTCCCGCCGTCTTTGTAGACGACAAACAGGTCATCTACACCGGCCGTTTCTCTGAGCTCCTCTCAGATTTCCCACTCCTTACCCGCCCACCCCACAGCCCCCCCGAGAAGTATTCCACAATACGGTGCATTACATCGCCACCACTCCTGCCCCCCCCCCCCCCGTCCACTGCCGCCCCTGCTACCTCCCTCCGGCAACGTGTGCTTTTGCACAGGCCGACATCGAGTCTTCGATAGCCGCCGGTATTCTCCGCCCTTCCAAGAGCCCTCGGTCCTCTGCACTCCATCTTGGGCCGAAGAAGAACAGCACGTGGAGGACGTGTGGCAATTACCGGGCACTCAACGCTCGCACTATTCCGGACCGTTACCCCGTCCCTCTCCTCCGCTCATATAGCGATGCCCTCTCTGGCTGTACGATATTTACAAAGCTCAATTGCACCAAGGCCTTTACGCAGATTCCGGTGGCCCCTGAGGACGTTCCGAAGACAGCAGTCATCACGCCCTTTGGGCTTTTTGAGAGTCGCTTCATGACCTTCGGGTTACGGAACGCCGCTCAAACGTGGCAAAGGTTTCTGGACAACGTCCTACGCGGTGCCACCAACTGTTTCATGTACCTTCATGACATCTTGATTTTCTTAAAACCGGCAGAGGAGCATCACCAACACTTGCGCGAGGTATTCACATGCCTCAAGAGAGCCGGTGTAATTCTCAGCCTGGACAAGTGCCTATTCGGCGTTCCTGAGCTGGAATTCCTAGGACAATGGGTGTCAGCATCAGTGGACGCCTCAAATGATGGAAAGCTTCTCCAACGCAAAGGTTGCACTCGCGGAAGCAGCGTTGCTCGCTCATCCGCAACACGACGCACCGCTGGCACTGGTAACAGACGCCAGCCAATTAGCTATTGACGCTGTATTACAACAACACGTTGGCAAAGGCTGGCAGGCCCTCGCTTTCTTTTCCCAAACTTTAACTGAGCCACAACAGCTGTGGGCCGCGTACGACCGTGAACTTCTACTCGATATTTGAGGCCGTGCGTTACTTGCGCCCCTCTGTGGAGGGCCGTGTTTTTACAATCTACACGGATCACCGCCCCCTCATCACGGGTTTTTGCAGAAAACCCATAGACAGTATTTTGCCACGCCAGTTCAGACACCAGGTGTTTATTGCCTTATTTTCCACGGATATACAAAACGTCTCCGGCATATACAACATTGTGGCCGATTGCCTCAGTCAGGCGTGTTCCCTTACCACACCTTTCAGTTACGACGTCCTTGCCGCCGCACAGTCCGCCGATCCTGCCTTACATACTCTTTTAGCTGACCCGAAATCCGGTCCGCGCCTTTCCTTGCACCCGGATCTGACAGTCACATATGGTGCGATACGCTGTCTGACCCGCCTAACGCACAGCAGTGGCACCCGGACCGCGTCCGCCCGTACCTGCCGCCCGCGTTCCGACGCGCATCCTTCACTAGTTGCACGGCCTCGCCCACCCAGCACGCACGCCTCTGCCCTCATGGTACAGGAGAAATTTTTCTGGCTGGGCGTGCAACGAGATTGTTCACTGTGCGCCCGTACCTGCGAAAGCGTGCCAAGGTCGGCCGACACGCTCATGAGCCAATCGCCTCTTTTCTGATCACGGAGGACCGATTCTCTCACGTACATATCAATATTGTAGGTCCATTACCATCATCAGACGGCGCGCGATATCTATTAACAATGATTGATCGGTTCACACGATGGCCTGAGGCCGTTTCCCTTACCGACATTTCGGCAGAGACAGTCGCACGCGCTTTTGTAAGTACATGGATTGCGCATTTCGCATGTCCCCGGCATATCACGTGTGACCGCGGCCGACAATTTACATCAGGACTATTTCAATCCCTCGCCGCCACATGCGGCTCACTCGTTCACTGCACCACTTCCTACCACCCTGCATCAAATGGCCTCGTCGAGCAGCTCCACCGCACCCTCAAAGCAGCACTTTCTCGCCACAACGCTTCGTGGAATCGGCTTTGCCCATGGACTTGCTAGGCTTGCACGTCGCGCATAAGCTGGACCTGAATGATTCGGCAGCTGACCTAGTCTACGGTCAGCCGCTTGCCCTGCCAGGGGAATTTATGGTGCCTTCGCCGCACGATCCACCGTTCCCGGCGCCTACAGATTACGTCACTCAACTACAGCAACAGATGGCCCATCTGCGGCCGGTACCACCCAGACACCACGCGATGGACCGCAGTTTTGTCCACAAGGGCCTCACCACAGGGTCACACGTCATGCTGCGAACGGACGCCCAACACCCTCCTCTGCACCCGCAGTACAGTGGCCCCCACAAGGTTCTGGAACACGGAGACAAGACCTTCAGGATTGAGGTCGCCGGCAAGCCTGCCACTGTTTCTATCAACAGACTGAAACTGGCGTATATCTTCCCCGGTGACACACCACTACCGGGGGCCACCACACCACGCCCACCGACACTGGTGCAGCCAGCGGCTCAGAAGCCGCCACCTGCTGCTCCACCGCAAACGACGCTTCCGAGAAACGAGTCAGTAGCCACACAGCCGCCCGCCGTCGGCCGACTCACCACAGCAACCGACAGCCACGACACGCCGCCACAACAGTCGTCGACCACAACCCGTCGCGAGCGTTCTCCGACGAGAGCACTGACGCCAGACGGCCTCGCACAGCCGGGTTCTCCGGCGCACGCGACTGTTCCACCGCGGAAACGTGCCGCACCGACCACGCCCACGGACCGCGGCACCGACACACCGGGCCACGCTCTTTTGCCGTCCCACCACCGCTGTCACCAGCCGCACCCGTTCCTGACTCGCCGACCGCGACTACGAGTCGTGGAGGTGATACACCAGGCCGCAAGCTTTCACCGCCCCCATCGCTGCTGTCAACCAGCTGCGCCCGTCCTCAATGCGCCGACCACGCCCACTGGCCGTGACACACCTCCGGACCTGTCACCTCAGGTCCCAAGACCAACTCCGCAGCCGGCAGCGCAGGACTCCGCCCCACAGCTGCCATATGTCACACGGTACGGCCGCCTCATCTACCCACGTTCCCACCCGGATTGCGTCACTGACAGCAGTCATCAGAGCAGTGCAGCGTGCGCCAAGTCCTCGGCCACCCACCACAGCTGTTTTTGTGGATTTAGGGCGCACAACTTCTACGGTCATTAGTGCCCAGACAAGAACAGAGATTCGATAGACCTCAAAAAAATTGGTAACTGCCAGTTAGAACATCAAGAAGAGGCTAAAAACGAAAGATACAAGACAATTAAAGGAGTTAAATATCCTTTGATAAGTTGGCCAAGTAGATAAAACGCAAAACTCTAGCAGCTGCTCATGTGTCATCAGCTAAAATTTCCTCCAGAGTAGACGGCAAGTTAACGGCTACACGGAGATGATTAAAATGAACACAAGACAGTAAAACATGTCACACTGTCAGCAGTTCACCGCAGGAGCACAGCGGTGCAGGGTCGGCGGATAGCAAGTGACGGTGGCTGAAACGGCAGTGACCGATCCGCAACCGGGCCAGGATGACCTCCTCTCGCCGAGAGGGGCGTGAGGAGGTCCTCCAAGCGGTCGGGATCGGTTTTACAGTTCTCAAGTTCCGTCAAAGAGCCCGTTGTACATCGTCCGATGGGACGCAAAAGGTAGCAATGTGAGGCAAAACAGCTGCCACCTTGGCTGCTACGTCAGTGGCCCCTTTTCCGGGCACAC
Organism: Locusta migratoria; assembly: GCA_026315105.1. Lineage (NCBI taxonomy): Eukaryota > Metazoa > Arthropoda > Insecta > Orthoptera > Acrididae > Locusta > Locusta migratoria. The sequence goes on from CM048745.1 coordinate 17,232,245, forward strand.
CCACGTGGCCAGGGATCCACAGGAAAGAAACGTGACAGCTGTCATCTGCTAGCAACTGGAGGGAGCATTGGATCCGATACACGAGAGGATGGTTCGAGAAAGGGTCCGTAAGACTCTGCAGGGCACTAAGGGAGTCCGAACATATTGCATAGAAAGGTTGGCGGTGGCGGCAGGTAAACAAAATGGCCTGGTGGAGGGAGAAAAGCTCAGCCGTGAAATTCGAGCACCGGTCAGGGAGCTTGTATTTGAAACAGTTGTCCCCGACGACGAAGGCAGATCCGACACCGGCAGTGCTATTGGTACCATCAGTGTAAATAAATATGGCATTATCAAACCGCGAACGGAGTTCGACAAGCCTCGAGCGGTATACCAAATCCGGAGTGCTCTCCTTGGGGAGCGAACTATGTTCAAGGTGAGTGTGAACCTGGGCCTGATGCCACGGTGGCAATGGGCTTTCGCTCAACCGAAAGGTGGAAGGAAGGGTAAAATCGAGCTGCTGTAGCAGGTGGCGAAACTGAACTCCAGATATTGGCGATCGAGTGAGTCGTCAAAAAATAATCGGTAAGATGAATGGTTGGGCATCGACAGCAGGCGGCATGCATACCGACACAAGAGTATGTCACGCCGAGTGGTCAAGGGTAATACAGCAGCCTCGGCATACAGACTTTCAACAGGGCTGGTATAAAATGCACCGGTTGCCAGATGTAATCCCCAATGGTGAATAGAGTTGAGACGGCGGAGAATCGACGGCCATGCAGAAGAGTATACAAGGCTTCCATAGTCGAGCTTCGACTGAACAATGGCCTGATAAAGGTCAAGCAGGACGGTATGATCCGCTCCCCACGACGTGCCACTGAGGACACAACAGGTAGCCATGTAGGACACGTGTGTGGACCAGCAAAGTTTACTATCCAACATGAGTCCCAAGAATTTCGTAGTCTTCACGAAAAGGAGAGCAACAGGACCGAGACGTAGAGAAGGTGGAAGAAATTCCTTGTATCTCCAGAAGTTTATACACACCGTTTTCTCAGTGGAGAATCAGAAGCCGTTTGCGATGCTCCAGGAATATAGGACGGTCAAGACAGCGTTGAAGACAACGCTCCAAGAGACACGTCCGCTGGGCGCTGCAATAAATTGCGAAATCGTCAACAAAAAGAGATCCGGAGACGTCGGCTGAAAGGCAATCTACGATCGGATTAATTGCAATGGCAAAGAGCGTCACACTCAAGACGGAGCCCTGTGGTACCCCATTCTCCTGGCAAAAGGTATCTGACAAAACAGAGCCCACCCGTACCCGGAACTTGCGATCCGCCAAAAACGCTTGAATGAAAAGAGGAAGGCGGCCCCGAAGGCCCCATGTGTGCAATGTGTGGAGAATGCCCGCTCTCCAACAGGTATCGTATGCCTTTTCCAATTTGAAGAACACTGCTACTGTTTGACGCTTCCTTAGAAAGTTATTCATAATGAAGGTTGACGACGTAACGAGGTGATCAGCAGCAGAGCGGTGTTGACGAAAAGCGCATTGGACATTTGTTAGGAGGCGGCGAGATTCGAGGAGCCAGACCAACCGAGCGTTAACCATGCGTTCCATCACCTTACAGACGCAGCTCGTCAGATAAATGGGGCGATAACTGGAAGGAAGATGTTTGTCCTTCCCTGGTTTGGGGATGGGGACAACAATGGCTTCACGCCAACTTGTGGGAACATGACCTTCAGTCCATATGCGATTGTAGGTACTAAGAAGAAAGCACTTTCCCGCAGGAGAGAGGTTCTTCAGCATCTCAATATGAATGGAATCGGGCCCAGGAGCAGAAGACTGGGACAGGGCGAGAGCACGATCTAGCTCCTGCATGGTGTAGGCGACGTTATAATTTTCACGATTAAAAGAGTGGAAAGAAGGCGGCCGTGCCTCCTCTACTTGTTTGCGAGGGAGAAAGGCAGGGTGGTAATGGGCAGAGCTCGAAACCTCTGCAAAGAAACGGCCCAATGCATTGGAAACAGCAGCGGGGTCCACGAGGACTGCGTTCTCCACGGTCAGGCCAGGAATCGGGGAGTGGACCTTGATGCCAGATAAACGGCGTAGGCCACCCCAAACAACCATGGAGGGAGTAAAATGGTTAAAAGAACTAGTACAAGCAGTCCAGCAAGCTTTTTTGCTGTCTGTTATGATACGACGACATTGCGCTCTCATCCGTTTATAATTTATGCAATTCTCCAAAGTTGGGTGGCGGCGGAAGGTGCGTAAAGCACAGCGCCGGGCTCAAAGCGCGTCGCGGCCGGCTGCAGTCCACCAAGGGACCGGAACACGACTTGGAGAAGAGGATGTACAAGGTATGGAATGTTCGGCAGCGGTGAGAATAACCTCTGTGAGGTAGTCGACCTTACTGTCACAGCTGGGAAAATTCTGATCGTGAAAAACAGCCAGGGAAGAATAAAGCCCCCAGTCGGCTTTAGAAATGTTCCAACTGGTGGGACGAGGAGATGGGGAATGATGCAAGAAGTGGATGATACAAGGGAAATGGTCACTCGAGTACGTGTCAGAAAGTGGATACCACTTAAACCGACCGGCAAGCTGAGGAGTGCATAACGGAAGATCTATGTGGGAGTAAGTATGGGTTGTGTCAGAAAGGAAGGTCAGTGCACCAGTGTTGAGGCAGACAAGATTGAGGTGTTGGAGAAAATCCACCAAAAGGGAGCCTCTCGGACATGGTGCCGGAGAGCCCCATAGGGGGGGGGGCATTGAAGTCGCCTACCAACATGAAAGGTGAAGGTCAACGAGGTGTAGCACATCTGCTCTAGTAAGGGCAGTTGACGATGGCGAATAGAGATTACAGAGGGAAAAGTAAATGTAGATAGAGTGATGCGGACGGCAACTGCCTGTAGGTGAGTATGCAATGTAATGGGATGGTAATAGACGTCATCTCGAATGAACATCAGAACCCCTCCATGGGCTGGGGTACCTTCCACAGGTGGCAGTTCGAAACACACAGAGGTGTAGTGGGGAAAGTCTGCACGATCACTTGGATGCAACTTAGTTTCTTGGAGACAAACTAGAAGCGGGCAGTGCAATCTAAGGAGTAGTAGAACGAATGCCGCGAATATTCCATTGAAGGAGCACCATGAGGATAAAAACGAAAAAGCAAGCGGGGTCACCTCGAAGGCCGCTGAGGTCCGGATTTCGAGGGAGCACTGCTATTGCTGTCTAGGGGGCAAAGGGTCGTGGTCCATAGGTTCGAAATACGCGCCTGCCACCTCCCCGAGTTGATCAGGAGGGGCACTTTCCACCGCCAGTTAAGGGCAGGGTGGCCGGCAGACGGAGCATCCCGGTGAAACAGAACACTGCCGAGGCCGGCAACTGTTGGGCAGCATGACGGATGGGTCACGCCTCGGCGGGGAAGGTGAGGAACTCTTTTTCTTGTTGGCTCTTCTGGAAGAGTGACGGTGAGAAGAGCCAGTTGACGGTTGGGAAGCCTGAGAACACAGAAAATCCGCACAGGCATCTTCTTTAGGTTCCCGCGGTTTACTAGAGGTTGACGAAGACTGAACTTTAGAAGCAGCAGGAGGAAGCAGGGACGTGGAACGGGCAATCTTCAGGCTGGCGGATCGCACAACTGTGTCAGCGAAAGTAAAATCACAGGTCTGGGTACTTGAATCCATAGTAGGTCGAGTGGAAGTGAGGACCTTACTGTATGTGCCCCCTGGGAGGACAGTGGGCTTTCGACTCGCCAACAACTTTCGAGCGGCAGATGTTGATACCTTTTCCGTAACCCGAATTTGCTGGATGACCTTTTCATTCTTATATACAGGGCAGTCTCGAGAAGAAGCCGCATGGTCACCGTTGCAGTTAAGGCAGTGAGGGGACGGAGGTGGGCAATCCCCCTCATGGGCGTCCCTACCACGAGTGACACATTTTGCTGCATTTGGGCAAGATTAACAGGTGTGGTTGTATCTGTGACATTGGAAACAGTGCGGTGGGTTTGGTATATAAGGGCGGACGGAGATAACTTCATATCTGCTTTGACCTTGGACGGGAGTTCAACTCTGTCAAAAGTCAGAAACACAGTACGAGTTGATGTCAGCTAGTTATCTACCTTTTTCAACACCCTATGAACGGCTGTTACACCCTGATCAGACATATAAGTTTGTATGTCTTCGTCAGACAACCTGTCAAGAGATCTCGTGAAGACGACCCCCGTGACGAGTTGAGTGTGCGATGCGCTTCTACCTTGACAGGAAACGTGTGTAACAACGTAGTCCGGATTAGTTTCTGGGCATGGAAGGCACTGTCCGCTTCCAGCAACAATGTGCGATTGCGCTGACGCGAACAGGTTTTAACAGGGCCAGCAATCGCATCAACACCTTTCTGAATGACGAAAGGATTTACAGAATTGAAATCTTTGCCGTCGGTGCGAGAGACAACAAGAAATTTCGGTAGATTAGGCAGAGTCTTCTTTTGCTGAGGCGAATCTATCTTTCGATTCTGGGTCAACGTCACTGAAGAAGAGAAGGAAGTCATTGCGGAAGTGTCCCCCGTGATTACCGGCATCTCCGATGGCGCGCTCCTTCCTAGTGGGGGCCCTCTCGGAGGGCTTACCCGCCTTAGGCGATTGTTCACACCTCAGGTCACACCTCCCGAGAACTGACGGAGGGACCAATCGGCATGTTCGGAAGGTACCAGCTCGGGTAATCACCCCTCCCTGGGCCTGGCCTTTACCAGGGGGTACGTACGTGCCCTGCTTGTCTACCCGGGGCGGGGAATTACGCGTTACCCCGTCAACTGCTACGCATGATAATTTGTGGGTCGGCCTTCACACATGCACAGGGAGGAAAGAAGAAGAATAGAGGAAGTGAAGAGAAAGAAGGAAAGAACTGTCTTAAACGCCGAAGCGGAGACTAATGAGGAGTAGAAGGCTAGGAGAGTACAGCAAGGAGAGGAAGACAGAAACAAAGGTTAGGAAAGGAAGAAACCAAGGAATAACAGAAACTACAACAAGAAACCACCTTAAATCGCGAAAGATGCCCGTCTCCGGGCGAAGGCATAAACCGGGAGGGAAAGTGAAGCAGCCTGGGGCAGAAGAAAGGGTGACGGGCAGTCGGCCCCGAGCAGTGCAGAGCAGAGCAGCAGGTGAGTCCAGCTTGGCGCGGCTTGCAAGCTCCCACATGGCCATGAGCAAACCACCTCATGTAGACACGAGTATAGGGATCACAGGCGTGCACCCCCTTTCTTTTAGTTAATTTAAAAACAGGAATCACAGGCGTGCCCCCTTTTCTTTTATTCAATGCAAAAAATGTTAATTATTGTTCCATGTAATTTTATTGTAGTAGTTAGTTAGAATAATATTTCGTTAATTTCTCCCTGACTGTGTTTTTGTATAACCCTCACTCAGTCAGATAGTTGGTGAAGCTTTCAGCATTGCCACAATTACATGGGAAAAAAGTTCTAACCATTCACCATCCAAGTTGCATGGCGTCAATTAAGCAACCATTTGACGTCAATTTGAATAAATCGTTTAAGGCCAAGCTTAAAGACAAGTACACCGACTGCCTTTCAAATAGCGACAGACTACTGACACCAAGGGCTCGTGCAAAAAGTGCAAGTATGCCAATGGAATGATTATGCCTGGAAGTGGGTTCCAAATAAGATTTTGTAACAGGCATTTAAAAATGTTCAAAATAAATGCACTAGATTGTCGAGCGATGATGCTCTGTAGTACGAAGGAACTGTGTAAGAAGTAATCAAATGATAGTGATTCATAATTCCCGTCCGGTACCTAATTGCTATTATAAACATATCGTAAAATTTGTATTATAAGTCTATTTTATTAGTTTTGTATTTCCACATTTAGTTCATACGGTGCATAGCGGTGCATTTAAAGTCTTATCTAAAAACTACTACGTAAAGCCGACTGGCAAGCCTGTGTTGCGCCAATATGCCTGACATTACAACTTCTGCCTTCGTGCTACAACTTACGTGTTTTTCTATGAGGGGCACGGGATTGTTCCAATGAATCATGATTCGTAAATTCAACACTCTTTTCCCCATAAGAATAATACAAATGTAAACGTTACACCAGGTAATCTTTCATGTTAGCTGTTATTACATTTAAAATCCGTCCGCGAAACAATCCCGAAAGACAACAGCGAACACAGAAGAACATACCTATACCGTTAATGTTACATACGGAAGCACATAGAAACGAAGCATGGCAACTGACTTCTAGTACTAACATTAAAATTTTCTACAAATAAAAATTCTGTGCAGACAAGTTACGTGATCTTAAATGTTTGAAAGAATAATTAAATCTACAAAATACCCTCGCTAAACCCTCTGAAATGCGCAATCATGCTTTAACTACTTTTCACAGTTCTGAAGTGTCTTCGTGGCACTACCATGTACACACACGTCGAATAAACACGGATTTCATGTGTCTAAATGTCCTGTCCATCACTCATGGAATGCCTGATATGTCACTATAAAATTATTTAAGATTTATACATCCTGTTTTTTAAGAATCTATTTTTTGACTTCCAAAATATCTACTCATCTTTTCAGGTTTTATTTTTGAGATTTCCCCTTTGAAAAAAGAAGAAAATACGTAATCCTTTCCTTTCATTATTTTCTATTTCATCAAAATGAAGCATTTTGTGTTAAGAGTGAAGAAAGTTTCTGATTATCTTTTAGACCATTTAAACAACATATACATTGAAATGTTTCATACAAATTTCTTTTAAGGGTAGGAGTTATTAAAAAAAAATCCTTATGATAAAAATAAAAATCTAAATGAAATTTTAGTTTATTAAATTTTAATGTTAATATTGTCATTTGGGATTCACCCCAGAAGGCTTTATCTTCATCACTGGCTCTGATAGAGTAGTAATTCTTTTTAAATACATGTACTTTAGTTGACAGATTATTTGGGTTCGAAATTTGGCACATATTTTATTTCAGATTTGGTATTCGGATTCGATTAGGTAAAATTTGGGTTCGACCCATCCCCAGTTTCAATAACAGGTAATCGCTTTATACATCGACAATGCCCTTCTGGTTACTTTACTACAACATACGCTATCGTAAAACACATATACGGGAGATGTTTTTAATGTGCCGATTCATTTAGCCTTTAAATTTGTGAAATGTATGTTGCCAACCTATGAGTGATATGAAAACATTGACGTCGCTTCTGCTGTCCCTGTTCTAGACTTTACTTATATTGTATAAATACACACAGGGGACTTTGCTGTATTTTACAGGTTTTGATGTTACACCTTGCTACCTATATTGAAGTAGTTAAAAAACGAAATTACTCCAGTGACTGTGTGTTTTACTGGTTTACATTTTACCAACCATCCCGGCAGCCTCCTGTGATAATGTTGGCAACAGATGGTGAATAGCGAGATCATATGACGTCGCCATCAGCCATGACAACGCAAATGTTTTGTCATGAGATCATGGCTTTACGTGGGTAATTACTTTTACTGACCGAACAAGAGTACATACAAGAACCTGTCAATCATAGAGCAGGAACAGCATTATTTATTTACTTCATGGTCTGTACAATACACTAATCAAGTCATGCTATGTGGTTCGAACATCTTCACAAAGATTTTCTATCGTGTTGTTGATGTTGCCAACATAATCACTCAAGGACATCTGGAAAGAAAGTAAAATTTTACCCTTTACTGCATGATATAGTGACTTAAGAGAGAGTCTGTTGACACCCACAAGTAGGGTACTTTTTTTTCCAATGGCATAAAATATCTCTAGCAATAATTACCTTTAAAATTCAGGTACATGTTACTTACAATGAAGTTTTCACATTTCTTATTTCTGGTAGGTAAACATTTTGATTGTTTTTCAAGACTGGAGATACTATAAATGCATTAGGAAAGATTCCGCAGTCAGCCTTCACACAATTATTATCCGTTGTGGCATAAAAGCTGTAAACGCATTTACATCATGAGAAAACTGAACTTTACGCTGAGAAACTAAGGAAACGCTAACAACGATACAGCTCCGCCTTCTAGTTGCTGCGTCCTAGTGGTCTGTCATCACTAGTACCTCAGCCAATACAGAGCGTTTTCGATCACGTGATCTAATCGTGAAATTTAATGATTTGTAAGCTTTAATTGCGTAAAAATAACATTTTTTTTTAAGAATAATGAGCGATAATGCTATCTGAATGTTATAATCATTCAGAATAACAACAATTCTAACCATATTTTTAACACAGGAAAATACCCTATTATCTGTTGTTCTAGGATCCAGCATATGTCGCTTCTAGCAGGCCAATAAAATGATTGCGCAGCTCTATAAGGATAGATGCAATTAATCAAGGTATCTTTTTCTTCACATGAAACTTCACAGGTATTTCATACCCACCATTTTCCATCATAAGCGCAAGCGATATACTGGTCAGGTTGTAGTTCAGTAATGGCAAGATGTTTAGTAGCAACTTGAGCATATAGGTTAACATTTTCTATACAAGACAATAACTCATTTGATACTCTATAAATCCAGTAATTGGTACAAAATGTACATCCCTCCTTAAAATGTTTTTCCTGATCAATTTTTGCATATTTAATAATTTCTTTTTTAATGTAAATAAATTCAGTGCCATGCCTTTTTTTATGATTTTCTTTTTGCAGTATTCAATCAACTGGACTCTGGAAGCGAGCTCTTGCTGCTAAACATTTAACTGTGCCCCCAATTACATTACATGGTGATTTCCCATGGCTTGTTCAGAAAAAAATTCCATTTGGCAGTAATGCCAAAATCATATTTATGATGGCAAAGATTTAGGAAGCTCTTAAAATGTTTGTACTGCACAACAAAACAATCACTAAAATGATGAATATGCTTAATTTCTTTAAAACTGCACTTCAGCGAGTTGATCAAGAACGTTAAAAACACATGCACTACAACTGAGTCTTGTCAGAGGCAATCACTAATTGTGCAGTGGAATACTGAATCCCCAAGCCATTTAACAACATACAGTGTCACAGAAGGACTCACAGCTGTGAAGGAACTTTCCTTACAAGTACAAGAATTACTTACTATACCGAGTAGTTTATACTCTACTGAAAATGCTGAAATATGTTTCCATCATGAAGCTTTACTCCCGTAAGTATTTGAAATTTTTGCACCTTACCCAAAGAGACACCAAAATGAAAATATGTTTTTTAATAGAATGAAATGTACTCTGTTGAATGGTGTCAATGCAAACAATGTGGTAGGTGTCCATTTTAAGATACATGACTTTGAACACAGGTATATTTTGACACATTCATGGTTTTCAGCATATTCATAGGATCGTAGCACAGTAATTAAACACGTAAGCCAGGTCCAAATTGGTGATACAGAAAACACCCAGACAGACAATAATTTGACAAAAGACCACGTGTGTAGCGCAGTTTCTCCACTACTTATGCCTCGATAAACTACGGGGCAATTTTCTCGCTACATGATTTGTTGCCTACTTTGCACTGACATTATGCCAAATGCATTGCTCTCTGAACTCTATCTGCATCATGTGTGTGTACAGCACAAAACATTGTATCACTATACCAAGAACCAAAGGCCTTGCTCTTTTACATTAGGTACAGTGGAATGCCAAACTTGAAGATTTCTTCACGACTTTTCAGTGTCGGTAAAAGTGGTCTTCACAAAAATGGCTCTAGTATGTGAACCAAGTTACAGGTGAGCTTGAAACTTTGCATATGTTCACGTCGGGGCCTCAGGTACATACTGTACAAGTTTCATAAAAATCGAAGATGGTCGAGCTGGGAGATTCGTCTAAGCTGGGACAATTGATGTGGAATGACCCAACTTTTTGTGCTTCCTTTAAAATTACCTAGGCCTAATTATTAAATGTATTTTGAAGTGGTTCTATTGTTAAGTAGATTTGACCTATTTGGGTGAAATCTAACAACTGATACAATGTCACAAGTTACATATGTGACATCTAGTTTTGGGGGATGTGTATGTTATTTTTTAATGAAATATAGGTTGGTATCAACAATATTAGATTTGATCTAAATAGATCTAAGGGACTTATTGATACCACGTTTCTTCTCTATTCAGATTGTGAATGCAGTTTTTTTGGCATTTTAATTTTGTATGTCCCCACCCAAAACCCCCAATTTCCTGTGCTGGTCCCATTGTGCTGTGTTATGGTCTTCAGTCCGGAGACTGGTTTGATGCAGCTCTCCACAATACCCTATCCTTAGCAAGCCTTTTCATCTCCTCATAAGAACGGCAACCCACATCTACTTGAATCTGCTTACTATACGCGTCACTTGGTCTCCCTCTGCAATTTTTACCCCACACACTTCCCTCCAATGCTAAATTTACGATTCCTCAATGTCTAAGAATGTGTCCTACCAAGCGATCCCTTCTTTTAGTCAGGGTATGCCAAAAATTCCTTTTCTCACCAATTCTATTCAGTACCTCTTCATTAATTATGCGACCTACCCACCTAACCTTCAGCATTCTTCTGTAACACCACATTTCAAAAGCCTCTATTCTCTTCCTGTCTGCACTGCTCATCGGCCATGTTTCCCTCCCGTACAAGGCAACACTAAACACAAATGCCTTCAGAAAAGACTTACTTACATTTAAATTAATATTCAATGTCAGTAAATTTCTATTTTTCAAAAATGCTTTTCTTCCCATTGCCATTCTGCATTTTATATCCTCTATACTGCGACCATCATATGTTATTTTACTACCCAAGTAACAAAACTCATCTACCACCTTCATTGTTTCGTTACCTAATCTAATTTCTTCAGCATTGCCTGATTTTCTAAGACCGCATTATATTATTTTTGTATTGCTCTTGTTAATGTTCATTTTATATGCTCTCTTCAATACACTGTCCATTCCATTCAACTGCTCTTCCAGGTCCTTTGTTGTCTCTGACAGAATTACAATGTCATCAGCAAAACAATGTTTTTATTTCTTCCCCCTGAACTTTAATCCCTATTCCAAAATTTTCCTTGCTTTCCTTCACTGCCTGCTCAATGTACAAATTGAATAACATCAGAGAAAGGCTACAACACTGCCTTACTCCCGTCCCATCTGATGCTTCCCTTTCATGCCCTTCGAGTCTAATAACTGCGGTCTGGCTTTTGTAAAGGTTGTAAATAACTCTCCTTTCCCTGTATTTTACCACTGCTGACTTCAGAATTTGAAAGAGTGTATTCCAGTCAACATTGTCAAAAGCTTTCTCCAAATCTACAAAAGATAAAAATGTAGGTTTGCCTTTCCCAAATATATCTTCTAAGATAAGACGTAAAGTGAGTATTGCCTCCCGGGTTCCTACATTCCTCCTGAATCCAAACTGATCTTCCCCGAGGTCAGCTTCTACCAGCTTTTCCATTCTCGTGTTAAAATTTTACAACCATGACTTTTCAAACTGATGGTTCTGTAATTTTCACACCTGTCTGTGCCTGATTTCTTTGGAATGGGGATTATTACATTTTTCTTAAAGTCTGAGGGTATTTCGCCTGTCTCATAGATCCGACACACTAGTTCAAATAGTTTTGCCATGGCTGGCTCTCCCAGAGACTTTAGTAGCTCTGAGGGTACGCCATCTACTCCTGAAACCTTGATCCGACCTAGGTCTTTCAGGGCTCTCTCAAATTCATCTCTCAGTATAGTATCTCCTATTTCATCTTGTTCTACTTCCTCTTCCCTTCCTACAACATCGTCTCTAAGTTCATTTCCTTTGTAGAGCTGCTCTATCTACCCTTTCCACCTTTCAGCTTTCCCTTCTTTGCTGAGAACTGGTTTCCCATCTGAGTTCTTGATATTCATAGAGTTGCTTTTCTAGTCCCCAAATGTATCTTATTTTCCTGTAGGCGGTATCTACTTTTCCCCTTCTTATACATTCTTCTACAGAATTGCATTTGGCTTCTAGCCACTCCTGCTTAGCCATTTTGCACTTCCTGTGAATCTCATTTCTAAGTCGTCTGTACTCCATTTCGCCTGTTTCATTTACTGCATTTTTATATTTTCTCCTTTCATCAATTAAATTTAGTATTTCCTGTGATATCCAAGGATTTTTTGTAGGTCTTGCCTTTCTACCTATATTGTTCTCTGCTGCCTTTACTATTTCATCTCTCAATGTTACCCATTCCTCCTCTACTGTTTTATTTCCCCCGTCAATTGTTGCCTAAATCTCCCTCTGATGTTCTCCAGAACTTCACGTTCCTTCACTTTATCTAAGTCCCAACTCCTTATTTTCCTGTCTTACAGTTTATAACCTGGTTCCGAATTCTATGTCGTACCATTATAAAATCTATTTGATACCTTCCGGTTTCTCCTGGTCTCTTCCATGTATACAACCTTCTTTTGTGATTCTTAAACCACGTGTTTGTTACGATTAAATCATGCAAAATTCCACCAGGCAGCTTCCTCTTTCATTCCTTTTGCCCAGTTCATATTCACCTACTATTTTTCCTTCTCTTCCTTTTCCTACTACCTAATTCCAGTCTCCCAACACAATTAAGTTTTCCACTCCCTTAACTGTCTGAATAATTTCCTTTAGCTCCTCATCATCGGCAGAGCTAGTTGGCATATAAACCTGTACTACTGTTGTCGGTGTTGGCTTCATATCTATCTTGACAATGATAATGCGATCACTGTGCTGCTCATAGTAGTTTACCTGCATTCCTATTTTCTTATTCATTACCAGTCCTACTCCTGTGATACCGCCAACTGATTTTGTATTGATAATCCTGTTCATCCTGCCACCGAACTTCACTAATCCCCACTATATCTAACTTCAACCTATGCATTTCCCTTTTTAAATTTTCTAATTTTCCTACCCGATTAAGGGATCTAACATACCATGCTCCGATCCGTAGAATGCCAGTATTGTCTTTACTGATGACAACATCCTCTTGATTAGTCCCCACCCAGAGATCCGAATGGGGGACTATTATACCTCCAGAATATTTTACCCGAGAGGATGCCATCATCATATTTTTCATACAGTAGAGCTGCATGTCCTCGGGAAAAGTAAGGGCTGTAGTTTCCCTTGCTTTCAGCCGTTCGCAGTAACTGTATGGCAAAGCCACATTAGCTGATGTTCGGGGCCAGCTCAGTCAATCATCCAGACTGTTGCCCCTGTAACTACTGAAAAGGCTGCTGCCCCTCTTCAGGAACCACACGTTTGTCTGGCCTCTCCACAGATACCCCTCCGCTGTGGTTGCACCTACGGTACGGCTATCTGCATCGTTGAGGCACGCAAGCCACCCCACCTCGGCAATGTCTTTGGTTCATGGGGGTGATCATTAATTTTGATTAATATACTGCTATTAGTTATGGACGTTATTATATCGCCATGTTGTGGTAAACGTATGTTCGAAGGCTTCTGACGTCATTGTTCAAAGCGGTATTTGAGACTTCAGTTTATCCTGACATCACAACACAAAAAGCAAATGTCATAGGTCAAAGCCAATGGGTGGCATTGTATCCTGCAAATGAACTCATTTCTTGTGTGCAAAAAGAGATGTTGGCTGTTGTACTCACCAAAATATGACCAAGGGCAAGTTTTAGAAGATACTTTTTACACCCACACCTCTCATTTGAAACATTTTTATTTACATTTCAGAAGCTAAGTGTGATGTATAGATCACACTAGATTACTGTGTGTGTATGTGTGTGTCAACGTCATGCCAGTTGAATTACAGTTTCATTATTCCCAACAAAATTGTGTTCCGTTCTAATAATTTTACTACTCTAGCTCCAAGAATCATCACTGGCAATTAACAAAATATTCAAATGTTTGTATAGCTTATGGGACTTAACTATGGTGTCATCAGTCCCTAAACTTACAAACTACTTCTGAACCAGCTAATACTAAGGACGGCACAAATATCCATGCCCAAGGGGGAATTCGAACCCCCGACCGTAGTGGCCGTGCAGACCGTGACTGGAGCGCCTCAGTCCCTCGGCCACCGCGGCCGCCTGGCAATTAACATTACAAGCTCAACACAAGAGAAATAATGTTTTCATTTGTTTCAGCCTGTGGGCTATCTAAAATTTGGTTTCTTACTTTTAGTACTAGTATGTACTTTTGATGCAGTAGTTGTTAAAGAGTCAATAACATCCAATTAACTTAACTGTTGAATGATGATGAATTACTGGTTATAGTTATTACCCAAAATATGTACCTATTCTTAACACCTGCAGTTACATAACATTAAAGAATATACTAAATAAAATTATGGAATGTAACTGTTCGTCTAATATAGGGCTTAATATGCTCTATTGATGAAATAAGTATAAGTCGAAATAAATAGGATGGGGGCAGGTAGGCCCTAACTCACCTTAAGTTCATTAATATCATACACTGGAGGTCTTAGGTCATGGTTACCATGAGCAAAAGCACAATGTGGTCCATTTTTCACACAAAATCCACGTGAATCCGTATCGTGAACGCACATACAAGTCTTATAATATCTCAAGTGATAGCGTCTTTCTGTATCACCCGCTGTGCGATGTAAAAATTGACAACTGAAAAACAATAACACAAATTCAGGAACGCATTCTAAGAAAATGCGCAAATATCAATAACATTCAGTGTCAATGTCGTACAGAAAAGGGAGAATACAACAAACAATTACATAAAGTAACGTGCCTCGATCAAATGCAAAGTTGTACGCGATAGTCTACTACTAGCATACAATCATATACCAAGAATTAAAGAATTACAATGATAAATCCATTTGTTTAAACTTACTCGTCTCCTTCAGGGCACTGTCCTGTCGTTTCATCAAACTTCGTACAGTAATTGTCAGCACTATAATTAAAAGTTCCATCTCTTCTTCTTACTGGTCTCCTCCGGCGTTGATTCATAAAATGCCAATGAAAACAAGTGAAAGGTCTGTGCTGAGTACATTTATGTTGAAGAAACAATGGACACTGTTCAACACGAAACTCTTTCAAATATCTGTAAAAGGAAGAATAATCAGCTTCAACCTGAACGGTGAACTTTCGCAATGTAATCCAGATCCAGAAGACAATCGAAACAACATCCTCGCAACTTACGAGTAGTGATTCGGCTTTTCTGTTGGAGTTGTCAACAAAGTTTTTGGTTCAGATTGCATTTTGTGATTCTAACGCACTGCGCATCATTACTGCGCAGGGAACGCTGCGTCTGACAGGACGCGTTCATTGGTACGTATGTGTAGTTCTGTCTTGCTACCCCATTGGTGTACGAAGTCACGTGGAAGCAGAAATGCTGGATCGAAGGCAGTGGCGGCCGTTATGAAAGGGTGAGGGAAGGACGGAGAGAGAAAGAGAGAACTTACCGTGATTCTGTGTTGCGATTTATCAATGCACTAGCTTACATGACCGTGCTTCACAACGGTCGTTAAAGAGGGGCTGTGTATATCATGGTTTTTTTAGGGTTCCGGGTCTAGGTCAGCAAAAACAGAATCCTTGTTGGATCTGTCAATAAACTCAGTTCTCCTAGCCAAGATGTCAAATGTAAGTAGATGTCATTGTCGATGTTAAATTGTACGACGCTTCTCGCCGGGCTCCAGTGGTTATGTTGGCACCAATGGTTAATGGCAGCAGCTCACATCAGGAATAAATGTTTGTCTTGACAACTTCAATTAAAACGAATATTATTTTTTTCTGAACGGACAAAGGTACACGCAAGAACCTGTCAACCATAAAGCAGATACAGTATCAATTTTGCTGCAGTGAAACGAGCAGCAATAACACCTACTCTGTAGCTCGTGAAAAATATTAACGCAATTCTAAACTTCACTGTTCATTTGTTGCCAACATAAGCAGTAGAGCCCGGCGAGATGCATCGTAAAGTTTTACCCATTGTCAAAAGCAATGAATGTTCATAAAGTTTTTCATGCAAAAAGTGAAATTAATTCAAGTCCGTACTCCGGAATTATGTAAATTCAATGTTAGTTTGGTTTCACAAAGTTCAGATTGAGGTGTATAATTGTCTGTCTGGCATAAACTTTTGAAAACACTTTTATCGTTGATATGAGAAATAGTAATAATAATAACAGCGCCATGTATTGGTTCTATGGCGTAGTACGAAACTGTTTATCTTTCGCGGTAAGTGTATGCTGGAGTATTAGAATGTTTCAGTGTTGCACTGGGGACAATGTCGTTATTCTGTTTGCGGTGCTCCATATTATCGAAAAGTCGACGAATACTGGAAGTCTGGTAATTCAATCAGCAGAGCAGTTCATGTCTATTTAAATAAGACGTCATTCTGGTGTCAATGTGCGGTAAAATAAGTCTGGGTAATCATTGAAGGAATAGCGTCAGCTGATCGTCTGCATAGAATTTTCCATTAAATATAGTACGGTATTTCCAGTGAATTGTTTTGACTGTGTAAGCAGCATCGGCCACTCTTTCAGCTAATACATGTCGTCTCGTCCTGCACTGATTACTTCGTAAAGCACGAATTTGAAATCGATCTTGTGTGATAGAACTATATATTTAGAAGTCGGATTATAACTTCAAGTACAACTGTCTCAGCAAAAGAAGACGTAGTCTGCACGAAAAGTAAGTAATTACGAATCTTAATCACAACATTGTACCGAACAAATATGAAAGCAGGGAGGTTTCCATGGAGGTTTCTGATGAGTTTGTCTCTGGCGTCTGTATATTATCTCTTGTGGCGGGCACAGGGCAGAAATATCTCTGGAGTGTGCATTCAGATGCGCAGAACAGATTATCTGTCCTCAAAATTAAGGTGGATATATCACCTGATATTGGGAAAAATCTTCTAATCAACGACTTCATCTTGGTCCTTTTTTGTTCGGTTGACTGATGGCTATGTGTAAAGGCCAATTCTCACTGTCCGTCACGTCAACGTCACGTCACCGCACCGTCACGTGAAGTTGTATTCACACTGTCCGTCAGTGTCCGTCACGTCAATTCGCCGATCCAAATACGCGATGTTGAAAGTGAGGTTACGAGTAGCGATCTGTTATGTAGAAAGTCATAGTTTAATACTAGAATTGAAGGAACAACAACGCTAAATGTTATTGACAGCCAAATAAAACTTTACAGTGTAAGTTTTTGGCCAACTTACTGGGAACTGAAACAACATTTCAAAACATCGACATCTATTTTCTAGCGAAAAAACAAACATATGAATATATCAAACAACACTTATAAGAGCATAAATAGCGCCTGTTTACTTTATCCATGACAATTTGCCCGTTGGCATTGTTAATACCGTCGTAAACAAATGAATTTTTGTCTTTCGTTAGAAGTGACAATTTCACTTAAAGTGTTATTTAATGTGAAATGCGTAATCAGATTACAATCTTATTCTAATAAACAGTTTGCTTCAGTCTTTTCCGTTACAATGTTAAGTAACATTAACCATTTTTTGGTTTCAGATATCTAACCTCGATTTTAGGTGGACACTCAATTGACAAAAACATTTAAGTCGTCATGAAACATTTGAGATTTACTCCTAAAACGAAGTAAAAAGGTAAAGCAGTCAACAATCCGCAGATTGGTTGAACACCACAGTACTTTACTAGGCATGGTCTTGTTTGGAGGTGGTATGCCGTTGCCTTCCTCCGACCTTCGAACTGACTTACCCAGCCAGTTATAGGGGGACCTACAGTTTAACGTGGGTTCCGGAACCACGGTGCTACTCGCTATTTTTCACATGAGCAGTACTGCCAGAGGTGAAAGAAGTGGAAAGTGACAGATAAAAATCCTAGGACCTGGCTGGGATCGAACCCGCGACCTTTGGATTTGTAGTCTGGCACTCTACCACTGTGCAACCAAGGCGCACCAAATAAAGGCAAATAAGACTTATTTGCATATAAACAGTGCAATCATCGACTGCAACATTTAATTCGCGTGACGAAAATAGGTTAACTTCCGTGTTAGCAAACGACTGTTCCGTCAAAACATTCTTCTCGAGAAAGCTTGACGTGACGTGACGGTCTGTGACGGACAGTGTGAACGCCGCCATTAGAAATACAATGCGGAATGTTCTGACGGACGGTGACGTGACGTGACGGACAGTGTGAATTGGCCTTAAATGGCCCTTTTAGCGACGCTTCCTCAACTTTCTTGTTGCTTCTGTGACACATTTCTTTAGACATTAGTTCATATTACGTAGTTACGTAGTTGCTCTGCAAAAAGGAGGTGGAGCTTCTTTGCAGCCAGTGCGGTACAAACCAATCTGGGTCAAGTCTAGTCTCCGATACCACCTGTCGGCTTTGACCAAGCTCGTCACTTATTACGTCATTATTTCCATCAACGTTTCTATTTATATTTTCGCTGATAAATATGTTACATGATAATACTTACATGAGAATGTACGTGTACGTCACTCTTTCGTGAATTTTTTGTAATAAAAGCCCCTTTTTAATATGTGATTTCTTACAAGTTCGAAATATGTAATTAATGATTATTAAACGCATGGAATGTATTAAATTTTGTCCTTTGTTATATGAGCGTAAATTGTTTTATGGCTATGTTACATGTATTTTGATATTTTTTATATGTAGTGTTACTGATTTTTAATGTTCATAATTGCTAAAATATCGATTTATACCTTTTTTTGTTTAGTTCTTGTATAATAATTTCATTTCCGTTAGAAAAATCGGACCTTTCTTTTTTAATTCCAATTACGATATGTCCGTTTGTATACTGTGAGTTTGATTTTTTGTAAACAATACATTTATTTAGACATCATTGTTATTATCATGAAAGGCGCATCTGTACTCGTAAAATGACGATTTCCTAACAAAATATTTCAATTGTGCGCGATTGTCTAATGGGGAAGTCACATGATTGCCAACATAAACAACTTTCGTTGCCACGTCTGTAAGTAAAATTTAACTGATCTGGGCATCATTGTGAGCGGCATATATAAGTGAAACAAAAGTGTGAGAATTTGGTACTGGTAACTAGACCTAATTTTATAGGGCATATGTAGATATCGACACCTTCTAAATGTGTACATATGGATACTTTAGTTCCCGATACCAACTATTCTAATTTTTTCAGATATATACCAATACAGTTCAAGTCTAGACACCGCTACTTACGATCTATATTTGAAATAAAAATAGACTTTACTTATACAGGTGAAGATTAGATAGTGTTATCTAATAAATATTGGCGAACTAAAAAATATTAAGGGCTGCTATCGGTACCTGGACTCGACCTATATAGCTCAATTCCAGATACCGATACCTAATAAGTATTGGTGAACCACAAAATATGAAGGGCTGATATCGGTAACTAGACATTCCCTATATAGTTCAAGTCTAGATGGCGATACCTACCCTTTATATTTTTCTTTCACATATAGATATTGCGTATAGGTGGATATAGGACAAAATATGAAGATCTGGTATCGCTATCTAGAGTTGATCCATATAGGTCAAGTCTAGTTACCGATACCAGTCCTTTATACTTTTGGTGAACGAGAAAATACGAATAGCTGGTATCGGTATCTGGACTTGACCTATATACCTAATAAATATTGGTGAACCATAAAAAATGAAGGGCTGGTATCGGTAACTAGACTTGACCTATATAGGTCAAGTCTAGATAGCGATACCAGCCCTTCATATTTTTCTTTCACATACATATATTACGTATCCAATTACGATATGTCCGTTTGTATACTGTTTGTACATGACAAAAATATGAAGATCTGATATCGCTATCTAGACTTGACCTATATATGTCAAGTCTAGTTACTGATACCAGTTCATATTTTCTGGTTCACAATAAAGTATAAAGGACTGGTATCGGTAACTGGACTTGACCTATATAGGTCAAGTCTAGATATCGATACCAAGTAATTTTATCTGAAATATGTTTTTTGCGTTTTATTTTGTTCCAATTTAATATGTTCCCACTCTAAACCCCCAATTTTCCGCGGTATTACCGTTAAGGTTTATGAATATTAATATTAATTACAACTTGCTGTAATTAGTGGACTATTTTTTGAATATTTTTATGTGCTCCAATTTAGCATTTTTCTGGCCAAAACCTTCAATTTTCTCGTGGTAGTCTCATTATGTTACTTAGATACTTTTTATACCGCTCAGATAGTTATTCTCTTGTCATATTTCTATAATTTCGCTGCATATTTTATGTTATTTGTTATTTAATATTCGTCGT
Organism: Locusta migratoria; assembly: GCA_026315105.1. Classification (NCBI taxonomy): domain Eukaryota; kingdom Metazoa; phylum Arthropoda; class Insecta; order Orthoptera; family Acrididae; genus Locusta; species Locusta migratoria. The sequence continues at coordinate 17,252,397 of CM048745.1, forward strand.
TCTTTAACATTTATAATGTTACGTAATCTCACATTCATTTAATTCGAGTCGTATACACAGTTGTATACTCCAACCACAGATATACCTTATGTCTGTGAGTTAACGAAAAACGGTAATTAATACATTCAATTGTTTATTATAATGCGATCCTTGTATCAAAAGTATCGTGACTGTATCGTCTCTGGACAAAGTATGACGTCATTGTTCAAAGCCGACGACTGGTATTGGACACCGACTTTATCCACCAATCCTAAGAGCAAATAAAACTGTGGAAAGAGTGAGGCTCGTTCAAAGAGCTGCAGGGCTGCTGCTTCCTGAAGCGGTAAAGCATGCATTACCGCGAATGCGTGGTACCGATGACATCAATGAGGCGGCAGGAGGAAATTTTCCCTACATCTCATGCAGCCCAGAGCTTCCTTCAACAGCCGGTAGGCTGCAGCATGCTGCAAGATTGTTCTTTCATCACGACTGCGCATGCGTGGTAGCAGCACTGCAGCTCATTGAACAAACCCGTGCATTTGTATTAGTATCACTTGGTAATTCCAGCTTAATATTGAGAAGATGCAAAGAAGCCAATGATCACACCATAGATATTTCTACTCTATGTATGATTTAGTGATTATACCCGTCGAAAGATGCCCTTCTTTTATTTCCATGACATTGCAAAGCATATGGGATACAGCTAGGAAGGAGAAAAACTACTTTCTGTCCTACCTGGGTTACACTCTACATGTAGTGTCAGTGGTGTAGTCTGCTATTGTTGGCAACGAACTATTTGCTTTAGGAGGAGGATTAATTTACTGACCAGAACAGCATAAATTATTTATTTCATCGTGAACATAAAGAATTGTCCCCATTATTCTACATAACTGATTATTCAAAAAGTATACAATAGGCGTTGCCAACATAAGTGCACAACGCCGCCACCGTAAATAAAATTGCATTCCTTCTTTTAGTGTATTACACCATAGTTATGAGAATGAAAAAAAAGCAATAACGCCATAATTAGTTATTTTTTGCACTATCTAACAAATCACCATGGCGGCTAGTGTGAAAATTCGGCACATTGCTCGTCAAAAAAACGTGAATTTTAGTGTTAAAAAGACACCATGTGGTAATTGTAAAGACGAAATTACTAAGCTAAATGAACGTGTGTCCAGTTTACAGTTTATTATCAGTGCACTGACGATGGATATCGCAAAACTTCAGGGCGAAAATAGTGAACTGAACACAAGAATTTGGGGTCATTATGATAAATCAAAAGCAATTGAGAAGTGGTCGAAAGTTAAGAATGGATACAAAGAGAAAGTGAATGAAAAATACAGGGAAACGAAGGAAAGTGTAGTGCATGAAAATTACTTTCAGGGACTCTCAAAGATGGACTGTGGTAGCGTTTATTCCAAATCAAGTGATCCACTTGAAAAACAATACGACTGTCTAAATACGAGTAAAATTGAACTGTGGGCAGGCAGCGAAGGGCGTAAATATAGCCACTGATTTTAGGAATACGAGTACAGGTAGGCAGAACCTACTTTGCAGAAGAAACTCAGAAGCAAAATTTAGTGCAGCCACCCTAATGAGTAAAAAAAAAAAAAAAATCGCTTCTAACTAATAAAGAACTTTGCGTGCTCCTGGTGGGATCTAATGGAAAAGATCTTTTAATCTCGCTGAAAAGAAGATTATTAGAGCTGAGAAGAACGAACATACTCGTTTTTTCAGTGCCACATCGACACCATTTGAAAGAATGGTCCTGAGTCAACAAAGAAATAAAAAATGCAAATGCAGAGATGCAGGATATCTGCACTCGTCTTAAAAATGCAACATTTGTTGACATTAGCCATTTGGGGAAAAGATTTCATACAACCAATGGTAATCACCTAAATTGAATCGGGAAAACATTTATAATAACGAAGATTTTAGAAACAATTACTAAAATCTCAAATGTGCAAAGTGATGCAGATGTCATACGTCTCACAGACAAAAAACGAACGCCTATTTTACCTGGAAGATCGAATACAATTTCTGTTGCTTCTGAAGCTACATCACTCCAATCAAACTGTGAGATGGTAATACAGAGAGTAGACCCGCCAAATGACTACGGTTCAGATTGTAGAGAAAGCAGAAGAACAGGATCAGAAGGTGTGTTTCCGAAAACAACACAAAGAAACGATAGAACTGTGCAGGAGGGCACTATAGCAGTGTTGCCTGAAGTTTCTGCAACTGCAAGACGCAAATCAGCGGAAAGAAAAGTGGAAGAAACAGCAGCAGCAAGGGACTTACTACAGCCTAGAGAACGACCTCAAGGAGCAAGAAACCTGCACTTCTCAAGGATTTTTGGACCTTCACCAGGGCGCAAGAAAGAAGATGACAATACTGTAAATATCATGGAAAAAGGTCCTCACACTAACAAAACTCCTAACTGTATTGCAAGTAAATTTATGTAGTATTAGGAATAAATTATTGGAACTGGAAAATATCTGCAGTAATGAGAAAGTAGATGTTCTATGTGCAGCAGAGCACTGGCTGAGGGATGATGAGGTACATTTTTTTAATCCTCAGGGAAATGTTGCTGCAAATGTAGTCTGCAGGGAAGTGAAAAATACGGGGGTCAGGCATTCTTGTTAAAGAGGGTACAAGATTTTCAGAAATTGATATTAGCTCATACTGTTCTGAAATAGATGGGGAATTCAGCTGTGTAAATCTTGTAGATCATAACTAAAACATCCAAAGTCTCTACAGAGCACCTAGTGGGTATTTTCTTGGATTATTTTGATTGGTGATGAATAAGTTGTTAAAAGGTAGAAGAAAAATTGCTATCTGTGGGGACTTCAATTTAGAAATGGTAAATGAGAGTGAGCAAGGCACAAAGTCTTTCCTAAACCCCCTCAGAATGTATAATCTATACTGATTAGATTAGATTAATACTTGTTCCATAGATCATATATATGACATTTCGTAATGATGTGGAATGTGTCAGTTTAGTAAATGTTGTCTATACTTGACAATCAATATTGTAAGGATTTTATTTTGTTTTTGTTTTTTATATTTATATTTGATTTATTTTTAAATTTTATCTAAAATTTCATCTACATTGTAGGAGTTGCCATTCAGAAATTCCTTTAATTTCTTTTTAAATACTAGGTGGCTATCTGTCAGACTTTTGATGCTACTTGGTAAGTGACCAAAGACTTTTGTGGCAGCATAATTCAACCCTTTCCGAGCCAAAGTTAGATTTAACCTTGAATAGTGAATATCATCCTTTCTCCTAGCGTTGTAGATATGCACACTGCTATTATTTTTGAATTGTGTCGGATTGTTAATAACAAATTTCATGAGTGAATATATATATTGTGAAGCTACAGTGAGTATCCCTAGATCCCTATATAAATGTCTGCAGGTTGCTCTTGGGTGGGCTCCAGCAATTATTCTGATTACACGCATTTGTATAATCAATACTTTTTTACTCAATGTTGAATTGCCCCAGAATATGATCCCATATGAAAGCAGTGAATGAAAATAGGCGTAGTAAGCTAATTTACTGAGATGTATATCACCAAATTTTGCAATGACTCTGATAGCATAAGTAGCTGAACTCAGACATTTCAGAAGATCTTCAATATGTTCCTTCCAATTCAGTCCCTCGTCAATGCAAACACCTAAAAATTTTGAATATTCTACCTTAGTTACAGATTTATGTTCAACGTCTAAATTTATTAATGGTGTCATGCCATTTACTGTATGAAACTGTATATACTGGGTTTTATCAAAGTATAATGAGAGTCCATTTGTAGAGAACCACTTAATAACGTTCTGAAACATATCATTTACAATTTCATCAGTTAATTCCTGTTTGTCAGGTGTGATAGCTATACTTGTATCATCAGCAAAAAGTACTAGGTTGGCATCTTCGTGAATGTAGAATGGCAAGTCATTAATATATATTAAGAACAGCAAAGGACCCAAGACCGAACCTTGTGGGACCCAATTTTTGATAACTCCCCCGTTAGAAGAATTAATTGTTGCATCTATATCATGTGAAATGCTTATTTCAATTTTCTGCACTCTTCTAGTTAGGTATGATTTAAACCATTTGCGCACTGTCCCACTCATACCACAATACTTAAGCTTATCTAGAAGAATACCATGATTTACACAATTAAAAGCCTTTGAGGGATCACAAAAAATCCCAACTGGTGATGTCCGGTTATTCAAAGCATTTAATATTTCATCAGTGAAGGTATAAATAGCATTTTCAGTTGAAAACCTTTTTTGAAAACCAAACTGACATTTCGTTAGAAGCAACTCGAGAATACATAAATTTTTCAAAATTTTTTGATAAAACTGTCAGAACTGAGATGGGCCAGTAGTTGTTGACATCGTATGTATGCCCTTTTTTTATGCAAAGGTTTAACGATATCATATTTCAGTCTATCCGGGAAAATATGCTGCTTTAATGAGCTATTACAAATATGACTGAGAATCCTACTTATCTCCTGGGAACAAGTTTTTAATACCCTGCTGGAAATGCCATCAATTCCATATGACCATTTACTCTTGAGAGAGTTTATTATTTTTCTAATTTCTGAAGGTGAGGTGGGTGGAATTTCAATTGTATCAAATTGTGTGCGAATGGCATCTTCCATTATTTGCCTAGTTCCTTCTAATGAACATTTAGATCCTATTTTCTCTACAACATTTAAAAAGTAATAATTAAAAATGTTTTCAACTTCTGACGTTTTGTTAATAAAGTTTTCATTTGTTTTGATGGTAATACCCTCTTCCTCTTCTCTTGGTTGCCCTATCTCCCTTTTAATAATATTCCAAATTGCACATGATGCACATGCTTCTTGATTTTTTAATAACTTTTCTTAATGTACCACAGTAGCTTTTATAATATTTTATTGTTTCTGGGGTATTACTCTTTCTTGCGGACAGATATAGTTCCCTTTTTCGGTTACACGATATTTTTATTCCTTTAGGAAGCCATGTTTTTTTTGCATGGTTTCTTAGAATTAAATTTTACTAATTCCTTGGGAAAACAGTTATCAAATACCCTTACAAATGTATCGTGAAATAAATTATATTTTAAATTAACATCATGTTTCTTGTAAACCTCATCCCAGTCTAACTGTGTCGAATTTCTTTGAAATATCTAGTTGTTAAGTAATTAATCGAGCGCACAATTCTGGTGGACTGTTTCGAATTACTGAACAGAGCTATGTAGTATACTGTTAGTAGCTGTGCACCATGATCTGAAAGACCATTCTCAACGGGACAAGCATTTATGTTGTTAAACTTATCTTGGTGTATAAAAAAGTTATCTATCAATGTACTGCTGTCCTTTACTACCCGAGTAGGAAAATCAATAACGGATGTCAGATTGAATGAGCCAAGTAAGACTTCCAGGTCTTTCTTCCTATTACACTCTTTCAGTGAATCTACATTGAAATCACCACAAATGATGATTTGCTGCCCCCTATCTGACAGATAGCACAACAAGGCATCCAAGTTTTCCAGAAATAACTGAAAGTTCCCTGAAGGGGACCTATAAACTGTTACAATTATCACATAAAATTCATTGAGTTTAAGCTGGCAGGCACATGCTTCAATATGCTGCTCTACACAAAACTTTTTTGTTTCTAAATTTTTTACACTGTGATAGCTTTTGGCATATACGACAACTCCTCCTCTTATCTTATTATCTCTACTTACATTTGAGACTAATTTATATCCACAGACATTCACATTTTCCATACCGGTGACAATGTGATGCTCAGACAGGCATAGTATATCTATTACATTATCAGTTTCTGTATCATCTAAACAAACTAAAAGCTCATCTATTTTATTCTTTAGTCCCCCAATATTCTGGTGAAAAATGCTAACATATTTTTAATTTACTTTTCTGAGAAACATTTCATTTTTCAACATTTTTAGCACCTGCCTGTCTGAGCTTCTCACTGGACACTGTAGCAACAGTAAACTTGTATACATAACATCATTGTTAACTTTAAAAGGGACTTGTAAAGGTGGGGCATTTGCAGACCATGATCCAATCCTTCTTATGCTGAACCAAAATAAAACTATGGGATTACCCCCTAATGCAGATGACAATGTAAAGGAAAAAGTAATATGGGTTATATGGCAGAAGGAAGAAGTTGTAAACCTTTTCATTCAGAAACTTAGACAAGTAAAGTGGGACTGCATATACCAATGTCAAACAGGAATCAATGAAACTGAAACCACTTTTGAGAAATTCGTTACTCTTTACTTAGATGTATGGTATAATTGTTCTCCTTTCATAAAATTCAGGCAAAAAAGTAAACCTGTAATGAAGAACATTAAATGGTATACTGATGAACTCACTAACATTACGCAAAATATGTTGTCTTTGTATCATATGTATAAAACTTTTGATTACGAATCTAAACAGAGAGAGGAATTGTACAAAGATTATCTAGAGTGCAAGAAAACTTACAGAACTAAGCCTAGAGAAGCAGAAAGAACAGCATACAGTAAATATATTGAATGTGCTTCAAATATATGCAAAGCTGCATGGAAAGTTGTTGCATAGGAGCATTCAAACTGTCACTAACAGGATGTAGCTTGTTGTTGTTGTTGTTTTAAGGATGTAGCTCTAACCCAGATGGAGTTAATAATTTTTTAATGGATTCCGTAAGTGATATTAGGCACAAAATTAAAACTACGTGTACTAAGGCAACTGCTCTACTTAAGCTACATCAATGTGGAGATTATAGCTTTAGATGGAGGACTATTACTTCCACGCCGGCCGCGGTGGCCGAGGGGACTAAGGCACTCTATTCACGGTCTGCATGGACTCTATGATATTAACATAAACACCTTACAAGATACACATGAAAGCAGACAGCTCATGGACATTCTAGACTCATATGGGGCAAAAGATCTCCTAGGAGATGTACCAACAAGAATAACCCTCACAAGTATAAGCTCCATTGACCATGTTATTACAAACTGTGAGAACATTATCACAGTAAATGTTGTAAATGGTCACATATCTGACCACTTAGGCCAACTATTAGTGTTAAAAGGTGTCTCTAGTATAAAACCTAAAAATGTTTATGAATACAGAAGAATCTTCTCTGTGAACAACATTGCTAAACTGAAAGAGAGCCTTAAACAGGAATCATGGTATTTAGTATCTGAAGCCCAAGGTGTGAATAGTAAGTGGGAAGCTTTTCTAGACATCCTATCATTTTATTTAAATAAGGCAATCCCTATCAGAAAGTTAAGAATAAATAGGAGTAAGAACGTACACACGAAACCTGTCCAATTGGATGATGTCACAATAGAACTAAAAGGGAAAATGGAAGAAATGTACATGTTACAAAAAGTGACGAAAGCAAAGGAGCATAGGGATAAATAAAAGCAATACAAGTACCAATTTTGTAAGGAAGTAAAAAGATTGAAGGCTGAAAAAGAAAGCTCAAAAATACAAAACTCAGATTGTCTCTCAAAGACATGTTGGGCAATTGTTATTGAAGTAACAGATAATAAGACCAATCCCAAAAATAACATCAATATACAACTGTATAACAATAATACTACAGTCAGTAATCCTCAATTAATCAGCAACATATTTAATGACTATTTCATAGATGCTGTAGAGTCTGACCATTTCGCATCAAATAAAGGACTACTCATATATGAAACTGATGCCAGTCCAGAAGCCGGTGAACTGCCTGAAGTAAATCTAAAGGTTATTCTGCAGCTCATCAGAGAACTAAAAAACGAAAAATCAGCTGGCTGGGATGAATTTTCACCATCATTAGTTAAACAATGCCAACAAGAACTAGCATATCCCCTGTTGCACTTGATAAACAGCTTACTAAAAGAAGGAGTTTTCAGAGAAAAACCAAAATTCGCCATTGTCAAACCAGTATACAAGAAAGGTGAAAAGGATCTTGTACAAAATTACAGACCAATAGCTTTAACTTCCACTTTCAGTAAATTAATTGAGAAAATAATGCTGAAACACATGCTAGAACTTATAACAGGCACAAACTCTTGGGTGATTTTCAACATGGTTTCATGCGTGGTCGTAGCACCACAATGGCTGCAGTACAATTTATGCTAGAAGTTCTAGACAAAATTAATGATGGCAACCAAGTGGCAGGAGTTTTCCTAGACCTATCTAAGGCATCTGACAGGGTGGATCATGATATACTTCTGTCAAAATTGGCCACAGATGGCATAAATGGAAAACTTGTGCAACTTGTGTCAACATACTTAAAAAACCGAAGACAGTGCACTGCAGTTTGACACAAAAATGGTGAAACACTAAAAGATTACAGATCCTGTATCAGGAATATCAAATTTGGAGTGCCTCAGGGGTCTGTAATACGCCTTTTCCTGTTTATCTGCTATGTAAATGACTTTCCTAATGCTTTGTCTAATGATAATTTTTTTACAATGTATGCTGATGACACATCAGGACTAGTGTGGGGAAAAGACCTGTATAGTGTTGGCAAAGAAGTAAAACATTTTGTAGAAAGAGCTAAGGCAAAGTTTGAAAGGGACAATCTAAAAGTTAATTTAGAAAACAAACATTATGTCTTTCAATGTTGGTGACCTAGAAGAGTGTATTGAAGTTCAGAGTACTGGTAATGATATATTAAATAAAATATGCAGACAATGTAAATTTTTAGTTGTGTACTTAGACAGTAAGCTCTCATGGACTAAACAAATTGACAATGTATGTTCAAGATTATCATCTAGTTTGTATGTCTTCAGGAAGTAAACAGACCAACACTGAAGATAGTATACTATGGCTTGATGTATCCACATATTCTATATGGCCTAGTGTTATGGGGCGGTGCAGCCAGAACCCATGTTGACAGGGTTTTTAAATTGCAGAAAAGAGTAGTAAGAATCATGTGCAAAGTAAACTCAAGGACATCTTGCAAGGGATTATTTGTGGAATACAAAATTATGACCATTTACGCTATGTATATGTATCAAGCAATAATACTAGCTGTAGATGAAAATAACTATACATTTCGTAATGAGGAAATACATAAACACAACACTCGGCTGGCTCATGATTTTCACATGATAAGCAGGAGACTAAAAAAACGGCAAATAATCCATATATAAATGGTGCAAAGTATTTTAACGCACTACCACGAGAATTAAAATTGTTGACTGGGGTAGCCTTTAAGACACAACTAAAAACATGGCTCATACTGCAATGCCCATTCTGCCTACCTCAATAACTGAGACCTAAAACTACTGTATATTTAACCAATAATATTAGTTTGTATACCATTTTATACTGTACAAATTGTTTGTCAAATATGCTATGCATGTGAATACATGTTTTCAAGTAAATTAAATAAATTACTTCCACTGAGATTAAAAAAGTAGTGGCAAAGTTCTCCAATTCCAAAAGTATGGATTACTTGTGTTTGTTCAATTACATAATTAAAAAGAAAACAGTAAATATAATTAGTGAACCACTGGCCTTTCTTTTTAATGGGTGTCTAGAGTTTGGAATATTTCCTACAAAACTAAAAATATCAAAAGTTATTCAAGTGTACAAAAAAGGGGATAACATGACCTCAAGAATTACCAACCAGTTTCCATAGTTCCCATTGTCTCCAAAATATTTTAATCACTTAACTACTACTTCGAATCACAGAATTTACTGTCTGACAGCCAATTTGGCTTCTGTAAGGGAAAAATACCACCACTGCTGTTCTTTCAATTATCACTGAAGTAACAACTGCCTCGCTTATCTTGTGTGATTTATGTAAGGCATTTGATTGTATCTCTCATGATGTCTTACTTGCTAAACTAAAATATTATAGTGTACAGAAGCTGTATTGGCAGTAATTGCTTCATGGCTAAACAATAGGAAACAGTTTGTCTCAGTCAATAACAGACATTCACAACTGCAAGACGTTATAACAGGGGTCCCACAGGGGTCTGTCCTAGGACCCTTCTTTTTTATAACTGCAGTCAATGGTTTACCCCTATGTGTTCCAAACTCTGTTATCTGTTTTGTTGATGACACAACTTTGCTGGCTAAGCATGAGAACATGTTAGTTCTGCAAGATATGATGCAGGAAGGCATGGAGGTAGCACTAAATTGGTTTTGAGCAAATTGCTTTGTAACCCTAAAAAAACAGCAAATTACACTAGAATTATGAAATGAGGTTGAGGTTAAAGCAGTTAAAATTCTCGGAATTCATGTGGACTCAAAGTTGACTTGGGAAACTCATGTCAACCACACCTGTGCAAAATTATCTTGTGTTACATCTTAATAGTGAAACTGGGGGGCCTAGTGTCTAAAGAGTACTTAAGAGTAGTCTATTTTGGACTTTTTCAGTCATGAACAGAGTATGGGCTATTGATTTAGGGACACATCAGTGAATTCCTAAAAATTCAAAAGAAGGTGGTACCTGCAATGTGTAATGCAGGTAGAATAGAGCACTGTTGGCCGTTATTCATACAGCTCAAAATATTAACAGCAATTAATCTTTATATCTATGTCGCAGCAATGTATGTATAAACCAGTATCACTAATTTTGAAATTAAGGAAAACATACACTTCCATAACACTATACACAAGGGAAAAAAATTAGACCTACCTAGGCACAGGCTTGCATGAACAGGGAATTCCCATCTAATCAACAGTATTAAAATATTTAATGCACTCCCATATTCTTCTCGATCATAGCTTCAGAAGTTAGTAAACTGGCTACTTAATAACCCCTTTTATGATATTACTAAATTTTTAATATAAAAACAATTGCTTTAATTTCTAAGGTTTTATTCTCTTAGAAGCATGACTGGATTCAGTTCTCATTTTATTGTTTGTGGTATCGTTTCTAGGCTAAAATTGAAATATGTTATCATGATATAGCTGTTAAGGTAGCTACTATTGTAAGAAAATGTAATGTACAATTCATGTAGTGGTTGCATAGACTTTCCCGGCGTAGTAACTGATAATATTTATCTCGGGTATGCAGCCGGATACCATCGTCAACCAGTCACGATATTTCAACAGACCAACTGGCTGCCATCTTCAGGTGAGAGCGCAGAACACTAACTCGCCGGAAGCTGATAAAGAACAAGAAACAGCAGCCTCTTTATACACTGCTGACGACCCACTGCGCATGCGCGAAACCAAAGTAGAAGCCACCTAGGCGCAATAGAACCAGTAGCGCACCGGTGGAGAAAAACAGCAAAAACGATGGGTCGAAAACAAGGCTAGTTTAAAGAAACAGCAGGTCGAAATGAAGACTGTTGTTGCTTGATGTCAGATAAAATCAGGTTCCAAGTTTTACTTAGTGGAAAACCCTTGTCCCTATTAATAACATTATCGGCCATATGAATTTCCATTGATTCTTTGAGAACACATTCCCAGTAGCGGGAAGCAGGAGCAATCAGTTTAGTTTCATCATATAACATCTTGTGTCCCTCATTCATTCAATGTTCAGCATCAGCCGACTTTTCAGGTTGGAGCAAACGAGTATGATGGTGGTGTTCCACACACCGATCCTGAACTGTGCGGACCGTTTGGCCAATGTAAGTTTTACCACAATAACACGGAATACTATAAACACCGGGTTTCCTCAGTCCTAAATCATCTTTGACTGACCCAAGGAGGGCACTAGTCTTAGGTGGGGGCATTAAAACACTTTTAATGTCGAATCTTCTTAAAATTCTTGAAATTTTCGAGGAAATATTCCCGACGAAAGGCAAAAAGGCAATAGACTTGTAATTGTCTTCTAATGGTTCACCTTTTGGACCAAATTGAAATGCACGACAAATTTGTTGAGCAGTGTATCCATTCTGTTGAAAGACCACTTTGAGATGCTCCAGTTCTTCTACCAGATGTTCAGCATCAGAAATGGCGTACGCTCTTTTTACTAAAGTACGCAATACCCCCATATGTTGGTGTGGCGGATGACAGCTCGTTGCATGAAGATAAAGATCGGTATGCGTTGGCTTCCAATACACTCCATGTCCTAAGGTCCCATCACTGTTCTTTTGAACCAAAACATCCAGAAAAGGAAGATTCCCATCGTTCTCTACCTCCATCGTAAATTTAATATTGGGATGGAGACAATTAAAATGGTCTAAAAATGATTTAAAGCATCCATTTCATGAGGCCAAACCATAAAAATGTCATCGACGTATCTCCAAAAACAGGTAGGCTTAAGAAACGACGTCCTCAAAGCCATGTCTTCAAAGTCTTCCATAAAAAGGTTTGCGACTATGGGGGAAAGAGAACTCCCCATAGCCACACCGTCAGTTTGTTCAAAAAACGTATCATTAAAAAGGAAATACGTCGAACTCAGCACATGACGACATAACTTGACTGTTTCATCATCCAATATATTACTAATTAATAACAATGACTCTTCACGAGGAACCCGGGTTAAAAGGGAAACAACGTCGAAACTGACAAGCAAGTCTGATGGACCGAGACAAACTGACTTCAGCCGCCGAATAAAATGTGACGAGTTCAATATGTGATGATCACACTTTCCAACATGAGGAGCGAGAACAGAAGCTAAATATTAGGCCAAATTATAGGTAGTGGCACCCAAATTGCTCACAATAGGACGAAGAGGAATTTCATGCTTGTGAACCTTAGGTAGGCCATACAATCTCGGAGGGACAGCAGCTCCAGGGCGAAGTTTCTTAACAACATCCTCTGACAAGGAACTCTTCTTTAAGAGTAAAAGAGTCTTCCGTTTTATACGTTCGTTGGGATCATTACGTAACCTACGATAGGCTGAGTCATCCAATAAAAAGTTCATCTTGGACACATAGTCTCCACGTGATAGAAGAACCGTTGCGTTCCCCTTATCGGCCGGAAGGATAACCAAATCCTTATCCTCTCTCAAAGACCGGACGGCCTCCCTCTCACTACCAGAAATATTGCTTCTAGGAGGAGGTGCTCTGCGAAGTTTGTAGGCAACCTCTTGTCTAATTTCATCAGCCTGATCTTCTGGAATACGAAACACCGCTTGCTCAATAGCACAAATAAATTCCGTAATAGGAACAACCTTGGGTGTGGGTGCAAAATTTAAACCTTTTTCCAAAACAGATAATGAAGCGTTGTCCAGTTCCTTATCCGTAAGATTGACAACAACAACAACTCGCCTCATTCAAACAATGTTCAGCAACAGCCGACTTTTCAGGTTGGAGCAAACGAGTATGACGGTGGTGTTCCACACACCGATCCTGAACTGTGCGGATCGTTTGGCCAATGTAAGTTTTACCACAATAACACGGAATACTATAAACACCGGGTTTCCTCAGTCCTAAATCATCTTTGACTGACCCAACCTGAAAAGTCGGCTGTTGCTGAACATTGTTTGAATGAGGGACACAAGATGTTATACGATGAAACTAAACTGATTGCTTCTGGTTCCCACTACTGGGAATGTGTTCTCAAAGAATCAATGGAAATTCGTATGGCCGATAATATTATTAATAGGGACAAGGGTTTTCCACTAAGTAAAACTTGGAACCCGATTTTATCTAACATCAAGCAACAACGGTCTTCATTTCGACCTGCTGTTTCTTTAAACAAGCCTTGTTTTCGACCCATCGTTTTTGCCGTTTTTCCCCAGAAGATTATACCATAGCTCATTAATGAGTGAAAGTATCCAAAGTAGGCTGATTTTAAAGTAGTGATGTCTCCAAAATGAGTGATCATTCTTAGAGGGAAAGTTAGTTGAGCCTATTGTCAATGTGAACCCCTAGGAATTTGGTGGAGTGCACCTGTTCTAATACCTGATTGTCATGTACAACGACAATATTGTCTGGTTTTCTATGTTTTGTGTGGAACTGAATAAAATTAGTTTTTTTATCAAATGAAAGAGAATTAACTGAAAACCAAGCTGTAACTTATTTCAGTATATATCAAGGTCAGTGTCAAAATCAGTGACAGACTAAATATCAACCACAATGCTCGTATCATTGGCATACATTGTGAATTGACATTTGTTATTAATGGACAGGGGTAATTCATTAACATATATTAAAAACCAATGGCCCAAGGACAGATCCCTGGGGAACTCCACGCTGTATTTCTTCCCATGCAGAAGCCACTGTATTGGAAGATCCATTGTTGCAGCCAGGTAAGACCACATTTTGTTTCCTGTCTTCAAGATATGATTTTATCCAGTTACCTATAGGCCCTTTGATTCTGTAATGATAAGCTTTCCGTAAGAGTATGTAGTGGTTTACACAAGGTGTGCATTATGTCAGAAAATTTACTACTAATTTGTTGTCTGTTAGTGAGATAATAAAAAAAGGCCAGAAGGTAATTTTTTATGTAAATGGAGCTAAAATAATTGACAACTTTGCTGAAATTATAGCAACTGCAAGTAATGAAAAAACAATTTTAAATTGGACACTGTTAAGAATGTTAATGGTAATGAAAGTTATCCAGTGTACAGTGTGAAAAGTGTTTTATCGTATAGGCGACTTGGACATTTAAACAGAAAAGGTATGTCATTACTAAAAGAAATGGCAACAGGTTTAGAAGGCTATGGTATTTGTAAGGATCCATGTGAGATGTGTATAGTGGGAACACAGGCCAGAAATCAATTTAAACCCAGTCACAGTAAAACTCAAGAAGTATTGTAAATAGTTCATATGAGTGTGTGTGGGTCAATGGAGGGTCAATCTTTTGGTGGAAGTAATTAGTTCATTATATTTATTGATCATTATTCTAGGTATATTCATGTTTATTTTATGAATTCTAAGGAACAAGTGGCTGATATTTTTGATGAATGTAGAATTTTTGTGGAAAGACAAACAGAAAAGAAAATAAAGATTATCAGATCTGATAATGGAAGAGAATACATAAATCAGAAATTAGAAGGACATTTAAAGCAAGTTGGTATAAGGCATGAGACCACTAAGTATAGTCCAGCACAAAATAGTGTTGCAGGAAAAGCGAGGAGTGATGGTGATTTACCAAAACAAATTTGGGCAGAGGCAGTATCAACAGCAGTATATCTGATCAGTCCTTCACTGCTGTTAAAGGTAAAACACCGTATGAGGCGTGGACAGGAAGCAAACTAGATTTAATTCATTTGAGAATTTTTGGTAGCAAAGCTATGGTACAAATTGCTAAACAATTAACAAAAAAAGGGATATAAAATCCAGTAAATATATTTTTGATGGCTATTGTGAAGAATCAAAAGGTTTTCGTTTTTTGAATTCTATGAATAATAAGATAATAACCAGTAGAAGTGTTGTATTACTTGAAAATTTTGAATATAAAACCAAAGAATGTACAACAATTTGTGGAAATAAAAATAGCAGTATTTGAGAAGAGACAGAAATGGAAGAAGAAACTTATCAAGGGCCAACAGAGACCATCTACGAGGAGGAAGAAGAAGCAGTAAGTGATGAAGATAAAGATGGGAGTGATGAAGATAAACCAGAACATGATGAAAATAATGTAAGATGCTCCTCTCATACAAGAAACCCAAAGCAGTATCTTGTGTTGCGAAGTGTTTCAATGAAGAATCGGAAACTGTTAAAGAGGCTATGAAAAAAATATTCTAAACATTGGAAAGAACCAATTGAAAAAGAATTGCAGTCTCTAAATCAAAATGAAACATATGAATGGGTAAACATTCCACTGAAGAAAAAACTATTAAATACAAGATGGATATTTAGTATAAAAAAACCCTGAAAGTGCAACAACCAAGTACAAAGCAAGATTAGTGGTTAAGGGATGTAACCCAAGAGATGGTACAGATTATAAAGAAACATTTTCACCTGTTGTAAAATATTCTTCACTAAGGTATCTTTTAGCTTTGGCTGTGAAAGACAATACTTTAATCCATCAAATGGACGTAAAGCCCTCTTATCGAAATGTAATATTAGAAGAGAAAATCTATGTAGTACCACTAAAGAAGTGTTGTGATAATCAATTAAAAATGTTTATTATTATTATTATGTTTTTCTAAGTACTGTGCTACTGTGTATTATGTTTTGTCCACTTTGCAGTTGTCTATGCTTTGACATAATAGTTCTTTGCAAAGAGTAAACACATATATAGATATTTTGTAGTTTTGCTGCTCTTTGTCTTTTGTCTAATGGTTATGTGCCTCTTGAGTAGAAGATAATGTACCAGTTTCTTTCGTTGTTAATAAAACTTGTCATTATCATTTAGTGAAAATCAGTGGTATTGTATTTAGACTTGCAACAGGTTATGGGCCCAGTAATCACTAAGTGACAAGTTTTGAACTGACAAAAGTAAAACTGAATAGTGGGTGCATTATTGTAGTATTAACAAACTTGTGTGAACAAAAGTTTTAAGGTTATTTCTGCTGTGTTAAAATGATGGAAAACTAAATTTCTAGAATTACAAAACTCAAAGGTATTGAAAATTGGTCTGCCTGGCAATTTCAAGTGTGTGTTACTTTAAGTGCTATGGGAGCTTGGGACATTGCCACAGGTCAAGTAATTAAACCAGAGTGTAATGACAACATGAATACTGAAGCAAGGCTGAAGTATGAAAAAGATCTTGTACGATGGAATAAGTTGGACAATGCAGCTCCGAAAGTTATTGAAACATCAATTGAAGACAAGCCATTGCTACATATCATTAACTGTGAATCGTCAGCTGTTATGTGGATCATATTACTTTCAGTTTATGAACAGAAAAACAGTGTAAGCATACATTTACTCCAGCAGCAATGGTATAACCTAAAAAAGGATATTTCAAATGATATGGCTACATATATTTCACAATTAGAAGACCTGGAATCAAGGTGAAAATATTTCAGATATATGGTGATCACAAAACTGTTAATGATACTACCAAGAAGTTATAACCGTTTTCTGAGTGCATGGGAATCAACACATCCGGATCAACAGACACTAGGAAATTTGACATCAAGATTATTGATGGAGGAAAAACGCCTAAATCTTCAGGAAGACATGAAGGGGGAAGCATTTGCAGCAGGTACACAAGGAAGAAGTAATAATTTTAAGAATAATCCCTGTTCTGCAAATAAAAATTCAAGAAAACAATGTAAGTGCTTCAAATATAATTAACCTGGTCATTGGGCTAAAGATTGCAAAACCATTTATTTCAAGTGTAATAAACCCGGTCATTGTGCAAAAGAATATAGAAGTTCTGTATCAAAGCATCAGGATCAGAATCAGTGTGAAATAAGAGAGTATGCTCTGATAAGCAAAATTTTAGCAGCCAATCATGTAGATAAAATGCATGGTTTTGAGATTCTGGTGCTACTGATCACATATGTAATGTAATTGAATGGTTTGTAAATTACAGTCCATTTGAGAGTGAAGTCCCAATCTGTATGGGTGATGGTAGTTATATTACTTCATATGGGAAAGGTGACATAAACATTCTAGCCTTTGATGGGAAAAGGTGGAATGAAAAATATCTGTCAAATGTTTTATATGTGCCTGATATTTGGTTTAATTTATTTTCACTTGGAGCAGCATTAGACAAGGGAATACAATTTAAATCTGACAAGGCAACATGCAGACTTTTCAAGGGAGAGAATGTTGTTGCAGTGGGAGTTCGTGAAGAAAGGTTGTATAGGATGAAATTTAAGATTTCACTTAGTGAAAATGACAGTGTTCAAGCAAATGTGGCTACCAAGGAAGATCTTAAAATTTGGCACAAAAGATTTGCTCATCATAATTTTCCCCATGTGAAAAAGATTCTGAAAGATTCAATTTAAGGAAGAAGATAAAAGTTTGTGTGAAGATTGTGTTGCTGGGAAAATTCATAAATTACCTTTCCGCAAAAGTGATTCAAAGTCAAAAAGGGCAGGTGAACTGATTCACAGCGATTTGTGTGGCCCTATGCAAGTTGATTCTATTGGCGGTTCAAGGTAATTTCTTTTGTTAAAAGATGATTTTCACATTGGAGAACTGTGTATTTTCTAAGACATAAATCGGAAGTTGCGGAACACTTGGAATCTTTCATAAAAACTACTGAAAATCAAATTGAAAATTGCATTAAAGTGATCAGAACTGATAATGGACTAGAATTCATTAACCAAGAAGTGCGAAAAATAATGCAGAATTATGGGATAACACATCAAAAATCAGTAACTTACTGTCCTCAACAGAATGGTGCAGCCGAACGTGAGAACAGAACTTTGGTGGAGACTGCAAGAATAATGATTCATGCAAGTGGGCTGCCAAAACAACTGTGGGCTGAAGCCATTAATACAGCAACTTATATTTTGAATAGCATAGGTACAAGCAGTGGCAATGGCAAATCACCTCACAAAATGTGGAATGAATTGGATTATGATGTGATCAAACTCAGGATATTTGGAGAGATGGTTTATACACACATTCCAAAGGAGAGACGGCAGAAATGGGATTCCAAAGGTGAAAAAGATTTTCTAGTTGGCTACGATACAGAAGTAAAGGGGTATTGTGTTTGGCTTTCACATAAAGATCAAGTTAAAATATATCGTGACATTGTTTTCATGGGCAAATTATACAAGGACTGTCAATCAGAGAAAACTATCAATACTGAATGTGTACCTTTCCTAATATCTGAGACAACTGATGATAATCAGACTACTCAAGAGGAAATCCTGAATCAAACAGGAGAAGAAATTAGAATATTTGAAGAAGAATCAAATACTGAAGCCAACTGTAGATCTTCCATGCAAAATGACAGTCAAGAGGTCATCAAACCAGAGAATCAAATTGGAAGCAGCCTACGAGACAGGTCAAAAATCAAACAGCCTATCAGATAAGCCAATTATACTACTGTAAACTCTACCTGCATAACGAAGTGCTATGAACCCATCTCATATCAAGCTGCAATGGACTGTGACAATGCAGAAAATTGGAAACAGGCTATGCAAGAAGAAACGTATTCTCTTAATCTTAATGAAACTTGGATCTTGACTGAGCCCTCAGAAAACCAAGAAATACTTGACAATAGGTGGGTGTTCAAAGTGAAGAGGAGAACTGATGGAACTGTGGATAGATTTAAAGCTCGACTTGTTGCTAGAGGATTTCGACAGATTATAGGCATGAACTATACTGAAACCTTCAGTCCAGTGGTTAGATTTGATTCCATAAGAATAATCTTGTCTATTGCAGCATCCAAAGCGATGCATACGAGGCAGTTTGATGTGGAAACTGCTTTTTATACAGTGAAATAGATACTGAAATATATATATGAAACAGCCAGAAGGGTTTGAGGATGGTACCAAAAAGGTATGCAAGCTGAAGAAAAGTATCTATGGACTTAAACAAGCTTCTAGACTATGGAATAAACGATTCACCAGTGTGTTTAACAAATTTGGACTGACAGAAACAAATGCAGATCCCTGTGTTTTTGTCAATAATAAGGGTTAATTCTTGACCATTCTAGCCATTCACGTTGATGACAGACTAATGGTATCAGAATCTATGGAAGTAATTAATTTACTAATGAGTGATTTGGAACAAGAATTTGAGATAACAACCAGCAGTGTTAATCATTATCTCGGTTTGCAGATAGAGTAGTTCAAAGATGGCTTCATCTTCTTAAACCAAGAGGCATATGCAAGAGCTGTGCTGGAACGGTACAACATGGAAAATAACAATGATGTAGCTATTCCTGCTGATCGTGGACAAGTGTACTCTGAGATAGGGAATGATTCAAAAATCATAAAACCTCCATACCGTCAGGCGGTTGGAAGTTTACTATATTTGTCTGTGGCAGCCCGACTTTTTCAGTACATAATGCTAGTTATATTTGTCATATTTATTAACAAAAAGCATTGAACAAGGAGAGTTTCCAGAAAATAATAAGACAGTATGGCTTAATTGATGGAACTTAATATGTAATACCGCAAAATTTTGTTCAAGGGAGAATGTTGAAAATATGACAAATATTTTTGTGGTGCTTGGTTAATTATTCTTTGATGATCATAAATGTTCCTTGATGTTAAGTTATTTTTTCTATGTCTGTTAATTGTGTCCTATATCATGTTTGTGAATGTTGAGCAGAAGAAAAAATATAGAAATAGTCAGAATTTATCCCAGATCATTTATTTTTTGATACACTAGTTTTTCAACAACATATTACGTTTTAAACGGAACATGTGCAATACTTATCAGGCCTACATATGCAGTTTGTGTTAAAGTAAATAAATGGTAATTTTGTGCTCTTTTCTCACTACAGTGAGACAGTTTTGTATTTGTGAAATTTCTCTGATTTTATGTATACTCCATGGAAATATAGTGTCTTAGTTTAGTATGTAATTTGCTTCGTTAATAAAAGGGTCCACTCGCATGACCACAGACATTGCCGAGGTGGGGTGGTTTCCGTGCCTCGGCGATACAGATAGCCGCACATTAGGTGCAACCACAGCGGAGGGGTATCAGACAAACGTGTGGTTTCTTTTCAGTAGTTACAGGGGCAACAGTCTGGATGATTGACTGAGCTGGCCTTGCAACAACAGCTAATGTGGCTTTGCCACACAGTTACTGCGAACGGCTGAAAGCAAGTGGAAAGTACAGCCGTTACTTTTCCCAAGGACATGCAGCTCTACTGTATGAATATATGATGATGGCATCCTCTCGGGTAAAATATTCTGGAGGTAAAATAGTCCCCCATTTGGATCTCCTGGTGGGGACTACTCAGGAGGATGTGTTCATCAGGAAAGACAATACTGGCATTCTACCAATCGGAGCGTAGAATGTTAGATCCCTTAATCAGGTAGGGAAGCTAGAAAATTTAAAAAGAGAAATAGATAGGTGGAAGTTAGATTTAGTGAAGTTCGGTGGAGAGAGGAACAAGATTTGTGGTCGGATGAGTACAGGATTATAAATGCAAAATCAGTTGGTGGAACGAATAAGAAAATAGGAATGCAGGTAAACTACTATGAGCAACACAGTGATCACATTATTGTAGTCAAGATAGATACGAAGCCAACACTGGCCACGGTATTTCAGGTGTATATGCCAACTAGCTCTGTTGATGTTGAGGAGATCGAAGAAATATATGAGGAGCTAAAGGAAATTATTCTGACAATTAATGGAGCGGAGATCTTAATTGTTATGAGAGACTGGAATTCGGTAGTAGGACAAGGAAGGGAATATACCAGATAGATTTTATAATGGTAAGACATAGATTTTGGAACCCGGTTTTAAACTGTAAGACATACCCAGGGGCAGATATAAACTCCGACCATAACTTATTGGTCATGAATTATAGGCTGAAACTGGAAAAACTGCAGAAAGATAGGAAAATAAGGAGATGGGATCTGGATAAACTGAGGGATCCTGAAGTTCTTGAGTATTTCAGAGGGAGCTTTAGGCAACAATTGACAGAAATGGGGGAAATAAAACAGTAGAGGAGGAAAGAGTAGCATTAAGAGATGAAATAGTGAAGGCAACAGAGGACAAAATTTAACCGATGATAGGAGAATATATAAAAATGCAGTAATGAAACAGGCAAAATTGAGTACAGACGACTAAGAAATGAGATTGAGAGGAAGTGCAAAATGGCTAAGCTGGAAGGCAAATGCAAGAATGTAGAAGAATGTATAAATAGAGGAAAAATAGATACAGCCTAAAAGAAAAAAAAGATATATTTTAAGATAATAGAGAGGCTCTACGAAGGAAATGAACTTAGAGGCAATATTGTAGGAAGGTGAGAAGAAGTATATGCGACTGAAATAAGAGATACTATACTGAGCAAAGAATTTGACAGAGCACTGAAGGACCTAAGACGAAACAAGGCCCGTGGAGTAGATGACATTCCCTCAGAGCTACTGAGGTCTATGGGAGAACCAGCCATGACGAAACTATTTCATCTGGTATGTAAAATGTATGAGACAGGCGAAGTAACCCCAGACCTTAAGAAAAATGTTATAATCCCCATTCCAAAGAAAGCAGGCGCAGACAGGTGTGAAAACTACAGAACTATCAGTTTAATAAGTCATGGGTGCAAAACATCAACACGAATTATTTACAGAAGGATGGAAAAGATGGTAGAAGCCGACCTCGGGGATGATCAGTTTGGGTTCAGGAGAAATGTAGGAACACAGGAGGTAATCCTCACTTTATGGCTTTTCCTAGAAGATAGATTAAGAAAATCAAACCTACATATCTAGCTTTTGTAGATTTTGAAACACGTCCACACAATGTGTTCCATTTAATTGCCTCCCCATGAACAAATGTTGACAAGTTTCAGATATTTCTTTTTAGTGTAGCAAGACACTCCACTCGCAATATGTGAGAGACCAGGCATTATGTACTGATTTAGTTTTATCTGTATGTAAAATTCTAAGTGTCTATGTTGTACATGAGGCATCAAATGTCAATTAGTATGTACTGTGATGTGCTGCCAGTGGCCCTGGCTACCACAGAATGAATGAAACTTTGTATGTAAGAAAGTGTAGGAAGTGCTAGGCGCACCTCATCTGTTTGTGTCGTCGTTGCTTTCAAACTCTGGGCGTTGAATGTCTCTGGGCGAGAAGCAGGTTTGCCAACTACTAAGCAGAACCCAGTCTTAGGAAAGATTCCTAATGTAGCTTGCTTTTAACCTCCTTCGCTGAAGGTTGGTCAGGTTACCTGCCAGACGAACGGTGACGCTCTCTGGGCTCCCCTCCATTATCCCTCCTCGGTAACGGCTAGGCAGTGGTGAGGAGAGCTATGCATTCGCTTCTTGGTTCCTGGTAGGCTAAGTACCTCGGGGTTTGGTTCTGCTGTGGCCTCGTGGCTAGACTTAGTTCAGGCTCCATAGTCGTACTTATGCCTTTTCACGAGTTTAATTCCGAGAGTAGCAGCTACACTATGTGTAGTAGTGAGATTTTGCTTAATTTCCTACAGGATTGCTAATTTTATGTCGATTTTTGTTGGAATCTGATTCTGAGGCTCTGATGGTGTTTCGTTAGCATAGTTCTTGCACTTTATAACTTTTAAATCACTTCTTCGCCTATTTAAATATGTTCACTGTCTTTCGCATTCTTATCGTAATTGAATTCTAATATTTTAGGGGATTTGTGGTGCCTATACTGTTCGTACTTTGTCGACAGAACATGTGGACGATATCAGACTAAGCTTTCAGCTTTTCCATCATTCAGTGCACATGAGTGGTTAATAATTGTATAACTAATTTGCTAAGGTGTTTCCTAGTGAGTGTAGCATGATAATTTTCCCTGAAAATTGTCCATTCTAACTTGTAATCTGTGTACTTGTCGGCCCACATGTGCACCGATTAGCGTGTTCCCTGTCGTGGTTAATACCATTAAATAGATCTTTTTCCTCTGTGTAGAAAGAACCATTACACGGCGTATATCGTGTTTTTAATTTTCATGAAATAGAATTATTTCACTTCTCTGAATTTTTGTGACCGAACTTTGTATTGTGCTGTAGCGATCTGTAAACTTGCTTATCTAATAGATATCATTCCTCTGATCAGAAAGAATGGTTACACGATATATTTCTCGATCTTATTCTCTTCTAAATTGATTTTGTTAACTTTATGCATATTTTGTGTTATGACTTAGTAGAGTGCTGTATTGATCTTACAACTTTAACCTTCTGTAGTTATCTTCTCCCTGTGCTAAACGAACGCCAGAGCGACCGTTTTTAGATATTATTTAATGAAATCTTCATTTAATGCATCGTTAGAAGTTCTAGGGAAACTTTAACTTTCATCTGTACAGCGCACTTTGTGGTCTTAAACCAAGTACATTTGTTTCTGATAGTTTATCATGAGCCTAAGCTACTAGCTTGACACGTTATGGAAGTGAAGTACTATTTCATTGTGTGCGAGTGAACCTTCGATCTGCATTCTCCACATTGCTTGGCTGTCGTCTTTGTGTATTGGTGTCAGGTGCTTGGTAAGTACCTGCATGGCTTGGCGTATGAATCTGTGTGTCAATGTGCTGCAATTCCTCCGTTCACCCCTGTGAAACGTGATCATAATTAACCTGTACTCAACCTTGCAGGTGGGCAATTTTAGGGCCATGTAATTGTGGATATTTTGAATATTTTGTAATGTGTATTTTTATTGTAATTTAAAAAATGGTCTTCCCCCTTGTTGTTCTTGTTTTAAACAATAAATTAATTTGTTAAACTATAATCGTTTTGTGCTAATTTAAATTCTCCCCTTATCATTTATTTTGGATTAATGTGGGGTAATTTGTTCATGTATCTTGTATCTCTGCTCCCTTCTGGAGTAGATAATAATTGCATTTCCATTGCCAACATTTATTTTTGATTTAGATCCATGACTGCAGATCATTATTTAATTGTGTGCAGTTTCCTCGAATGATTAGAGTAAAGGTAGAACTTTTGCTTAACTTATAGAATCAGAGTTTTGCTTAAGGGAACTGTATACTTCCGCCGCTGTGTGAATATCGCCGTAATTAGATTTTGTGAGCAAGCAGTCAATTGGTAACTTCACAAACAAGGCTACTTAACAGACAAAAGAACAGCGGGCGAGTTTCACTGGGCGTACCGCTGCCAGGATTCGTCCTTCTGGCGTGTTCTGATATTTTTCTCTAATTATTTTATTAATTCAAATATCCACCCATCCCCTGAAATTGTGCTAGTATGTGAGTACAGTAGTGCAGCAAGCGCTTAAATTTGTGTCTTTTCCTTTCATCAGTATATTTTTGTGTATTTTGGGGGATGTTTTTTATTAACAACAATTTTCGTGCCTTTAATAACATGTGAATTGCGTGTGAAATTTTATTGAAGCACCAATGTTCTGCCACGTGGGTTGCTAGGCTATTGCTTTGTGTTTCCGTCGTCGTATTCGCTGTAAGATTGAAATGTACAGTTCCACAGCTTCGGTGATCGAAACATGTAGGCGCGCAGCAACGAAAGAGAAAGAGAGAAAAGGTGACAGGTCGCGTGAAACGGAAAGTAACGCGGTGTTAGATTCTCGGGAAGCCCTGTCGGTTGAGAACTTAGACATTTCGAACCGAGGGATAACCGCTCCCGTGGACAACACCACATTAACACGGGAAAACCAGAGCTTACACTCGCCGAAAGCCGTGGCGCGTCCAATGTGGCAGTGCTCGAAAGCGAGTCGGGACAAAGCAGTGGCCAGTCCGGCAGCTAAGCTGGATGCTCCGCCCGCGCAACCGACAGCGGCCGCCCCGTGAACAACCATCTAGCAGGGTTACTCGCCCACCTCGTTGAAATTCAAAGCGAGGTTGGTGGAATTAAAACGCGACAGGACGAGGTTATCGGTCACCTGGACGACATGGCGAAGGTAGTATCCGAAAGGATTGAACATAACGCCGACGCCATCAGAATAAACCAGGAAGAGATCGGCAAGGTAAACGCCTGGGTCGAGGCGGTAGAGGTGCGCGCGGACAGTCTTGTAACGAGCGTTAATGAGGCGAAAGCGCGCGTCGACGATGCAGAAGCACGTGTCGGCGACGTGAGTAACCGAGTTGATACAACTGATGCGCGCGTCGGTGTAGTGGCCGGCCGCGTTGATGAAGTGATCTCTTCTGCTGGTGCCGTAGACGGACGGGTAGGTACGGTGGAGTCTGAGATTGCTCAGTTGAAGAACTACTCGCGGACATCACCGGCCGAATGCGGGTCGCCGGTGGAGAGCCCGCGCCTAGTAGCCGCGCAATTACCGTGCGTGAGCGAAAGGATAAGCGGCCGTCTGACGCAGTCAGTAATGCTTGCTGTGGCCGCGGTGCCGAATCTGACAAGGACGCCGATTCGGCTTTTGAAGATGATGAGGTGGCGCATCATCCACGTTCGGCGAGCCGTCCGAATGGGGCGAACTGCAGTAGCCGAGAACCAGCTGCTGCCTTTGACTACAACCAGTTTCTCACAGTGCGAAAGTTCGAAACCTCTCGCAATGCTCCCACCGGTATCCCCCCCCCCCCCCGCGCTCGGCTGGATCAATTTGAGTACAGCCTCCCTCCAAATTTGCCAGAGTGCAATAAAGTAGACTTTGTAGTTGGGTTGCTTGAAGGTAAGCCCGCCACAAGGATGCGCGAATTGCTAAGAAACGTGAGCATTTTCTCGCATGCTACTGGTCTGAAACACATCAGGATCGCGTGACTCGTAGCATCTTAATGATGCCGCATTTCAACCCCTCCCAGTACTCGACCCCTAGTGAGTTCGTGCAATGATGCTTATGAAGAACCATACCTGATACCTGAACTAATTAGAATCTGCTTAACGAAGTTGCCGAGGAGATTGTGCAACGCCATCATTGCCGGAAGATGCAAAGATGACCTTGAGCAATTTTAGGCGATGCTATATGAGCTCGAGTTTGATTATGAGCTGCCGGCAAGTAGTTAAAATACGAGCGGCAGTTGTAAAAGAAACGGGTATCAGAGACAGCATCTCCCGCCGCGCCCGCATGACACGTACAGCAATGCAAGTACACAGAGATCGGCAGGGAAAAACGAGCGCCCGAGTCCGTGCGACGGCGCATTTGGCAAGGAAATGTTTCGTGCCAGAAAATCAGGGGCGCAAAAAGAAACGATGGGGCAATAGTAATGGTAGAAACGGCCATCAAATCCGTGTACACTGGACAAGGCCGCCGACACCTCCGCAAGGCGTCGAGGTGCGATCACCTGACCCCCAACACAATAAACCCGAAAGTCTGCCGGGTCCGTCGACTTCGAAGGAATGACGACCTCCCTCCGTTGCTGAACATTCGGTGAACTTAATCGAAAAGGCAACGGAACCGGCAACAAAAACTACGGACATGCGCGAGGTTTTTCTAGCGGAGGAATCGATTGTGACGGCGACTTCGGAACGCGTAAACCGTTTAAAATTTGACGACGTACGTGAGGTTCTTCTGGAGGAGGATCCGCACACAACAGGGGCGACAGTACAACCCGTCCTGGAAATTAAAGTTTAGGGCGTAAAATTACGGTGTGTGTTAGACACGGGAAGTGTTATATCGGTAATGAGCGAGGATGCTTTTAACTGATGCCTGGCAGTAGGTTCTTGGCCAGTCTACCTCTTCAACGCACCAAGGTTAAAGGAGCTTTGGTTGGAAGGAGCGTGGAGCTTAGGAAGTAGGCCGAAATTCAGTTTAACTGCCAAAGCTATACTTTCGTCGCCAATTTTATAGTTGTGTCGCTCGCTGTGGACGTGTTGATCGGTGTTGAATCATATTGGAGCAGTTTGCTTAGGTTCCTAATTACACACTTACAAATCAGAACATGTTCATTTATAAGCAGCCAGATACATATCGGAAATCGCCACATATTCGATGTAGGCAGGCAACTAAGTCTATGTGAGAATGAAGATTATAAACATTATTCGTATTCGCTTCTGTCACAGCAATTTAAACTCTCCTGTTAGGTTCATGCACATTTTCACTGTCAGATATTATAACAAATACAGAAAAATGTAGCTATTACTGTAAAAAAGACTTGCAGTACATTAATATTCTCGTTCTCTAGTCTATTAATTAGGGCCTATATAAAAAACTAAAAAAAATAGCTTTAACAGGATTCGAACCCAAAAAGTTTCTTTTCCATACTATCACAGCCTAATACCCTAACCACAAGACCAGACTAGTTGAACTGTTGTAATGCTATTCTGATTCATATATATTCGGCTTAGACATTTTATGGTTCTTTATAGTATATTGATATTCGCTTGTATTTGACTTTTATTGTAGCAAAGTGAAGCGTTTGTAACAAATCTGTAATATATATTTCGTTTAAAACTGTATTTCGTCATTATTTGTACTTCAACACGTCTTCGAAGAGCAAAGGCCAACAGTGGAAATATACTCCTGTTTCTGAGAGGAATACATCAACCCCCAACGCCGTCAGCACATGGAACAGGATAGCTAATTTTGACGTGCTGCTCTGACGTCATATCCTGCTTTTTCTCGTTGAGGATCCATTTTCTCCTGTGAAACGCAAAATAAGTTCTGTGATATTTGGCTAACGTGCCCCTTAAGTCAGACCGATAGCAATTGTATATGTGATGTTCCAACCTTTCCTGCTTCAGTTCGGTTTATTGTTTACTTCTAGCAACATGCCTACTGTGTTGACTAATAAATGTGTCTTTTAATTGAAGCCACAAAGGAAGAATAGTCCTGATATAATATATAGAAAAAAATAGAAATAGCAATATTAAAATACAGTTGAAAGATGTGATGTTACCATGAGGTAGAGGGGGGATATACCAGGGGAGGAAAGGAAAAAAATTATTTATTTTATAATTTTAACGTGAGAAATTCCAAATATTTGGTATTTTCTCAATCTGTATTATATAATTACAGGAAAATTAATTTTT
The DNA here is from genome assembly GCA_026315105.1 of Locusta migratoria. Lineage (NCBI taxonomy): Eukaryota > Metazoa > Arthropoda > Insecta > Orthoptera > Acrididae > Locusta > Locusta migratoria. Next base: position 17,280,669 of record CM048745.1, read on the forward strand.
TGGTGAGCCAGAAGAGTAGGTTTATGTTATAGTAATTGGTGTAAGAAAACGATAAACTTTGAATGTTTAGAAAATGTTTTAAACACACATAATGGTCAATTACCTGATGTATCACTTGTCTAGTCTTGTGTCTACTTTCAATGGGTGCAGACGTCTTGCTATGTATTCATTTTCAATGTATAATATAATGATGTGTTTACCCAAAGTTTCACAAACTTCATTTTTTATTCAAGACAACACTCCATACAATATCTAGGTGTAAAACTATAATGAACTATAAGCCCCTGAGATATATAAAAAAGAAGAAGCGTATCATCACATCCGCTCAAATTGTGTGTGATCAAAACATTTCATAATGAATATTAACGTTAATCTAAGGAAATTGACTAACATTTGTTTATTTTTCAGTGAAGTTGATATATTATTACAGTGTACATAACTATATCTGAACATTAGTATAAAAACAAATTATTTTATTCACATATTTTATTATTACCTTCTACAATAGAACTGTACACAATGGCGCCAAACAGGGTGGCCATTTATTGTATGAAGTGTTAATTTGTTATTTTTTTCTTGTTTCATGTACAACAATCTGGAGAATTACAAAGAAAAAATGTATATATGGAACAAGGAGGTACACACATTTGAGATATGAAAGGTATTCATTCCAGTTATATGAAGGCAGGTAGGGCAGAAAATTTATTTTCTGTTCTTTCTTGGTGACGGGAATATCCTGTCTGCCCTCCAACTCGTAGAAAATTCTGGTAACAATTTCTTCTTGTAGTGTAGCTAACATTATTTCAAAGTTTTAAGTTTCAGTTATGCAATTATGAGTAGTTACAAATGCAGCCTAAGTAATCAGAAATTATTTCAAAGGTAAAATTCTTTTGTTATAAGAGGCATGGAACTTGTTTTAGACACCAAAATTTGATTGTTAAAGTGTGTGTGAACAACAGTCGCTGTGAGGGAGTAGTCATTGTTACTGTGACCTCAATTAAAATTTTACCATAATGTCTGACAACCACGAGCAGAGCAGTAAATCAGAAAAATCAGCAACTAATGATAATGAAGTTAGTTTTAATGATCAGTTGGTTCAAAAGCCCAAATTCGGGAATCGAATGTTGAATTACGAATCGAGCGGCGGAAACCATACACATTTACTATCAAACAATGACCCAATAATGAAATCAGTGTAGGATTCGCTTATTTTCTTGACTATGGAAAGTTCTCAAATATCGGGACAATTATGTGAAGCCAATGATAAGATCTCCCAAAACGCCAACATAATTGAATTAAATAATTGGTAGACTCCCACATTGGCAAAAGTGCAAATATGCTTACCGACGAAATAAATACTCAGGGTAGTGTTCGTGTAGAAACAGAGAATAAGTCTGCTACAGGTGATTACATACAAAAACTGCGAACGGATAAGCACAAACAATCCGAACAAATGCAAAATCAATTTGTTACATTCCGATAATAAATACAAACCCACATGCAGAATTTCCGGTCAGAAGTGCAAGCAGAATGGATAGAGCAAAAGCAAAAACAAATGTGAAGTTTGGCTACTAAAGATTCAGTAGTAAGTTTACAGACCCCAGTGGTTCAGATACCATCTGAGATTCAACATGAAATACAAGAAATTAATACTAAATTTGAAGGATTGATATTAGGCAAAACCATCTAGGATCTCAGATTGACCGAATTATTACAGACTGCGAAAATTTGAAGGCAGCCAAACAATCGGTAGAATGGTCTCTAAGTTCAATTGAACAGAGAGTGGACGAACTTAGTGAGAGGTATAATCCACTTGTAGACAAAATGGATCAATTGACTCGGGAGGTAGGAACCTTAAAGGTGAAGCAGAAGGGTACTAACAGCGAATTACAAGAAATGAAGAGGCGAATGCAGGTGACGAGTGTAACAGTAGTACTTCTGAACACCGAAATTGTAGGGAAGAAGTAGAAAGATGGGTTATCGAGAAGGGAAGGAGGAAAATGTACCCAGTTATTCAACAACGTTGAATGCTAATACAGTCCAACCGGGCTACAATCAAGTGACCGAACAGGTAGAGTTTGTACTGTTGGTGAGTTCTAAACAAACTCCTCCCATACGACAGTATATTAATACGCTGTCCATGACTGGTTCACACATGGAACATGTGATGGTTTCCCCGCATTCAGACGTGCCGAATACAAGTACGGTACAGCACGTATCAACAGTCTTGACCCGAAATCAATGTACAAATAAAGGAGAACAGGTTACCCCTATTGTGATCAAAGATGGACTTGCAGGATCGAGAAAGTTCCCGACATTTTCAGAGGAAAACAAGATAAGCCACCCGGTTATTTTCTGCAAACCTTTTGTAAAGTGTTGCCACAATCCTGATCAGATTATACAAAAATACAAGAAATGGTCAGTCACATAGAAGGCAATGCATCCGCTTGGGCAGCTGGGGCCATAAATAGATGTCAAACGTATACTCAATTTGAGCAAGAATTTATGCACAATTTTGGTCGCAATCTGTGCAAGAAAGATTACGGCGACAAGTTTTCAGTCACGATCCATACAACAGGAGAACAGGAAGTTTAAGGAAATATTTTAAAAAGTATGTGAATAAAACTTTGTATTGGATAACTCGAATATCCCATTTTGATATCATCAGGATACTTAAATCAAAATTACCTGCTGACATTGCGGAAAAAATAATGAGGGTACGAGAGTACAATCTCCCGAATTTTCTGGACACATTGGATAACTATGATTTGATTCACGAAGGGGACCAAAACACTGGTCTTAACGGTAATCGAAACGGTCAGTGGAGGTTGCACACTAAATAATGACAATAACGATAGACAGAAACTAACCCCTCACAAAACAATCCAAATAGTAGTAACAACAACAACAACAATTACGGTTATGGAAACGGAGAATACTGGATGCTAAACCATAATAGAATGAGGGAAAGCAATCGATATAATCTGGGTTACCAGACAGGGCAACTGGAAAATGATTTCTAGCGGAGTCCCAGTAATGAACAGACACAATCACGAGACGCTTCCCCAAGGCAACAACCAACACAGCAACAACAGTCACGACCACCAGTACAATTTAGTACAATGAGTTGGAGTAATGCGAGTAGGCAAACATGACTGAAATTAGAAATAGACAAAACAATGGTTGGAGGCAAGGAAATAATCAAGTTCATATTATTGAATTAGCGTCCAATTTGGGTGCTGAGACACAGAGCCAGGAAAACCTATTGTAGGCGAAACGATATATCCAATAACATTAAGAACAGACAAGTCAACCTGATTTAGACATTAACGTTTTGTATATCAGTGTTAAGGCAGTCTACACCTTCTGCAGTACGTACCATGAGAACCATGTTGCTAGGTTAAATTTTATTTTGAGGAACTGTTTATAAACATTGCCTGTCGGCACTGAAACAACTGACAGCGAGCAGCCACCAGCTGTTACCGTACGCGAGATGCTAATCCGATTAGGGGGCGTGTCCAACTTAACGCTGAGCATGCAAAGGATCTAAATAAATATAAGAGAGTATTAAAAAAACTAAGACTTAACCTAATACATGATTTAAAACAAACAAAAGATGAACAAGCGAGACTAACTAAACTATATACATGCAGAAGAATTAAAATACATACACAAAGAAAATAAACTATACACATGCAAGACTAAATAAACTATATACACTCCAGAATATTAACTATATATATGCGAGATATTAAAAATAACTATTATAACGATGTCTTACAGCTAGCTGGACATAAATATTTAAAATTAACCTAAGTAACCACTCATTAATTAACTCCTTAAGACACAGAATTAAAAGCTAAGGAATCGACTGAAACTGAAAGACGGTGAATATGCAATATGTACACCAGGATATCACAAGGTAATTACAGATAACCTGCTCAGCATGACATATACACAAGACGGACATAAAAAAAGGAGAAGCATGGGATAATTTAAAAGTTTTAAAGACTATAAATAAGGAGTTTCATGAATAGTTTACATATAAGTGTTATAATGTGTATGAATATATGTGTAAATAAGAGTAATATTGGGCTTAAATTAAGTTTGAGAACTTCATATGATGGATAGTTGTTGGGATGAAAATTGGGCGATATTTACAGCCTGACTATATGAGTAGCTGCATTGTGCTTTTCAGATGTGCAGTGTTGGATTTATTGTGCTATGGCATGTGGCACCTATTTGCGTCTTTGTCAGATATCTGAGCGGTGGTATCTAAAATGAATAATTGTGGCCACAGCAACTCCGACTTTTCCTTGTAATAATCTCGTCTGTGAGGACATTTGTGGAAGAGTGAATGTGTATGTTGATTAAATGTGAGGTGCTTCAAAATGAATTTAATGCCTATTAAGTTACCAAATATTTGTTTGAAAGATGAATTAGGGGAATTATTGAAATATAAATCACGATGACACATCTCTTACATGTGTTTCATGGAACATAATTACAATTGTTATCTCTACAAACAAGGTTAGTAGATCAAACCATATATTTCTTACTGAAGTAAGCCATTGTTTTGATTAACACACTTGAGCTGAGTGAATTATTGCCTTGAGGTACATTATTCCTTTCAAAAACGGAATATAAAACCAATGTTACAATAAAACCAGCCGAAGCACATATTAAGTTACACACATCTAGAGTTCAGTATCAAAGAGCTGGAAAGATTGACACTGACCTAACTTGAAGTTTATGAAGTTTCTTTCTACACATGATTAGAGGTACCTCAGTCACAGCCTAACTACAGGTGGAGTATATGTTTCCTAACTGATACACGATCATATGAGTTTCCCACAGAGCCTTCCAATACACTTCTAACTACATCATACACGATAATTAGTGTAGCATGTTTTCATTCTAATGTGGTTGGAGGATAGTAGGGCTGTTACTTGTTTCCTTGAGAGGGTATATAGTGTGTACAGGGATCTGAAAAAGAAAAAATTTAATAATGAAAAAATAAAGTCCTCCCTGATATATATATATAGGTGTGTGTGTGTGTGTGTGTGTGTGTGTGTGTGTGTGTGTGTGTGTGTGAGCATGTGTGTGTGTGTTTTTATAAGTACATCAAATAAAAAAATTCAATGTTGGCTGAAAAAAAGGTAATAAAACGAAAGACAGTAATTGTATGTGAGATGGCTTTTAAAAGTGAAATGTAAATAATATTTTTTTAATGAAGGGACCAAATGTATTATGTAGAGTAATATAGGATTTTTATGTAATAGATATTTGTATAATTTAATGCTTAAATAAATATGTAAAAAGTACAGAATTAGAAAGGAACCCTTAATGAATGAGTGATATCTTAGAAGAAAGTAAAATAGCTGATTTAAAACAGTTCAGTGAGTGGAATAAAGTTGTCAGGACGACATGCATTGTCAGGATGATATGTTAATAACGCATCTGTGTCAGTACAACTATACTGCGATCAAAGTTGAAAATAAATAAAGTATTGTAGAGGGAATGATTTTACCAAGGAGGAGGAATGTATAGTGTGAAACTAGTGAGGGGATTAGTGATTGGTGTTGTGCCACATGTGCAGTTATAGAGGGAAAGCTGAACCAAAAAGTAAAGTGCTAACCTTGAGTTAGCATAACTGCATATATCGGCGACAATCCTTGAAATCTCACTAATAGACTCTCCAGAAAGGTCGGCGACAGAGGGAAAAAATAAACGATGCCAGCAAAATCTAGATCTGCTCTTCACCCTCTCTCACACACACACGACAATGCCTTCATCTATACTGAGCGCTAAGTGTTCGAGTCATGTGACAAAGACTTAGCTGCTAGCATTGGATACTGGGCTGGCAGAGATGTTACAGCTTTTGAACGCACTAATGTGATGTGCCATTAACTAAATTATATATATATATATATATATATATATATATATATATGTGTGTGTGTGTGTGTGTGTGTGTGTGTGTGTGTGTGTGTGTGTGTGTGTGTGCCCTGTGCCAGGTGGACATGACAGTAGCAAAAAGGGAGGAGAAAGAGAGAGAGAATAAAATTAGAATGCCCTGAGGTGTAGAATTTCAAATATATATGTTTGAAATTCTACACCTCTCTCTCTTTTTCTCCTCCCTTTTTTGTTACTGTCATGTCCACCTGGCACAGGGCACACACACACACACACACACACAAATATATATATATATATATATATATATATATATATATATATATATATCATCCTCTCTCTCTCTCTCTCTCTCTCTCTCTCTCTCTCTCTCTCTCTATATATATATATATATATATATATATATATATATATATAGAGAGAGAGAGAGAGAGAGAGAAAGAGAGAGAGAGAGAGAGGATGATGTGTCTTATTTAATGATCATATATATGTATATTAGTAAGACAGAGAAGCCTCACAAAGATATAAATAAATGCATATTGAGATTTAAGAAAAATTCTCATTGAGAGTAGGATTCAGAAAGCCAACATATGCATAAAGATTTTATGGTAATGCATATCCTCATACAAGCAAGAAGGTAAACTTACCACTCTTGTATATAAGTATACTTCTGCCTCATGTAACACACATCCGCCAGACGTATGGGGGCGGATGTGTGTTACCATGAGGTAGAGGGGTGATAAACCAGGGGAGGAAAGGAATAAAATTTTTTTAATTTATTTTATAATTTTAACGTGAGAATTTCTAAATATTTGGTATTTTCTCAATCTGTATTATATAATTGCAGGGAAATAAATTTTTTTGATGTGTCAGAAGAGTAGTTTTATGTTATAGTAAAAGGTGTAAGAAAACGATAAACTTTGAATGATTAGCAAATGTTTTAAACACACATGATGGTCAATTAGCTAGGTTTTGTGATGTTCTTTTGATGTCAATATTGCTATATCTATTGTTTTTCTATTTAGAATTTGCCTTCCCAAAACCTCTTAATGCATACAGTAGACCCGTTAAATTCGTAAACATTTTTTTCTTACATTTATATTTGTGTAGTTATGTATTTAACGTTGTTATCGACGCTACATTACATTTGCATTGAAATACGAATGTCGGTTATCGTCATAAAGTTGTGCCTGCCGACATGGATCACAGCAGATTGGTGTTATCGAAAGATCAATTATTTCCTATGAATGGTTTTCCTGCCATTATTTCGCCACTGAATCCACTCCCATACCCATAATATTCTGCGGATTTTCACCTGTTATCTTCGGCAATAGCTAATAACGAGGAACAGCCAATTCAGTAGGATCTATTCTAAACATATACTCTTCTATGTGTGCTTCGCGCTCCAAATGAGCTGTAGCAGATGACAATTGCACGCTGAAAACTGTCGCTAGAGAGCTCTAAAAGCACAAATCACGATAAGCAGCTTGTTCCGTGTGCCGAGGAAGCTGTGCCTCGTAGCATCGTATTTCCCGTTTCCGTGCATGTTAACATTAACTGCCTCGTTCCGGGTGCTGACGGCATAAGGTCTACTTGGATAATCGATGGGTACTCCCATAGAGTAGATACTCCACGACACAACGTTCGGGACAACCGGCTGCGGAAGTGTCTTCCATGTTTGCTTTGACCTGGCTGTTTTTCAGTATATATTTGATGATATTTGACAAGATGATGTGGGAGACGTTTTTTTAATGGCAGTAGAGGGATTGACAAGATGCTGTTGTTGTTATTTTAAGCATAATACATAGAGTCCATGGAAAAGTTCTGTTTGTGGTAAGCAGCAAATTAAAGATCCATTAAAAGAATCTCGTTTATACCATGATTTGTAAAAACGAATTACTAACAAAATACTTGGAGGAAAAACGTTGTACATACCATTTTATGTAAAAACGAATTATTGAGAAAATACTTGTTACAGTAAAATGATTCCCCGTCAATTCTTCTTCGTGAACATTTCTTTGTGATTGTTAAAAAAGGATATAAGGAAGATTGCTTTTATTGGCAGTTGATGGTTAATTGTGTGCTTCTTTCAAGGTGGATTGTGAGAAGAAATTCCTGCATTTCGTATGAACTTTGTTGTTTAGAACTGTCACTGTTCAATAAATCCGATTTTTCTTCCTACAATTTATTACATAGCACTTCCCTGTCAGGAAATTGTAAGCCAGTCCTCTAACTAATTAGATTTTCCACACATCACTGAAACTTTGATGATGTAGTAGAAACATTTGATGATAAGAAACCAAGTACGGTATCTTTAATGTATCTGTTACATTCATTTACAACACTGTAGGGTTACATTTAAAAACATAAAGAAGTAGGCTATGGAAAGCAGAGCATTTTGACGAATGTTCAAATATTTATCTACTGTTGGTGTAACGTCATGCTACTAATAATGTTCCAATTAAAAAAAGTTTTTTTATGTTTGCATTGCAGTGTTCTCTCATTCTTTTATTTTGACTTTAATATTGACTTTCTCACTCAAAATAGAAACAGGGAGATATACCAGTCATGCAAAATCGTATAACCTGCAGCGTCTTGCAAACAGACATGCAAGAGTAACACCCACATCCAAGAGTATCTTAGACCAAATACACGTTTACAAAAATAAACTTATATCAACAGTTCAAGTATATAAGGCAGGATTCAGCGATCACAACGCTGTTATACTATATGTAACTCTTAACGAAGTTATTTCAAACCCAGGTCCATCCAAGGCCCTTCAAAAGTATAACTTCAACAAACATAATGTTCTCCTAAGTAATGAAAAATATAATTGTAAGCTGCAAACGATGTCAATGCAGACACTGTTAGTTTATTTTTTGTCCTTTCATCCCACAATTACTTTTAATAATATAATGTATATATTTATTGATGCAACTGAATGATACTTGTAAGTTTATTTTCCTATATGAATTTCATCTTTATTTGAAAGGCATCTTCAGTGGGCATATTTGGCCAATGGAATAAAAGATGGAAACAAAACAACTGAAAGGCACTAACCAGCACCATATCGGTATGTAGAATAGCATCCACCAAAAATAAAAATGCCTTACAAATATAAGCCAAATGCATATGGCAAAATAAACTTCTATCATTCAGTTGCATATTCGACTTACATCAATATAAATCTACACTAGCTGAACCCCCGCTGCTTCGCATGTGTAGACTGGTTGGTCTGCACCAGTTGTTTCTTTTTAATCCTGATGAAGAATCCATATCTTAAGTTTCGTAGTTATAGCTTGAAATTTGAGTTAACAGCACCATATTTTTGAAAATCAATTTTTGTATCCCGTATTTCACCCCCTTATTAGTACAATTTCCAAAAATACCGAAACACGTGTCTTTTAAATTCGAACCCCGAATCCAAATCCGAAAATTTGTAGTTCTAACTTTAAAATTGCCAAAATAGCAAAAGATTTTCGAAAAACATCCCCTCTCCAATTTATCTCCACTGATGGTCGAATTTCCAAAAATACCGTAACACGTATTTTTTAAATCATAACCAACAATACAAATACCAAGTTTTGCAGCTATAGCTTCAAAATTATCTTGACAATAAAATGTTTTCTAAAAGTATTTTTGATCCCCTCTTTTACCCCCTTAGTTTTTGAATTTCCAAAAATACCGAAACTCGTATCTTTTTAATCCTTATCAGGAGTCCATATCCTAAGTTTAGTAGTTATAGCTTGACATTTGAGTTAACAGCAATATATTTTTGAAAATCAATTTTTTGCATGCTCTATTTTACCCACTTATTGGTCGAATTTAAAAAAATTCCGAAACACGTCTTTTAAATTCGAACCCCAAATCCAAATCCGAAAATTTGTAGTTCTAACTTCAAAATTGCCTAAATAGCAACATGTTTTCGAAAAACACCTCCTCTCCAATTTAAGCCCGTTGATTGTAGAATTTCCTAAAATACCGAATCACGTGTTTTTTAACGTCTAACTAACTATACAAATATCAATTTTTGCAGCTCTATCTTCAAAAGTGTATCAATAGCAACGCGTTTTCAAAAAGAATTTTTGATTCTCTCTTTAACCCTCTTACTTGTTGAATTTCCAAAATTACTAAAAATTATGGATTTTTAATCCTAAGATTCCATATCCGAAGTTTCTTAGTTGTAGCTTAAAATTTGAGTTAACAGCAACATATTTTTGAAAATCAATTCTTTGCGTATTTTACCCCCTTATTTGTCGAATTTCAAAAAATGCCGAAACACGTGTCTTTTAAAATTCGAACCCTGAATTAAAATCCGAAATTTTGTAGTTCTAGCTTCAAAATTTCCTAAATAGCTACGTATTTTCAAAAAACGTTTCATCCCCTATTTCACCCCCTTACGGACGGAATATCGAAAAATCGCTTCTTAAATGACGCCTACAGAGTAAGATCAACACACTCCACAAATTTCAAGTTTCTATCTTCAGTGGTTTGGGCTGGGCGATGATGAGTCAGTCAGTCAGTCAATCAGTCAGTCAGTCAATCGGGACACTTCCTTTTATATATAGAGAAGATTATAATATAGATGTTAATGCAAAATTTAAAATATTTCTGCACACTGCAAAACAGAACTAAACCACATTCACGAAAAAGTTCATAACCAAAAAAGCAAAGGTGCTCTTGAAAGACATGTACTCTCACCTTGTTTACTCTACTCAGCCAGGTCAAAGAAATCGTGAAAGACAGCTGGCTGTCCCGATCGACATTTCTGCTGATGGTACCAACAAAGGTTTATTGTATGCACTAAGCGATCTTTCAATAATAGGTTGTTCTTCTATTCTATTAATCTCCTTTGAAGCTTGTTCCTTTAACTCTAGAGGGATAAGGGTAAGGTTTCTTAAAGAATGGTTTATGATCTTTTATCTTGAGCTTACATACATAATCCCTTACATTTATTAGAGAATACTGATTTAAATTCTATTAATAATAATTTTAATCGATTACGCTATTGTTTTGATAAAGAATTGCTTTTATCATCTATTTCCAAAAGAAATTGATCATAAGCCTCACAATCAGAAATTATGTACTCAAAATCCTTTTGTTCCATTGAAAGATCTAATAAATTACTAATTTTCGCACCAGGAGAATTATACATGAATTCTTCATTCTGGCTTTCCATAAATTTTACTTATAAATTCTGAGGTTCTTAATTAATTACTGCTAGAAAAGCAGAAAAGTTGAGTATCACATCATAGGCCAATTCACACTGTCCGTCACGTCACGTCACGTCACGTCACCGTCCATCGGAACATTCCGCAATGTATTTCTAATGGCGGTATTCACAGTGCCCGTCACCGGACCGTCACGTCATGTCAACGTCCGTCAAGCTTTCTCGAGAAGAATGTTTTGACGGAACGGTCGTCTGCTAACATTGGAAGTTAACCTATTTTCGTCATGCAAATTACCTGTTGCAGTCGACGATTGCACTGTTTATATGCAAATGTGTCTTATTCATCTTTGTGTTGTTGTTGTTGTACCTCGTTTTAGGGGTAAATTTCAAATGTTTTGTTACGACTTAAATATTTTTGTCAATTGAGTGTCCCCCTAAAATCGAGGTCGGATATCTGAAACCAAAAAATGGTTTATGTTACCTAACACTGTAACAGAAACGACTGAAGCAAACTGTTTATTTGAATAAGATTGTAATTTGATTACGCATTTTTCATTAAATAACACTTTAAATGAAAATGTCAGTTCTAATGAAAGACAAAAATTCAGTTGTTTACGACGGTATTAACAATGTCAGCGAGCAAATCGTAATGGTTAAAGTATACAGGCGGTATTTATGCTGTTACAAGTATGGTTTGATGCCTTCATATTTTTTATTTTTTCGCTTGAAAATAGATGTCAATGTTTTGAAATGTTGTTTCAGTTCCCAGTAAGTGGGCCAAAAACATACACTGTAAAGTTTTCTTTGGCCGTTAATAACATTTAGCGTTGTTGTTACCCCTTTCTAGTATTAAACTATGACTTTCTACATAACAGATCACTACTCATAACCTCACTTTCAACATCGCCTATTGAGATCGGCGAATTGATGTGACAGACACGGACGGACAGTGTGAATACACATTGATGTGACGGTGCCGTGACGTGACATTGACGTGACGGACAGTGTGAATTGGCCTTATATCTATATAGCCAATCAGTTCCAAAAATTAAAGCTACATTTACATTTGGTACTACTAGAAACGAATGCGTAAATTGTATTTGATTTACGGAAAAGGATAAATACTTCTTCTGTAATGTTCTGGCTCTTTTTATCAGTGACACCCACTATTCTTACGCCAATTACTGGTAATAAAGGACAGTTCCAATACTTCCTCTTTAAAAGAAATAATTCCTTAGATAGGATACTTACTTCACTACCTGAATCTAAAATAATTTCCACTGGTGTATCTTTAATATCTGTCGTCCATTTGCAAACAGGGACATGTCCAAAAATTCCACTTTTCAAGGTCTTTGTGCCATCTTGTCCGTCTTTCCAAGACGAACTGAACGATATATAAAAATTCTGCATAACATAATAAGTCTAGCTTTAAATTCGCTTAGAAATTTACAATAATTTGCAGAATGGGACATGTCCAATGGAAATTCTCATGCAGAAGGGGATAAGTGCACACACCAAACACTTAGGCTGCAAGTAAGGACAAGTACTTGGATTAGTGTATGTATTCTTATAACTGAGGATGCAAAATGGAACAAGTCCTTCAGAATTATCACTATTTGTTCTTTCTGCAGCTTTGTGCGCCAAAACTCACGCAGGACTATTGTTGGTTGGTGACAATGCAAGCATAAGACTGTGTCTTAGTATGTGTGTGGCAGGCGGCAACAGCTGGTGTAGTCGAGACCGTCACCGGACACCGGCGGAGGCCACGCACGACAGCAGCTCAGCACGCAACACGCCGCAGTTACGTGGTGGAGTTGCAGCACGGGCAAAAAGATAAGTGTCGCAGCAGGCTTTAGTTTTGTTGATTTCGGTTATCTTGTCCTCAGCCACGAGTATCGAAACTGATGGGGTTTTAAGTGATAGTGAATCCTTATAGAATGGAAACTAAGGCAGATCAAATGAAAGAAATGATGGGTTGGACAATAATTGAATTTCAAAATAGTGCAGGGGGCCTGGAAACAAAAATGGGAAATTCAATTGCTGTGATGGGAAATTCAATTATAGGCGTGGAAACAAAAATGGGAAATTCAATTATAAGTATAAAATCTGAAATGGTGAATTCAATTGCTGAAATGGGGTACTCAATAAAAAAATTCAATGGGTGTTTTAAAAAATTAAATAATCACAGACTTTGACAAAAGATTAGAAGATTTGACTGTAAAATTTGAAGTTAGAGAAAAGAATCTGAATGCCAGAATTGGTACTGTTGAGACTAAGTTGAATGGCGGGATGGAATCAGGTAAACAGATGTGTGAAATCAGGAATGACGACACTAGGCAGGCTTTAATTGAAATAAACAAAAGTATTGTGGCAGGTGTTGATGAAACTAAGACAATTTAGGAAACTACAAAAAGTGTTTTAAGAAAGGCAATAGAACAGGTAGTAGCTGTAAATAAATGTAATATAGAAAAGGTAAATAGTAGGATGGGTGATTTAGAATTGTGCTCTGCCTCTTCAAATACTGGTCAGTTTGGGATGCAGATACCGAGTTGTAAAACTTTTTCAGAGGAAAGTAACTACTGTGTAGTAGGTTTTATTGCAGCATGCAAAGATCAATTCCTGCCTGGAAAGTCTGATAATTGCAAAATAAAATACATAAAAAGAATTTTAGAAGGTCCTGCACAGACATGTGCTAACCAATGTGCTGAGAAATTCGTTTCTTTTGAAGCTTTTGAAAAACTAATTTTATGTAGATACTGGAGCCAGGCTAAACAATTCAGGCTGAAAAATGAATTCTTAAATGGGGTTGCTTACAAGGGGGATAAACAGACTATGAAGGAATTCTGTCAGGAAGAGTTAAGGAAACTGGTGCACTTAGATAGAACATTAGGAGTTCTTACTGAAATATACACTCTTTGCCGGAGTTTGCACAGAATTTAAATTGGCAACTTGTACACTGCCCTACTGACTCTACTGAAAAATTTCTACATTTTATAGAAAAAATAGATTGTGCAATGGCATGTGATCCTAGACTTGGGGAGCCTCAACATATAGCTAACCAAAGAGAACATAATGATAGTAGGAATTCCAGAAATTGGGGAAACAAGCAGCATGACCACCACCAAGAAAGCAAGACAAATAAAAATTGGAGAAATAATGGGGGTAAATGGAATGGTGACAATAGGAATCAGAGGGATTCATGGGAAAGAAATAACAGGGATGATCGAAGATTAACACAGGAAAATGGAGAATGAAGAAGGGAACAAAATAGAAATGAACAACACAGACAACGCTCGGAAAACTAGAATTTGTTCCAAATGGGGTCTGATTAGGGATGGGACACAAGGCACGAAATAGAACTGAGAGAAGGAGAAATAATTACAAGCTAGATAGCAGGGGATCAGATAGGAATAACTATGACCAGAATAGAGATCGAGAGAGAAGGGAAGAAAGAATATGTAATATGGATACAATATTGGTTAATGAAGAAATGGTTGGTGGATGGTTCACACAGCATGATAAGAGAAATGCAAATAAGAGAAGAAAGCATAAAAATCAAAGTGAAGATTGTCATGTGGGAGATTTGTTTAGTGAACGAGTAAGTAGTGGGAGAGATGTTGAAGAAAACAGCATTGGTTTGACTTCTGTATTAGGTGAAACAGGTTTGCATGTGGAGCATAAGTGTGTGATTGAGTGTAAGAGTATGCCAAGTGGATGTGTGAATCGTAGCAACAGTGTCGTTGAACTAGATGAGACAAAATCAAATGTTAAAATCTGTGGAAAAATTGTGGGTATTCTAAAATTTAAAGCAATTACTAATGACAGTGTAATAAGAGCTGTATCTAGTTTGGTGCATATTGCTGACGTGTGGTTTGATGACGTAAATGTAAATAAGAATGTACAAGCACCTATATTTAATGAAGATTGGGAACAGGGTGAGAAGAGTAAATTTAAAGGCTGGGCGAAGAAGGTCAATTGGATTAGGAAATGGGCACCAGATGATTGGGCAATTCATAAATATGACTATATAAAAAGATTATGAGAGCAATGTGGGAAAAATGAGACATATTACAATGTTCTTAAAGAAATATTGGGGGAGGGGGGGGGAGATCCAGAATTTGATGAATTGAGGGGACAAAGCATTTTCTCATTGGAAACTAGTAACACGAATGATGAACATGACTCTGTAAATAAGGGATCTAGTGATGAACAAGAAATAGGGGATGGTATACAAACTTTTGTCATCTATAATAGTGAACAATATGAGGGTATGAAAGAGGGTGGAATGAATTCAAGGTGGATGGAGAAAGGAGCATGAATATATAGTTAGTGATTGGATCCAATTTTTAAATTATAGAAATAATGTACCAAAGGTACGGAAAAGGAACAAGTTTGGTTTTGCAAGAAAGATAGCAATGCTAAATGCTGGGAACCCAGAGTTCAAAGATGTGATTGAAAAAGTGTTTGCAGATGATGATAACATAGAACCATGTAGCCCTAGTAGTGAGGGTCAAGTATGCAACACGGTAAAGCACTGCATACAGCAGATAGAAGACGACTTGTTAGATGAGACTGAATTAGAGAAAAATGTGAATGAATATGTGCAGCCAATCATAAATGTCACTGTTGGAGGGGTATGTGAAAATGCACTGATTGATACTGGGAGCTCTATTAGTGGCATTACAGAAGACTTTTACAGTCAGATTAGGATCACAGGAACAGTTGAATTTCCAGTCAGAGGGGTGAGAATAAAAAATGCAACTGGAACTTACAGCAAGCCAGTGAGTAAGGAGGTTGTATTCGATATAAATATAGGAGGGAAAACGTTTAGTCATGTTTTTCTGGCAATAAGAAATCTCTGTCTAAACTTTGTGTTAGGCAATGATTTCCTGTGTCAAAATGGGGCTTTCATTGATTGTAAGGATCTGATTCAGGAACTACATTCTGGAGGATGCAGAAAAGGTTTAAATTTAGAAGTGCAAGGAGTGACAAAGATTTAGTGGCATGTCTGCACATAGCCAAATGTACAATGGATGAGACGGAGGTCAAGAAAGAGATACGAAGGAAGGTAAACAATACTAAGGGACTTGATGACCATGCAAAGGGGGAGCTGTATTATTACAGAAAAATAATAAGAATTTATTTTCTGAGAAGCCAGGTAAGGTAACAAAATTTGAATATTCAATAAGGGTAAAACCACGTGAGCCTATTAAAGCAAAGCCACATGCCATTGCCAATTCAGAAAGGGAGGCTGTGAGGATAGAATTACAGCGGATGCTCAACTGGGGTATAATTGAGAGGTGCAGAAGTGAATACAGCATCCTTTATGGTGGTTGTAAACAAAAAGGAGAAATCTGTATGGCTAGTGTTGGAAACAAGGAAGTTAAACAAAATTATAATACCTGAGACTGACCATCCACAAAATATGGATGAACTGATTCAGGGCTTAAATAATGTAAAACTGATGACAAGCATGGATCTCTCATCAGGATTTTGGCAGGTGGGCCTATCGGTGGATAGCAGAAAGTATACTGCTTTTCGGTTCGAAGGTAGGGCATACATATATAAAGTGGTTCCTTTTGGATTACATATATCTGTGGCTGTATTTATAAGGGCTCTAAATTTTGTGCTAGAGGATGAGCTGATGAGGTGGCTTACAGTTTACGTAGGTGACATATTAGTCGCAACAGCTAATTGGGAGGAGCATTACTGTTTGTTGCAAGATGTGTTTACAGCTTTACTTCAATGAGGCATGACACTAAAACTAAAGAAGTGTCAGTTTGTTAAGGCTGAAATAAATTTCCTAGGTCATGTATTGTCATCAGAGGGGCTTTTGCCCAATGAAAACAAAATAAAAGCAATAGCTGAATGTGTAAAACCAAGGAACCGTGAGCAACTAAAATCTTTTCCTGGAATCGCGAGTTTCTACAGAAAGTACGCAGGCGTGGCTCATAATTAAAGGCTCTGAGTCGGAGCCGCCCCAAAAAAATATTTGAAATATATGTATCAACAATTATAATCATCAGAATTCATTTAGCATTTTTCCGTCACACGGATGTAAATAATGAAGATGAATGTTTTTGGAACTGTTGATATTGAACGATGTTTTTCGATCGGGTAGTAGCCTTAAGGCTGCGCCTTGAGATGTCGTTTAGCTCCATGTAGTGGAGGGTTGGGATGGGGGGTTCGTTGGTGTATTGCTTTTATGGGCGTCTCAAAGGCTCCGAGCTTGTAAGCCAGGTACACACGCAACGATCTGTCTGTGCAAATGTCTGTACACACCAATCGTTGCGTGTGGACGGGTGTTCACATTGCTGCAAATTCACGTGCTCGGTGAAAAAAGAAACTAGGTAGTACAGACTGTAATCTGACTGGCAAACGAATATGATAAGCTTTTTTACGAAGCTTATTTTTGTCAGTGATAGAGGAAATCTTTTTACGTACACTATTTGTAACGTGTCTTGCAAATAAATACAAAAGGAAAAAAAGTGCGAACAAACTGCAATAAACATAAATTGTCTAGGCATTGGCTGCTTAAAAGAAGGTAGTTGCCACATGTGATTCTACATCGTGAGTTGGAGTGCAAACCCGATGACTGGCGTAATTACGTGTGAATGGATGTGGAAACCTATAATTATCTTTTGACACTGGTAACTCCTCGCATAATACGTAAAAGACACTTGTATGAGGAGATATATTTCTCCACGTGATTGGCTGACAGTTACATTAAGATTACTGGCCACAGGAA
Source organism: Locusta migratoria (assembly GCA_026315105.1). Lineage (NCBI taxonomy): Eukaryota > Metazoa > Arthropoda > Insecta > Orthoptera > Acrididae > Locusta > Locusta migratoria. The sequence goes on from CM048745.1 coordinate 17,298,503, forward strand.
GGACCTACAAAGACCTCAAATTTTCAACAGCAATTTCTAAACAAGCATTGAGTTAAATCATCCCCAACACTTGTGAAGCTATTTACGCTGCCCAGAAGAATGATTTCATGAAGGCAAGTAAAGAAGGCCTACCTTCTAAAAGATACAAATAAAATTGTCAGAGTTTTAGATACCTATGTTTGAAACATTGTACGCCTACTTCACTTTATATGTGGCCAATAAGCTGCGGCTAACTTTGTTTCCCAGTCGGAATGTTTAGTTCTCAGCCATTTTCATCCACTGTCAACATAGTAAACACACGAAAGAAGTATACTCTGAGACAGATTTGCAGCGATCTCCTGTCCACATGTTCCAACTTGTCAGCACAGATGTGATTTGAACCCACAGATTTGAGCAATTTTGCTCAAACCTTCAACTCCAACTTCCAGATTTGCGCACATCTCACATCTGTGCAAATGTGCTGTCCACACGCAACGATTTGCGAGGTGTGCGCAGACTGATCGTAGCGTGTGGACCTGGCTGTGGCCTACGAGTGTCCTACCAACCTCCACACTACCTTCACATTATTCTGCTTACTTCAAAAGAGAATAAATAGTGGCTGACAACTCCACTATTGAATCTCTTGTCTCTGGTACGGCGATGGACTTCTTCCCATAGGTCGACTGAACACATCAGCAGGTGGTTGCATGGGATAGAACTGCTCTGATGGCTGACGTCTTGCGGCAAAATAATCGTCGAAAACTCGCCTTCTCTCTCTACAGGCGTACGACATGTCCAGGGCGACCACAGTGGAAACAAAGTGTTGTGTTGTCTTCTGCCCTCCAGACGTCTGTTCTTCTGTGGGGCGTCATAGTTACCGGGGCAGTTGGTTGTGATCGCGTCAGCCGGTTCATGGGCTGCCGTTTTCGCGGCTGCAGCGTAAGCCATAGCAGGGCGACACCATTCTTCACGTCTGGTGCGATTGATGGGGCAGACAGGAGCTATTGTCTGAAATACCTCTTCCTCAGCGACGTCGGCTCCCTCGTGACTTACAGGGCTTTCATCCATGGCTATAATCTGATGCTCGCTCGGTCTAACAGTCCTGGTTGCCATAAATTCTTGTAATTCTTCTCTTATAATTTGTCATATGAGAGAAGCGAAGTCATGCTGGTCTTTCATAACGGCCATATGGACTACATTGGGGAGTCTGTCATACTTCTTGCATCCAACCCTCATTTGTTGCATCTCTTCAATACGCTGGCACCACTTTATAAACTCTTCTGCAGTAGCGAAGTCCTTCAACAGAAGATCTTGGTACATGTCTTCTACAATACCCTTCATCAGGTGTGTGATTTTGTGGGCCTCAGTCATATTCAGATTCACTATGTTACACAGGGCCAAAACATTCTGTATGTACGACTGTGTCAGTTCCCCATGTCGTTGGACCCAGTTCTTCAGTTGTTCTTCTGCCAAGCGGATTTGTCGCTGGCGGCCTCCAAACGTCTTCTTAAGTTCCTCCTGGAACATCACCCAGTTATTCAACTTGTCATCGTTGTTTTCAAACCATTGCTGGGCTGTTCCGTCCAGGTAGAAATAAACGTTGGCCAAGCACATTGTATGATCCCACCTGTTGTACTTGGCGACTTGGTCGAACTCTTATAGCCATTTGTTGTGGTCCGGTCCAGCGTCTCCAGAGAACACCGACGGGTGTCTAATGTGCAGCTGGCTTACCGCTCGTTTCATGTCCATGGTTCTTCTGATGTTATGGACTTTTGGAAGGATGTACTCGGTGTATCCCTTGTATTCCGGTTTTAGTCCGTGTAAGCGACGGCTTTTACGTTGCCTAATTGCAGCCACGGTGATGCAGCTGTTGCACAGTGTACCCGGCGCCTCCACCAAACAAATGTCGCGTTGAAATGGAAGCAGGCTTGACTTCGAAGGCAATTAACACAGCACTTATACTGAAAGCACGTTTATTACGAACTTAACATATATGCAGCGCTGACTGCCTCTCAGGCAGAGAACTCTGCTATTAATACACAGACAGAATTTACCAGAAATTAGAAGAACAGTTAACATAAGAAACAAGTAGAATTTACAAGTGAACATAAGAAAGATGTAGAACAGTCTGTAATTGTTAATTACAAAGAAATAAATTTTTGCCGGTGGGCGGGATTGAACCGGCGACCTTCATAACCGTAGTCCGAGACGCTATCCCCTGCGCCACTCTTGCGGCAATATATCCCATTACTTTCGTTTCCATTCTCCCTGATTTGAGTTCGCAGTTAACGTGTGTTATTAGTTTCGTCTTTTGTGCGTGTATTGTGGCTAAGTTTTAGTGACTTTTACTTTCTTTCGAGTAATTTGAGCATTCTGAGAGCTATAAAATAGCACAACGTGAATTCAGTGTGTTATTTATTAGGTAAAAACTTGGATCATGATATTAGATATTTAACTCATACAACCTTCTCAGCAACAGTCATTTTGGATTCCGGCAAGGTAGAAACACCACCGCAACTGTTTTAGAAATTGTGGACCAAACATTAACTGCCTTTGAAAACCGGAATGTGATGTCACTTGTCTTAAGTGATTTAAGCAAGGCATTCGATTGCATACCATATGACATACTGTTAGCTAAAGTAAAACACTATGGTATATGTAGTCCAGCATTGTCAGTAGTACAATCATACCTTCACAACAGAAGGCAATTTGTCTCAATTAGAAATGTACTCTCTCCTGTAGTAACAATCAATACTGAGGTACCACAGAGATCTGTGCTTGGGCCATTCTTTTCCATAATTCAGATAAAACTCAACAGATTTTCCTAGGGCTGCTCAGTGACATTGAAAACAAGTCAGTAAAACTGTTAGGAATCTATGTTGATTAAAAACTGAACTGGGAAGGACATGAAAACCAGGTATGCGAAAAGATTTCGAGAGTCTCCTATCTCTTATGGAAACTTAGGGACATGATTAGTATTGACTATCCTAGAGTAATGTATTTTGGACTTTTCCTGTCACATATAGCTTATGGCCTTCTAATCTGGGGACACACTCCTTTCATTGACAGAATTCTGAAAATTCAGAAAAGAACTATATGTATAATATGCAAAAGAGGCCCCAGGGAGCACTGTTGTCCTCTCTTTACCAGGCTGAAGCTATTGACTGCTGTAAACCTATACATATATAGTTGTGTAATTTATGTAAAAAACAATGCTATGAAATGGGCTGTTAGGTAACATATTCACGATCACAACACAAGAAAGAAGTCAGATTTTGATATACCAAGACACAGACTGGTAACTCGCACAAAGTAAACACTCTAAAAATTTTCAACAGGTTATCACCAGCAGCTCGAGCCAGGCCATGTAAAATTCTTAAAGATAGACTGTACAGCTGGCTATGTGACAACCGATTCTAGTTTTTTAATGAGTTTTATGACATGAGTAGTACTGGTATAAATTTATAAGTAAAGTACTGTGTATATGTAAACTTATCACTTAGATATATTATATGTATGTAAAACAATAGCTGTACCCTCTACCTGAACGATTTTATTATACATCATTCATACCAGTTTATTAATTTATCTAATACCTGAATCACTTTTTAAAAATTTTTTAATTCATACTGTATGTACTTAGCAGCTTTTGGTGGCATTTGTATACAATACTTATATGTATTTGCACTTAATTCACTTCTAGTTACTATATGATGATTAGAAATTGCTTGTTTTTGAACAATTCAATGTACAGAATGTAAGAAACTTTAAACCTAAATGTATCAACGACGAAGCCTATTTCACCTTGTGTGATCAATGGCCAACAAAGGCCAATTCACACTGTCCGTCACATCACGTCACCGTCTGTCAGAACATTCCTCAATGTATTTCTAATGGCGGCATTCACACTGTCCGTCACCGGACCGTCACATCACGTCAACGTCACGTCAAGCTGTTAAAATTATAGTAAAGTTCGACCAACACAGTTTCAATTACGTAAGATATATTAACTAATACTTTTCTTGACACATGAGCCAATATTATACATAAAACATTTTTCTTTTTTTTTAAATAACACTTCCTCCAAAAAGAAAAAATCAAGAAAATAAACAGTTACTGTTTGACTTCTATCATCCCAATTTCTGCACGTAGCAAATTAAATCTTGTGCATTCAAGTGGCTTTGTCAAAAGATCAGCCAATTGGCTCTTGCCATCTATATGTTCCAAAAGAATTTCACCATTCAGAAATCTTTCACGAACATAGAAATATCGTACCTCTATATGTTTTGACAGTCTATGATACTCAGGATGTTTTGCTAATTTTAAAGCACTGGCATTGTCAAAATAAAGTGTTGGAGGTTGTTCTGGCATTTCAACTAATTCACTTAATAAGCGATGCAACCAAATTAATTCTTTGGCACCTTCACTTGCAGAAATTATTTCTGCTTCAGTTGTGGATGTGGCCACTACTTTTTGTAAACGACTTGTCCATGATATTACTCCACCAGCATATTTTGCTACAATTCCAGTTGTTGAACGCCTTGTTCTCTTGTCACCTGCGAAATCAGCATCACTATAAATTTTCAAATCATCTTCACCGTCATAAATAATACCATAATGTAATGTGCATTTCAAGTAACGGAATATACGTTTTACTCTATTCCAGTCATCTGTTGTTGGCTTTTCCATAGCTCGAGCAACTGTATTCACTGCAAAAGTTATGTCAGGTCGAGTTACTGTTGAAAGATACATGAGACACCCGACTGCCTCACGATATGGGACAGATGATGAAATTGCTTCATGTTGATCATTATTTTCTTCACGGCCAATGGGAGTTGCAATTGTATTGGATTCTGCCATTCTAAATCTTTCTAATATTTGTTTGTGTATTTTTCTTGACTTATAATAATTGCCCCATCTTCATTTTGTTTTATTTTTATACCAAGGAAACTGTCAAGGGTACCTATTGTTATATCAAACTCATGTTGTAAAGTATTCAGGAAAACTGTAATTTCTTCCTTGTCACTGCCAACAATAAGGCCAATGTCCACATAAATTGCCACATAAAGGCTATTCCCATTGTATTTGCGATAAAACAGACAAGGATCTGTGGCACTGTTTTGGAAATTTGCTTTCTTCATGACTTCCACAAAGCGTTTGTTCCAGCATCGTGGTGCTTGCTTGAGTCCGTAAAGGCTTCGTTTCAAAAGACATACCCGATCTGTGTTGTCTTCAGAACCTTCTGGTTGTTCCATATATACTTCATCTTCAAGTATTTCATTCAAAAAGGCAGTTTTAACATCAAATTGTTTTATCAGCATCGTCTTTGAAGAAGCTAGTGCTAGCAAAGTCCGAATAGTGTCATAACGTGCAACCGGACTAAATGTATCTTCATAATCATTTCCTGCTTGCTGAATATACCCTTTAGCAACTAATCTAGCATTGAAGCGAGTACTTCCATCAGCTGCAACTTTTCGATGCAGAACCCAGCGATTCTGTAATACTTTAACATTTGTGGGGCGTCCAACTAACAGCCACGTGTCATTTTTCTTGAGTGACTCGATTTCTTCGTTAATAGCTTGCAGCCATTTATCCTTCTCAATGGACTGCAATACTTCAGAGAAACAGTTTGGATCTTGATGTTCTTCAGTACCAACTTTCGTTAACATCAAGAACTCACTACTTTCCATCCAGCCTGGTTTTCTTCGTTGTCTTCTGTTCTCCAATTTTTCTTCAGGAGAAAATTCAGTATTTTTTGCTTTCAGGAATTCTGTTGATTCCTTGTGATCATCACATGATATTTGACTTCCTCCAGATTCAAGAATTCCAAGCTTTTCATCACTTTGATTTCCTCTAGAAGCTGATTGCCTGTAACATTTGTCTTGTTGTGCTTCAGGCATCAAGTCTAACTGTTTAAGACCTGTAAATTCTCTACAAGAAATATCAAATTCAACATAATCACCACGGAAATTACAAACTACTTCTGGCTTAAATTTTACATCATGACTCATGATCACTTTTCGTTTTGAGGGAATCCAAATTCTAAATCCATCTTTGTCATTGACGTAACCAACAATCTGTCCAAAAACAGCATTGTCATCAAACTTTGAAAGAAAACATTTATTTATATGAACATAGCAACCTGTGCCAAAGATTCTGAGGTGCTCAAGGTTTCCTGTTGGCCGATTGTACCATAGCTCATATGGGGCTTTGTCTGGCACTGAAGATTTTCCTGTACGATTTAAGATATAAACTGCCATATTGCAAGCTTCTGCCCATAATTCTCTTAGTAGGTTACTTACATTTAGCACTGAACGTGCTGCTTCAACAATTGTTCTGTTTCCACATTCAGCTACACCATTTTGTTCAGGGGTATAGGGTGGAGGAATCAGTAATTCTATTCCCTTCTCTATGAGCAGTTCCTTAACCTTCCTTTTATTAAATTCTGTGCCTCCATCACATCTAAATTGTTTAACTACAAGTCAATTGGTTTGAGCTTCACTTAAAATTTGTTTGAGCGTCTCACACACTTCATTTTTGTGTTTCATAAAGAAAATTCGGCGAAATTTGCTGAAATCATCTGTAAAACATACATAATACAATGCACCTCCAAAGGACCGTGTACTCATTGGTCCATTCACATCGGCATGAATTAAACTGCCTGTAACTGTAGAGCATTGTACTCGTTGTTTAAATGCATCTTTTGTAATGCACAACCATCACAAAATTCATCCTTGCTGTCTGCTACATTGATGTCAAGCTTCTTCAAGATATTCTTGACGTGTTGCTTATTTTGGTGACCGAATCTCTCATGGTACACTTGCAGTGTTTGAAAGGGTGTTATTAAAATCATTTGATTGCTGCTCTCTGGCCTGACAACACGCATATTTAATACATAGAGCTCATTTTCAACATGACCTGTCATGACAACATCGGCACTGGCTTTTTCCTGAATCACAACACTATTATAATCAAATATTATATTGTATCCATTACATGCAGCTGCCCGGTTGAGAACAAATTAGCACTTGCATCAGGCACATACAAAACATTTTCCATTCTAGAACTGAACCATTTATTGTTTCGCCTAATTTCGATATAAACTGTTCCTTCACCAAATGCGAACATATTAGTACCTTGCTTACTCAGTGAAATCATTTCAGGAGCATTAAATTCACTATATGAAACAAAATGCAGATTATTCGGAGTGATATGCTTCGTAGCATCACTATCACAGTACCATTAATTTGTAGCAATGTAGTTAGCAATAGACGCACCCAAGACACATGAAGTAAATACAGAATGTCCACTCACCTTGTTTTCACACATGTGATTACAGTCACGAATCTTCTGTGGACACTCAGCTGCCCAGTGACCAGGCTATTTACATATGTTACACGGAAATTTTTGTTTTGCTTGTTCTTTTGACGCCTTCATACGACTGTTTTGTTGTCTTTTGCACGTGGCGATAAGTGCAGTTGTTTCTTTAGTACTTTGTTCACGCAATTGGATAGCGCAAAGTTTTTCGATAAGTAAATTCAAACTCTGGTTTTTCGATGGTATTGTGTCCCAGAGATCTTTAAAATTATCATACTCTTTTCCCAGCGTAGATAAAATTCTCACATTTAATATTCTTTCAGACAAAGTATTCTCTTCATGTTTCGTTAATTCATCATTTAGATCTACAAATAACTTTTGTAACTTAGCTATTTGTGTACTAATATCTTCCGTTTCGTCCCGCTTGACTTGAAAAAAGTTTCAATTAACATGTTTAAACGTTGTGTGCTGCTACATTCAAATCACGCACAAAGTTTTTCCCATATATCTTTAGCATTGGAACACGTCAACACAACTTCAGAAACTGATTTGCTTAGCGCACTTGCGATGAGACTTGCTGCTTTTGTGTCATCAATTTTCCATTATGTATATGCTAAGAACGGAGCACCATACAAATATGCCATTTCCACTTTGCCCAATTAAGGCCAATTCACACTGTCCGTCACGTCAATGTCATGTCACGGAACCGTCACGTCCAGTTTTATTCACACTGTCCGTCCGTGTCCGTCACGTCAATTCGTTCATCTGAATACGCGATGTTGAAAGTGAGGTTATGAATGGCGATCTGTTATGTAGAAAGTCATAGTTTAATACTAGAAAGGGGGAATAACAACGCTAAATGTTATTAATGGGCAAAGAAAACTTTACAGTGTTTGTTTTTGGCCAACTTACTGGGAACTGAAACAACATTTCAAAACATCGACATCTATTGTCAGGCTAAAAAATAAACATATGAAGACATCAAACCATACTTGTAAGAGTATAAATAGCGCCTGTATACTTTAACCATTACGATTTGCTCGCTGACATTGTTAATACCGTCGTAAACAACTGAATTTTTGTCTTTCATTAGAACTGACATTTTCATTTAAAGTGTTATTTAATGAAAAATGCGTAATCAAATTACAATCTTATTCAAATAAACAGTTTGCTTCTGTCGTTTCTGTTACATTGTTACGTAACATAAACAATTTTTTGGTTTCAGATATCCGACCTCGATTTTAGGGGGACACTCAATTGACAAAAATATTTAAGTCGTCATGAAACATTTGAAATTTGCCCCTAAAAAGAGGTACAACAACAACACAAAGATGAATAACACATTTGAATATAAACAGTCCAATCGTCGACTGCAACATGTAATTCGCGTGACGAAAATAGGTTAACTTCCGAAGTTAGCAGACGGCCGTTCCGTCAAAACATTCTTCTCGAGAAAGCTTGACGGACGTTGACGTGACGTGACGGTCCGGTGACGGACAGTGTGAATGCCGCCATTAGAAATACATTGCAAAATGTTCTGACGGACGGTGACGTGACGTGACGTGATGGACAGTGTGAATTGGCCTTTATCAGTCCCTTCAAGTTTATCAATACTGACTTTACAGCCATGTTCTTTTGGAGAGTTCCTGTGTTTTACGACTTGTGCAAATATTCTTCTATGAATACTTAATGAATTGACTCAACTTTCTTCTGAAACTGTGATTAATAGTACTTTGACGTGGCCTGGGACCATAACCTGTTAAAATTATAATGAAGTTCGACCAACACAGTTTCAATTACGTAAGATATATATTTTAACTAATACTTTTCTTGACACATAACTAACAACTAAAGAGTTTTTATAATAGCCACAGAAGTTTCATAAAACTACCACAGAACAACACACTAAGCCAATATTATACATACAACATTTTTCTTTTTTTTTAATAACACAAGCTTTCTCGAGAAGAATGTTTTGACGGAACGGCCGTCTGCTGACATGGGAAGTTAACCTATTTTCGTCATGCGAATTATGTACATGTTGCATTTGACGATTGCACTGTTTATATGCAAACGTATCTTATTCATCTTTATTTTGTTGTTATACTTCGATTTAGAAGTAAATCTCAAATGTTTCATGACGACAAATATTTTTGTCAATTGAGTGTCCCTCTAAAATCGAGGTCGGATAAAGGCCAATTCACACTGTCTGTCACGTCATGTCACGTCACCGTCCGTCAGAACATTCCGCAATGTATTTCTAATGGCGGCATTCACACTGTCCATCTCCAGACCGTCACGTCACGTCAACGTCCGTCAAGCTTTCTCGAGAAGAATGTTTTGACGGAACGGCCATCTGCTAACATCGGAAGTTAACCTATTTTCAACACGCGAATTACATGTTGCAGACTATGAGTGCACTGTTTATATGAAAATGTGTCTTATTCATCTTTATTTTGTTGTTATTCTTCGTTTTAGGGGTAAATCTCAAATGTTTCATGACGACTTAAATATTTTTGTCAATTGAGTGTCCCCCTAAAATCGAGGTCGGATATCTGAAACTAAAAAATGGTTTATGTCACAAGACATTGTAACAGAAAAGACTAAAGCAAACTGTTTATTTGAATAAGATTGTAATTTGATTACGCATTTTCCATTAAATAACATTTTAAATGAAAAAGTCAGTTCTAATGAAAGACAAAAATTCATTTGTTTACATTGGTACTAACAATGTCAGCGGGCAAATCGTAATGGATAATGTAAAAAGGCGCTATCCATGCCCTTATAAGTATTGTTTGATGTTTTCATATGTTTATTTTTTGCTTGAAAATAGATGTCGATGTTTTGAAATGTTGTTTCAGTTCCCAGTAAGTTGACCAAAAACATATGTTGTAAAGTTTTCTTTGGCCACCAATAATATTTAGCATTGTTGTTCCCTCGATTCTAGTGTTAAACTATGACTTCCCATATAACAAATCGCCTCTCGTAACCTTACTTTCAACATCGCGTATTGAGATGGGCGAAATGACGTGACGGTCACTGACGGACAGTGTGAATAGAACTTGACGTGACGGTGCCTTGACGTGACGTGACGTTGATGTGACGGACAGTGTGAATTGGCCTTAATTGAAACCAAACAATGGTTTATGTTACGTAACATTGCAACAGAAAAGGCTGAAGCAAACTGTCTATTTGAATAGTATTGTAATTTCATTACGAATTTTTCATTAAATAACATTTTAAATGAAAAAGTCAGTTCTAATGAAAGACAAAAATTCAGTTGTTTACGACGGTATTAACAATGTAAGCGGGCAAATCGTAGTGAATAAAGTAAACAGCCGCTGTTTATGCTCTTATAAGTATTGTTTGATGTATTCGTATGTTTATTTTTTCTCTTGAAAATAGATGTCGATGTTTTGAAACGTTTCATTTCTCAGTAAGTTGACCAAAAACATATGTTGTAAAGTTTTCTTTGGCCACCAATAATATTTAGCATTGTTGTTCCCTCGATTCTAGTGTTAAACTATGACTTCCCATATAACAAATCGCCTCTCGTCACCTTACTTTCAACATCGCGTATTGAGATGGGCGAAATGACGTGACGGTCACTGATGGACAGTGTGAATACAACTTGCCGTGACGGTGCCGTGACGTGACGTTGATGTGACGGACAGTGTGAATTGGCCTTAACTGAAACCAAACAATGGTTTATGTTACGTAACATTGCAACAGAAAAGGCTGAAGCAAACTGTTTATTTGAATAGTATTGTAATTTGATTACGAATTTTGAAATGTTATTTCAGTTCTCAGTAAGTTGGCCATAAAACATACACTGTAAAGTTTTCTTTGGGCGTCAATAACGTTTAGCGTTGTTATTGCCTCAATTCTAGTATTAAACTATGACCTTCTACGTAACAGATCGCTACTCATAACATCACTTTCAACATCGCGTATTGAGATGGGCGAATTGACGTGACGGATACTGATGGACAGTGTGAATACAACTTGACGTGACGGTGCCGTGACGTGACGGACAGTGTGAATTGGCCTTTACAAATAGTGGAGATAGCGCCTGGACTGAGATTGGTATTACAGACTTAAAAAATTTTCAGGCAAAGGTGAAAAAACATAATTCCAGTGAAAAACATTTAAATGGTTTCATTGAATTTTCAATGCTAGGGAGAGTAGCCATTATGTGTCAGCGCGTAAATTGAATCCTACTACAGTTCTGCCACATCCCCTCCACAAGAGCAGAAGGAGGCGGGGCGCGTAAATTGAATCGTACTACAGTTCTGCCACATCCCCTCCACAAGGGCAGAAGGGGGCGGGGCATGTTGTTCACGTGACTCGTCTGCAGTAGCGCTTCCCTGCGGCAGAAAGCAAAAGCTTAACGCTGTCAGCTGTTGCTGTCTTATCTTCTTCTATCTCTAATTCTCTATACGTAAAAGGAAGTGTCCCGATTGACTGACTGACTGACTCATCATCCCCCAGCCCAAACCACTGAAGATAGAAACTTGTAATTTGTGGAGGGTGTTGATCTTACTCTGTAGGCGTCATTTAAGAAGCGATTTTTCGCTATTCCGTCCGTAAGGGGGTGAAATAGGGGATGAAACGTTTTTGAAAATACACAGCTATTTAGGCAATTTTGAAGCTAGAACTACAAAATTTCAGATTTTGATTCAGGGTTCGAATTTAAAAGAAACGTGTTTTGGCATTTTTTGAAATTCGACAAATTAGGGGGAAAGTAGGTGACGCAAAAAATTGATTTTCAAAACTATGTTGCTGTTAACTTAAATTTTAAGCTACAACTAAGAAACTTCGGATATGGAATCTTGCTCAGGATTAAAAATCCATGATATTTAGTATTTTTGGAAATTCAACAAGTAAGAGGGTTAAATAGAAGATCAAAAATTATTTTTGAAAACACGTTGCTACTGATACAGTTTTGAAGCTAGAGCTGCAAAAATTGATATTTGTATAGTTGGTTAGACGTTAAAAAATACGTTTTTTTGGTATTGTTGGAAATTCAACCATCAATGAGGTTAAATTGGAGAGGGGGTGTTTTTCGAAAATATGTTGCTATTTTGGCAATTTTGAAGTTAGAACTACAAATTTTCGGATTTGGATTCAGGGTTCGAATTAACATGCGTTTTGGTATTTTATGAAATTAGACTAATAAGGGGATGAAATACGGGATGCAAAAATTGATTTTCAGAAATGTGGTGCTGTTAACTCAAATTCCAAGCTATAACTATGAAACTTAATATATGGATTCTTGATCAGGATTAAAAAGAAACAACTGCTGCAGACCAAACAACCTACGCATGCGAAGCAGCGGGGATTCAGCTAGTATTTTTATATTTTTGACGTCTGTAGCTCATGAATGTTCCTATTTCAGTGAAATTTCATAGTAGGTACTACCAAGGTTACGTTTCTCTATACTATCCCTACAATATGCTACATAAATTGCAAGCCTGAAGGAGTTACAAAAAAAAAAAAAAAAAAAATGATAGGATTAGAAAAGTGTAAACATTAACTCAGGTACTGTAAATTTTATCTCATATATTATTTGATTTATGTTCTAATTACCATAGTCTCCACTACAGGAATAAAAAATTATGGTCTTTATCTGTCTGTGTTGACTGACTGCCACTGGTGTTTTTACTAATAAACAGTAAACTTAAATTCACACCTACGCTATTGGCAACGAGTTTAAAGAGAAACGAGCCACACGAAATTATTATTGTAGGGAGATGCCTGTAGCCCACGTCTTTGATATGTATAATTATAAATGTTTCATAAATTATGTATTTAAAATGCACTTACAGCAAATGAGACATTATATATCAGATGGTGAGAAATACATATTTTTTATTTCAGAAACTTGGCATAAATTACACAAGTCGGCTCTAATATTCGGATATCGGTATAAGAATGTTGTCAGCATCATTCTCTACTTTTCTTCGATGGAATGACGTGAGAGGCGCTTCCACACTCAATTGACATTCATTACAAAACTAATGGTTTTTTTTCTTTTTTTCTTTTTTTTTTTTTTCACGGGTAGTTACATCACGAATAGAAGAATAAAGCATTGAAGTTTCCCGTTTCGTTTGAGGCTACTAAGGAAGGCAGTAATTCACTCTTGTATTCAGACTGCTGTACAATATTTTCATGTTAGTTTGCCGAGTCTGCTGACTGCTCTGGGAATGAAATTCACATTTCACACAACCTAACCTACAAGTAAAATCCCGCAATAACACACGTAAACTGTAAACAAAAGTGACCGAAGCTTTTGCTGTCTGCCGCTTGGAAGCGCTACTGAAGATCAGTCACGTGCTCAAGAGACTCCGCCTCCTGTTACCCGTCTGGAGGGGGTTTGGCAGAACTGCAGACCGCGCGCCACGTAACTTGGTCAGTGGACTGGCTCTTCTGCGCAGGTAGCTGTGTAGTGGTGGGGGAAGCCGCTGTTGCAGTGTAGCCGGACTGTGCGTCAGCTGCTGACTGCCACTTAGTTTTAAAGTTACGGCCGCGTACAAGTGCAAGGAAATGTCAAGCTGCAAGACTTGAACACACACGGCTGCATAAAAAGTGTAATGCAGGAAAACAACGCTCGTTTGATTGTTGGGGAAACTGGCGCATTTACGAGTATTTATGAGTCTCTTTCTCTTGTACCTATCATGTTTACATGGCAGGGCATAATTTTCTGAGTGGCACAGAAATTCATTTGGTAGCTCAGTCGATTAACACGTAATACCTGTAAATTATATACACAGTTCTAGGGAGATCACTCTATCCATTATCACTGAAAAACCACATTAGACGTTCACGGCAGATTACGAATTCAAAGTAAATTTGTGAACATAAAAAAGTTATAAATTACAAATTGACAAATTTTAGATTTTTCCCTTAATTGTATCTCGAAATCTGGATTTTTCGAAGCAGTTATTAAAATAGTCTATCAATGACTTAAGTGACGTATCATATGAAATGATAGAATAATTGTATATGTTTGACATTGTACAAGACAAGGAGACTATCTAAAAACGTTACAAGCGACACGTGTTCGGTCTTCATACTGATGCCCATCAAGCAAGTGCTTACTGATCAAAGCAAGGTGTTTCACATTTCCTGATTTATTTTTTGTAAAATTGATTCTGTACAGGTAAATGAAAAATACTGAAATCCATGCAATAAAGATCAGATGATGGCAACCAAGAACTGTCAAAATCGGCCATGAATAAAAGCTTTTGTAAAACATTTTTGTCTAGCTATTTTCGTACAATTTCAAAAAAAATGTCCCACTAGCATAAATAAAGAGATATTTTACAGTGGAAAGTTCAGGTTGTAATAACAATAAAATAATGAGGATTGCTTGCTACACACCGCAAAGACGATCGTCAAGGCACAGTCAGGAAACAGATAATACTCAACGTTAATAGAGTTCATAAAAAAATCGTCAAAGCTGTTGAAGCCGGAAGACAAGCTTTAAACAAAATCCACAACGAAACAGCATAAGTAAGAACAAAAACCGTGTTACAATTCCTTTGCCAGGGAAGCACACATAGTATAAAGTTACACAATATAAGCTTAACTGCCACAAAATAATTTTTAACGTGGTAATAAGTAGAGGCTTTGTGATCAGCCGCTTCCGACTCCCGTCTAAAGAATTGATATACGCGAAACACTATTTCTCTTGCCTGTTTGTGTAATACAGGTTGAGATTTGCTGTTGCTACTCATAATCAACTGAATGCTCCGAAATAACTCGCAAAAAAGCACAACGCAGAAAGCCAAACCCCGTTGTCGCTCCACACAGTACGACACGAACTCGAGCGCGCGCAACGGCTGACTGACAGCTATTGGCCAGCAGGTCACGTGGCGTGACGTCGGCCTACCTGTGCTTTTGCGCATCCAGACCTCACCCGCCAAGTTACGTGGCGCGCGCTCTAGTACGATTCAATTTATGCGAGGCGGGGCATTTTGTGTAGAGATGGGCAATCTGCTCCTGAACTGATTCAAAGAGCCAGATCTTTCTAAGGAGTGAGTGATGGATGAATCCAAAAAAAAAAAAAAAAAAAGAGTGGTAGTTCATCTGATCCGAAAAGTCCCTCTGGTGACAGCAATGAGCTGCATAAGCACCCCTTGCCACATTCTTCAGAAGTTTACTAAACCCCTTGCCACATGCTTCAGAAGTTTCCTAAACTACAAAATAAATGTGCTATAGACCATGTGCAAGTATAAAACGCAAAAAATGAGCGCCTAAACACGTGCAGCGACTTCGCGCTGCGAGTCGAGAATCGGTGAGTCGCGCAAGCAGCATGGTTCATTGAGCGCGCGGCTCCTGACTACCGCTGACTCGCTGTTCCGCACGACTCCAGCGATCGGGGCGATCCGACCGCCAACTGAGTCGGTGAGTTAGCTGGTTCACCGGCTCACCTCTCCCCACCACTCTCCCGACTCTGCTCGCTTGCAAAGCCGCCGTGTGGCGCGCTGCTCACTGTTCCCCCCACTCCTCTGGCGAACCGCACGGTGCCGAACAAAGCGACTCCGCGCATTTCTCTGTTCTCTTGACTCCTGTGTTCTGATAAAGCTTGCAGCTCACTTACAGAAACGATCATCTGAAGCAACATAAACCGTCTTATTCCTATTTCGAATAGTACTCGAGATGAAACGTATTTATTTAATGTTACATGTTTTTTTCTTAACAACGGGAAAATATGCAGTCGGTTGCAAACATGCATTACAGTTCAAAATTAAACTATGTAAAATTTCTGCAAGAAATATCCTACTCCATTTTTCTCCAACACTTGCAGTTTGCATGAAGGGAGCAAGAGAGACAAAGTCTTGGGCAATGTGCATTCTGTTGCTTAAATTTCGTAAGTTCATATCACGCAGTTTCCTGACTTGATAGACGAGTGTCCTGTAACAAATTATGCGTCTTTTATGCATCTACATTATTTTGGCATGTTGAAAACAATGACTATATAAACGAATAACAAAGAAAACAACAATGTGCATTAATGTTTTCTGTATCTGAAACCATTCAGTTTCAGGAATGTGTACATTTGAAATTTTTGCTGCTGGCGTACAGCAGTACAGGGTAACAACAAATTTGTTTTCGAAGAGAGAGAGAGAACACTAGGCTGTCAAACGAGATGTCTATAATTACGTTTCTGAGTAAAATATCTTGCTATAATGTTTCATTACGATTTTAATGCGTTTGGTACAGTAGGATGTGTGTGTTTGCAATTAAAGATAAACTATCAAGCACTTAAAAAAATAATTCGAATTGCTCTGTATAGAGAATATATAAAAACTTTGCACAAATAAAAGGTGATAGGGTTGTAGTTACAGGAACTAAAAATATAAGGTGGAACGGAAATCTTACCAACAACTGCAAAACTTAGAATATAGGAGCCCAAAACGCTACCCCTGTACTACGCCGACTGTAAGATTATTACCACAGTTATTTACCTAATTATTTCTTTAGCTAAGACTCTCTTCGAAATTAATCAATTGTTGTTGTTTGTACTCAAAAAAGAAAAACTCATTGACGACATAGTCGAAAGTAACTGTACACGTCGTCGTAAATTTGGCTGGAGATTTTCACAGTCTTTTTTTCGTACTTGAAGTTACGAATGAAATAGTCAACGAACATTCCTCGCTTTGTAAATTTAATGGACATTACTCTTTTGATGCCTTATTTTCGAAATTAAATAAAACTTTATTGCTTACTCTGGAGCTATCATTATTTTACTGTTTATGGGAGCCAGACTTTAGTTTTTAGATAACAAGTGATGGGTTCTAGCGGCCATCTTGTAGCGAGAATCTGTCGCGCAGACGTAAGACACCCGGCCGAGTGGACGCTAAAAACCGAAAAGTGCCGCCGGAAGTGGACTACCGGAAGTCACCTACACTTCCTACCATATCTATGGTCACTCGTCTCGGGATCCGCTGGTCGAGATGCTGATTGGATAAATGTTAGTTCATGACGTCATGTACGTTAGCCAATCAGGAGCGCTACTCGACCTACGCGACCGGCGGGTCTCGAGTCGCCTCACGCATGTAAACAAACCACCTGCATATTGGTTTGAATGCTGTTGCTGTAGTCGTTTTTCGTATTTATGACTACGTATTATGAGAAATATGGCTTTCCAATGACCAACCGCATTACAGACCCTGGCGCAAATCAGTTGTTTGAAGTGCAGATTGTTGTGCTATAGTGAAAGCAAGTTTGATTTCAGTATATAGGCGTAATAAGCTTTATGAAAAATGAATGCAAGTAGCCGATTTCAGATTCTGTTGCTGTGATCTTCAGTGCCTTTTAATACTTACCACCGGATTTCAGAAACGCAGTAATAAGATTTCTGGCAGTATTACAATTTCTGATTGAGTGTGTCTTCAGAAAGGAGATAACTATTTCACAGTGTTATTTACTTAGGTGCACTTACATATAGTTTCGAAATTTGGTATATATTGTTGTTTAATACGAAAGGCCTCATACAACTTTACGTACAATACCGTATTCCGAATATTTACTGGTACAAATTGTGCAACAGATGGAACTATGTTGTTTCGTGTAATTTGCCATATCAGGTTGCATCTAAATGCACTACTTATGGTGAATAAAGCATGAATGTTTATTTGCTGTAGAATAGACCACTCTACATATCAGACATGGTAGCCTAATACAACCAAGGAAAGCAGGGTTTTACTTTACAGGACTAGCTAATACGCTATTTTGAATGTAGAAATGTGCCGGTGGCTTGAACCTTCATGTCATTTTTTGTGCACAACTAACGGTCATACTGTCGTTACTGACATAATGGTTTGAAGTTTATATGTTAATAGTACCATCAGTATACATTATACACTTGCTTGAAAGGGACTGATGACCTAGCTGTTTAGTCCCCTCAAAGACCAACAACAACTTGCTAGAAAAAGAATTCAATTGAGCCAGTACACCTAGTGTATTGCCTTATTTGTGTTTAGGGATAGCGTTACTCTGTTCAGAGATTCTTCCATAGACCTACTAGAAATATGAATACCAGTAACTATTGGAAACTGAACAATAAGTAACTGAACTTATAGATATGTCATGCAGACCTTTTGTTTATAATAATGGAAAGTCCAGGTTGGAATAAATAATATAGTGAGGACAGTTTACAACTCACCGCAAAGACGTGGCGACGAGCTGCGACAGGCACATTCAAAAGACACACACATACAACACATTCAGCTATCGGCCATGGCCTTCTTCAGAAAATAGAGCACTCATGCAATCACACAGGCACACAACACAGTCATACAGCAAATGTAAGAGCTATCGTGTGTGTCCAACAATTCTCTACCCTGCTCTTCATTGTTTTTGACTGCCTTCCTGAGAGTGCTAATGAATATGCAGACTGTCTCTGCCATATATGTGAACTTTCAACTGCTTTTTTGAAGTACAAGGACTTCATTTCTTTTAGTAATCTCTCTTTTCCAGTAGTTAATAATGATTTGATTCCATTTCCTTCTTTCCTTCCTCATTATTTTTTACTGTTCATTTTAATTGGCATAACTAAAGACTGGGATACTACCCATTAGCTTTGACCCATGATGTCATCAACATGTTGGGCAATCCATAGATGGGATACTATCTTAATACTCGTGTATTGTAGATAATAAATAATATGAGATTATCCTCATAAATTACAGATTCCAACAACAGAATGTACCATTAATCACTGATATCACCCCACCTTCGGCATTCACTTGTGCGCTGTTAACCTATACCTCCCTATCATAGTGGAGCTGCAGGTCATTTTTTAAATACAAAATCTTAATCTATGTTCTGCTGGTCAAAGCAAATCAAAGCCAATGGGCAGTAGTCCCATTTCCTGTGAGCCATTTAATCAAATTAAAACCTATTTAGCCTTTTTTCACAATCATTCTGTTTCCAGGTTACAATTTCTTTTTATAACAGTAACAATAACTTAAAACGCATTGGAGTAGAGTTCTGGGCAGGAATGAAATTGTAGTACTTATAAAAGGAAGCACCTAGTTTCTTCTCCTATGTGGGGGCTGTAACATTTGGACCCAAAAGGAATGAATGAATTAACTTCGATCAAAAACTTACATTTTACAACTGAATTAAATTTTTTCATTCAGTAATAAATGTAGTGATAAACTTTTTTTTAATTGCTAACTGAATGAGCTTTGCACCCTTTTTGTGTAGAATTTCCATATTGCCAACACCAACAGTACCCATGCAACCCTTCTACTATGACATAATGGGCAGGGACATACTAAATGTAAAGAAACAAACTCGTGCTGGATGGTGAAGGTAAATTGATCTGTTTGTATTGTAGAACGTAAGGACACATCTGCAACAAAAGAATATCCCTATTGCAAATGATCAGTATTTCGAGTTGTACAACACATCACATCACACTGACATCAGGGGCCAAAGGTGACAGGTGGCTTAGTGTGCTTCACTTGAGCCGGAATGTTGCGGTTTTGGGCGAGGACATTCTAAACTGGGGAAAAACAACAAGAAACCAAACTGATAAACACACAAAAAATGAAAAATAAAAACAGAAACAACCAAGAAATTACATGGTAGTGAATCATTCAATTTAACCGTAAGGCATTTTTGGCTGGGAGATACCATCTGCGATTGTTCGGCCGTCTAGTGCAAGTCATTTTACTTGATGGTACTTCGGCGACTTGCGTGTCGATGGTTATGAAAATGACGACGACAACACAATACCCAGTCCCCTGCTGGGAATCAAACCCGGTCTCTCTGAGTGGTAGTCAGCGACACTGTCAACTGAGCTATGGGAGCAGATAATTGACCTATAATACACCTCAAATAAAGACAGCGATACCGATTCAACATCCTCCCCCAAAAAAGCAACAAGTAACAAAGAAATAGTATCAAATACTCAAGTCATATCAAATGTTCCCTTCTAACGTATCTTTACCACAACCCCTCTTGTATTTTCACATTTGTTGGCTTTGCCTACTCTCAACCAAATTAGCCTCACAACCTAACATGGACCTCGGGATACACTACAGATCTCTGTCATTAAAAACAGTTCTTTGCTCTTCACAGCCTTTGGCTTTGCTAATTCACGACTACATAGTATCGTCCAAGACTAGCCAAAACCTCGGGTTACACTACAGATTAGCCTGTATTTACTTATTCCATTTAGCTGTATGTGGGTCTTGGTATAGAAATCTGTTAAACACTTAATGAAACCAACAATAGGTGCACCAGATAAATGATGCATTTAGAAATGGAGCAATGTGAATCTTCCAAATACATTCACAGTGGTATGTGATGCTTTTTTGCTCCTGCCAGTGTTATTTGGAATACAGAAGAGTCAAGTTGCTCAACACCCTACTGCAGAACTGAATCATGTAACCTGGACACACATTGTCTGTCACAATCATGTTTATCAGATTTCTACACCAAAATCCACATACATGCTTCACAATATCAAACAATGGAAATTCCAGGAAGGATTCAGCAGTATCTTTGTGAGAGATAGGTTGCTTACCACAGATGTCCAATGAGCTGCAGAAAGTCATAAATAAAAGAATACAACTTGATAACTTTTGGCCGTAAAGGCCTCCGTGGGTTAGAAAGACACACTCACACAGACATCACTGCCGTCTGGCTGTTATGGCATCTGTTTTATTCTACTTTTCAGTCATAGTTTTACATTTAGTTATCACATGTTTTACTTATTTCAGTCTACAATAAGACTGTTTTCAAACATCTGACTCATGCATTAACCAACACATACTAATATGCCAACTGATATTTTAATCGTAAAATCTAGGCTGATGTGTGCATGCGTCCAGTACTTGCATTCACGCTAGCAAATATTAGAATATGATGCTTAAGCACAGGCCAGAAGTTTGAAAATGTAATTATCAAAGCCCAAAATCTGACAACTAAATGTGAAAAATAAAACATCTTTCAATAATTAGGTTATATTACTACTTGCATTTCACATGCTGTTCATTATTACACCACTATCTATAAGGCTAACCAAAATGTATAATTACCACTATAGGCAAAGCCAATGAATATGAAAGGCAAAAATCTAGTTTCGGTGATAGGCTCATCTGTGGCGCAGCCTAGGTTTATGTAGGTAGGGAGCCAACAGTTTGGTTGTGAGTTGGTGAGGGCAACGAATGTAAGACGCGAACATCTTGTTTATCTGACAGGCTGTAGTGTAGCCCAATGTTTAGGTTAAGCTTTGACACGACATTGTAGTTGTGAATTGTCAAAGCCAAAGAACGTGAAGAGCAAACGACTGTAATGACAGTGATCTGTAGCATATCCCGAGGTCTAGGTTAGGTTAGGAGGCAAGTTTGGTTGGGAGTAGCCAAAGGCAACAAATTTGAAAATGCAAGAGGGGTTGTAGTGAAGATATGTTAGAATGGAACATTTGATTTGG
The DNA here is from genome assembly GCA_026315105.1 of Locusta migratoria. Lineage (NCBI taxonomy): Eukaryota > Metazoa > Arthropoda > Insecta > Orthoptera > Acrididae > Locusta > Locusta migratoria. Next base: position 17,320,254 of record CM048745.1, read on the forward strand.
TGTAAGTATTAGATACTATTTCATTCTTATTAGTTGCTTTTTTTTTGGGGGGGGGGGGGTGTTGAATTGGTATCACTGTCTTCATTGGGAATGGTGCTAGAAAATGAATAGCTGAGGTTGTTTCATTATAAAGTACTTTCTATTGTTACTTCAGAATACAATACAAATGGTGGAATACAGTAACACTACATAAATGTAAGACAATATCTTGCAAATGATATTCGTTTCTTACACTCACATGTACTTTACAAAACACGGTTAAGGAAAGACAAAGGCTGTAGGCAGGTGAGCGGCAGAGTGCGCATGGTCGTGCTACATGTCTGTCATTGTTGTCTGTTGTAACTAAGTTCATTATTTGACCATCACGCCTAAGCTGACTGTAAACGACACTGAAAAGTTGAACTCCCATACTTTTGATCATAACTGTTTTTAGTATGAAGACGCATCTATATACTGCATTAATGAGACAAAGGATTCTTAAATGGAGTGTAGGTGGCACAAAAAAAGATGTCTGGACCCATACACAACATAGCCTGTAACTAATACAATTTCATTTCTGTCCTGCAAGCACGGAATAATTTCAGGGGGTTGACTGAGTTATCCGGACTGCCGGGTTACCAAGTTTTCGGGACTACTGTAACAATATTTTTCTGTGACTTGCAATAACCACAAATATAATCATCAATAGGTACAATGTAACACGCGACATCTTTGTTCAAAGCTGACAGGTGGTATTGGATACTAGGACTGACCCCCAGCTTCCTGTACTGTTGTGAAATTGATATTTCATTGACATCTTGGAACACATACCAGTTCAGTTTCATTTGCTTTGCTTTGCCATTTAACTCAAACATATTTGACTGGGATATTAGTGTGTGTTAAATATTGGTTCAAACAATGGGAATTCCAGAAAGGACTGACATTTCCCTCAACATGCATTTTAATCTTTTCCTATGGTTAAAGGAGAAAAGCCATACTTGCAAATCCCAGCTTAAATATTAAGAAGCAGCCAGATTTAGACCTGAAAAAGCTGCACTGAAATCAAAAATAGTTTTGCTTTTCTTATAGCAGGCCCTATTTAGCCAATACTGAGTTGAATATGAAGTTTCCAAACATTTACCTGCAGACTTTGCTTTGTACATATTACATTTTTTGGGATAATTTATTCTTAAATTTGTCCTGCCTCTGCAAACTTCATTAGGTTTTTCATTGTATTTCTGCCAACAGAACAATTGCCAAAAGTCACAACGTTTAATACAAAACTAGACTAATGAACATTTGTGATATGATCTATAAGGGTTGGTGTGATGCCACAGTATCCTACAGCTTGATTTACTTATGAACTTTGTGTCCTCATTAGGTCACACAAGCCTTTTGATTGTGAAGCCTTAGGGTGGGGTTTTCTTTTTACATTTATAATTTGTAGTCTTTTCAAGTAGTATGTCCTTTTCATTGAGAAAATATCTTAACCAGCTGCTTTCAAATCTTTAGACTCAACATTAATCCCTTTTGTATAGTCTAAGACCAATGCTCAGCTCTATCTGAAATAATCTTACCTCTTCACTTACATAAACAGCAACTCTATCTCCCTTCTGCCTGTCTACTACTATGCAAAACTTCTCACAAAATTGTTCATTACATTTTCTTCTGGTCCAAGTTCAAATGACTCATCTGCTAAGAGCATACTATAAATGAAACTAAATCAACAAAAATAGGTATAGCACACTTCCGAATTCCATTTCCACTATGAGTACTTCTCTAAAACAGTAATGTGGTGTACACAGTTAAGTGACAAAAGGTGGAACAATGTAATGAAGTTGCTGTAGCTCACTAAACAGATCACAGCTTGTAGTAAAAAATATCCGGAGAAAGTGCACATTTGTCATCCAGTGAACTAAAAATGCCTTTATTTTACAATAATCACATATACATGTAAACTTGTTTAAAGGGCAAACTTCATTAATTATATTGCTTACAAGTAATTGAGCACTCTCTGTACCAAACAATGAATGAAATACCCCAAAAAGAATAATTTTGGCCTCTGCACTAATTGAGATATTCTGTAATCCATGCTTTGCACACACAGGGTATCCATTTACATTAATCACACTTACATGTTGAGGACAAGGTAAGGCATACACAAAATTTGATTAAATGTGTCATTGCTGGATATAACACAATGAAATTCTAAAAGTAATTTAAAAGCAACTTGAAATGATACTGAAAGGGTAATTATTAATGTTCTGGAAACTGTGCTAATTTCACTATTATGGTCACCTTTGATACAAAAAGCTAGTTTATTCAAGCATAATAAAGTGTTTTAAGTCTTTGGCCCATATGTTAGTCAATAATTACTGTAAATTTTATTCAGTTGATATTGTAGGACTGTTTCAGAATTGGAAAAAAAAATTGTTATCTTCGTTTGTGTGGCCATAATGTCCGTAGTTGCTTTCATAATTATGAATAGCAGTGATTTTCCGTCTTTGCAACTACAATAAAAATGTGATTTTTACCACACCAGACGCGTTGCGTTTTATTGAATGTAAAACATCTTCAGTGGTCTGTAATAATAGAAATCTACAGTTGGTTTTGTGTTTAGATCGAAAACAGTTCTTAAATGGACCCTGAAAAGTAGGCCTAATGTTTGGTACTTACGGCAATTTCTGTCATCATGCCGGTCTGTTTAATGCAATACCTCACGAATGTAGTTCTTTCTCTATGGTTTATAATAAATTATATTTCGGTGTATTTAGTTTTGATGTAAGCGGATTGGAATAGTGGCAGAATAATACATGTATAAATTTAATGGGAACATTATTATTATTATGTGATTTTATTTGACCTTAGCTGTGGAGTGTTGGTAGTGGTATCTGGAATGAGATGTGGAAGTTATGGGCATGACGGGGAATGTCACATAAAACACCTCATTTGAACTCTTCACTGATGTCGATTTAACTCCGACTTTCTACGAAGCACTGAAAGTTCTTCATATCCATTTTCTGTTCACAGCAAAAACGTAAACGTACAGAACAACACAAACACAACCAAAGCAGGAAAACACAAAATGGCGAAAAAGTAAAGTAGTTCAACATTAATTTCTTATCTTCCTCCACTGTTCAATAACAGGTACCAGGTCACAGTCATCTGTTGTGTCAGAATCAGTGCCTGTGCCATCATCAGTAAAAAAATTTAAAAGGGGGCGGGGCAGACTTTTTGATTAGTAATTTGTTGTGAATTTAAAGCTCCTTACTGTGCAATTATACACTTCCTCATTAAACTTCCCTTGGCCTCACACCTAGGGCCATGCCCCTAGGTACACATGCCTACAATCATTTGTCATTTTTTAACCAAGAATTTTTACTTCAGCACCATTAAAACATGAAGATACAGCCACCTCTGTTTGCCTATTCTCTCCAACTGTTAACTGGCCCATTTTTGGTACAGACAGTAACCAACTGAGAACCAAGAAACTAAATATTCCTGAATTAGTTTCCAAATTACATATGTGGCTCTAAGTACACTGGTCTCCCCCACTTTTATCAGAATTAGTTTCTTTGTTAATTTTTTTAAGTGGGGAAATTACTGTTTCCATAGGACATTTCTGATTTCTTTTTAAATCATTAGTTCTTCTTTTTTTACTCCTTTTTCCTAATGATATCCTTTCTTTCTCTGTCATTTTTTTCAAACATTGACTTCTCAGTGTATTTCATATAAATTATCCCGTGTATCACAAGCAGCATGTCACAGTGGTTTTTTATAAATAAAAATACTGAATTAAATATTATTATTTCAATGGCTCTTGTGCTTGCTCAACAAAATTAAAGTATTTCTTCACTAGCCAAAATGTTAAGCTTATAAACAAAACTAATGCAAAATAAGTTAGAAATGCTTACCAGTTTTCAGATGGTCTAGAGGTGTATTAGGCAGACTGCTTTGTTGTAGCTGTAACTTCAGTGGCTTAGGATTTTATTGAAACAACTCGTAACTCTGACTTTGAGATTTTCAATTTTCACTCTCTAATGGAATGCATGATGTACGGTATACTATGAAAATGAATTTCAGTTATTTCACCCAGCAAATCTGTATATGTATATAGTTTATGCACTATTTCATTTAATGTGTTGTTAATTAATGACATATAAATACACCAGCCTATTTTACTGTTACTTATATTCCCTAAATTTTTAATTGTGTACACTTTGCTATATATATTAAAAGTAAGTAATGTTTGGTTTATTCTGAGTGTTCTTAATAAGCTTGAAATACTTGTAATATTCTGATGACTTTATTGGCTGTAGTCTCCCTACTCCTGAACAATCCCACTAATTGTTTCATTAAAAGTTCCTAAAATATGTTTGAAAAATGGAATGTACTTCCAATTTGTACAGGAAAAAAAGCTCCTAATATACCAATTTCTTACACAAAAGCTAAAAGCTTCAAATTTTTCAATGTAAGTTTGTGCTTTCTGAAATACATATTTCTTATGCTAATAATTTTTACTCCTTGAAAATCTGTGGAGTTATTTAAGGTAGGAAAGGATAAAAGGTAGTTCCACAATATAAGCTCAGGTTTAGCAAAAACTGTATGTAAATATTCACTGAAACATTATTTATTACAAATAAGGAAGTAATTGGTTTCATATAGGAAGTATACAAAGTGCAGCAACACCAAAATTATACTATAGAACACAGTACTACAGCAAAAAGCATACAAATACAACACAAGACGCTTAGGTAACACCTACTAACAGCAGCAGAAGGAACACCAATTTTAATCGGGATATTGTTGCAAAAAATTTGGGAGCGCGAGTTAGCCTGTCTCAGGATAATGAGTTAAAGAATTAAAACAATCATGAACTAACTCACCACAAATGTAGTAAACAATCTGATGGGTATTGCTTCAGGCCCATGAACTTAATATCTGCATCACTCGTCTTGCATTGGAACCAGAACTACATTTAGGTAACTTAATGGTCCTTGATTTTCAATTTGAAAGTAACATCTTAGGCGTATAACTGAGTTCAGTAGATCTGCTTTGCAATCCTCAATTTCAGTATCTCACTCGGCCATGAGTGTCTGGGTGCTAACTTTGGTCCCACTAACAACAGTTACATATGATAAAGCTTCTTTATGTCTTAAGAGGGATCCTTACATAAATATTCTGCTATGGCAGTCACTGGAAGCTTCACCCACTATTCTCTGGACAGACAAGTACATTTCATTTAGCATACCACTACCAATAGCTGTACTGTCAGGCTTTGTTTTACATCTGTCATGTAGTAGTATCTGCTTCCTCAGAAGTTTCATTACAGTGGCTGTACACAATGGAGGGTCCCTCACTCCATTAACTATTCTTCTAGGAACACGCCTATCAGGCATATGGTCCAATATTTTTGTAAACAAGTGCCATAACACATCAATATGCTCTACTCTAATAAATTTATATATGACACCACTCCCTCTTTATCTAATTTGATGAAGATATAAATCAATCCACTTGCTCTAATTTCTCTTTGTACTTTTGTAGTCACTAAAGAGGTCTAGTCTATTTGTTGACATAAGGAAGCCTTTTCCTGAGCAATTTATCGGAGTGCAGTATTGTATGTTAAGTGAAACATGGATGATTAACATTTCAAACATGAGTGTAGAAGCTTTAGAAATGTGTTACTGAAATGGATGGGTAGTTCACATAATTAATGAGCAACTATTGAAATCACTTAGAGAAGAAATTTATCCTCACCTCTGTTAAACTATATGTTGGAGGGGCACATACTGTGTCATCAAATAATTCCCAGTTCCGGATTTGGTGAGAAGTGTGGTGGGGGAGTAAAGAGGGGGGGGGGGGGGAGAGAAAAGAGAGGAAGGAATACAGTAAATAGCTTACATTGGAAGCGGGCTGCCAGAGTACTTTTGAAATGAAGATGTTTGCAGAGGAGAAACTGATGTGGAGGAAAGCACCAAACGTCTTCCGACCTTTTATTATGACAGCAGCATATTTCCATCATATGTGGGATTCCAATCAATATGTTCCGGGTAACTGTTGGGGGGGGGGGGTGAAGTTAATAGGCCTAATGATTTGCAGTAAGTCCCGTCACTCCAATCACTTGCAAATCTGTAGTTTACCCAATTTAAATTTGTATCTTGAAAATCACCTCCAATTATGAGAATACGATTGGGGAACGTACGAACTAATTAACTTTGGAAAGTCTGAAGTTTCCTGGTGAGTCGATAGTAAGATGCAATTATAAGTTTGCGACCACACTTAGTATTATGTCGTGCTCAGCTAGCATTACAAACACTTAAAATTTCTATTACCGTGGATATGATTTTATTATCGGCTGTGGCAAACACACCTCGTCAATGATTTTTGCACAAATTGCTGAAAATTTTAAGGAAATCCACAATGTATTACAAACACATGCGTCAATATTAACGGCTAAACTGCAGTCTGTTGCCCAAGCTCTGCAAATGTTGACAACACCACAGCAGTCAACCATAGAGCAGGTATATGTTTTATTTATTTTGTGATCTGTACTAAACAGTGATCATTTTAAGTGAAAGTTAGGTTAGGTATAGGTTAAAAAAGGAGGATTTTTTTTTATTATGTGAGGGGGCGTAGCGCCCGAATCTCCGGTCCAGAAACGATCTATTTACAGTTGTCAACATACGAGCCATACTAAAAACACGGGCAACAGACACCGCAGTTTTACCACATTGACTTATAAGAAATTAGAGATTTGACGACTTTATGATAAAACTTAAACTATAGTTAACGCCCAATTGTACTCCATCTCATAACAACACAACATAAAACTAATACAAACATGGCGGTAAGTGACATTAATCGACTGCGAGGTTCGATAGCAGCCGTTATCGACTTAAATTCACCCTCTGGTTACTTCCGGCGGCACTTTTCGGTTTTTAGGGCCGAGTCACCCGGCCGTGTCGCCGAATGTTGCTGCTTGTAGCTGCCGTGTCGCGTCGCTGAATATCGCGCGCTGTCGCTCGCTTTTGTCGCTCACGTAGGACACGGCCTTATTGCGCACGGCTATTCCGCTGCGGCAGTTGCCACGTTTTGCACGGAATTCTCGCGATATATGACGTTTCATTCAAGTCTCTTAAACTACTAACTGTATAAATACGGAACTAGTATTTTTATTCTGCAAAATATTGTATTTTTAATGGAAGTATAAAAATAATAATTTTTTCTTTTTCCAATTATTTCACCTGCAAAAATATTTAAATTCTGTTATAACATGTTTAATTTTTAATGTAGGTGTAACTAACAAATTTTAATTCTCGAAACTACTGACTTACAATAAAATTATTACTCTTCTTTCACAATATGGCCAAATCAGGTAAAAGTATAGTGACAAAAAAGCAATGTGACATCGTTTTACGTTTTTTATCAGTTGGTGAGTCGGTGAACCATGAAAAAGAACTAGTTCATCCCAGTGAATGACTATTTCTGATCCGATCTCTGAAAAGATCGGTTTTGCCCATCTCTAATTTTGTGCACGTGACTAGGCTGCAGTAGCGCTTCCTACCGGGCACCGGCAGAAAGCAAAAGCTTAACGCTGTGTTTGTTTGTAATTCTATCGGACCAAACTGCGTGGTCATCAGTCCGTACCTTACAAACTACTTAAACCTAAGTAAACTAACCTACGGACAAACACACACACCCATGCCCCAGGGAGGACTCGAACCTCCACGGCGAGCAACCGCGCGCTCCGCAGCGAGACGCTTTAGACCGCTCGGCTACTCCACCGCGGCTAACGCTGTGTCAGCTGTTGCTGTCTTATATTTTTGTCGTCTGTAGCTCATGAATGTTCCTATTTTAGTGAAATTTCATAGTAGGTACTACCAAGGTTACTTTTCTCTATACTATCCCTACAATATGCTACATAAATTGCAAGCCTGACGGAGTTGGACAGTTCTGAGTTACAAACAAAAATGATAGAATTGGAAAAGTGTAAACACTAACTCAGGTCTACCGGTACTGTAAATTTTATCTCACATATTATTTGATTTATGTTCTAATTACCATAGTCTCCACTACAGGAATAAAAACATTATGGTCTTTATCTGTCTGTGCTGACTGACTGCCACTGGTGTTTTTACTAATAAACAGTAAATTTAAATTCACACCTACGCCACCGGCAACGAGTTTAAAGAGAATAAAGGTATGTGACAACGCACATTCTTTTACGCAAGTCGCCCAAGTGCCGTCCAATTTAAAGACTTGCACCTGGCCAACGAGCCACACGAAATTATTATTATTATAGGGAGATGACTGTAGCCCATGTCTTTGATACGTATAATTATAAATGTTTTATAAATTATGTATTTAAAACGCACTTACAGCAAATGAGACATTATATATCAGATGGTGAGAAATACATATTTTTTATTTCAGAAACTTGGCAGAAATTACACACCTCGGCTCTAATATTCGGATATCGGTATAAGAATGTTGTCAGCATCATTCTCTACTTTTCTTCGATGGAAAGACGTGAGAGGCGCTTCCACACTCAATTGACATTCATTACAAAACTAATGGTTTTTTTTCTTTTTTTTTTTTTTTTTTTCACGGGTAGTTACATCACGAATAGAAGAATAAAGCATTGAAGTTTCCCGTTTCGTTTTAGGCTACTACGGAAGGCAGTAATTCACTCTTGTGTTCAGACTGCTGTACAATATTTTCATGTTACTTTGCCAAGTCTGCTCTGGGAATGACATTCACATTTCACACAACCTAACCTACACGTAAAATCACGTAAACTGTAAATAAAGTGACGGAAGCTTTTGCTGTCTGCCGCTTGGAAGCGCTACTGAAGACCAGTCACGTGCTCAAGGGACTCCGCCGTCTGGAGGGGGTTTGACAGAAGCAGAACTGTACTAGTACGATTCAATTTACGCATGTTTGCTAGATAGTGCTTACCGCTCCAGTATCAAGGCATATAATGAAAATGTGTCAAAAAACCGATATATATTGGGCAAACTGATAGACTGCATGAAATTTTGTGGGAAATTTGAGCTTGTCTTAAAGGGGCATGATGAAACCGAGAATTCAAGTAACCCAGGAATTTTTCGAGGGCTAGTTGATCTTACGTCAGAGCTGGACAGCGTCTTGAAGCAGCACATTGAAAAATCAGAAAACCGGGTTTTCTTAGGCTTGTCAAAAGCAATTCAAAATGATCTGCTAGAATCGGTTTATGAAGTATGCCTCAATCTCATAAGGAGTGAGCTGTCGCAGACAAATTACCTCGCAACCGAAGTTAACGAAACGACTGACTGTGCAAATTTGTTTCAACTGATCCTCATTCGCAATAATGGAGTTCAGATAAGAATGAAAGAAGTGTATCAAAATGCGCACTTTATTCACTGTTACGCACATCAGTTAAATTTGTTTCTTGAACGTTGTGTGACAAGCAACAAGCAAGTGCGCATTTTTTTTTTTTTTTTTTTTTTTTTTTTTTTTTTTTTTTTTTTTGAGCAATTTGGAAGGAATTTCTTCGTTTTTCTCCCAGTCACCTAAACGCACAGTAGTTCTTGGCGATATAGTGAAAAAACGCATCCCTACATGTCCTCAGTCCATCAGATGGAATTTTAAATCGAGGAATGTGACAACTGTACACAAATACCTGAACGAAATTGTTGAGTGTATCGAAAAAATTGACAGTAAACAAAGCTATGGGACTGAAGGGTTTTCTCCAAGACGAAGACTTCCTCTTCTGGTTACTTTTTTTTTTTTTTTAATAAAGTCATGTCTCATTGTCACATCCTTTTCAACCAGTTACAACAAAGGAACACTGACGCAGTGAAAACTATTGAATATGTAAGTAACTTTGGAGCTTGTATCCGTCAAAGTCGGGCCTCACTTGACACAGTCACTGTCGAGGAACAAGAAGAACCAACTGCGAAACGGGGACTCTTTACAGATTCAAGAATAACGTGTGCACGAGACGTCTGCGACCACATCATAGTAAAGATCAGTGACCGGTTTAGTTTTAGTAATCACTTGTCAATCGCACAGCTTTTTGAACCGTCATTGTTTTCCAATTATCAGATTGTTTTCCCCGAAAAAGAACTGAAAATAGCTGTTAATTTAAGTTGCAGTCTTCCGAATTACGCCACGAATTGAATGTTCTGTACAGCCGAAAGGACTTCATGAAAGCGTCAGGTGATTTGACCTTGCTGAACTTTCTTTAAAAACAATTTAGCGAAAGCTTTTCCTGAAAGTGTTAAACTCCTCCAGATCATAGTAATGTTTCCAATGACGCCTGGAGAAGCAGAACGCTGCTTCTTTCTCTACATTAAAGCATGTGAAAACATTTATGAGAAACACCATGAATGAGGACAGACTTTGTGCACTAACGATGTGTTCTCTTGAAAAAGAACTGCTGAATCGGCCTAATTTCAATGAAATGGTCATAGACCATTTCGCAGCGCAGAAGGAGAGACGAGCTGATTTCATCTATGAACAAATGAATGAAGGTGAGAAAAATTGTGAGTTGATAAGAAGCAGTTCCTTTGTAGTAAATACCTACATAGTTTACTAAATGAAGTGCAGGTCTTAGCCAGGAAGTAGAGGATATAGGTTCCTTGTGTAAGGGTTTCACAAAACAGGATCATGTTGTTATAGTGGGTGGGGTGGGAAACAGCATTGATAGGGATCAGGGCTACAATATTGAGTGTGACCTGGTTAAAATAGCTTCTGCAACGACCCAGACAAATGTTGGACTGTTGCCTGCTTTCATGCGGTATGATCAACCCCAATTGAACCGCTCCGTCAGGAGAGTCAAAATGGAGATTGATCAACTGCTTATGGCGGCTACTCTATTGGACATCGGTTTGGTTCCTGTTGATGCTATTAATAGGTGGGATTTCACTAGGCATGGCCTTCATCTCAATAGGAAAGGAAAGGGAAGGGGGAAACTAGTTGGGTTGATAGCAAAATCCTTAAGGGGGGACACTGCAATTCATGTAAGTACTTCTTTTTTAGGCTAAGATCAGTGTCCAGTGAGAAGCTCAGGCAGGCAGGTGCTAAAATGTTGAAAAATCAAATGTTTCTCAGAAAAGTAAAGTAAAAATATAATGTTAGCATTTTTCACCAGAGTATTGGGGGACTAAAGAATAAAATAGATGAGCTAGTTTCTTTAGATGATATAGAAACTGATGATGTAATAGATATACTATGCCTGTCTGAGCATCACATTGTCACCGGTATGGAAAATGTGAATGTCTGTGGATATAAATTAGTCTCAAATGTAAGTAGAGATAATAAGATAAGAGGAGGACTTGCCATTTATGCCAAAAGCTATCACAGTGTAAAAAAATTAGAAACAAAAAAGTTTTGTGTAGAGCAGCATATTGAAGCATGTGCCTGCCAGCTTAAACTCAATGAATTTTATGTGATAATTGTAACAGTTTATAGGTCCCCTTCAGGGAACTTTCAGTTATTTCTGGAAAACTTGGATGCCTTGTTGTGCTATCTGTCAGATAGGGGGAAGCAAATAATCATTTGTGGTGATTTCAATGTAGATTCACTGAAAGAGTGTAATAGGAAGAAAGACCTGGAAGTCTTACTTGGCTCATTCAATCTGACATCCGTTATTGATTTTCCTACTTGGATAGTAAAGGACAGCAGTACATTGATAGATAACTTTTTTATACACCAAGATAAGTTTAACAACATAAATGCTTGTCCCGTTGAGAATGGTCTTTCGGATCATGGTGCACAGCTAGTGACAGTATATGACATAGCTCCGTTCAGTAATTCGAAACAGTCCACCAGAATTGTGACTTAACAACTAGAAATTTCAAAGAAAGTCTACAGCAGTTAGACTAGGATGAGGTTTACAAGGAACATGATGTTAATTTAAAATATAATTTATGTCACGATACATTTGTAAGGGTATTTGACAAATGTTCCCCCAAGAAATTAGTAAAATTTAATTCTAAGAAACTATGCAAAAAACCATGGCTTACTAAAGGAATAAAAATATTGTGTAACCGAAAAAGGGAATTACATCTGTCCGCAAGAAAGAGTAATAACCCATAAACAATAAAATATTATAAAAGCTACTGTGCTACATTAAGAAAAGTTATTAAAAACTCAATAAGCATGTGCATCATGTCTGAGATTAGCTCCTCTGATAACAAAATTAAAACAATTTGGAATATTATTAAAAGGGAGACAGGGCAACCAAGAGCAGAGGAAGAGGGTATTACCATCAAAACAAATGAAAACTTATTAACAAAAAGTCAGAAGTTGAAAACATTTTTAATTATTACTTTTTAAATGTTATAGAGAAAATAGGATCTAAATGTTCATTTTTTTGGTTGTTTTAGGGCGCACAACTTCTATGGTCATTAGCGCCCAGACAAGAACAGATTCGCTAGATCTAAAAAAAAATTGGTAACTGCCAGTTAGAACATCAAGAAGAGGCTAAAAACGAAAGATAAAAGACAACTAAAGGGGTTAAATATCCTTTGATAAGTTGGCCAAGTTGATAAAATGCAAAACTCTAGCAGCTGCTCGTGTGTCATCAGCTAAAATTTCCTCCAGAGTAGACGGAAAGTGAAGGGCTACACGGAGATGATTAAAATTAACAAGGGACAGTAAAACATGTCGCACTGTCAGCAGTTCACCGCAGGAGCACAGCGGTGCAGGGTCGGCGGATAGCAAGTGACGGTGGCTGAAACGGCAGTGACCGATCCGCAACCGGGCCAGGATGACCTCCTCTCGCCGAGAGGGGCGTGAGAAGGTCCTCCAAGCGGTCGGGATCGGTTTTGCAGTTCTCAATTTATTATTGTACAGTGAAAACCACGCACTGTGCCATGAAGACACGATACTCCGGCGAAGAGCCCGTTGAACATCGTCAGATGGGTTGCAAAAGGTAGCCATGCGAGGCAAAACAGCAGCGGCCTTGGCTGCTATGTCGGCGGTCTCATTCCCGGGCACACCCACGTGGCCAGGGACCCACAGGAAAGAAACGTGACAGCTGTCATCTGCTAGCAACTGGAGGGAGCGTTGGATCCGATACACGAGAGGATGGTTCGAGAAAGGGTCCTTAAGACTCTGCTGGGCACTAAGGGAGTCCGAACATATGGCATAGAAAGGTTGGCGGTGGCAGCAGGTATACAAAATGGCCTGGTGGAGGGAGAAAAGCTCAGCCGTGAAATTCGAGCACCTGTCAGGAAGCTTGTATTGGAAACGGTTGTCCCCGACGACGAAGGCAGATCCGACACCGGCAGTGCTATTGGTACCATCAGTGTAAATAAATATGGCATTATCAAACCGCGAACGGAGTTCGACAAGCCTCGAGCGGTATACCAAATCCGGAGTGCTCTCCTTGGGGAGCGAACTAAGTTCAAGGTGAGTGTGAACCTGGGCCTGATGCCACAGTGGCAATGGGCTTTCACTCAACCGAAAGGTGGAAGGAAGGGTAAAATCGAGCTGCTGTAGCAGGCGGCGAAACCGAACTCCAGGTGGTAGCAAGGCAATCGCAGACAACTGATATTGGCGATCGAGTGAGTCGTCAAAAAATAATTGGTAAGATGGATGGTTGGGCATCGGCAGCAGGCGGCATGCGTACCGACACAAGTGTATGTCACGCCGAGTGGTCAAGGGTAATACAGCAGCCTCGGCATACAGACTTTCAACAGGGCTGGTATAAAATGCACCGGTCGCCAGACGTAATCCCCGATGGTGAATAGAGTTGAGATGGCGGAGAATCGACGGCCGTGCAGAAGCGTATACAAGGCGTCCGTAGTCGAGCTTTGACTGAACAATGGCCTGGTAAAGGTGAAACAGAACGGTACGATCCGCTCCCCATGACGTGCCACTGAGGACACGAAGAACATTAAGGGATCAGGCACAACGGGCAGCCAGGTAGGACATGTGTGTGGACCAGCAAAGTTTACGATCCAACATGAGTCCCAAGAATTTTGTAGTCTCCACGAAAGGGAGAGCAACAGGGCCGAGACGTAGAGAAGGTGGAAGAAATTCCTTGCATCTCCAGACGTTTATACACACCGTTTTCTCAGTGGAGAATCGGAAGCCGTTTGCGATGCTCCAGGAATATAGACGGTCAAGACAGCGTTGAAGACAACGCTCCAAGAGACACGTCCGCTGAGCGCTGCAATAAATTGCGAAATCGTCTACAAAAAGGGATCCGGAAACGTCGGCTGAAAGGCAATCTACGATCCGATTGATTGCAATGGCAAAGAGAGCCACACTCAAGACGGAGCTCTGCGGTACCCCATTCTCCTGGCAAAAGGTATCGTACAAAACAGAGCCCACCCGTACTCGGAACTTGCGATCCGCCAAAATCGCTTGAATGAAAAGAGGGAGGCGGCCCCGAAGGCCCCATGTGTGCAATGTGCGGAGAATTCCCACTCTCCAACAGGTATCATATGCCTTCTCCAAGTCGAAGAACACTGCTACTGTTTGACGCTTCTTTAGAAAGTTATTCATAATGAAGGTCGACAACATAACGAGGTGATCAGTAGCAGAGCAGTGTTGACGAAAACCGCATTGGACATTTGTTAGGAGGGGGCGAGATTTGATGAGCCAGACCAACCGAGCGTTAACTATGTGTTCCATCACGTTACAGACGTAGCTCGTCAGAGAAATAGGGCGATAGCTGGAAGGAAGATGTTTGTCCTTCCCTGGTTTGGGGATGGGGACAACAATGGCTTCACGCCAACTTGTGGGAACATGACCTTCTATCCATATGCGGTTATAGGTGCTAAGTAAGAAACACTTGCCCACAGGAGGGAGGTTCTTCAGCATCTCAATATGGATTGATCCGGGCCCGGAAGCAGAAGATCGGGACTGGGCGAGAGCACGGTCTAGCTCCTGCATGGTGAAGGCGACATTATAATTTTCACAATTAAAAGAGTGGAAAGAAGGCAGCCGTGCCTCCTCTACCTGTTTGCGAGGGAGAAAGGCAGTGTGGTAATGGGCAGAGCTCGAAACCTCCGCAAAGAAACGGCCCAATGCGTTGGAAATTTCAGCAGAGTCCACAAGGACTGCGTTCTCCACGGTCAGACCAGGAATCGGAGAGTGGACCTTGATGCCGGATAAATGGCGTAGGCCACCCCAAACAACCGTGGAGGGAGTAAAACGGTTAAAAGAACTAGTAAAAGCAGTCCAGAAAGCTTTTTTGCTGTCATTTATGATACAACGACATTGTGCTCTCATTCGTTTATAATTTATGCAATTCTCCAAAGTTGGGTGGCGGCGGAAGGTGCGTAAAGCACGGCGCCGGGCTCAAAGCGCGTCGCGGCCGGCTGCAGTCCACCAAGGGACCAGAACACAACGTGGAGAAGAGGAGGTACGAGGTATGGAATGTTCGGCAGCGGTTAGAATAACCTCTGTGAGGTAGTCGACCTGACTGTCACAGCTGGGAAAATTCTGATCGTGAAAAACAGCCATGGAAGAATAAAGGCCCCAGTCGGCTTTAGAAATGTTCCAGCTGATGGAACGAGGAGAAGGGGAATGATGCAGGAAGAGGATGATACAAGGGAAATAGTCACTCGAGAACGTGTCAGAAAGTGCATACCACTCAAACCGAGGTGTAGCACATCTGCCCTAGTAATGGCGGATGACGATGGCAAGTAGGTGCCTGTAGGTGGGTATGCAATGTAATGGGATGGTAATAGACGTCGTCTCGAATGAACATCAGAACCCCTCCATGGGCTGGGGTACCTTCCACAGGTGGCAGGTCGAAAAGCACGGAGGTGTAGAGGGGAAAGTCTGCACGATCACTTGGACGTAACTTAGTTTCTTGGAGACAGACTAGAAGCGGGCAGTGCAATCTAAGGAGTACTTTTAACTCCTCCTGATTGGAACGAATGCCACGAATATTCCATTGAAGGAGCGCAATGATAAAAAATGAGATAAGAAATGAGGATAAAAACAAACAAGCAAGCGGGGTCGCCTCGACGGCCGCTGACGACCGGATATCGAGGGAGCACTGCTATCGCTATCTAGGGGCAAAGGGTTGTGGTCCATAGGTTCGATCGACGCGCCTACCACCTCCCCGAGTTGATCAGGAGGGGCAGTTACCACTGCCGGTAAAGGGCCGTGTGCCCGGCAGATGGAACGTCCCGGTGAAACAGAAGATGGCCGAGGCCGGCAAATGTTGGCCGGCGTGACGGATGGGTCACGCCTCGGCGGGGAAGGAGAGGAACTCTTTTTTCTTGTTGGCTCTTCTGGAAGAGTGACGGTGAGAAGAGGCAGTTGACGGTTGGGAAGCCTGAGAACGCAGAAAATCCTCACGGATGGGTTCCTGTTTCAAAGTCCGGGCATCTTGTTTAGGTGCCCGCGGTTTACTAGAGGTTGAAGAAGACCTGAACTTTAGAAGCAGCAGGAGGAAGCAGGGATGTGGAACGAGCAATCTTCCGGCTGGCGGATCACACAACTGTGTCAGCGAAAGTGAAATCACAAGTCTGGGTACTTGAATCCTTAGTAGGTCGAGTGGAGGTGAGGACCTTACTGTATGTGCCCGCTGGGAGGACAGTGGGCTTTCGACTCGCCAACAACTTTCGAGCGGCAGATGTTGATACCTTTTTCGTAACCCGAATTTGCTGGATGACCTTTTCATCCTTATATACAGGGCAGTCTCGAGAGGAAGCCGCATGGTTGCCGTTGCAGTTAAGGCAGTGAGGAGACGGAGGTGGGCAATCCCCCTCATGGGCATCCCTACCACAAGTGACACATTTTGCTGCGTTAGGGCAAGATTGACGGGTGTGGTCGTATCTGTGGCATTGAAAACAGCGTGTTGGGTTAGGCACATAAGGGCGGACAGAGATGACTTCAGACCCTGCTTTGACCTTCGACGAGAGTTCAACTCTGTCGAATGTCAAAAACACAGTACGAGTCGGTGTCAGCTGGTTATCTACCTTTTGCAACACCCTATGGACGGCTGTTACACCTTGATCGGACATATAGGATTGTATGTCTTCGTCAGACAACCCATCAAGGGATCTCGTAAAAACTACCCCCCGTGACGAGTTGAGTGTGCCGTGTGCTTCCACCTTGACTGGAAACGTGTGTAACAATGTTGTTCGTATCCGTTTTTGGGCCTGGAATGCACTGTCCGCTTCCAGCAACAATGTGCCATTGCGCTGACGCGAACAGGTTTTAACAGGGCCTGCAATTGCGTCAACACCTTTCTGAATGACGAAAGGATTTACGGAATTGAAATCTTTACCGTCGGTGCAAGAGACAACAGGAAATTTCGGTAGATTAGGCAGAGTCTTCTTTTGCTGAGGCGAATATATCTTTCGTTTCTGGGTCAACGTCACTGAAAAAGAGAAGGAAGTCATTGCGGAAGTGTTCCCGTGATTACCGGCGTTTCCGATGGCGCGCTCCTTCCTAGTGGGGGCCCTATCCGAAGGCTTACCCGCCTTAGGTGATTGTTCACACCTCAGGTCACAACTGCTGAGAACTGACGGACGGACTATTCGGCATGTTCAGAAGGTACCAGCTCGGGTAATCACCCCTCCCTGGGCCTGGCCTTTACCAGGGGGGTACGTATGTTCTACCCGAGGCGGGGAATTATGCGTTACCCCGTCACCTGCTACGCATGATAATGCGTGGGTCGCCCTTCAGACACGCACAGGGAGGACAGAAGAAGAGTAGAGGAAGTGAAAAGAAAGAAGGAAAGAAGTGTCTCAAATGCTGAAGCGGAGACTAATGAGGAGGAGAAGAAGGCTAGGAGAGTACAGCAAGAAGAGGAAGACAGAAACAAAGGTAAGGAAAGGAATGAACCAAGGAATAAGAGAAACTAACACAAGAAATCACCTTAACACGCGAAAAATGCCCATCTCTGGGTGAAGGCATAAACCGGGAGGGAAAGTGAAGCAGCCTGGGGCAGAAGGAAGCACAAAAGAGCAGTGGGTCCCCTGGGGGGAGAAGGAGCAAGGCAATTAATGGAAGAGGCCATACCCACACAATTGAAATTCCACCCACCTCACCTTCAGAAATTAGGAAAATAATAAATTCTCTAAAGAGTAAACGGTCATATGGAATTGATGGCATTTTCAGCAGGGTATTAAAAACTTGTTCCCAGGAGATAAGTAGGATCTGTGTCATATTTGTAATAGCTCATTAAAGCAGGGTATTTTCCCGGATAGACTGCAATATGCTATCGTTAAACCTTTGCATAAAAAAGGGGATACATACGATGTCAACAACTACCGGACCATCTCAGTTCTAACAGCTTTGTCGAAAATGTTTGAAAAGTTATGTATTCTCGAGTTGCTTCACATATTAGTAAAAATAAAGTTCTAACAAAATGTCAGTTTGGTTTTCAAAAAAAGTTTTCAACTGAAAATGCTATATATACCTTCACTGATGAAATATTAAATGCTTTGAATAACTGGACATAACCAGTTGGGATTTTTTGTGATTGTGTAAATCATGGGATTCTTCTAGATAAGCTTAAGTATTGTGGTATGAGTGGCACAGTGCACAAATGGTTTAAATCATACTTAACTGGAAGAGTGCTGAAAGTTGAAATAAGCATTTCACATTCGATATAGATGAAACAATTAATTCTTCTAACTGGGGAGTTATCAAAAATGGGGTCCCACAAGGTTCGGTCTTGGGTCCTTTGCTGTTCTATATATATATTAATGACTTGCCATTCTACATTCACGAAGATGTTAACCTAGTACTTTTTGCTGATGATACAAGTATAGCTATCACACCTGACAAACAGGAATTAACTGATGAAATTGTAAATGATATCTTCCAGAAAGTTATTAAGTGGTTCTCTACAAATGGATTCTCATTAAACTTTGATAAAACCCAGTATAAACAGTTTCATACAGAAAATGGCATTACACCATTAATAAATTTAGACTCTGAACATAAATCTGTAGCTAAGGTAGAATATTCAAAATTTTTAGGCATTTGCATTGACGAGGGACTGAATTGAAAGAAACATATTGAAGATCTCCTGAAATGTCTGAGTTCAGCTACTTATGCTATCTGAGTCATTGCAAAATTTGGTGATATACATCTCAGTAAATTAGCTTACTACGCCTATTTTCATTCACTGCTTTCATATGGTATTATATTCTGGGGCAATTCAACATTGAGTAAAAAAGTATTCATTGCACAAAAGCGTGTAATCAGAATAATTGCTGGAGCCCACCCAAGAGCATCCTGCAGACATTTATTTAGGGATCTAGGGATACTCACTGTAGCTTCACAATATATATATTCACTCATGAAACTTGTTATTAACAATCCAACCCAATTCAAAAGTAATAGTAATGTGCATAGCTACAACACTAGGAGAAAGGATGATATTCACTATTCAAGGTTAAATCTAACTTTGGCTCTGTTTGCATGTGAATATGCGTGAGTGTGTGTGTATTTGTTTACCTTCCTTTTTGTTCCCTAAGGTAAGTCCTTCCACTCCTGGATTGGAATGGCTCCTTTTCCACTTCCTTAAAACCCGTATCCTTCCCTTTCTCCTCTCCTTCCTTCCTCTTTTTCCCAAAGAAGCTGCCAGTGGTGGCGAAATCTCGAATGTTTGTGTGTTTTATGTTTCTGTTGATGAGCCTGTACTTTAGGTAAGTCAAAAATCTTTATTTTATACATATTTTTCCCATGTTCGGAAGTCACAAGTGGGGGTATTATGACACGACAGTGCCCCCAGGCTGATGCCGCACACTTGTATTTTATAGTGCCATACACTGGCACATTTAAATCACGTGTGCGTGAAATGTAAGTTTGGGGAACTTTATGACGTAGGGGTTTTTCTGCAGGACTGGAAAAATGGAAGCCGAGCCCCGCGGGGGAGGGGACAGTCGTGTGGACTGCCGAGGATGGCGGTACGCAGTTGCTCGTTGTGGCAATTTTGTAGAAACGTGTCATTGTTTTTGCAGCCGAAGTGCCGTGTTTGCCTTTGCAGTTGATGGATTTCAGTGTGTGGGGGAAAAAGTGTGAATTTGCATGGGGGCTCGAGTAGTAAAAATAAATAAATAAAAAATTGTAATATTACATACGTGCAGTGTGATGTACTTTTTGTTTATTAATTATTTAACTGTATTAAGGTGCACGTGGACGGAACAAACACCAAAGCGGGAATCATATATAGTGTCATCCCCTAAATGAGCACAAAACATTTTTCCATCAGAAAGGGGGAAAAGGAAGTTCCACCCCTAAGCAATGCCCATATACAACAGATGACGTCACAGCGTTCAGAGTGTGCTTCAAACCAGTTCGTCCCCCCTCAGAAATTTTTTGCGTGGCCAAAAGCAGATTCACTGTGGCAACGAATGCATATTGACCGTGCTGGTCCATTCTGAAATACTAAGTTGCTTATTGTGGTTGATGCTTTTAGTAGTTACCCATTTGCAGTTCCAATGTCTTCTACAACTTCTAGTAGCACATTTAGGGCATTATCTTCAATTTTTTGTCTGGAAGGTCTCACTGAACTGATAGTCTCTGACAATGGCTCTCAGTTCACATCGCTATAATTTTGCTTCTTTTGAGAACGCAATGAAATTAAGCATATCACCAGTGCACCATTTCACCCACAGTCAAACGGTGCTGCGGAATACTTTGTCTGGACATTCACGCAGCAAATGTCCAAATTTCGTTCGGAACACTAATGGGAGACAGCTCCGCAACTGTTCCTCGCCTCCTACCGCTCGCATCCACGAGAAGGGTCACAGCTGGCCGAACTTCTGCACGGCCGCCGCCAACACACCCCGCTCCATCTGCTCCACCCCGCCAGAAGCTTCAGCCGACGACACGCAAGTATCGCCTCGCTCCGCGTAACCCAATATTTTTCAGAGTTTTTGGCAGTCGCAGAGCGTGATCATCCATTGTCGCAGTGCTCACACGTTTGAATTTTTGGGTCCCAATCGCATCGTCCGTAGGCACCGCAACTGAATTTGGCCTCGTCACATACCCTGCGATCTCTCGATAGATTCACGCACTACGCAGGGCGCGCTACCTCAGTGGCCGCCCCCGCAGCAGATCTCCGCGGCCCGAAGCCACGGACACGGAACTCTTTCCCCAGAGGACGTTCCCTCGCGAGCTCAGGCCGGATGGCAGGGCCCAGCTAGTGGCCTGCCGTCCACTGAAGCTACAGACTCCGGTCCATCAGTACCTCCACGAGCCTGCCTCCTCCCCCGTTGTCGAGCTCCCTACACGGCAACGGTTCGGCATTTTGGGTGGAGGGGGAGGGTTGGATGTTGTGGTGTGAAGTCAGTGCCACACGCCAGACATGGGAGAACGATCGTGGACATTGTACGGAAGAAGACACCACAAGAAGAAGAGAAGAGAGAAGAAACAGACATATTTTCTACAGTTGAGTATTCTTTAGTCAATAAAACTTGTAATTTTAATGTCTATAGAACTGTTTTAGCTGACCACGATCCTACACCAGTACCTTTCCTGACAACTAGACCGGGACGAGAACTCGACAAATGGCATGGAAGATGGTACAACAGAAATGCAGATTAACAATCAGGAAAGTGACATGTTGGGTTGAGAAGCACATTTCTTCCTGGACCTTCCATTGTTTTTATGAATAGATACATACAGCTGAACACGTACCAACAGGGTTGGTTAGTTAGTCAGTGATTATGTGGAAAGGGTAAGTCAGTAGTGGAGGTTGACTAGATTTCCAAAATTAAAATAAGGGAAACACTTGGTTACAAAGATTGCAACACCAAATTTTTCCTTTACGTATGACATCATCATGACGAATGTTACACCTTATAGTTCAGAGAATATGATCACCTTCAGGCTCTGTCAAACAGAGAGTGGGCAATTCGCATGGGCACTGTGTTGCATTTTGCCTTACTGCCTCAGTCGACCAGAAAGCAGGCGCACGCGCAGCCCGCAAGGGGCAGGCTGTGGTTTTCTACAGAGAACATGGCGGGCAAGTGGGAGCAGTGTGGTGGCAAACAAACTGACTGATTTGGTGTGTCCAAAGCCATTCCTCTATGCCATACGTGACACAGAATACAAAAATGCGTCTAATTGTTATGTGCGTTCATGAGAAGCCAAATTTATTTGACTAATTTGAGACATATAACAGAGTGACAGTTGGGTTTTGGTCGGCTTGCCATGCAGCTCATTTTCTACTGCTAGTAGGTACTAGATTATGTCACATTTGCTAACACATTTTAAATATCTGTGGTAGAACAAATAATTGTATACTAGAGGACCCATGTGAATACTTTGCACCGTTAGTGGAATGCCAAACAGTTGGGAAAAATGGAAGTAAAGTTGAATGTTCATGCATAGATTTCTTCAGAATCAATCAATGCAAGTGTTTTTAAAGCAGAAATAAAAGGGCTTGATCTGCTGAGTATTGTTAGATCAAAAAGAACTACATACCTTAATTAGAACCAAAGATATTGTAAAGCAAGCCAATTATCGTTTAAAGCAAAAATGAAGGAAATCGGTCGGATAGAATGGCCTGACCGACTGACTTTAGTTTACTGCAAGGACATCCCCAAAAGAAATAAACAAAAGGGAATCATGTTAGAGTATACAAAAAGGAAGGCGAGAGTTATGTAAATTCTGATACTTGATGACAAATCTGTGGATGAATACCTTTTGTTTAAAACAAAAATGAAGTAAATCGACCTGTTAGTTTGGTCTGGCCGGCTAACTTCAGTTTTCGTAGATTCCTTTAATATATAAGATTGTCTCCAACTGTGCAACATTTGTCGGTGTTTTTAAAGTAATGAAGTCAGCAGAATCTGTAAAATTAAATATGAAATGGAACATTTGGCCAGTGAAGACTCAAATGTGTATTTTCAATAACAGCATTAAACTTTTTTTTTTATTTTGGTACTTTTGTACAAAAGAGTATTACAAGTAAAATTGGTGTATTACGGAAATTGGCAATAGTTCATGATTTCCGTAATTTCTATTGCAATGTTTGCATTTATAGCAGGTTTCACTATTTAGAGTGACACCTAGATAAAACTGGGAAGCACACATAATTGATGGTGCAAAATGTTAACTCTATCCAACACATTACATGAATATCTGTTTAATCTGTTGCTCTTATTCCTAAATAACTGCTGATTTAGGTAATATGATCAGGTACATAAGGAAACAGTGTAGAGGGAGGTGTGGGGAGGGGAAGGGGAGGCGGCACATAAAATATATATTTATATAAAATTGTTCTTCATGTACATTAAATATTTGTTATCAAATTGGTGCTGTTCAGTAGCTGTACTCTCCTTTTATCATAAATTAATAATGATTATATAAAATGTGAAAAACAATTAAAAAAAAAAAAACAAAATATTACACCACACACACATGATTATAACTGCCCGAACTAACTTTAGTGTGACTTAGTTGTTCATCATGTGTAATCACAAGGGGGAAAAAAGTTATTCTTCAAACATGCTTGAAAGTTGATGAAGAACACTTGTATTGAGGAACACTGAAACAAAGGCTCAATAGTAGAAATTAAACCTCAGTTTCGCAGCAGAGACTACTTTTTGATTCAAATATGGAATCACTGTTGCTGCAACAAGCCAATGAACTTTGGAGTAATGGATACTAAACCTCAGTATTTGAGAAACAAAAGTCTTTGATTAGTAGGAAATTAAAGAGAACTATGCAGTGTAAGGCACTAAGAAAATATGAAGCTCTTGGGGAAAAGGAAAAAAAATTATACAAAAAATAATTCCAGTCTACTTTACTTTGGACAAAAGATGCTTTAGATAATGTGTACACCAACTTCTGCACATGTACATACTGTTTCTTGTTGATTTGCACTGTTTGCTTCTCTCATTAAGAAGGCAATAAGAAAGTAGTCACTTCTACTTGTTAATGTCATAACAGAATTCTTCATCTGACTTTCCGCATGTTTGAAGATTTGTGCAATTAAAATCACAAAGCTACATTAGGAGGTATGTAAAGACTGCCAGTGGAACAACTGGTTACATGATTTGTTATTTTGTAGCACCAATGCCATTTTATATTTTAACATTGTACATTTACATAAATGAAAATAATCTGCACATTGATAATCAGTCTTCTTTTACATTCAGTAAACAAGATATGCCTTTCTACTATTGCTACAATGTCATTTTTACAATCCATTACACAGTAATAAAAATGTAATTAATCTTGCTTCACTGTACTGGCTCTGCTGTACATTATGCATCAGCACAATTTAAAACTACATTATTGCTTCTTAAATGATGAAGCTTGACAATGTTGTTGCTGGTGAATGAGGTGGAAAGCATACAAGATTTGTGCCAATAGAAAACTTGTGAGAATCAGAATAAAAAGATTGATAAAATTATAGTGTAATAATGCAGATAAAATTGTTAACAAAGTATGGAGTTAAACTGACTAGAATGAAATTAAAATCAAGAAACACTGTTTTCTATAATAATCACTTGCAGATTATAAATAAATACAATGAGAATTATTTTCAGATACTTTGACACAAAGTGGGAAATGTTTTCAGTGGCATTCTGGTAGTTTTATCATAATCTCTCTCTTCATGTAGACTTATAGCTTTCTTAAAAATAAAACTTAAGCATAAACATATACATTGTAAGGTAATTATACTACAGTCTGAGCATGTTCCAGCAACGACATATATTCCCTGACTGTTATCCATAATTTGTCTTTAATTTATACTGACTCTTAAGTCTTCCACATGGAAGGATAAACATTATTTTCTGATGGAAGAAAATGTTGTACGGATGACATTAACAAATTGAAGCATCACAGGTCAATTCAATTTTCATCTCTTGTCTGCTGTACAGAAACAGTAGGAACCAAGCAAACTGGCCCTTTATAAATAGAAATGTGTGTTTTTGTAAATTCAAACATAACATACATTGTTAGATGTATTGACAAGGAACAGGATTTATTTGCCTTATTTGAGACAAGTAATAGATTTGTACATGAAACTGCTAAGTTGAATAACTTTATGTACCTTGTTGTATACTTACAATGGAAAGTCTAAGTTGAAATTCAACAGTTATAATGAGGGGAGCTTGCAAGTCACTGCAAAGACTATTGGCAAGCAGTGGCAGGCACATAAAAAAGGTATTTGTACACACAACGTAGCTTTTGGCCACAGCCATACCAGAAAAAGGGCACACACTCTCACCGAAACACTTGTACGAACAAAGCGCGTGTCCTTTTTTTTGCCGAAGTGAGTGGCCAAAAATTAATGTACACGTGTCTTTTTTATGTCCCCGTTATTGATCATCGATTGTCTTTACAGTTACTTGCAAGCTATCCTCATTATATTGTTATTTACTGATTTTTTACTTCACATTTCAATCTTCGAATCAATGATCAGGATGAAAATTTAATTGTTGCTGTAAATGTCTGTAGTGACCTCCGCAATGCTATCGAATAACAATTTGTTTTTAAAAAAACTAATGCCATTAGTGCTGTAATGTAGTGTCATAGATTAATAAAATCCAAGCTGCTTAGTATCTGAATGTTGCAAAAACCACCACTTTGAAAAGCATTGTTCAAGTAATTTTACTACCAGCTGTTGCCCTTAAAGTACAAAAACAGAAACAAGGAATAATGACGCAGAAGAAGCACACAAACTGAAGCGGAAGAGTAGGTGAATGCGAGAGATTTCTTAACTGACATTAACAGCAAAACGTCTCTCTGAGAAATGTTTCAGTATAAACCCGAGCTCTCAAACAGTCGTCCCGTACGTACTGAACGCGGCTCTCGAGGTGTCGGTGTCCAGTGTGACGTCCTCCGGGGAGGCCAGGTCCACCTTGACAGAGCCCGAGCCGTTCCTCCGCCGGGCGCTCCAGTCCGAGCTGCGCCAGCTGTAGCCGCCGCCGGCTTCCCCGCCGGAGCTCCGGGAGTCCACACTGTCGCCGTTCCCCCCGCGGAACCTTGCTACATCAGAAGCCTCTTCCTCGGCCGACGTGGCCGAGTCGCACTGCGCTTCCTCGACTGCCCTCAAAATGTTCTGGCAGAGTTCGGAATCGAGGGGTACGGGATCTTCGGTGTCGCGATTGTGAATGGTGATAGCGATATGTACCGGGTGAGGCACCGGCAGAGGTATCGAAAGCTTCTCGGCACCGAACGACCGGCACTTCCGCTTCCACGGCTGCCACAGCGTCGAGGTCGGGTCAGACGTCGTCAGCGTCTGTCTCCTGCGCCTCGCGTGATTTATTTGTACTTCCGTGGAAGAGTCCCTGTAAGAAAAGACATCTCGTGACATAATTTGTGAATTTGTAGTAATTTAGGCAGTCTTTAGAGTGAGTTTCCTCAAATCAATATTGCAAGAACTGAATATCCATCTGGATTCCAACTGTCAGACAACTATTTTCACTTTAATGCAACAGTAAGTGTTATTTGCTTCATTCCATAAATAAAATAAAGAGGCTGGGGGGGGGGGGCAAACTATTTGCCCACAGCAGACTAATGAATCTCTCTCTCTCTCTCTCTCTCTCTTTCTCTCTCTCTCTTTCTCTCTCTCTCTCTCTCTCTCTATCTCTCACACACACACACACACACACACACACACACACACACACACAGTGTACTGTAACAGCTAATTTAGCTGTACACTATCGCATTGTCCCACCACGAGATGTGCGGATTCACCATATACAGATAAGTAGGTATATAAGGATTTTACTGTGTGCCATGCCCTCGTGTGCACAGGTAGGCGGGAGCGAGCAGGTGTGGTGGCCATAGGGACTGAATATGTCGCTGTGCGACACAGTGAAACATAAACAAGCTCTGGAAGAGAGTGTTCTGACATGGAGTTTATAATACATGGTTAAAATAAATTAAAAGTAATTTTAGTTAAGTTCTTCTTGAGACTTGGTCCAGTGTGGAATCTATGCAACCTTAGCCTATGAGGCATAATACAAGATATTCATAAAAGTTAACTACCTTGGGGTTTTTATTCAGTTACAGTGTATTCTCACTGAGTGTGCTCCCTTCCTGCTGTGGCACAAAGTCCTAGACTTCAGACCAAATCTTTTACATAATTATAAACTATTATTGAAGAGAATATGAACAGGCAATTTTGGTGAGGTGTAGTGTATATATGAACTAAACCACACAATAATTTGTGTATTGTGTCCATTGTAGCAGCACAGTCATCATAATTTCTGTCTCAATGGGAACAATGCGTTTCCTGGCAACTTTATTTCAGTCCCGGTTTGGAGGGGGTGAAGTGAGAATAGAAGAAAAATATAGATATAAAAGGAAATACAGGTTTTTTTCACCAAATTGTGAAATAATGGATCAAATAAGCACTGTATCAACCTATGTACATAAGTGGCAAACTACATTTTTGGCGGAACGAGTCCTTCGAGTTTTTGCTGAATCGGCGCCATTATCCGGCTAACCGACCGACAACGAGAAGTGGTGACGAAAGGCGGCCGACCGTACAACAGCAGCGAGCCGGGACATGGTGGCCAATCGTACAACAGCAGCGACCCAGGACAATGCAGTTTTCGCCGTAAGCTGTGAATTAATTGGTACTAACAGTGTGAAATCTTTAGTGCTGACACTGCTAACTGAATATTTAGTCTAATTTTTTTGTTTTTAATTGTCTATTAAAACAAGAAAGATGACCACCAACTCTGAAATCGCACTAAAAGAGCTTCTCGAGCAAATGCGTACAATGACCGCGGAAATGAAATCACAATTTGAGACCAAAACACGTAATTAAGTGCAAAACTAGAATCTCACAAAGAGGAGATTAACACTCAGTTAAAAGCACAGCTAGATTCACAAACAATGACATTTGCTAATCTAAAAACAGAATTAACTTCTACTATTGAAACGGAAGTAGTATGTTTGGTAAAAGAACAAATTCAGGAACACTTTCAAGACACATTAAGTGGTTTTGTAAATGATATTAATACCAATGTAACTCAATACATACAATCGTGTAAGTTGGCTGTGTGACAAGCTCAGGGCCTACAAGAACAAGGTTATAAAATATTGGTCGTGCGGACATCTCGCACGTGGCGACCCTGCTATTAAGAACCGGAACCAGCAACGAGCTACTTTAAGATTGGAGAATGAATCTGCGCAATATAAATAGTGCAGTTACTCAGACTGACCAACTATAGAAATGAAATTTGAAACTAAAGTTATAACTTATAAAAATAAAAGAAATAAATAAACGCAAGCTTTCGCAACTCAGTTGCATCTTCAGGCAGAAGGGAAGGAGAGGGAAAAGGAAATGATGAGGGTATAAGGGAGTGGGTAAGGAGCCATTCCAATCCCAGGAGAGGAAAGACTTAGCTTGGGGGAAAAGAAAGGAAGGTAAACAAATACACACACACCCACATATTTACAAAAACGCATACACACCTAGGCAGACATATTGTAGAAAGCAAGTAAGTTAGACTTTCTTTTAATGATTTCCACCCCAATTCGTGCAACATTTCTGTGACTCTTTCCCCCCCCCCCCTCACCCCCCGTAAAGTGATAAAACAAAACCAGCTGCCCTTCTTTGAACCTTCTCAATGTCTTCCGTCAGTCCCACCTGGTGAGAGTTCCACAATGGGCAACTATACTCCAGGAGATGATGCACAAGTGTGATGTAGACAGTCTCTTTGGTGGAGCTGGTGCATCTTCAAAGCGTTCTGCCAATGAAACGTAATCTTTGGTTCGCCTTCCACACAATATTTTCTCTGTGCTCTCTCCAGTCTAAGTTGTTCATTATTGTAACTCCTAGGTATTTGGTAGAATTTACGACCTTAAGGTTTGACTGATTTATCGCGTAATTGAAGTTCAGTGGATTTCTTTTAGTGGTCATGTGTATTACTTCCCACTTTTCTTAATTTAGTGTCAATTGCCAATTTTGGCACCATGTAGAAATTTTGTCTACATTGATTTGTAGTTGCTTTAGATCTTCTGTTGACTTCACTAACCGATAAACGACAGCATCATCCACAAACAGTCTAAGGGAGCTATTCTGATTGTCTCCTAAATCGTTTATAAACACAAGGAAGAGTAGGGGAACTATAACGTTTCCCCGGGAAATGCCAGATATCACTTCTGTTTTACTCAATGACTTAACGTCAGTTACAACAAACTGTGACCTTTCTCATAGGAAATTGAGAATCCAATCACACAATTGGGGAGATATTCCATAAGCACGCAATTTCCGTAGAAGCCGCTTGTGAGGTACAGTGTAAAAAGCCTTCTTGTCAATTGCACTTATCACTTCATATGAATAAAGGGCAAGCTGTGTTTCGCAAGAGCGATACTTTCTGAATCTATGTTGACTATTGGTTAATAGGTCGTTCTCTTCGAGGTAGTTCATAGTGTTTGAACGAAGTATATGTTCCAAAATCCTACTGAAAATCTATGTCAATGAGATTGGCCTGTAATTTTGGGGATCACTCCTCTTGTACCGAATGTTTTTCTAGCCACAAATGTAATGATTTCCTGTGTTGTTGGCCACATGTCAGTACTGTAGGAAAAAGGGGCACATTTCTTCAGTATGCCGCTTGGCACCAGCACCACCTGCACATGATATGGCTATGGAAATTAATAACATTCTGGCAAACACACAGACACCTGCCAAGCTTTTCATTGAAGTATCTATTCTGAACTGTGTTGTGGTGCAGATGCAGGTAGATACAGGGGCGGCAGTCACATTACTGAACTCTCAGACATACATATATCTTGGATCCCCCCCCCCCCCCGCCCCCTGTAAATGGCATCGCGGAAGCTCTTGAGTTACACACTAACAATTTATTCCTGTGTTAGGTCAATTCACCGCCCCAGTGACCTATTGCTCGGTGCTCCATACAATCACGTTTTTAGTAAAGGATCAAGTGTCGATGGCCAACCTGTATGGTATGGATGCTTTTCGAGCCCTCGGGTTCTCTATATCCGTTGATGTTCATTTAGTATCGAACCACATGCCGTATCTGTCTTTAGAGTCTCTTTGTTCTGAATATGTTCCTATTTTCTCGCCAGGAAATGGGTTGCATTTCCTCGTTCAAAGCTCACATTACCATGAAACTAACAGCCCGTCCTCGTTTCTTCTGGGCACGTGAGATACCCGTTGCCCTTAAAGTAGAGGTAAAAAAGGAATTGGACCGCATTACAGATGCCGCCATTACTCGCCTGTGGCGTCTAATGAATGGGCCACTCTGTGGGTAATCATTGTCAAACCCAATGGCAAACTCTGCATTTTTGGCAACTTTAAGGCCGCGATTAATGCTCAGTCTGTCGTAGACACATACCCCGTGCCTCAACATGATGAATTGCTCTCAAAATTTTCTGGTGGACAATATTTCTCGAAAACAGACCTCGCGAAAGCATACTTACAATTGCCGTTAGACGAGGAGTCGCAATGAAAACTGGTAGTCGACACACCGTTTGGACTATCAATACTTACGTCTTCCCTTTGGGGTTGCAAGTGCACCAGCTATTTTCCAACACTTTTTAGAGGAAGTTACACACCAGATTCTGGGATGTATCAACTATTTGGATGACATAGTTGTCACTGGGCTCACTAATGAGGAACATGTGAACAATTTGCGAACCTTATTCTCTGTGTTACAAGATGAGGGACTCAAATGCAATCTCCAAAAGTGCCAATTTTTTCAGCCCACTATTGAGTATCTCAGATTGGAGTTAAAGGGAAGAGGTGCCTCTCCCATATCGACCACGTGCATGCCGTGTCAGCATTGCCGCACCCTATGTCTGTTAAGGAATTGCAGGCCTTCTTAGGAAAAATTGCATATTATCACAAATTTATTCCAGGGGGCTTCCACTCTTTCGCGTCCTCTATATTATTTGTTATGGAAAAGTGCCAAATTCGAGTTGTTCCCGCATGTGAGGCTGCCTTTTTGTCACTTTCTGCTCCATGTTTAATGATATTCCACCGTAGTCAGCACTCGGTTTTGGTGACGGTTTAGTCTCAGTACGGGGTGGGTGCTGTTCTTTCGCACCAATTCCCTGATGGCTCCGAACGTCCCATCGTATTCGCCTCAAAAATGCTTACACCGATCCAGTCAAAGCACTCTCAAATAGAAAAATAAGCTCTGGCAATGGTGTATGATCTTAAGAAACTCTATGTTTTTCTGTACAGTACGAAATTTAATCTAGTGACAGACCATAAGCCTAGGGTGCCCCTCTTTAACTCCTCAGCCCCACTATCAGACAAAGCTGCACACAGGCCTCAGCGTTGGGCATTGATTCTTTCTCATTTTCACTGTTGTTGTTGTTGTTGTTGTTGTTTTCTTCAGTCCAGAGACTGGTTTGATGCAGCTTTCCATAATACCCTATCCTGAGCAAGCCTCATCATCTCCATATAAGAATGGCAACCTACATCTCTCTGAATCTGCTTACTGTATCCATCTCGTGGTCTTCCTCTGCGGTTTTTACCCCCAAACACTTCCCTCCAATGCTACGTTCACGATTCCTTGGTGTCTAAGAATGTGTTCTAACAATCGATCCCTTCTTTTAGTCAAAGTATGCCAGAAATTCCTTTTCTTCCCAATTCTGTTCAGTACCTCCTCATTAGTTACGCGATCCACCCACCTAATCTTCAGCATTCTTCTGTAGCACCATATTTCAGAAGCCTCTATCCTCTTCCTGTCCACACTGTTTATCATCCACGTTTCACTCCCATACAAGGCAATACTCCACACAAATGCCTTCAGAAAGAACTTCCTTAGGCTTAAATAGATATTCGAGATTAACAAATTTATCTTTTTCAAGAACACTTTTCTACCCATTGCCATTCTGCATTTTATATCCTATGTACTGCAACCATCATTTGTTATTTTACTGCCCACGTAACAAAACTCATCTACCTCGTTTATTTTTTTTGTTACCTAATCTAATTCCTTCAGCATCGTTTGATTTTCTTAGACTGCACACCATTACCCTAGTTTTGCTCTTGTTGATGTTCATCTTATATGATCCTTTCAGCACACTGTCCATTCCGTTCAACTGCTCTTCCAGGTCCTTTGCCGTCTCTGACAGAATTACTATGTCGTCAGCAAAACGCAAGGTTTTTAATTCTTCACCCTGAACTTTAATTCCTTCTACAAATTTCTCCTTGCTTTCCTTTGTAGCTTGCTCAATGTACAAATTGAATACCATCAGAGAAAGGCTACAACCCTGTCTTACTCCCTTCCCAACCACTGCATTCCATTCATGCCCTTCAAGTCTGACAACTGCTGACTGGGTTTTGTTCAAGTTGTAAATAACCTTACGCTCCTTATATTTTACTCCTGATTGCTTCAGAATTTGAAAGAGTTTATTCCAAACAACATTGTCAAAAGCCTTCTCCAAATCTACAAAAGCTAGTTCTGTAGGTTTGCCTTTCCTTAATCTATCTTCTAGGATAAGCTGTAAAATGAGTATTGCCTCCCGTGTTCCTACATTTCTCCTGAACCCAAACTGATCTTCCCTGATGTCAGCTTCTACCAGCTTTTCCATTCTTCTGTAAATAATTTGTGTTAATATTTTGCAACAGTGACTTACTAAACTGATGGTGCTGTAGTTTTCACACCTGTCTGCACATGCTTTCTTTGGAATGGGGATTATAATATTTTTCTTAAAGTCTGAGGGTACTTCACCTGTCTCATACATCTTACACACTAGGTGAAACAGTTTTGTCATGGCTGGTTCTCCCACAGACTTCAGTAGCTCTGAGGGAATGTCATTTACTCCAGGGGCATTGTTTTGACTTAGTTCCTTCAGTACTCTGTCAAATTCATCTCTCAGTATAGTATCTCTGATTTCATCCTCATCTACATCTTCTCCCCTTCCTACAATATTGCATCTAAGATCATTTCCTTTGTAGAGCCTCTCTATATACTCTTTCCACCTTTCAGCTTTCCCTTTTTTTCTGAGAACTGGTTTTCCATCTGTGTTCTTGATATTCATAGAGCTGTTTTTCTTATCTCCAAACATATCTCTTATTGTCCTGTAGGCTGTATACATTTCCCCCCTACTTATACATTCTTCTAAATCCTTGCATTTGCCTTCTAGGCACTTTTGCTTAGCCATTTTGCACTTCCTGTCAATCTCATTCCTTAGTCGTCTGTATCCCATTTTGTCTGTTTCATTTAATGCATTTTTATATTTTCTCCTTTCATTAATTAAATTTAGTATGTCCTGTGGTATCCAAGGATATTTTTGTAGGTCTTGCCTTCATACCTATTTTGTCCTCTGCTTGCCTTCACTATTTCATCTCTGAAAGCTACTCATTCCTCCTCTACTGTTTTATATTCCACCATTTCTGTCAATTGTTGCCTACGTATTTTCCTACCTTTCTGCAGTTTTTTCAGTTTCAGCCTACAATTCATGACCAATAAGTTATGGTCAGAGTCTATATCTGTCCCTGGGTATGTCTTACAGTTTAAAACCTGGTTCTGAAATCTATGTCTTACCATTATAAAATCTATATGGTATCTCCCGGTGTCTCCTGGTCTCTTCCACATATACAACCTTCTTTCATGATTCTTAAACCAGGTGTGGCAGAGCGTGATTCGAAGTGTGGCAGTCGGAGGTGATGGTTGTATGACTGTGTTGTGTGCCTGTGTGATTGCGTGAGTGCTCTATTTTCTGAAGAAGGCCATGGCTGATAGCTGAATGTGTTGTATGTGTGTGTCTTTTGTATGTGCCTGCCGCAGCTCGTCGCCACGTCTTTGCGGTGAGTTGTAAACTGTCCTCACTATATTATTTAAACCAGGTGTTTGTTATTACTAAATCATGTTCCATGCAAAATTCTACCAAGCGGCTCCCTCTTTCATTCCTTTTGCCTAGACCATATTCATGTAAAATCTTCCCTTCCCTTCCTTGTCCTACGACCGAATTCCAGTCTCCCATAACAATTAAGTTTTACTCTCCCTTAACTGTCTGAATAATTCCCTGTAGCTCCTCATATATTTCTTCGATCTCCCCATCATCAGCAGCAGAGCTAAGGTGAGGTGAGGCAAGTGCACCCCGAAAATGAATAAGTAGACATTTAAGCACATTTATAACTAATTAATTTAGCAATTTGGAAGAATGTAATAATCTTTCACACCCTTTCAAACATGTTCAATTAGATTTTATGAATATATGTGACATAACTGGACGATAAAATTTCCTGAATTTTTTAAAAGATGGTCATTACACACATATCCATGTGAGGCACAGGAGGGCAAGAGCATCTTACTACAACCTTACTTTGATCTTGGGTTTTGATTTGAAACAAGTATCATGAATAATTCAGGTTGGGTATACTTTTTTGTTAATAAACAACCAATGCGTGTGATATGAGACCCTTTTATTTAACTCAAAAAATGTGTGAAAATTACCAGATAAATTAATAAAAACATAGAAATCAATACATGGACTAAAAAAATGTTTGAAAATGTTAAGATAAATGCATGAACTTATTACTTATTGAATATTATAATTGTTGAAAGACACATTGAAACTTATTTCGCCTCTACGACCTATGTTTGGGATGGGTAAAACAGATACAATGTCACTTTTAAGAACAACAGACAAATCTTCAATACGTGGGAATATAAATACTGATTTCTTTTTCAGGAATGAGTTCTTTCTGGTGAACTTCACAGATATTTCATCATTCAAAATTCCACAGACTTGACCTACAAAATTTTTTTTTGTTTTCTTCGTGCAAAATTTCACCAAAACCCAGTCACATATTTCACTTGCTTAGCAAGATTATCACTAATATCTTCTTCAACTTCAAATTCCTCTAAAATACTGCTGGCAATGTTTTCTTCATCTTCATAGATGACATCATCATTGTCGTCATCAGATGTTGAATCTAAGTCAACTTCAGGTTTTTTATTTTTTACTGCTTTCTTTTCATCCTTTTCTTTTAGACGCTGGATAATATCTTTGCTGGTAACTATTTCTGCTCCATCACAAACATTTCTCTTTGAACTTTTAATGGTCTGAACTTCAGTTGACTTTTTCTTGATATTTTGCAAAATAATGGATTCAAATGAAATTTTTTCTGCTGCTTTACTTGTTGATGGATTTGGGTTGCAGATTTCAGCTTCTACTTCTACAGGTGCCTTTTGAGAGCCAATGGATAATTGGTGAATACATCAGTTTCCATCCACCCATTTTTGGTGGAAGCATATGCTGTTCTTGGATAACCACTTCCCTCTGGTGCAATCCATTCATTCCATATACTCTTCCCCTTTTAGACAATTAAAGGGGGAAACTTCTTCCCAGAAGCACTGAAAGCCATTAATACGGTTGTATTTTCTTGTCCACTTACTTTCCTTGTAGATGGTTCACCAATTCTTCCTACAACTTTTGTTTTTGAGGCTTCTTAATAGAAAGACGTTGGCATTTCCTGAAATTTATGAACCAGTCTTTTCCCGGTCAGTCGTGTTTAAATTGAGTTTTTATTCCAGTCTTTGTAACAAATTCTCCCACAAGGTCTAACATCTCACTGCGTAAGAACCTGAAGCACCATTTGGCCATTGTACAAAGTGTATTGGCAATGCTTCTTTCTATTTCAGGAGGTATGTCCGGTGTTCGACCAAAAGTGGAGCTCTTCTGCCCTCTTCTCCCTTTCAGATTTGTCAAAGGAACTTCGTGCATTCTACTCGCTGTTGTTATCGTCACATTTCCAGCTTTTATGTCAGTGACAACTTTTTGTAAAGTTTCTTAAGTGTAAGATTAAGCTCGATTGCTTAT
The DNA here is from genome assembly GCA_026315105.1 of Locusta migratoria. Lineage (NCBI taxonomy): Eukaryota > Metazoa > Arthropoda > Insecta > Orthoptera > Acrididae > Locusta > Locusta migratoria. Next base: position 17,355,936 of record CM048745.1, read on the forward strand.
TCTCACGTAATTGCAGACCATATTGAGGCATCTGAAATAATAACGTTTTACAGACACAAATATTTTATTTAATAAAGTTTTCAGTAAAAATATTAAACCTTAACAATTGTGGGGCAAGTGCGTTACTCTCACGCTCTTGCCACACTCCTTGTAGACGCTCTTGCCCCGTGATGTATATTCTGAGGGGCAACAGCGACCCCGTTAGTAAACAAAAATCACATGAAGATATTTTAAAATTAGGTATATTTATGATGTACTAATGTGTTATATTTTCCTAGCACATATGCACACAGCAAGTATCTACGAATGACGAAAGAAAATTTGATGCATTCATCGTCACAGTATGAAGTGCACTGGCAACTGCCGATTGTTACTGTGCGCGCACGAGTTTGCGTTGTTGCCAAAGATTCGATCGAATGGAATATTCATGAAAACTGCAACATTGCAACATAAAAATTTTTCGTGGCTAGGAGACGCACTTCCCCCAAAGGTAGACATGTCTACCTTGTGATTGCGTGTGTGTATGTGTGTTGGTGAGTGTGTGCATCTTTGCCTTTCCTTTTATCCCCTTAAGGTAAGTCCTTCTACTCCTGGCATTGTAATGACTCCATTTCCACTTCCTTAAAACCCGTATCCTTTTCTTTCTCCCCTCCTTTTTTTCTCTTTTCCTGAAGAAGCTACCAACGGTTGCGAAACCTTGTATGTGTGTTTTTATTTGTATCTGTCGACGAGCCTGTGCTTTGGGTAAGTGATCTGATTTCTATTTTTTTAAATAAAAATAAATTCTTATATAAAAATACTATGGTAGAGCTGCTCATCAGTTAAATTTGTATGGATTCAAAATTTTGTGTAAATTGATTGTTGATACATTTAAAATTGTAAACATTAGGCAAAAATTATACGGAAAAATATGGGGAGGGGGGAGTGATAAGCAGTGTTTGGCTACAAAAACAGCAATATTGATTAAAAAATACTTATCCCATTGCAAGTAACATTTCAAACATTAAGAATAAAACATTTAGAGTTTGAACACTATTGTAGTAAAATAAGTGTGATGGATTGTTTGTCTCAGAACAATGGCTCAGAGGAAACAAAGTAGATTTTTCTTTTATCTAATGATTATATTATGGCAGACATAATGTGTAGAAGTGAGAGAGAAAGTGTGTGTGTGTGTGTGTGTGTGTGTGTGTGTGTGTGTGTGTGTGTGTGTGTGAGGGGCAGGGGCTGTCGTAACCTTTATTAGACAGTATACTAAATTTCTAAAGTAAATGTAGGCTCATACTCCACACAACTACGCAGAATTTAGATGTATAAGTCTGCCCAACTGATCTATAATAACTGTTTGTATAAATCTCTAAATGGTGATGTTAACTTTTTTTCTGAGAATTTTGAGCAATTAATAAGGAAAATTTTAAAACTAAAATCAAATCAAATCTTGTTAGACATGAATTATCTCATTTTAAACCTACTCCGATCATTACAGTTATAATGTACTAATAATAGCTCTACAATAGGAGTAGTTGTTGTTGTGGTCTTCAGTCTGCAGACTTGGTTGATGCAGCTCTTCACACTAGCAAGTCCTCTGCAAGCCTCTTCATCTCAGAATAAGAGTGGAAACCTATATTATTTTGTATCTGCTTACTGAACTTGTCATTAGGTCTCCCGTTATGATCTTTACCCCATACACTTCCTTCTAAAACTAAGTTGATGATTACTTGATGCCTCTTAGTAAGGATATGCCAGAAACCCTTTTTCTCACCAATTCTGCTGAGCACCTCCTCATTAGTTATGTGATCTACCCCTTTAATATTCATCATTTGTGTGCAGCACCCTATTTCAAAAGCTTCTATCATCTTTTTGCCTGAGCTCCATATCGTCCACATTTAAATTCCATTCAATTCTACATTCCAGACAAATGCTTGAAGAAAGGACTTCCTAACATTTAAACTAATATCGGATGTCAAAAAATTTCGCTTCTTCATGCTTTTCTTCCCATAGCCATTCTGCATTTTATATCTCCTTTACTTCGGCCATCAGAAGTTATTTTGCTACCAAAATAACAAAACTCCTCTGCTACTTTTATTGCCTCATTACCTAATCCAATTCCTTCAGCATCTCCTGATTTTCTAACACTACATTCCATTATCCTTGACTTGCACTCGTTAATGTTCATCTTATACTTCCATTCAATACACTGTCCAGGTCCTTTGCCATTTCCGATGTCATCGGCAATCCTAAAGTTTTTATTTCATCTCTGTTGTGGCGGCGCTGTTCGCCACAACGCCGGTGGTCTCCACATATCACCGCCCAATGCCAAGAGGAGCGAAAAGTTGCTCCGTAGTACTTCGGCCCCTGGGGTCGCCCAAATCTGCTTGGTTAGTACGAAGCAGATCCACGACTTCAACAGTTCCGAGAAGTTCTACAGAGGACAGGCAGCAGTCTACAGTACTATTGCCAGACATAGTAGAACTGTGTAATACTTTGGAAGAAGTTGTACCACACAAGCACATCAAAGATGAATATTTATTTCATTGTATTAATAATTTCATGTGGAATAATCACTTCTTTTAGCTACAGACCCCTGTTCATGACCTTGCTACTCGTGCCACCTCCTATCCACACTACGATCAGGAAGATACGACGACGTCCCTGAACTTTTATTCCCTCTCCAAATCTACCCTAGCATTCTTTCACAGCTTGCTCAATGTAGATATAGAGCTACATTACGGAAAGGCTACAACCCTCTCTTACTTCTCTCCCAACCACTGTGTCCCTTTCATATACCTCTTTGCTCAATGTATTTTACGTCTCATACCTTCAAATTTTGGAAGAGTGTATTCCAGGCAACATTGTCAAAAGCTTTCTCCAGATCTACAAATGCTAAAAATGTACATTTTTCTTTCTTTAAAACATCTTCTAAGACTAATCATAATGTGAGTATTGCCTCCCGTGTTCCTACATTTCTCCTACACCCAAACTGATCTTTGCCAAGGTCAGATTCCACCAATTTTTCCATTTGTCTAGAAATACTTTGTGCTAGTATTTTGCATCCATGACTTATTAAACTGATAGTTCCATAGTTTTCACCATTGTCTACACTTGCTTTCTTTGGAATTATTATATTCTTCTTCAAGTTAGAGGGTATCTCCCCTGTCTCATACATCATGCATACCAGGTGGAACAATTTTTTCATGACTGGCTCTCCTAACGATATCAGCTGTTCAGAAGGAATATCATCTACTCCGGGGGCCTTGTTTCGACTCGAGAGCTTTCAGTGTTCTATACAATTCTTCTCAAGGTATCATTTCTCCTACCTCATCTTCCTCTACTTTATCTTCCGTTTCTAGAATACTGCTTTCGAGTTTATTTCCTTTGTATAGACCCTTTATATATTCCTTCCACCTGTCAGCTTTCCCTTCTTCACTTAGTACTGGTTTTCCATCTGAGTTCTTTATATTCATGCAACTGGTTTCATCTCAAAATTTCTCTTTAGATGGTATCTATCTTTCTCCTAGTTATACATTCTTCTACTGTCTTGGATTTGTCCTCAAGCCACTCCTACTTAGCCAGTCTGCACTTCCTGTCAACGTCATTTTCAGCCGTCTGTACTCCCTGTCGCCTGCTTCACTTGCTGCATTTTTACATTTTCTCCTTTATCAGTTAACTTCCGTATCTTTTGTGTTATCCAAGGATTTCTATTAGATCTTGTCTTTCTGCCTATATGATCCTATGTGGCCTTCACTACTCCATGTCTCTGAGCTATCCATTCTTTTTCTACTGTATTACTTTCCCTTTTGCAGCCAGCCCTTGCCTAATGCTCCCTCTGTGACACTCAACCACCTGTGGTTCCTTCAATTTGTCCAGATTCCATCTCCTTGATTTTTTTTTCTTTTTGCTCTACAGTTCATAACCAATAAGTTATGGTCAAAGTCTATATCTGCCCTTGGAGATGTTTTACAGTTTAAAATCTACAGGTTTCTAAACCTTTGCCTTACCATTATCAAGTACCTGGTACCTCCCAGTACCTGTTCGTCCCTTCCACATATATAACCTACTTTCATGATGATTCAGCCAAGTGTTTGTGTTTATTAAATTGGGCTCTGCACAAAATTCTACCAAGTGATCTCCTCTTTCGTTCCTTTTTCCCAGTCCATATTCACCTACTACATTTCTTTCTCTTCCCTTTCCTACTACCGAGTTCCAACCCGCTATCACAATCAAGTGTTACTCTCCATTAACTGACTGAATAATTTCTTTTATCTCCTCATACATTTTGTCAATGTCCTCATCAGCTGAGCTAACTGGCATATGAATGTACGGTGTTGGCTTCTTGTCCATTATTGCTATGATAATGCATTCACTACACTGTTCATAGTAGTTTACCAGCATTCCTATTTTTTATTCATTATCAGACCTACTCCTGCGTTACCAAGAACTGATTTTTTATTTAGAACCCTGTACTCATCTGACCAGAAATCCTGTTCATCCTGCCACTGAAATTCACTAATCCCCACCATATCTAACTTTAACCTATCCATTACTCTTTTGAAATTCCTAATTAACCTACTCGATTAAGGCATTTAACATTCCATACTCGGATCCATAGAATTCTAGTGTTTATTTCCTGACAATGACATCCTACTGAGTACTCCCCTCCCCTCCCAGAGATCCAAATAGGGGACTATTTTATTTCTGGAGTGTTTTACCCAAGAGGATGCCATAATCAAATATTCATACAGTAGAGCTGCATGTCATCCGGAAAAGTAACAACTCTAGTTTCCCCTTTCTTTCAGCCATTAACAGTAACTGCATGGCAAAGCCACATTAGCTGATGTTAGGAGACCAGCTCAGTAAATAATCCAGACTATTGTTCCTGTAACTACTGAAAAGACTGCTGCCCCTCTTCCGCAACCACACGTTTGTCTGGCCTCTCCACAGATAACCCTCCGCTGTAGTTGCACCCCAGGTAGGGCTATGTGTATCGTTGAAGCAAGAAAGCCATTCCACCTTGGCAATGTCTGTAGTTCATGGGAAGCTTGGACAATATTACAGTTAAACCTTTTGCAATCAGCCGATTTGGAGTGGTGTGTGTTAAAAATGTCATGGGTATTCATACTGTTGTGCTACATTCCATTTAAATCACTATATATTACACTATATTAAATTTAAAAATATGAAAAAAATAACTCTTATCCATAAAAGTATGTCATATATTTATGGCTTACACAGATCATCATAATGTTTCACATGAATTTGATTGCGATGGATAAAATAAAGTGGGTTTCTTCTTATTATTATTTATGTTATTTTATTTTTGATATCATAAATTTTACTTTGTTTACATAACTCCAACAGTGTACCTCAATTTAAGAAGGCTAACTGCTGTTCACAGAATTCACACACATTTCTAAGCAAACTGACACAAGGGACACGACATTGTGTTATTATTTAGAAAGGTAATATTTCTTTATTTAAAGAGAACATTACAGTATTTTGATGTATACAGGATTTGTGTTTAGGGAAATATCCACCATGCAATCCCTTATTACATCTATTACAAACAGTTCTTGATCTTCTTTTTCTTCCCTCACTAGTAGTCACACAGCATCTTGACTCTTTCTTCTCCAAGTTTTCACAAACCCAGAGAACCACTAGGATCATCAGTTGCATTTTTTTCTTGCAGTCATTCATCTGATAAGGCTTCAATTACCATTACAGTGTATACATATCTGAGTCCCATATTTAGTAAGCAAGCACTAAAACCTCGTCACAGTCTTCAATTTCTTGTATGGTCTGGACAAGTAGCTGCCGTTTAGTTAGGAACTGCTCAACTGAGCAATTTGTTTCAGATACAATAAGTTGCTGCGATTTTGTAGAAAGAATAGAATGAAATTCTCTATCACAGTATATCCGTATGCATTGGTCCGGACAGCTCTTGATGTGGACGTGGTAATGGCTGTAGTGTTCCAGGTGCAGTTAGTTCAGTGTATTGTACAATTCCACTTTGTCTTCACTTTTGTTCAGAATTTCATCAAAAACATCACTGTAACTTTCTGAACCACTGCTACTTTCGCTAAAAGTCTGTGGATCACTAGTACACTTCACAAGTTCACTGTACTCTGCTGTGGTCTGGTGTATGACTCAGTTTTCACAAGGAAGTGGAGAAAATAAACAAACTGTAAACTTTAAAAAACATCACAGTACTGCACAAAATCTGTACTAAAAAACTTATAATTCAACGAGTCTGGAAATTTGTCCCACCAAAGTGCAGTCATATCCTGTCACATCTTGAGCCTGCTCATTGAAATAAATGTTGTTAGACTTGTGAACGCTTCTCTATTTGTCAGGGAGAGGGACTCACAGTATCATTAGTTCTGACAGAAAGTGATCTGTACATTGACAGTAGTCTGGACTTATATCCAACTATGTCTTCCTTTGTAAAAAGCTGATGTTCTTCATTGTTTTTACCAGTTTAATTTGATGCAAAAAGTCAGTAAAATGTATTTGGATATCTAAATAAACTCCAGATCCAGCTGCTTCTTTAAACAGCTGGGCTACACTTTTGTTATAAAAATACCTGTGTGTGCTTTAACCCATAATAAATATACATATTTATTTCTTCGAGAGCATTCTATTATTTCCTATACTGTATCGATAACCAACTTATTGCTGTTTCTACCCAAATTCTTGCTCTCTATGGCACTAAGTACACTTTTCGAATCAGGCATAATCCAAATACATTCACAGTCTTCAGTTTAGGAGCACTCGATAGCCTTCGAGATCGGCATTACTTCCGCAGTGAAAGAATAGGCTGTCGATGGCAGCTTATATTGCTCAAAATGACCCGTTTGTGGACAAAATAAATCACATCTGACGTTACCTTCTGATGGAGTACTGAACCATCACTGTAAATATGTTGAGCTTCACTCCTATTCTCACAGAGCTACGAGTTAGCCATAAAATTAAGACTGCTACCAGTGTAAGAGCTAAATACCGAGAACTGCACCAGGACAACAAATGTAGTTCCACAAATTGGCCACTCGTTCTGAGGCAATCCCTTGTTGAGGTAAGACTTTAGCTCAGGTCTTTCAGATAACTTGTTTAGAAGTATGGAAGATGACGTAGTATTCTGTTAAGCAAGAGAGCCTGCAACATTTCACAATTTTCAATAACGGGGTGATTCATTACTGCCATTCTGCCTAGAATATATTTGCTGCCCAGCAACCGATGCCTACAGCTGCGGTTACGGTGCAGCAGTGTGACAAGAGCAGAGCAGAGAATCGAATGGTTTGTTTCAGACCGTAGCGACCGGAGTGGTCGGCCAACTTCGGCTGTGACCGGGCAATGCCGACAGCTCTCGGCTGCTGTCGTGCTTGGTATTGTCGTCGATGTTTTTATTCCTATTTTTTGACATGTTAGGAAAATGCCTTCGACGGATACTTTAATAGCTGCCGTTTTCACTCGGTGGCTTTGTAGAAACAATGCGACACTAATCGACATAACTCTGAGAGTTGTGGCTAGGCACCCTAGGGAAGTTCTTTGTTTGATAAATGAGATGTATTTTCCTCTCAATAAGAATAAAAAACTGTCTAGATTGCTAAAATCATATTTAATTATAACTTTGTTTTGGCATCTACCATCATAAGATCTAAAAACCTCTGAACTTGCATAGTAAAGTTAAGTGTAAAATAAAAATAAAATCTATCTATTAGATGCGCATAATAGGTAGAGATTTAATTACTGATACTGAACTTTACTTTGCAAGTTCAGAGGTTTTTAGATCTGATGTGGCAGGTGCCGACAAGATGTTATAAATACACTTTCAGTGATATAGACGGTTTTTAAATCTTACTGAGAAAAAAGGTACCTTGCAAACTCATATAGGACATTTGTTTTCTCTTATACAAAACATGTATTTTCGTTGTATGAAGAAAATGTGGACAGCTGGCCCAAGGTACAGCTCTGCTTTGCTCTGTAGCGCCACTCCACTATAATCCCACACTGAAATGAAGAGACATTTGCAGCACCTCTATGGGAGCGCATTAGTAGGAGTAGACCTAATTGGCCCAAGACATGTCCAGAGCAAACTATATTGTAGTCTATCCAGTTTATGGCTGTAGTTGACATTAACATCACCTCCTTATAATTAATGCTCAGTATATGGTCAATAACAGATTGGGATTCACACCCCGTCAGATTCTGATTAATGATCAGATGATGTTCATAACTGGAATACAGTTAATAATAATGTGACTGATGCATGGTATCCAAATAAGTTTGAATTCTGACAACATTCCCAAAAATTTAACAGACGATTTGCATTTGAATGAATAGCTCCTTGAACGAATTTCATTATGGCGCATATGCCCTTTTGAAAAAAAATATAACTTAAGCTTTAGACAACAATATATTGAGGCTCTTCGCTTGTAGCCAATCGTTCAGCTCTATAAGTGCTGCAGTGAACTGAGCTATTGCAGAGTTCTCTGTAGAGCCAGATGAGTTTAAGCATATGTCTTCAGATGTACTGCACTATATAAACATTTGGTGCAATATTTTCTTCTAGATCTATAGAATAAAGGGTGTACAGCAGGGGACTAAGAATAGCTTCCTGGGGTAAGCCACGAATTGGTTCTGATGTATTATGAGAAAGGTACTATTCCATATATGAACTGACTGAAATATCAAATCACTTCAGCTTTTCTTGAAGGATATTGATCTAGGCATTATTATATGCCAATCTCACATCTAAGAATAATGATGCCAAGTACTTCTTTTCATGTAAAGCAGAGAGAACATCGCTGCACAGAGTTGTTGTCTAATGTTCCTCTACCTTTAATAAAGAAAATCTGTGAATGAGGACGAAGCAAACGATCTATATGAGGTACACATTTTTTGGTCTTTACCGGTTTCAATACAGGCATGAGAATTTGTGCGATCCATTCTTTCACGAGTTCCCCCCTTTCCCCGTTCCATTGAAAATCCAAAGTAGCAGATCTAAAGCATCCTGTGGCAAATTTTTAATCATATCATAGTGAATGAAGTAAATTCTTTGGGAGGCATTTGTGAAAGTTTTCAAAACAACTTCCTGTTCATATCTAGTGAATGGACTAGAAGAGGATGAATCAAATTTGTTTCATAAGGAATATCCATAGGAGCTTTAGGGCAAGAGAGAGGAGCCAGTTTAACTACAAATTCTTCTTACCACACGGAACCCATTACTTGACATGCTGCTGTGTTAGGTTGTTATAGCGATTGAGCTCTCTTTGAGACCTTATTCAATCTTTTACAGTAGTTGGCCCAAGCCGCCTCCTTCCTTTTCTTCAGGAATCTGCTAGTGTTTGCATCAAGAAGTGTATTCCAAGAATGACATAAAAAATGGAATTTGTTTCTCACATTCTTGACGTATAATTTTCTGATATTTTTCACAGCAAGTGCCATTTACTTTCCATTGCATGTTTCAATAACATTTCCTTCTCAAGCTTATCTCATGTACAATACTATTTTAATGGGAAGATGGTTTGATCCCATACAATACCTGAAGATCTCCCATTCAGTAATTTTATGGAATTCAGGGGACACTAGGCTTACATCAACTGCTGTACGTCATTAAAAAGGGGAAGAGATTGATGTTGGGGATCCACTTTTCAAATTGACCAAATCAAGGTATTAAATTGCAGTAAAGTGTTGTAATTCTTCTAGGTCATTAACTGTGTTGCCCCGAGCACTTGAGTTAAAATCCCCACAAATAAGGAAGGGGGCATGCAGTTGAGCAAGGAATTGATGCCAATCATTACTATTGGTTAAGATCGTTAGTGCTTTACATAGGGACATAAATCTGAAGTTACCATTTAAAGTTCCTATTCTCGCAGCTGCCATCTGAAAAGGCAGATTGCTACATCTCAAAGGTATTTCTCTGTAACTGATAGTGTTACCAATCAGAAGTGCAGCTCCTCCTTTACCATCTGGTCTATCTGATCTCACTAAATTGAATTATTTGAATTTAACTGTTGACTAAGTTTTCAACCACGTTTTTTGTTGTTGTACTTGTTGTTGGTTGGGGTTTTTAAAAGAGGTACTAAACGACGGGTTATCAGTTCCCCGTTCCCAGCTGTGAGTTCCAATCATGAGATTAACTGTTTAAAACCAAGCACTCCACATCCAGTACATGAGATGTACAGAGATGCAAAGAGTGCTAAGATAACATTAAAAGAAAAACCACACAAGTAGTGGACCAATTAAACAATGCTTCTAAAATATCACAGCAGAAGATTGTGGCTGGCTGATCACAAGGAGGAGAATAATGAATGAGCCAGCCATTCTTAACATTTTAAACCGCTAGTCAAAAATAGGACTGACAATACGAAAGTAACAACACATTAAAACTGTTTGAATGGTGGATGCCTGAAATATCAGGCTTAAGTACTCGCCATTAGTCATATGATAAAAACCATCTGCACAAATAAAACCTAAAACACCATGGAGGCATCGTCAGCTACAATCGAGGAAGAGCAGAAGGCAGGGTAAAAGGCTGCTGCAATGCAGTTAAAAGTGGACAGGCCAACTAGATGTGGATCATGGTCAACAGAGCACCAAAACAGCAGCTTTAATGGGACATTTATTTTAATTCGACACCCTTTACGGAAAAGCCTGTAATTTGGCTCCAACTTATTGCAAAGGTAAGTGTCTGTGTAAAGTGTTTCCTGTTAAAAAGAAATGTATATAAATTAATTTTCTGCTGTGTTGAAATATGTTTTAGAACAACTGACAGTGATGTAAACATTGAATTGATGGGTGGAGATCACACGAATGCCATTGACAATGCACAAGATATTATGTGCAACGCTGAAACTGGCCATTAGAAAAACTTGACCATCAGCTACACGACAATAATTAATTATTGAAGAGGGTAAAAGAATATAGTCTTTTGTTTACATTCTGGGTCCAGATTGGCAAGAGAAGTGGTCAGATAATGGTTGGCAGTATAGTACTTTAGACCAACCTGATGTAAGTCTCGGAGAGAGAGAGCATATAATATACTGTTGTTATTGAAGAAAATTACGATCTTGAAAGGTTATGAATTTGGTTAAGACACATGAAATGTATGACATCATCTGCTGGAAAAGGTAAATAAGTAAGTTAGCTGGCCGGTATTTGTACTAGTAAAAGTACCAACAACTTTTATCAGGCATGAGTATACATTTATGTGACTAGTATGCAACTAACAAAATTAGTTCTTAATATTAGACAGTGAAGAGCTAGTGACTGTTGTGTGGTAGGTTTACTAAAGTTTAATAAAGGGCTCTAGTGACTGCTTAAGTGAAATTTTACTCATTACGAGGGATGGAAGACAGTCCTGAAGAGAGCTGTTTCACGGTGTTTTAGATCGTCATTTGGTCAAATATATGATCCTGTGGGAATCTTAAAAGGCAACAAATCTCTTGTGTGCTATAAATTAATTTACCGATATCGATTAAAGACCTAATAAATTTCACCCTTATATGATGAGTGAATTAAATAAGCTTTAATCCACTAGAGCAGCAAATGATATGTAAATCACTATTAGGAGCAACAATCGAGACATGTACTACATCAGCCGATTTTTGCCAAAATGGACCTTACAGGTTAACAAGAGATAAATTTTAGTATCCTATGATTAGCTATCGAGTGATCAAGGGGGGAAACTTTAATTTTTATTAGAGAAAGCAAGTCATCAATACCTGAAGTGACAGAGTTACAAGAAAATAAACTTTTTTAGAAAAGGTTGGTGGTGAGCCTTAGTGGTTACTGTTTATTTAATGCCAGTTTTAAAAAGATACTGGGTTCATAGTACAAGAAATCACTTGAGGCTTCACAAGTTGTTGTATAAGACTAATAAAAGTATCTTAATTTTTCAATAAATGCTCAAGTATTTGATTGATCAAAGAAAAAAATATTTCAAGTAATTTCAATCTGAATCCATAAATAGGCGAAGGAGCACAGGTGGTGATAGTAGCAAAAATAAAAAACACACACACACACACACACACACACACACACACACACACACACACGCAAGCTTTCACAACCCAGTTGCTTCTTCAGGCAGAAGGGAAGGAGAGGGAAAGGAAATGATGAGGGTTTTAAGGGAGAGCCATTCCAATCCTGGGAGAGGAGAGACTTACCTTGGGGGAAGAAAAGGAAGGTAAACAAATACACACACACCCACACATTACACAGACGCAAACACACCTAGGCAGACATACTGTAGAAAGCAAAGAAGTTAAGGAGTTAGAGATGCCACTTGACGGAGAGGCTCTGTCCAGAGAACCAAGGCAAAGATGTTAAGATGTTAAAGATGGTGGGAGAGAAATTAAATTTAGTGGAGGTTGAGACCAGGTGGGCAACAGGAAGAGAGAATATGCTGAAGGGCTAGTTCCCATTTCCGGAGTTCTGAAGGATTGGTGTTGGTGGGAAGTAACCAGATAACCCGGACGGTGTAACACTGTGCCAAAATGTGCTGGCCATGCACCAAGGCGTGTTTAGCCACAGGGTGATCCTCATTACCAACAAACACTGTCTGCCTGTGACCATTCATGCGAATGGACAGTTTGTTGCTGTTCACTCCCACATAGAACGCTTCACAATGCAGGCATGTCAGTTGGTAAATCACGTGGGTACTATTGCAAGTGGCTCTGCCTTTCACCGTGTACACCTTCCGGGTTACGGGACTGGAGTAAATGGTGGTGGAAGGGTGCATAGGGCAGGTTTTACAACGGGGGCGGTTACAAGGGTAGGAGCCAGAAGGTAGGGAAGGTGGTTTGGGGATTTCATAGGGATGGACTAGGAGGTTACGGAGGTTAGGTGGGCGGCAGAAAGACACTCTCGGTGGAGTGGGAAGGATGTCATGAAGGACAGATCTCATTTCGGGGCCTGTGCTCCTTCGCCTGGTGAGAAATCTTCATCTATTTTATATTTATATATATATTTTTCCTGATAGGCATTTTTAGTCTATAATATTCGTATCATAAATTTGAATTCAAAAATTACTTCCGTCATTGCTCAGTTACTTTTAATCATTTCTGTCTTCTTACTTTCCCTTTGGCTTTTGTTTTTATTTTTATTCATTCATATTTTACATAACAGTTCCATTCCACATTCACTTCTTTGTTTACTGTTCATATTTCGCTAATTCTTACAACAATACGTTTTCTTCCAAACCTTCTCCTATCACTATGTTTATTTTGATATTTACCACTTTCATTACTCCTCCTTCCATCTGATATGCGCCGTTCAACCAATTTTCTCGTTTAAAATCATAAACTCTATTTCCTAACAATAGTTTCTATATTGTTTATAACCATTTTCGGCATTTCTTAGTTAACTAGTGATTGTTTCCATTTCCGTTTTTCCACATTTCCGTTCGTGTTTAATACTTTTCCGATCATATTGCGGCAACATTCCATTGGTTTTGATTCCACTTTTCCTTCGTCAGACTATTGTCAGCCTTAAAATCATAATCCACTACCACATAACCAATCGTATTTAGACTTTTCCTTGCATTCTCACGCGGTTTTCTCGTACCTTTTCCGATTTTCACCTTCCTTAAACCCTTTTTGCACGCCATACCACTACCTAACCCTTTGATACTACGTTGTTGACAACTAAAAGGTGACCACAGTATCAACAACAAACTTTAAAACTTTTTCTATTTCCTTTCTTTTTGCCTACCTGTATTACTGTCCACATTCATCTCCCTCTTGATTTGTATATATATATATATATATATGGAACTTAACTTCTTTGCTTTCTACAGTATGTCTGCCTAGGTGTACTTGTGTCTGTGTGAATGTGTGGGCATGTGTGCATTTGTTTACCCTCCTTTTTTTCCCCCAAGGTAAGTCTTTCCTCTCCCGGGATTGGAATGGCTCCTTACCCCCTTCCTTAAAACCCTCATCATTTCCTTTTCCCTCTCCTTCCCTACTGCCTGAAGACGCAACTGGGTTGCGAAAGCTTGCGATTGTGTGTGTGTGTGTATTCATTTATTTATTTGTGATGCTGTCACACCTGTGCTCCTTCGCCTGGTGAGTAATCTTCGTCTATTTTTTATATTTTGTTCATTGCAGCCTGTTACATAGTCCATATTTCCCACTTCTTCATCCATATATTATGCCTCTCTCACAACATCCCTACAACAACCCCATCCAGTTTTATGTACATTCCTTCCGTAAACATGCTTTCTCCCTAGCCAGATTACGCTCCCACATTCTTTTTACACAGGCTTGTCTGACATCTGGAATCACTCCCAAGGGCCTCACACTGAAAGTTCCCATCTCTGGCTGTAACCCATCCTTTCATCCCGCCCTATACCAATTCCAAACTGAACAATCCATAGCCCTCACACACCTAATCCTTAACCTACACATCAACTCCGCCAATGAACACACCTGTCAACTCCTATCCCTAATCAAAATCCTCCACCTTTCCTCTCCCACATCCACACCAGCAGTTCAGAACATCCTCCTTCAGGCAAACCGGAAATTAGAACAGCATGCCACCCACCACCTCAAAAAACTATCCAATCTCCTGGTCATCCACCTGTGGAAAGGCAATACTCTCTCCCTTAATAACCTCTCCAATAAAGCTCAACCTCTTATTGCACACAAACACAGTCTCTCCCATCTACTCAATCTCCCTCTCCCAACTCCTCCCCCCCCCCCCCCAACCTCAAAGCTCCAATCCACAAAATCTGGAACCACAACATCCCAATTCAGTAGTCAACCTCTCCTCCAAACCTCTCTCCCATTCTGAAACCTCTGCCCTATCCAAAGGCCTCACCTTTAGCCCTACTCCCAAATTCAACCAAACAGCTCTTGTCAAAGATTTACTTTCCTATACTTGTAGTCTTTGCTGGAGATACCACCTTGCCACAAAGAAAAGTAATACTACTCCTAATGATCCAGCTCCCCAAGACATCATTCAAATTGAACCCTGCCTGGAACAGTTCCATCCGTCATCACAGTGAGACCCACCCGCTCTTCCTCAAAATCACCCACTTCAAACCTTCCAGGAATTCGTTACTTTCAAACTTGCCTCTCAGTCCTTCCTGAAAAACCTTAATCCTACTCCCAACATTACCGCAGCTGAATCCAGAGCTATCCGTGAACTGAAGGCTGACCATTCCATCGTCATTCTCCTAGCTGACAAGGGATCCACGACAGTGGTACTTGAACGGTGGGAGTATGTGGATGATGGACTGCATCAGCTTTTAGATAGCTCCACGTATAAAGTCTGTCAAGACAACCCCATTCCTGATGTCCAGGCAGAGCTTCAAGGAATCCTCAAAACCTTAGGCCCCCTACAAAACCTTTCACCTAACTCCATTAACCCCATGACCCCGCTGACACCCTGCACCCCCACCTTCTACCTACTTCCCAAGATTCACAAACACAATAATCCTGGCCGCACCATTGTGGCAGGTTACCAAGCCCCTACAGAACGAATCTCTACCTACAGAGACCAACACCTTCATCCTTCAACCCATCCTTCATCAAAAACACCAACCACTTCCTCGATCGCCTGAAATCTTTACCCAGCCTGTTACCTCCAGAAACCATGCTTGTAACCATTGATGCCACCTCATTATACACAATATCCCCATTCCCATGGCCTCGCTGCGAAGGAGTATTTCCTTTCAAGTCGACCACCCACTTCCCTACCTAAAACCTCTTTCCTTAATAACCTAGCCAGCTTCATCCTAACCCACAACTTCTTAACTTTTGAGGCCCAGACATACCAACAACTGAAGGGAACAGTCATGGGAACCAGGATGGCCCCCTCGTATGCTAACTTAATTATGGGACGCTTAGAGGAAGCCTTCCTGGATACCCAAGCCTGTCAACCCAAAGTTTGGTACAGATTCATTGATGACATCTTCATGATCTGGACTCACAGTGAAGAAGAACTCCAGAATTTCCTCTTCAACCTCAACTCCTTTGGTCCCATCAAATTAACTTGGTCCTATTCCAAATCCCATGCCACTTTCCTCAATGTCGACCGCCATCTGTCCAACGGCCAACTTCACACATCTGTCCACCTTCAAACCTACCAATAAACAACAGTACCTGCATTATGACAGCTGCCATCCATTCCTCATCAAACGTTCCCTTCCCTACAGCTTAGGTCTTTATAACGAACGAGTCTGCTCCAGTCTCGAATCTCTGGACCAGTACACCAATAACCTAATAACAGCTTCCACATCCTGCAGCTATCCTCCCAATCTGGTAGAGAAGCAAATTGCCAGAGTCACTTCCTCATCCCCCCAAATTCAGAACCTACAACAGAAGAATCCCAGAAGTGCCCCGGATACTTTCCGGGACTGGAGCGGTCTCTGAATGTGGCTCCCCAGCAAGGATACAACGTCCTTAAATTCTGCCCCGAAATGAGATCCGTCCTTCATGACATCCTTCCCACTCCACGAAGAGTCTCTTTCCACTGTCCACCTAACCTCCGTAACCTCCTAGTCCATCCCTATGAAATCCCCAAACCACCTTCCCTACCGTCTGGCTCCTACCCTTGTAACCGCCCCCATTGTAAAACCTGCCCTATGCACCCTTCCACCACCACTTACTCCAGTCCCGTAACCTGGAAGGTGTACACGATCAAAGGCAGAGCCACTTGTGATAGTACCCATGTGATTTACCAACTGACATGCCTGTGTTCTATGTGGGAATGACCAGCAACAAACTGTCCATTTGCATGAACGGTCACAGGCAGACAGTGTTTGTTGGGAAAGAGGATTACCCTTTAGCTAAACACACCTTGGTGCACGGCCAGCACATCTTAGCACAATGTTACACCGTCCAGGTTATCTGGATACTTCCCACCAACACCAATACTTCAGAACTCCGGAAATGGGAACTTGCCCTTCAACATATTCTTTCTTCCCGTTGCCCACCTGGTCTCAACCTCCACTAAATTCAAATTCCCCGCCCACCGTCTTTAGCATCTTTGCCTCGGTTCTGTTGGACAGAGCCTCTGTCTCAAGTGGTATCTCTGTCCAACTTCTTTGGTTTCTACAAATGTCTGCCTAGGTGTGTTTGCATGTGGATATGTGTGAGAGTGTGTGTATTTGTTTACTTTCCTTTTTGTCCCCTAAGGTAAGTCCTTCCAGTCCTGATATTGGAATGGCTCCTTTTCCACTTCCTTAAAACCCATATCCTTCCCTTTCTCCTCTCCTTCCTTCCTCTTTTTCCTGAAGCTGTCAATGGTGGCGAAAGCTTGAATGTTTGTGTGTTTTTATTTGTGATTTATGTTTCTATCGGTGAGCCTGTACTTTGGGTAAGTTAAACAATCTTGTATAGTAATGACAGTTTATAACTTACAGAATCTCTATCAGCAATTACTTTAAAGGTTCACAAAAAATTATAGTATTAAATTGTGACTGACCACCATTTTTGTTGGAGGACACTTGCAATTGTGTATTGTGCTGTGAAGAACCGTCGATGCGGCGCAAGTAGTGAAGTTAATAATATAGTAAGGACAGTTTACAACTCACCGCAAAGACGTTGTTATGAGCTGCGGGTGAGCGGAGAAAAACAAAATAAAATAAAATAAAATAAATATACAAAATGTGTGCACACTGCAAGTACAAAGAATGCGAGTGTGCGCGCGCATGCATACACACACACACACACACACACACACACACACACACACACACACACACAGTGAGTTTATTTTGTTTATTTTATTTTTCTCCTCTCACCCGCCTCCCCACTCCATTTCTAAGCTGCATCTCGTTATTCCCATCTAACCCATCCCCACCACTGTGACGTAATCTACCTATCCCCTCTTGTCCCTGATTCGCCGCTGAGAGTGATTCAAAGTGCAGCAGCTGGAGGTAATGGTTGTATGACTGTGTTGTGTGCCTGTGTGCCTGCTTGAGTGTTCTATTTTCTGAAGAAGGCCATGGTCGATAGCTGAAAGTGTTGGTGTGCCTTGGGCATGGATGCTTCTGCCGTCTTTGGTATAAGGTAGTTCATAAGTTGTGTAGAAGTTTAGGGACTGATGACCCCCGCAGTTAAGTCCCATAACCTTAACAAACATTGAAAATTTTGAAGTAAAAGAACTTTTAAGATTTCTTTTTCCTAATGCATATACCTTTCCCGCTCTATATATAAAACACACACACACACACACACACACACACACACACACACACACGACATATGTATATCTTCTAGGCTCTAATATGAATAAATTCTTTGGTGAGCCCGCCCCTGACATGAAGATGCCGAATCCATTCCGAAGTATTTAATAGATTGCCCTGTAATTTATTAATAGTAATATAAAATGCAAGTTCCACTGGAAACTATAGTCTCTTGAAGGTAGATTTGTGGGATATAATGGGTATTCATTGGGTGTACTCTGTTTCATTAGCTCTATGGAATTAAACTGCTTTCGCTTCCATCCGGATGGAGCAATTTTCCATGTACGTTACTGTTTACGTGTTCACATCTCATGAACTACGTGTTGGAATGTGATACAATTTAGAAGCTACATTCAACTATATATGTGTATACTGTCTGTAAAATTTCCTGTCACTACAATTTGTAGTGTTCAAATTATAAATTGTAACATCATACCAAGAGCCATAGTTTTACTCCATAAACAGCGGAAAAGTAGTAAGCGAGTAACTTTTTTTCTTTCATCATTTTACTATGGTTACCAGCGAGAAAAAGTTTAATAAAGGATGGAAATTATGTTTAAAGTTTGTTGCAGGTCGCTAAGTACTGTCATTCTCATACAGTGTATTTCGAAGGTCTCGCTGCATTATATGGCATTTTTTGCGATTTCTATTGGTTATGACGTAACGACTTTTGAACCATGTGCCGTATGTGCTGCTTAACCATGCAGCAATTGTTACCTCATGGTAAGGAATGTGTGTACCAAATTTGGTTGAAATCGGTCCAATGGTTTAGGAGAAAATGAGCAGCATTGTCGCAAAATGCAGCAGTTTTTCACGCATCTCATTGTTTATGACATCATATCTCGTGAACTATATATTGTATGTGATTCTTACACTTACGGTGATCGTCCTCATGGATTGAAGCTTACATGTACAAAATTTCATAAAGATTGGAACAAAACTGTACATTTGTATGCAACACATACAAACATACGGACACTCTGCTTTATATATTAGATTCCAATGTTTGTGTGTGATTTTATTTGTGCCTGTCAACGAGCCTGTTCTTTGGGTAAGTCATCCATTTTCTATTTTATATATATTATAGATGAAAAATTCCTGGCAGGAACTTCTTTGCTTTCTACAGTATATCTGCCTAGGTGTGTTTGCGTCTGTGTAATTGTGTGGGTGTTTGTGTATTTGTTTACCTTCCTTTTCTTCCCCCAAGGTAAGTCTTTCCTCTCCTGGGATTGGAATGGCTCCTTACCCCCTCCCTTAAAACCCTCATCATTTTCTTTCCCTCTCCTTCCCTTCTGCCTGAAGAAACAACTGGGTTGCAAAAGCTTGCATTTGTGTGTGTGTGTGTGTGTGTGTGTGTGTATTTTATTTGTGCTACTATCACCACCTGTGCTCCTTCACCTGGTGAGTAATTATATATATATAGGCTTTTTACAAATGTCTGTCTAGGTGTGTTTGCGTTTCGATATGTCTGAGTGTGTGTGTATTTGTCTACCTTCCTTTTTGTCTCCTAAGGTAAGTCCTTCCACTCCTGGGATTGGAATGACTCCTTTTCCACTTCTTTAAAACCCATATCCTTCCCTTTTTCCTCCCCTTTTTTCCTCTTTTTCCTGAAGAAGCTGCCAGTGGTGGCGAAAGCTAGTATGTGTGTAATTTTATTTATTTGTTTCTATCGACAAGCCGGTCCTTTTGGTAAGTCATCTCTTTTCTATTTTTATTTTTGTTTATCCCAACGGGAAAGTTTCCCTCTATAACTTTCGTTTTATATATATATATATATATATATAGTCCACTTACCAGGCGAAGGAGCAGATGCAAGTACACTTAGGCAGACATACTGTAGAAAGCAAAGAAGTTCAGAAGTTCTTAACTCTAAAGACGATCGTATGACCCGATCGGAGGTGTCGTCGGTATTGGTGGATAACCACATCAGAAAAGGCGAGACGACAGTTTGGGTGGCCTGGGAAGCAATGTACATTGGCTGCATAAGCTGCGAGCAGGTGTTGGCAGCGGATCCCCGAAGGTGGGATGCCAGCCTCCAGTAGTAAGCTGTTCACGGGGCTGGTGCGGAAAGCATCTGTCGCGATGCGAAGCCCACAGTTGTGAATGGGGTCCAGTAGGTGCAGTGCCAAAGGTGATGCAGGTGCTTAGGCAATGCATCCAAAATCGAAATGGGACTGCACCAGTGCTGTATGTAGCCGCAACAGTGTGGAACGGTCAGCACCCAGATCGTATGACCCAGGTGTCGGAGAATGTTGAGGTGGCACCAGCACGCACATTTCAGCTGACGAATGTGGGGAAGCCACGTCAGCCGGGCATTGAAGACCAGCCCTAAAAAATGATGGGTTTCTACTACGGTAAATAGTTCATTGTTGAGATAAAGTTCAGGGTGAGGGTGAACAGTTTGATGCCGACAGAAGTTCATCACTCTGGTCTCGGTTGCAGAAAACTGAAAGCCGTGGGTAAGCGCCCAGGACTGCACCTTCCGAATAGTGCCCTGCAACCTGCACTCAGCAACTTGGGTGCTGCAGGAAATAAAGGGATACAAAAGTTGTTAGCGTAAAGAGAAGGGGATACTGACGATCCAACGGCTGTCGCTAAACTGTTGATGGCTACTAAAAATAAAGGAACGCTTAAAACACAGCCCGGAGGAACCTCGTTTTCCTGGATATGAGAGGTGCTTTGGGAGGCACCAATTTGTACAGGAAAGTTAAGGACAGCAAAAAAATTCTGGATAAAAATCAGTAGGGAGCCCCAGAGGCCCCAGTCAGGTAAAGTGTTGAGGATGTGTTGTCGCCAGGTTGTATTGTACGCTTTGTGTCTATCAAAGAAGACGGCAACAAGGTGGTGGCACCTGAAAAAGGCTGTGCGGATTGCAGACTCGAGGTACAACAGATTGTCGGTGGTAGATCGACCCTGGCGAAAACCGCCCTGGCATGGACCCAGTAAGCCCCGAGTTTCAAGAATCCAACACAACCGCCAACTGACCATCCGCTCCAACAGTTTGCATGGAACGTTAGTTAGGTTAATGGGCCGATAGGCATCCAGGGAAAGAGGATGTCTGTCAGGTTTAAGCACCGGGATGATGATACTCTCCTGCTATTGCGACGGAAAAACACCATTATACCAAATGCGGTTACAGACCGCAAGAAGATTACGCCGACTGTCAGCTGAGAGGTGCTTCAGCATTTGGCTATGGATGCTATCAGGCCCAGACGCCATGTCAGGACATAATGTAAGAACACTCAGTGAAAAAAGTGTTGTAGGATTCAGAGCAGCAGGTGGTAAATGAGAGGGGATGGTGTTCTAACCGCTCCTTCAATGTACGGGAGACTGGTAGGTAATTTTCAGAGGCAAAGGTGTGAGCATAATGCTCAGCAAACATCACTGCAAGTGTGGCCGGGTCCATACATATAACTCCATTCGCGGAGATCCCAGGGATTCCTGCCATTGTCTGGTATCCCTTTAGCCGCTTGATTTTACTCCGGACATGTAAGGCTGAGGTACCTGTCCCAATAGTAGAAACATACCTCTCCCAGCACTCCTGTTTCTGTCTTCTGATTAGCTGGCGAGCACGAGTGTGAAGTCGTTTGAATGTGATAAGGAGCTCCTTGAGAGGGGTGACACTTGTAGCGCTGTAAGGCCCACCAATGATCTTTAATAGCCTCAGCTATTTCCGGCGACCACCACGGCACTGTCTTCTGCCGTGGGCACCCTGTGGGGGACAGAATTGCAGCTTTTTTAGCAGAAACAATGATGTGAGTGACGCCCTCGACCACCACATCGATATTATTGTGTGGGGGAGGTCTAACAATAGCAGTAGACGTGTAATCTTCCGAGTTAGCCCTGCTTAAAGCCCACCTGGGAAGGTGTCCTGGGGACTCATGCTGCGGGAGTGACAGAAAAAGAGGAAAATGGTCACTGCCACACAGGACATCGTGGACAGATGGTGGAAGGCTGTGGCTGTAGAGCAATAAATCAATGGCCGAGAATGTGCCGTGCGCCACACTAAAGTGTGTGGGCGTACCAGTATTTAAGAGGCAGAGGTCGAGTTGAGATACAAAGGTCTCGATGACTCTGCCTCGGCCAGAAAGTGTAGTACCTCCTCACAAAGGATTATGGGTGTCGAAGCCGCCCAATAGGAAGAAAGGTGGGCGGAGTGGCGAAACAAGTGCAGCCAAAACATTCGAGGAAACCTCACCATCTGGAGGGAGATAGACGCTGCAGACGTTAAGCTCTCGTGTTGCCCTTACCCTGATAGCCACTGCTTCTAACGTCGTATGAAGGGGCACGGGTTCACTGAAAACAGAAGTAAGGACATACACGCACACACCACCTGAGACCCTGTTATATCAACTACGATTACAATAATATCCCCTGGGTTCTGCATTGCCGGAAACCGAGTCTCCTGTAAGGTAATGCAGAAAGCACGCTTAAAAGTTGCCGTAGCTCAGCCAGGTGGGGAAAGAAACTGCCACAGTTCGACTGGAGTATGAAGCTGTCTGATAACTGGAAAGACATGAGTGATAGGAGAGGGCAAATTACAACTCAGCATCACTCAAATACGCTGACAGACATTTTTCCAGCTCAACATCCATTGTTTCTGGGACATCCCAGAGAGCGAGGTCCTCAGGGGATGCTAGAATCTCCACCTCGTCCTCCGAGGCCGAGGTGGAGTGTGGTGATGTTGGCACAGGAGCCACCACAGTATCTTTTATCTTGTCATTAGTACTCTTTTTCCTCCAATCCTTCTAAGACTCAGTTGCAGGGATTGACGAGGAGCACGAGGCCCCGCATCTGGCAGCCTTCGATTTTGCCTGCTGGCGGCTCGTGTCAGCAGCGACAATGGTGGAACCCGGAGAAGGGAGTGTTTCGAGGGACCCCTTTTGAACAAGGGATGCCACAGAGGGTTGTCGTTTCTCCGGCAGAGGGATGGAGGTCGCTCCCAAGGCAGTCGCCTCAGGAGTAGAAGAAGGAAGGAAGCCCCGACCACCTCGGTGGCAGGTGTAGGTTTACCGCCCTGAGGGCCCACAGTAAAAGAAGTTGTGGTGAAGACGGGTGTTACCACAGACGACGGCAACGGTGTGACTGCCGCAAAAGAGGTGACCACTGTAACAAGGTACGAGGACTCTAACTTCTTCTTCACCTCAGTATAAGTCGACCGGTCTGAGGTCTAGTATTCGATGATTTTGCGTTCCTTATGGAGAATAGGGCAGCGTGACGAGCAGGGAGGATCCTCCCGGCCACAGTTCACGCAGATGGAAGGCGGAGTACAGGAAGCGTCCGGGTGGGGGCCGGACATCCACAATCCTGGCAAGTGGCACTGGAGGGGCATCGGGAGGACGTTCGCCCGAACTTCCAGCACTGGAAGCATCTTATAGGGGGAGGGATGTAAGATTTGACATCACACCGGTTGCAAATCAGCTTCCCCTCCTCCAGCAGTATATCACCTTCAGAGGCCAAGATGATGGTACCCGTGGCAACCCTGTTATCTTTAAATCCCTATGGACATGCCAGACAAAGTGAACACCCCACCGCTCGAGGTAGTTGCGCAACTCCTCGTCGGACTGTAAGAGAAGATCGCTGTGAGAGATAATACCTCGGACCAGATTCAGTGACTCGTGTGGCGTAATGTTTATCGCGATATCTCCCAGCTTGTTGCGAGCAAGTAATGCCCGCGCAACTGGGCAGAGGATGCGGTGTGGATCAACACAGAACCATTACGCATTTTGGAGAGGGACTCCACGTCTCCAAAAGTCTCCTCCAGATGATTGACGAAGAATTAAGGCTCGGTTGTTGTAAAAGATTCCCCATCAGTCCTTCTACAGACCAAATACCTAGGTAAATAGGGCTCATTTCGGTTAGCAGCCCTACCTTCCTCCCAGGGTGTGGCTAAGAAAGGGAACGATTTGGCGTCATACTAAGTGGCACTGAACTTTCTGTGCTCTGTGCTCAGAGACCGGCACTATCTTTGGATCGTTTCATTTGGTCCCGTAAGCAGCTAGGGATCTAAAGGTCCACCCAGGCAGAGCCCCACTTGCCCGGATAAGCCTTATATTGCTGAAGTGCGGCAGGTTCCTCAGAGGTTGCTCGCTATCGACTGTTCAACCACAACAGCCGTGCATCTCTTCAACACCTAGCACACTTTGAGACTGAGGGTTTTTTTTTTTTTTTTTTTTTTTTTTTTTTTTTATAGAGGTTTGTACTGTCGTCCTGAACTGGGCAATTAAGCCAAGATCCTCGGGCTCTGAAACGTATGCCAAACGGTGGTTAATGAAGTATGCACCGAGCTTACGGTGTAGCGGACTGTTGGCGCGACACAGCCCACGGCTCAGGACTCCGGGTTTGCCGAGCCCGTACTCACCAAATTAATGCTGAGCCCATTTAACTTTGGTTTAACAAAACCCAAAGTATCCATTATCCATGCAACTTGCACACATATGTTGGCTTTATGTTAGCTCGGTTATGTCACCTTTGTATTTTTATGTCTCACGTCTTATATTTTGCACATGTTTTCGTAAAATGATGTGTCTTTTATAGCCTCTTTTAAGCAACATTCAGTCTGAGCTGATTATGTACTACTAGTACCTCCGGTGTTTTCAGTAATTTTAACTAGGAATGACCCTTTATCGATGTATATGGTGCCAGTAATTATTATACTACCACATATCTATTACTCTGCAGTCAATATTGCTTAATTCTGCTATCACCAGTCAACAAGATGGCTAAAAATATAACATCTATAGAAGTCACTAGGTACAACTGCAGTTCCCACATGGTTTACCGGCGCACCATCGTCATCGGCTGCCACCCGCCTTCTGGACTATGTATCGATACTTCATCACCACGGAAACCTGGCGGCGTCCGACGAGTGTCATCTTTGACCCGATCTATTTTACAAGCTTTCTGTAAATGCCCATAGAGGGAAATGGCTGCACATACAGCCAATTCTAATAGTCAATTTTATTCAAGGTTTTATGTATATTTTTAATGTTATGAACATACCATTTTATACAGAATCAAAGTAGAATATTTTACGAACAATGTGCAAATAATTTTTACTATTGTATGAACATACCATTTTATACAGAATCAAAGTAGAATATTTTACGAACAATGTGCAAATAATTTTTACTATTGTATTTCATTATATTAACACATAATCTTTACTATACTTCCGACAGGCTTACGTAATGAGCGGTGGGTGGAGGATCCTGTATGTAACTTGAGAGCCTTAGCTACCCTCACCAACCACTGCCACCGTCCACCAACAATGGGAAAAACGTTCATCATTTTTTTAGCTATTTTACTATTCAATGCAGATTGTAATTACTGGTAGTATCACGTAAGCCTCCCTCTGTTTGTTACAGTGCCAAAGGCCTGATGCGACCAAAACCGGTTGCCAATAAAAGCCTCAGCAGCTGAAATCTAGACTGTAGTATTTTAATTACCGGTAAGTATTTGTCAACACTCAGGTTGACTTGACATTTGACAGAAAACCTAATGCATGTGAGCTCCAAAGGGTACCTAATTTCTGCTCTGATTTACTCGGTTTGAACTACATATCAACATACGTATTTTTACAATGTAGTTTCTAGCAATCTGAGATTAATGCCCTAAAACACTGATAATAATAATAAAAATCATCATCAACAACAACAACATAAACATGCTCAGAAAACAAATCTCAGTATTCTACAGATAAAATCACATAACAATGCAAATCTCTACTCAGTTAAGCCTGGCCCACTTAACTGCAAAGATTGCAATGTGGGTGGAGCAGAATTCCCCACATCCATCCATTCCTAATGATACTTAACATTAACCAATGATAACAAAGGATGTATCAATTCAGACATCTAAAAAAATGGTTTAAGAAACGTCAAAACTAGTTAAAAGAAGAAGAAGAAAAAAAAAGTGGCTTTTGATAACTTTGTGTACTGATGACCTACTGCTGCTTCATTATCCACTGATCTCATTATTTTTTGTTGTAATGAAGGAAACAGTTTTTACTTAGTATGTTTCTTTAAGGACTGTAATGTCACCTCCTGGAGGCAAGTTCCAATTTTCACTACATATAATGACAATAAAACACTGAGCTTGACAGATTCTAAAGTAGTTGCTTCTATCAGCTAATTTCAAATCTTCAGAAAGAAACTTACCCTGTTCGCTTTTCTTGCTTACGACCTGTAACTGATGCTCTGCTCCGAGGATTGAAGGCAGAAACTTCCAGATAGGGAGAGTGTACCTGGATATTTCCACGTGGAGCATAAACTGGTCCTAATAGATCAGGTGCTGCTGTACCTAATTCTACACTTCTGATCATGTCCGTGTAACGTGACAAGTCTACTGACTGATGGGCCTATAGAAAGAAAATGTAAATCAATAAATGCTATCAGAAATCCAAATTCATTTTATCAGCATGATAAACACACACACACACACACACACACACACACACACACACACACACACACAGGTATGTAAGATGAATCCTGGAATATGGCAGTGAAATAACTGACAAATATTAGGAATAATTGAAATAAATGAAATTATAAAAGCTGAAAATGGGGATGCAAAAAAGGCACCTATGAAATGGTGAAATAAATCCAAAGAACAATTCAAGCATTTACAGGGGGACGACGCTGTAATGTAATTATTTCCAGCTGAACTGCTAGGTGAGAACTGATGTTACAGAAAAATTAGGAGCTAAAACAGATGGGGTCAGCATTAGATGAAGAGGTACAGTGACGTGTGTATGAGACACTTGCTTGTCATTAGGAGTAGTCAGATTCAAATCTCTCTTCAACATTGTAAATAATATATATGATCCTACATAATTTTTCAAAAGAGATAGATTGTCTGGTCATAACTTACTTAGTTCTGTACTGCTGACAGTCACAAATAAATGCAAAACGCAAATGGAGACAAAGATGAAAGAGGACACTAGCTTTCAGAACAGGGTTCCTTTATGTGGTAGGAGAGAAGGGAAGAAAAAAGGAACTGGAAAGAAAGGGAAAGTTTACTCTCAACCTAGGCTTTGAGGTGATTGAACAAACACAGTTCTGAAAGCTAGTGTTCACATTTATTTTCATCTCCATCTGCAATTTTTGTGTGATTATATGTGGTACACAACTAAGGTAAACACTGTCCAACTGATTTCTCTCTTTTGAAGAATATTTTAGCATCTCAATGAAGAATTTCCATCACTAATCTTATGTTGGCTAATTGCTATTCTATGCCATAAATAAAAACAAAATTACTCAGAATCAATATCTAAATCACTTTTTAAATTAAGTCATGTTGATTATCCTTATAAATGCATTAAGGATAACACTCACTACAATGCAGAAACATGTGTCAATAACCAGAAAACACACATTGCCCCCCCTGACCCTCACACGGTGTTACTGGACAACCTCAGCTAATGGACAAGGGTTTTTGGGGATAAGCATAGGGAGATAAAGACAGGCAGCACTACTTTCAGTAGTGTGTGTGTGTGTGTGTGTGTGTGTGTGTGTGTGTGTGTGTGTGTGTGTGTGTGTGCGCGCGCGCGCGCGCTTGCACGTGCACATCTCTATGCTTATGGTCTCCTTTACTACTTACTACTTACCTTATCTTTTGTATCCCTCTAAAGTTTAAAATTCAGCGCACTATGACTTGACCAACTATCTAATAATGGAAAGTACAGGTAAGACTTCCATTTAAACTAAGTAAATGTCCTATAGAAAATGGGCAACACCTCACATTCATTATAATTATGTCATGAATTCCATTTCTTTCATCTAATGTAACAAAGGTAAATGCAGAAGAAATACGATTATAAAGCAATGACAGGAACTTCCAGGGTTAAAAGTTGACAATTGTCACCTTTTGGTGATTTCTGTGCCTGATTTTATAATCACTAAAATATTAATTTGCTTTATTTTCTTTTTGGAGAAATGACTTCAAGTTCCTAAAAAATTATCAATTAAATTTTAAAATCTATTGTTGAGCAAATTATCTTAGTGAATCTTGTGTTCAGAATCTTACCAACTGTAACTATACAATACACTAAAGGTCTGCACTTTTTATCAACCGAAATAGCACCTTCTTCCAAATTTTTATTAGATACTGTGTTAGATTGTGTGGCCAATTTCTGCAACAGCTGTTACATTTTACTACAATAGTTTTCCAATTTTATGCTAACTGCAAGTAGGACAATTTTTCTTCACTCCAGGTGTGTTTTGCTTTTTATTTAAAAAAATCTTCTGTTCTTCTGTAAATATGGATAGATAGGTTTGTGCATTTTGTTTCGCATAATTATATAGATTAGGACCAGTTTTTAACTTTTAGTGCACATTCTCTTCTTTACATCCCACTACTGTTTTTTCCATCTCATTAGCTGGGATTAGCCAGTTTGTGATGTAAGTTTTTGTTTTTACTTATTTTAGTCTCATTCTTTCCGGTTTATTTGAAATAAATTCATTAACTTTTTCTAACTTGAATACAGTTTGCATATCACACATTTCTTTAGTGGATCACTTTTAATTTACACAGTGTTACCATGTTGTTTTTGTCTATTCATTTGTTTTTTGCGTAAGTTGTGAGTGTTGCCAACATTTTATTTTATTTTTAATTTTACTGATTTATTCATTTACTTGAAATTAGTGTGTGTGTGTTTTATTTAGAGGACAGTGTGTCCAAGATGAGGATCTGGTAGAGTTGTGGTGGTGGTAGCAGTGGGGAGTGGGTACTGGTTTCAGTGTTTGTAAGAGTGAGGGGGAGGGTCATTGAATTTGAGGGAGGGGTGGTTATGTATTGAAATTTGTCATTATGTTAGGTAGCCAATAAGTTTGAAAAGTATGTGGGCTGCTACATTGGTTTGGTAGTTTATGAAATGTTTCGTACCTGTTATTGTTTTGTGCATGTGGTGGTTTTATTGTTGGGCGAGATGGTGTTCTTTGTTGTTGCTCTTTCTTATGACTTCCATGTCTGTGTCTCTAGTGGTAATTTTGTGTTAGTTGTGGTAAAAGTGTTCAGTAAAGGTTGAGTGATTTGTTTTATATTTCCAGGCCCATACATGTTCTTTATATCTGGTTCAAATGTTCTTTTGATTTGACCTATTGTCTTCCATCACATGACTAGCATTTAAGTTGGTATATTCCTAATTTCTTCTAATGATGTCTTTTCAAGTGGTTCTGTAAAATATATTCGAAGCGAATTGGTTTGTTATGCTATTTTGATGCCCCCCAACCACTTTTTGAAATTTTTATGTTGGATATTGTGTGTGTGTGTGTGTGTGTGTGTGTGTGTGTGTGTGTGTATGTGTGTGTGTGTGTGTGTGTGTATATTAGTAGTAGTATATCCCGTATACCATCTGTTATTTTCTGTATCCCCCCCCCCCCCCCCTGACACCTCACACCCCTACCTTCTACCTACTTCCTAAGATTCACAAACCTAATCATCCAGGCCGGCCGATTGTGGCCGGTTACCAAGCCCCCACAGAACGAATCTCTGCCTACATAGACCAACACCTTCAACCCATCATGTGCAGTCTCCCATCCTTCATCAAAGACACCAACCACTTCCTCGATCGCCTGAAATCCTTACCCAGCCTGTTACCTCCTGAAACCATCCTTGTAACCATTGATGCCACCTCCTTATACACAAATATCCCACATGCCCAGGACCTCGCTGCGATGGAGTATTTCCTTTCACGCCGACCACCCACTTCCCTACCTAAAACCTCTTTCCTTAATACCCTAACCAGCTTCATCCTAACCCACAACTTCTTCACCTTTGAGGGCCGGACATACCAACAACTAAAGGGAACAGCCATGGGAACCAGGATGGCCCCCTCGTATGCAAACTTATTTATGGGACGCTTAGAGGAAACCTTCCTGGAAACCCAAGCCTGTCAACCCAAAGTTTGGTACAGATTCATTGATGACATCTTCATGATCTGGACCAACAGTGAAGAAGAACTCCAGAATTTCCTCTCCAACCTCAACTCCTTTGGTCCCATCAAATTCACCTGGTCCTATTCCAAAACCCATGCCACTTTCCTTGATGTCGACCTCCATCTGTCCAACGGCCAACTTCACACATCCGTCCACATCAAACCTACCAACAAACAACAGTACCTCCATTATGACAGCTGCCATCCATTCCATATCAAACGTTCCCTTCCCTACAGCTTAGGTCTTCGTGGCAAAAGAGTCTGCTCCAGTCCCGAATCCCTGAACCAGTACACCAATAACCTAATAACAGCTTTCACATCCCGCAGCTATCCTCCTGATCTGGTTCAGAAGCAAATTACCAAAGCCACCTCCTCATTCCTCCAAATCCAGAACCTTCCACCGAAGAATTCCAGAAGTGCCCCTTTTGTCACCGGATACTTTCCGGGACTGGAGCGGACTCTGAATGTGGCTCTCCAGCAGGGATACGACTTCCTTAAATCCTGCCCCGAAATGAGATCCATCCTTAATGACATCCTCCCCACTCCTCCGAGAGTGTCTTTCCGCCGCCCACCTAACCTTCGTAACCTCCTAGTCCATCCCTTTGAAACCCCCAAACCACCTTCCCTACCCTCTGGCTCCTACCCATGCAACCGCCCCCGTTGTAAAACCTGCCCTATGCACCATTCCACCACCACTTACTCCAGTCCAGTAACCCGGAAGGTGTACACGATCAAGGGCAGAGCCACTTGTGATAGCACCCACGTGATTTACCAACTAACATGCCTGCACTGTGAAGCGTTCTATGTGGGAATGACCAGCAACAAACTGTCCATTCGCATGAACGGTCACAGGCAGACAGTGTTTGTTGGTAATGAGGATCACCCTGTGGCTAAACATGCCTTGGTGCACGGCCAGCACATCTTGGCGCAGTGTTACACCGTCCGGGTTATCTGGATACTTCCCACCGACACCAACCTTGCAGAACTCCGGAGATGGGAACTTGCCCTTCAGCTTATTCTCTCCTCCCGTTGCCCACCTGGTCTCAATCTCCGCTAACTCAAATTCCCACCCACTATCTTTAGCATCTTTGCCTTGGTTCTGTGGACAGAGCCTCTGCCTCAATTGGTATCTCTGTCCAACTTCTTTGCTTTTCACAAATGTCTGTCTAGGTGTGTTTGTGTTTCAATATGTCTGAGTGTGTGTGTATTTGTTTACCTTCCTTTTTTTCCCCTAAGGTAAGTCCTTCCACTCCTGGGATTGGAATGACTCCTTTTCCACTTCCTTAAAACCCATATCCTTCCCTTTTCCTCCCCTTTTTTCCTTTTTTTCCTGAAGAAGCTGCCAGTGGTGGCGAAAGCTTGTACGTGTGTTTGTGTGTGATTTTATTTGTTTCTCTCGACAAGCCGGTCCTTTGGTAAGTCATCTCTTTTCTATTTTTATTTTTGTTTATCCCACTGGGAAAGTTCCCTCTATAATTTTCGTTATATATATATATATATATATATATATATATATATATATATATATATATATATATATATATATATATATGTCTGCCTAAGTGTACTTGTGTCTGTGTAAATGTGTGGGTGTATGTGCATTTATTTACCTTCCATTTTTTCCCCCAAGGTAAGTCTTTCCTGTCCCGGGATTGGAATGGCTCCTTACCCCCTTCCTTAAAACCCTCATCATTTCCTTTTTCCCTCTCCTTCCCTTCTGCCTGATGAAGCAGCTAGGCTGTGAAAGCTAGCATTTTTGTGTGTGTGTGTGTGTGTCTGTGTGTTTATTTGTTGCTATTACTGCCTGTGCCCTTTTGCCTGGTAAGTGACTTCTTCTATTTTTTACGTATATTTTTCCTTTTAGGAATTTTTCCTCTATATATATATATATATATATATATAGAAATGGCTAGGTTAAAGTTAGATCTGTTGGGGATCTGTTAGATGGCAGAATAAACAGTAATTTTGGTCAGGTGAGTACAGGGCTATTAATACAAAATCAGTTGGTGACAAGTAGTGACCTGATTATGTGCAACTTAAAAAGCTCATAATATGCAAGAAAAATGCTTGAAATAAACATGGAAAGTGGCGAAACATGACGATAAAATAATAAACAACTGTTTGCTATATATCTCTAAGGTGAGCATTGTATATCATTTGCGAAGAGGAATGGTGGCCACATGATAAATTGGGACAAAATGCATAAAGAACATGCATATTGCATTTCAAATATTGTTCCTTTCTTGCTATTTATTGTCAGTAACAAGTGAATGCGATACCAGTTACTCGCTGTGAAACAATCAATATATACAGGACCATATTCGAGATTTATCACATGCAGAAGGAATGGCCCAAGATCTCCGTAATATTTTATTTCGAAGCAACATACAATCAGGAATACTTTGAACAAAATACGATTGCAAACATAAATGATCAGGTTCTGTTCCAGATTTTCAGTAGTAAGATTCTGTCTTCAATCACTCAAAACATTTTTATATGCAGAAAAGGACTGTTCTGCATTAACTTAGATAACTGGTCTGTATCTGAATTTCAGTGCTATGTTGACAATTACTGTATCTGGCAAACGTTCATCCATCCCATTAATAAAACTATCAAGTTGGGACAATGGTTCATAACCTGGGTTATTGGCCAAAATGTTTTCAAACTTTTCTTTACGTTTTCTCAGAAATACCTCCAGCAATGAGGACTTAAATGCACTAATTTTATTCATTAACTCAACAGATTCATTCAGTGTCAAACGTTGAGTATCAAGCTTTTTAATACTCGCAGATATATGAGAGAAATGAGTGCTAATTACAGCAATGTCTTTTTTAATACTGGAGCCATTAAATGCTTCCTTGGTGTGGTAACCTACCGAAGCCTTTGCATTTTAAAAGTAATTTACTATGCTTCTCGTGGCCTTGAAATGTTAATTGTAGAACAACATAGCTTTGACCCATGTGCCCCAACGAGTTACCACTGGTATATTTGATAATTTTTCTTTATAGGTCCTGATGCGAGCAGGTGCCTTGAGAAACACATTCTTCGTGGATGAAATCAGTTTATTTACAATGCCAAATATGGATCGTACTTCTTCAGCATGTCACAGAATCAAAATGGGATAATATACTTGGAGGGCTTTTCCGGATTTGATCATATAAGGTGCAGAATCTAAGAAGAAGAAAGCTCTCTTTTTAATGCACCAACAATTAAATTTGTAATAGAACAGCCAAAAGTGTCAATAGTTTCATTAGCTGAAATACAGATAATGTTGTCCTTGAGTTCACTGCATATTTCTTCCACAATAGGTAGGTAATTTGTAGGTATGTAATTTTTACATGATGTTGATTCATCTTGTATATTTTAATGTAAGTAATATTTCTGCAGGAAACCTTTGAGGGTAGGGTTTGTAAGTTTTTGAAGAGGAATATTAATTGCAATAAATGATCACATAGATCCATGATAAAATGATTATTTAGGTTATCTTCCACTGAAGACAACCTGATGTTGCTACTTGCGACTGTCAAAAGTTGTTGTGCAAAGTCAAAAAAATAAAACATTTCTGCCGTACATAACTGTTCCAGGACGGTCAGTTATCCACGAAAGAACATTTCTTCTTTCAGGCGGCACAGTGCATAATATGTTACACACAACACGTAAACTTTTTTCAAATGGAAACTAAACTGAAACAATGGACATATGACTAACTTTAAATTTAATTGTTGTCGACTCGTGCGGTATGACAAGGGAGGGCATTTAGTGGCGGCACAGGTGGCACACGCGTTGTCTCTGTCTCTTCACTGTTCCTGTTCTCTGTTCGCTAGCCAGTAGCCTCTCGGTTAAGAGACTGCATACAGTTGTAGCTCGCAGTCACTCCGTGAAACATCAAAATGAGATCCAGCTCAGGCCCGCCCAACTAGATTTCTAAAATATTATAAACATAGAGCGGAAATATGCATAATCACAAGTTTGTAGTCAAAATATGCAATAACTGCTGAAAAGTAGACAAATATGCAAATGAATATGCAACATTCAAATAATCTGGTCTACAGTGCTAATGCAGGAGTAGGTCTGATAAGGAATAAGAAAATTGTAATGTGGATAAGTTACTATAAAAAGCATAGTGAACACATTATCGTAGCAACATCCAATGCCAAAACCACCCCCGAACACTGCGGTTAACCTGTCCACAAAAAACCTCAACCCCTCTGAAGTTTCAGTCTTATCCAACAAACGTCTTGCCTTTAGTCCTACACCCCAATTCAGTCATGTTGGTCTCAACAAAGACCTACTCTCCTTTTCCCGATCCCTACAATGGAAACAATACTTTGCCACCAATCCCTCTGACTGCAGCCAACCTAATCTCAACAAACAACCTTTCCTATCCCAGTTCATACCACCACCCAACAGATCCCCCCTGCGCTCCCCACCTAACCGTCCTCTGGTTACCCTCCAACAATTTCTAACTTTCAAATTAAACTCACCATCTTTCCCCAAGTCCCTTCCTGAGTACTCAAACTTTTCAACAGAAGAAAGGAGAGCCATCCACACCTCAAAACAAATCCCGACAATCATCTTTCCCGCAGATAAAAGTTCCACCACTGTAGCGATGGATCACAATGACTACCTGGTAGAAGTGCTCTGCCAACTCTCTGATTCTCCCACCTACAAGATGTGCTGGAATAACCCCATCCCCTGGCCCCTCCCAGAAGCTCTCCACCAAATCCATCTCCCTCCTCACCCCAGCAGCACCCCACACACCCACCTTCTACATGCTCCCCAAAATCCACAAACCAAACAATCCTGGACTCCCAATTGTGGCTGGTTACTGTGCTCCTACCGAATGAATTTCAGCCCTCGTTGATCAACACCTTCAACCAATTGTCCAAAACCCATCCTCCCATATTAACGATAGCAACCGCTTCCGTCTTGTCACAGTGGATGCCACCTCCCTTATATACCATCATCCCACAGGCCCATGGACTTGCCGCTCTCATGCACTACCTCTCCCAACGTCCCTCTGAATTCAAGCTTGATACCTAATACCTCACAACCCTCACCAACATTTTCCTAACAACTACTTTTCCTTTGAGGAGAAAGTTTACCATCAAATCCGAGGCACAGCCATGGGCACCTGCATGGCACCCTCCTATGCCAACCTGTTTATGGGCTGTCTGGAGGAATCCTTCCTAGCATCCCAAACCCCCATTCCTCTGATCCGGTTAAGGTTTATTGATGATATTTTCATATCTGGACTCATGGCCAGGGAACCCTATCCTCTTTCCTTCAAAACCTCAACTCCTCCTCCCCTATCCACTTCACCTGGTCTTCCTCAACCCATCATGTCACTTTCCTGGATGTCAACCTCCACCTCAATGATGGCTGCATCCACATTTCAGTCCATATTAAACCTACCAACCACCAACAGTACCTACACTTTGACAGTTGTCATCTGTTCCACATCAAAAAATCCCTCCCTTACAGCCTGGCCACCCATGGACAGTGCATATGCAGTGACAAGAACTCCGTTTCTCAATACACTGTGAGTCTCACAAATGCCTTCGCAGACAGAAACTACCCCACAGCCCTAGTCCGCAAACAGATCTTCCATGCCTTATCCCCGCACATCCCAAATGCTCCCTCTACCACCAGTAACCATCCACAAAACAGCATTCCCCTTGTCACCCAGTACTACCCTGTACTCAAACACCAAAATTGCATTCTTCACCAAGATTTTGATTTTCTATCCTCGTGCCCAGAAATGAGAGACATCCTGCCCAAGATCCTTCCACCCCTCCTAAAGTGGTGTTCCGTTGCCCTCTAAACCTCCATAACATTCTAATCTATACCTATGCGACCACGAAACCCAGCTAACTGCCACAGGAATAATATCCCTGTGGAAGACCCTGCTGCAAGACCTGTCCAATCCACCCACCCAGCACTTCCTATTCCAGTCCTGTCACAGGCTTCTCCTACCCTATCAGAGGCTGGGCCACCCGTGAAAGTAGCCATGTAATTTACCAACTGTGCTACAATCATTGTGCAGCTTTCTATATTGGCATGACCACCAACCAGCAATCCATTAAGATGAATGGCCACTGCCAAACTGTGGCCAAAAACAAGATGGACCACCCTGTGGCACAGCATGCAGCGGAGCACATGCTTGATTAAAATGGCTGCTTCACAACCCGGGCCACATGGATCCTCCCACCCACCACCAGCTTTTCTGAACTGCACAGATGTGAGTTATCACTACAGTTGATCATTCTCCACTCCCGAAATTATCCAGGTCCAGACTTACGATAACTTTCTTTTTTTCCACACCCTACAGTTTCAACCTTTCTACCCTAAACCTCTCCTATTTTGAGGTGTGTGTGCGTGCGTGTGCGTGTGTGTGTGTGTGTGTGTGTGTGTGTGTGTGTGTGTGTGCGCGCGCGCGCGCGCGCGTTTGTACTGGTGAGCGCGCGAGCGGGGCGCGCCTGCATTTATTTTATTTTCCTCCACTCACCCGCCAGCCCACTGCTTCCTGTAGCATACTGAGTGTCTTGTGTAGTGTGAGACTGATGGCAAATTCACCCAGCTTGTTACAGGTAAGCGATGCCTTTGACTGGACAGGGGATGTATCAACACAGGCCCACTCCTCATTTTAGAAAAAGATGCCACCTCATCAAACGTATCTTCAATGGTCTTGACAAAAATTGTGGCTTAGTTTGCGTGAAAGATTTCCCATCAGCCTGTATATTAATTAGAAATTAGCAATTAAGGCTTAGATTGGTTAAGGGACCTACATTCCTCCCACGGGGTAATCATGGGAGGGAACGATTTAGGGCCGTAAGCTGTAGCATCGAACTCCATCTCACCACGCTTACACACTGGGTTACAGGTCCACCAACATTTTGAGATCTTTTCATGGTGTTTCCACAAACAGCTAGGGATATAAAAGTCAGAGCCCTGCCTTTTTTTTTTTTTTTTTTTTTTGAAGTTTGTAGCGTTCTCGCGACCTGGGCGATTAAGCCAAGATCCCTGGGTTCTGAAATGTACAACGTTGGTCTGTTGGTTATTGGGTGGATGGGACTAAACAGCTAATCATCAGTCCCATGACGCCTGTATGGAGTGAAAGCCAAGATGTGGTCGGCTACGACCGTAACAAGAGTAAAATAGAGGAACTAAAAGGGGGTCAAAATCAAGTAGAGCAGGACTGAAACCAATAGAAGAAGTGTGATTATGCAAGGGACATCACAACAGATCTAGAATCCCCATTAAATAATGACAAGCAGATACAGGAGAACAGTGTGTGCTCCTAAATGAGAAGCCTAAAAATGTAAAAAGAGAAACAACATGAATTAAAACCAAGTTGAAAGGAGAAATGGAAGGCGTCAGTGGGAGGGGATGGGAGAGCTCCAAACCCTGCTGCTCACAGGGAGGGCCACAAACCCACCCATCCTATCCAAATGTCAGCAATAAAATCTTATAGCCGAGAGTAAAAACCGCTTTCACGGATATGGATAAATCCACGGACTCTGTCAGCTATCCGTGAATCATTGGTCTAAGGGCAGTGAGTACAGAATTCCGTATTTGGCACAGAGAGCCACGAGGAGCGGACATTCCACTAGGATATGAGCCACGGATTGTAAGGCCCTACAACCACAATTGTGGGGGAGGCTCGTTACGCAAAAGAAAACCACGGGTCAGCCTGGAGTTGTCGATGCGGAGACAGCAAAGGACAGTGGATTCCCTTCGAGAAGGGCGTATGGATCAACTCAGAGCTGCAGTGGTCGACTTGATAGAGTGTTTATTAGATGGAGCAGTAGCCTGCCAGTCGGTGTTCCAGTCCTGTACGAGTAGCGATCTCATCTGCACCTTCAAATCTGCGCCCAGAATAGCCCAGGGGAAGGGGCAGGGAGTTACGGCTGCTCTAGCCAACTGGTCAGCCTGTTCATTTCCTAGGATACCCACATGACTGGGGACCCAGAGAAAAGCAACAGAGCAAGTGGTGTGACGAAGGTCAGCGAGGAGATTGTGGGTACCAATGATCAAAGGATGTGAGGAGTAGCATCTGTCTATGGCCTGCTGGCTGCTCATTGAGTCAGAACAGATTAAAACACGGCCCAGGGCTACCTGTTTGATAAAATGAAGTGCCCTACTAATAGCCATTACTTCTGCCGTAAACACACTGCACGATTCTGCCAGAGAATGGCACGCCAATGGGAGATGTAAATGCATATCCCATATGACCAGCAAATTTAGAGCAATCATGTAGAAAATCGTGGCACCCTGAAATTCTTCAAGGACAGTGTACAACAAACACAGGAAGATTATGGGGGAGACTGAAGCTTTTGGGGCGTGGTAGAGATCCAATTGGATTTGCAGCCAAGGCACCAACTGAGGAGGGGTGCGCGTTATAGCATGATGCATACTGTCAAGGAAAGGGAGGTTGAAGCCCTACAAAGGTAAGCGAGCCACAATCCAACAGGTAAACCCATCCGAGGGTGAGTATCAGGAGTTCTAAAACTGTTGCCCTCAATGAGAACATGATATGTGGGATGACCAGGGAATTTACGAATGGCAATGGCATAGGACACCAAAAGCTGATGGCACCTAGTCTGAAGAGGGGGGATTCCCACTTCAGCATGGAGACTGTCTACAGGGCTGGTCCGGAAGGCACCCGTAGCCAAGCGGATGCCACAATGGTGAATGGGGTCCAACAGTTTCAAGGCAGAAGGAGCTGCCAAGCCATAAACCTGGAACCTATAATCTAATCGGGACTGACTCAGAGCCCGGAAGTTATGAATTAGTGTTGTTCGATCTTCACCCGAGGAGGAGTGAGCTATGAAACAGAGAGCATTAAGTTTCTACATGCAGCTTATATTCAGCTGCCAAATATGGGGCAGCCAAGTCATATTTTATCAAAAAGGAGGCCCAAGAAACGGTGCTGTGCCACAACTTCTAGGCGTTGAGTACCCAAGAAGAGTTCTAGGTCAGGGTGGAGTGTAGTACGACAGCAGAAATGCATTACTCACGTTTTAGAAAGGGAAAACTGAAAATCGTGTAAGAGGGGGCATCTGGAAGCCTGCCGAATGGCACCTCGGAGCTGGCATTCAGCCGAGGCTACTGAGTACCATATACAAAAGTTGTCTACGTACAAAGCAGGGGTGGCAAGCGACCAAACAGAGCTCACCAACCCATTAATGGCAATTGAGAAGAGTGTAACACTGAACTCAGAACCATGTGGAACGCCGCTTTCCTGGATCCATGGGGAGCTGAAGGAAGAGCCGACCCTCACACGGAACATGCGGTGGAATAAAAACTGACTGATAAAAATTGGTAGGGAGCCTCGTAGGCCCCAGTCATGGAGGGTACATAAAATATTATGACGCCAAGTGGTGCCATATGCCTTACGTAAATCAAAGAAAACAGCAACAAGTTGTTGACTTTTAGAAAAGGCCTTTCCAATTGCCGTTTCCAGTCGAAGTAGAAGGTCAATAGGAGACCTTCCCTCCTGGAACCCACACTGATAAGGTGACAGAAGTCCACATGACTCGAGTATCCAGCATAGTCTTCGGGCAACCATCTGTTTGAACAGTTTACACAGCACATTTGTCATGCTAATTGGCCGGTAACTGTCCAGAGATGACAGATCCTTACCAGGCTTAATAACAGGAACCACTATACTGTCCCTCCACTGTGAGGGAAAAACCCCTTGGAGCCAAATGCAGCTAAATACCCGGAGTAGATATTGCCGTTGTGAAGAATTTGGGGGGGGGGGGGGGGGGGCGCTGAGATGTGTGAGAAGTTGATTATGGATGGAGTCAAGCCCAGGTGCAGAATCATGAGAAGAAGAAAGGGCCAGACATAGTTCCCATTACGTGAAGGGTTTATTATAAGGTTCC
Source organism: Locusta migratoria (assembly GCA_026315105.1). Lineage (NCBI taxonomy): Eukaryota > Metazoa > Arthropoda > Insecta > Orthoptera > Acrididae > Locusta > Locusta migratoria. The sequence goes on from CM048745.1 coordinate 17,395,951, forward strand.
TCCCGGTGAGTGGTGAAGCATAAATTTGAGGCTTCAGCCTGTTGTTTCTCGAGACAAAAAGCCACGGGTAGGAAGCCGTTGCCGACACCTTCACAAAATGAGCCACAAAGTGCTCTGTGACAACCAATGGATCAGTACAGGCCGCATCTGGTAAGGCAAGCCCAGCCGCCAGCCGCTGGCAATCTTGGATGGAGCAGAGCATAGCCCACACCCGCGACAAGGGTACAGAAGATCCGAAGAAGGAGAGAAAACGCTCCCAGCACACCCACTTGCTCTGTTCGATTATATAACGATCCTCGGCACGAAGTCGTTAAAAGTTGACGAGGGCAGTAAGGGACAAGAAGCGCTTAAGATTTTGCGAGGCTCGACGGCGCTCACAAATTGCCAAAGCAATTCCATCACAGAACTGGGTGGCGGCGACGAGGAGGACCTGTCGACTGGGGAACGGCAACGGTAGCAGCTCTAGTAATCGTATTAGACACATCCCTGGTGACATGATCTTTAGAATCAGAGGGGATGGTGTGAACACCACCTGTGTGGTATACAAAGGCCAATCAGCATGACGAAAAACCCAATTAGGTATCCTGCCGCTCGTCCAATGTGAGGGGAGTGAAAGAATCAATGGAAAGTGGTCACTGTCGCAAAGGTCGTCGTGCGGTGACCGGCAAAAGAAAGGGAAAAGGAGGGAGAAGTGAGTGCAACGTCTACAGAGGAAAAGGCGCCGTGAGCGGCACTAAATTGGGTTGGGGATCCATCATTGAGGAGGCACAGGTCGTGATCGGCAATGAATTGGTCGACGATGCAGCCCTGACTAGCACTGCCCCGTGAAAGATGATGTGCATTGAAGTCCCCAAGAATGAGGAAGGGAGGGGGGACCTGCTGAAGGAGTGCTGTGAGGGCAGCAGATGTAGGTGGCCTGTCAGGAGGGAGACACAGGTTACAAATTAATCAAAATATCCGCGGGTGTACTGCTGGTCTAGTGTCCAATGGGCACAATATTTCAGCACTCGTAAATGTTGCCATCATCAGGTGAACTGACGGACTGAGCTACTGGAAACACGCTGGCACGGAGATCCACATGCTACGGTGTCTCTAAGGGAACTGAGTTCTAGCCCGGTTGCGGGCGATTTAAATACCCTTTGCCCGCAGACTGCCCCCTCCGTGGTCCGGGGCCACGCCACGATTGCGCGGTGGAACCGATTGCGACGGCGTCTGAGAAGACGTTGATGTGAGGGCTCTGTCCGCCGTGGTTGTCACTATGTTACGTTTGCTAGATTTACTCTTAATTAACCCGATCGCTGGTTCCCAAGCTTTGCTAAGATTATAGCCACAGTCACGGTTTATGAGTTGTCACTAGTGCGAATTTCAATGGCCTCTCTAACGCCACAGTCCCACTATCTCGACGCCTGTACTGGAATCCTAGTGCGTTCGTACTCCATCGCATGATTCTCTGACAGACAATGTCCGGCGACCGCCGACTTGTTCGGATACATCAGTCGTGTGTGCCTCTGGTGTTCAAGGCATCGATCCTCGACGGTATGCGTCGTCTGTCCAATATATGACTTGCCACACAGACACGGAATCTGGTACACACCGGCCTTCTTCAAACCGAGATCACCTTTGGTGCTCCCCACTAGTGCACGAATTTTATTCAGCGGACAAAAGACAGTTTCAACCTGGTGTTTCTTCAAATTGTGGGTGACGTTCCCTGAGAGTGTGCCAGTATATGGAATAAACGCAGTGCCTACCTTCTCCGTCGTGTTTTCATCCATTTCCACAGGTTGTGCTGTAGTGGTTGGGTGCAGAGACCATTGAATCTGCCACTCTGAGTACCCATTTTTGGAATACAGTTCTCAGGTGTTCCAATTCCTGTGGTAGACACCCTGTGTCGGAGATAGTGTGCGCTCTAAGTACTAGAGTTTTAAGTACCACATTCCTCTGTGAAGGGTGGTGACAGCTGTCTGCATGTAAATACAGATCAGTGTGCATTGCCTTCCGATCCACACCATGACCCAGGGTGCCATCAGCTCTTCTCTTGACCGAGACGTCAAGGAACATGCTCATTGGACACTGTAGACTGGCAATACACCCGTGGATATTTTGATTATCAAATATGCTGAGAGAAACTAAAGAATTACAGATTTAAAATTGTTAATGGAGTGTGTAAGTAGACCCTAACAGCAACCACTTCCTGTATGGTACGTAGAGGGATCCACGAACTAACAACATCTGTACGAACTAGGGTGCAGACTCCACCAGGGTGCGAACAAGGTTCCGACAGAAGGCACAGAACCCACGGAGTGTTGGTGAATAGCCATCAGTGAAATGCGATTCCTGCAAAACAATACAAGCTGCTATAAGATGTTTTAACTCCAAGAGGTGACGGTAGTAGCAGTTCCAGTTCCATCGGATGAGAACAGATCGAGGATCTATACGAAAGGCAAACGGACTGATGCATTCCACAAAGCCAACATCCGTCACTGACGAGGAAGGAACAACATCCATGAACAGTAGATCAGACACTAGTTCAGTTGGGTTATTTGGCTGTGATGACAGTCAAAGGTGGTGCCTCCGGGACTACGGGAGGGGCCTCGTCCTGTGAAATTTGCTTATTTTTCCTCCTCCTCCTCCTCCTCCTCCTCCTCCTCCTCTTCTTCTTCTTCTTCTTATCTTTCTCTCTTGCAGGACGGGAAGGACAGGTCGCAGAGAGCTTCGGTCTGGCACTGACAAGGAGCGGGCGACCTTGCTATCATCAGACTGGATGTCCGGCTGCCGGCTGGAGGCAGAGGACATCCTGTCTGGTGGACGCTGGGAATAGGAACCCTGGGAGGGTGGGAGGGGGCACTTTCACTGGCACGTGCCAGAGAAGGGGAGCACTTCTCCAGCTGGGAGGAGGAAGGGGGACAAGGGATGTGCAGAAGGGGGAGGGGGGAGAATAGGGAGGGGGAGGATAGGGTGGGATTGTGATGAGGGAGGGGGATGGGGAGGGGTAGACGATGTAACCGAGGCGTAACTAGTAGACAGTTGCACAAGGTGCAGACGCTCAAATTTTCGGCGCGGCTCCCGGTACGTAAGGCGTCGAGAGACTCGTACTCTCGAATCTTCTTCTCCTCTTTTTATACAGGGCAATCTGGAGAGCGAGAAGAGTGGTGCTCTTGACAATTAATGCATACAGGAGGTGGAACACAGCGGTTCCCCTCGTGGAGTGGAAACATTTTCCGTCTCAGTTCGAGTTTGCGCCTAATACTTTGCATTCGCTTTCCGCCGGCCCTCGCCGTGTGGCGGCGCCTCCGTTCTGCTCGTGCACTTCTGCGCCCCCTATTTGGTGGCGGCCTCGGGCTGAGCCGCGTTTAGGGGTAGTACTCAACCGGCAACTGGAGAGTTTGTTTTGACCTTACCGCCGCCCAGGAGGTCGTCACGTGGAGCAGCAGTATGTCGGGCCACGGAAGCCTGTTAGCTCCAATAAGGCTTGTCCGGAAGCTATGAGAGAGGAAGGAGGAGAAGGTGTGGGCCGGTACCTTGCCTCCCAGCTGGCCTGTCTTCGTTCTGTCTTTCTCAGACAGTGTTTCTGCCCGGTAGTGGCTCTGTCGAAATTTTGGACCAGAGTTGAGTATTCTTTCCGGTGTTATTGTGTGTGCACCCGGTGGCACGTGTTCAGAGTGAGTCGAGCCTGTAGTTATTTTTCCTCCCACCCATTGAACCGATCATTTGCTAGCCCACTCGTATTCGGAAGAAACGTGGTAATTTACCGTCTGTGGAACTCTTGCTAGTTGTTGTGGGTGTTTGTGGGCAGACTGATCGAGACTGGGTCGTTGCTCTGTATGGCTTCGAACGGCGCAAAATTGTGGGTGAGTTCCTTGGCACCTTAACATTGGGCATGGTCATGTTGCTCTTTTAAGCAAGTATAAGAAAGTGACTTTTGTATTGAGACTTATGTTTTGCAGTAATCGGCGATTTTTAAAAAAAAATGTGGATTGTAATGTAAATAATTTAGCTGCACTGCATGTGCCCAAGCATGTTGGTTATCACACTCTTGTTGTAGTAGGGCTTGATAGTGTAATTTACAGAAAATATGAGGTTCTTGTATGGCGTTTAATTGTATTTAGATGTAAGAAAGGAGGTACATGCATGTATGTTTATTGTTAAGATTAAGTGGGATTTTTAGTGGGGTAACTTAGTTGATAGGCGATTAATTGTGGTCCCTAAGACCAGTGTTCAGTGCGGTTAGAAGCACTGACTCACACTCTGTGGTGCATTCCACTAACAGCAGTTGTCTCCCCCTTGCTGGGAGTGGGTATTAAATGTTATTGTGTATTGATATATTGTGTTTTACCACGGTTGTGTATTAATCTTTGTGGTATTTGCAGGTTTTATTTCTAAGTTATTAGTCAAGCATCTTGTGTGAAAATTCAGAGCCCGTCAGGCCGATTGCATTTAAATTGCTTGTATATTAAATTACCTTGTTGTTAGTGGTCCTGCCGAGTTGGCATTTTGAAGTTTACGGCCCCTCAGGCCTGTTGTGAGTTAAATATCTTGGTTGTTGATTAGCAATGATTGCAAAAGGGAAAGGGGTGCCTCTCATGCTCACTTTTCAATTTTGAATCTTATTCTGCTGAGTGTTTTAATATAAATTTTAATTTTATTTTGGCCCTTCAGGCACAGATGATCATTTGATTTTAGTTGCTGGCTGTTTTGCCCCTGAGGCTAGTGGCTTATTCTTACATGTTTGGGCCCTTCTGGCCGGAGGTTTTTAACAGATATATATATTGTATTTTTGCAGCCCTAAGGTTTTGAAGCAGCTATTGTTGTTTCTTAGTTAAAGAGAATATTAATTGTCTGCTTGATTACTGTAAATGATTTTCATTGTTTTAAGGTTAATAAATTTGATTATATGTTACACTTTCGATCACTTCCGCTGGCAAAGGACCTTGCTTCCTCGTCCAGTTCCTGTGGCGCCTGTCACTGTATTTTCTTGCCCTTGCCACAATTTCCGGTACCACCGCATACATCGGAAACATCGCACGGCACATCACAATGATATATCATCACCTTGACCTTCTCTGGGAGAGTATCCCACTTGAAGGCCAAGGTAAATGCGCCAGTATTCACGCGACGATACTTAGGGGCTCGCTGCACGTGGTGAAGAAAATGAACACCTTGCCGTTTGAGGTCAGCTCAGAGTTCCTCATCAGTTCGGACGAGGAGCTCGTGATGGAAAATCACTCCCTGACCACGTTCAGTAACATTTCAACTTCCCCGAACTTATGCTCAATACGTTCAGCAGAGAACAACGGTTCGGCGGCAGTGAACGTCCCTCCATCGGTCCCGGTGCAGACCAGGTAACGTGGAAAGGGTTTCACTTCAAGCCGACGTGCCCGGCCCTATTCCAGGGGGTAGAAAGAGAGGGGAAGGTCCTCTTATCGTAGCTAGTAGCATTATACTTCCTCCTGCCTTCTGAGACAGCCTTATCATGAGCGTTATCTAATTTCACACTCCAATCAGGGGCTCTCCACATGGGCCCCACCCAGCCACAGCAAAGACCACCTGGCACGATGGCCATTGCCGGGAGCCCTGATACCCCACGAAGACGGGTATCGACTTCTTGGCCTGCATGGGGAGGTTGCAGCTCTGGTACCAGCAGTGTGATCCCTGTGTTGTCAGGGGGTTCAGCCATAAGGGTACATAACGGTCCTCCCTCCTACACAGACTGGTTAAACGTGCTGGGGACCTAGCTGGGGAGGGGGCTATGGCAAGGAAGGAAATGGAAAAGGAAAGGATTGGGATCCACACCATAAGGGCTAGGTTGGGAGTTCTTCTTGAATGGCTCACACTGGTAACTGTAAATATTTGTGGAGGTCAAACCACAAGGGGGACCAAACTATCCTGAAAACAGAGGAAAACGGCTAAGTTAAAAATTGCTACAACCATCATCGGACCCATAGGAATAGCCGTGCCGTTTTAAAGGATACCACCTAGAGAGGGGGAGATGAGAGGGATGGGGAGGAATTAGGATGGGGAGAAGGAGAGGAACTAGGGGAGGTAATGTAGCCCAGGAAAGTAGAAATGTACAACATTCGACCATTGTGCCTTATTGTGGTTTCTGAAGCAAATATAGAACTTACGATGTCAAAGACTGTTGATGTGACTCAGTTCTTAGCTTGGGACCCCGTGTGCATGAAGCCCGTACTCACCAAATTAATGCTGAGCCCCTGAGGTGTTTTAAACTGTAAGAAATATCCAGAGGCAGATGTGGACTCTGACCATAACTTATTGGTTATGAACTGCAGATTAAAACTTATGGGACTGCGAAAAGGTAGGAAATTTAGGAGTTGGAATCTGGACAAATTGAAGGAACCACAGTCGGTTGAGAGTTTTAGAGGGAACATTAGGCAAGGATTGGCTGAAACTGGGGAAAGTAATATAGTAGAAGAAGAATGGGTAGCTCTGAGAGATAGGGTAGTGAAGGCTGCACAGAACCATATAGGCAGAAGGACAAGACCTAATAGAAATCCCTGGATAATGCAGGATATACTGAATTTAATTGATGAGAGGAGAAAATATAAAAATTCAGCAAGTGAAACAGGAAAAAGGGAATACAGACGTCTGAAAAATGAGGTTGACAGGAAGTGCAGACTGGCTAAGCAGGAGAGCTCGAGGACAAATGAAAGAACATAGAAGAATGTATAAATAGGATAAAGATATGAAATGACTCCTTTTCCACTTCCTTAAAATCTGTATCCTTTCCTTTCTCCCCTCCTTCCTTCCTCTTTTCCTGAAAAACCGACCAACGGTTGCGAAAGCTGGTACGTGTGTTTCTGTGTGTTTTTATTTGTATCTGTCGACAAGCCTGTGCTTTGTGTAAATATCTGAGAGGAAGGCAGGGAAGAGGCTGAGAAATGAGTAATGAATAAGTGCGTTGAGGATGAAATGGAGAAGGAGGTCGGTTGATGGGAAGGAGGGATTAGACAGCTAGGTCATCAGTCATGTTACCTCAATGGGATGCAAGCAAAGATGCATTCCGGCTAGGGACATTCCGATAGTAAAATGACGAAAATAAACTGGAATTAAACTCAATTATACTAACAGAACTAAAACCAACATGAAATCCAGAATTCTGAGCTCTATAAACTTTATAACCCCATTCATTAATGATGAGCATGTACTGGTGCACAGTTCATGTTCCTAAAGCAGAGGCCTAAAATGGAAGAAAGAAACAAAGTTAAAAGGAAGGTAAAAAGAAGAAACGGATGTCTCGGGGGACGGGGGTGCTCCACAGCCCACCGTTTGCAAGAAGAGCCGCAAACCCACCCATCTCCTCCAAGCGTCGGAGATAAAATCTTACAGCTGGAAATAAAAGCCACTTTCACAGAGAAACCCGAGGATCCTGTCAGCCATTCACGAATCGTCCGCCAAAACTAAAGGTGACGACCACAGAATCCCGCATTTGGCATAGAGCGCCAAGAGGAACGGACACTGCACTAAGATACGAGCCGTAGACAGTAGGGCTCCACAACCACAACGTGGGGGAGGCTCCTCACACAAAATAAAATTGTGCACCAGCCCGATACGTCCGATGCAGAGACGGCAGTGAACAGTGAATTACCTCTGAGAAGGGCACAAGAAAGAATTGTGAGCTGCAACGGTCGACTTGACGGAACAGAGTTTATCAGTATCCTGCCAGTTGCCGTACCAGTCCGGTAAGATCTCGTCTGCACCCGCAAATCGGCAGCTGGGATTTCCCAGGGGAACGGGTAATAAGTAACAGCGGCTCTAGCCAACTGGTCAGCCCGTTCATTTCTCGTGTGACTGCGAACCCAGAGAAAAGCAATAGAGCAGGCAGCAAGGTGGAGGTCAGAGAAGAGATCGTAATGTGACCTGAGGAGAGAAAGAGTAGCTTCGGCGTATGTCCTGCGAGCTGCTCATCGTGTCTGTTGTTGTTGTTGTTTGGGTTTAGAGGGGACTAAACTACATGGTTATCAGTCCCCTGTTCCTAGCGAAGACAAGACATCCAAGTAGGAAAAAGTAAAATATAACTCAAGAGAGGCGTAAGGGGCACACAGTGCCAATGAACATGATACTCTCAACAACACTGAAGAAGACAGGAATAAGAGAGACCAAGTGTTGAACTAAACTAAAATAAAGCAGGGAACAGTGGCTGGCTGATCACAAACAAATACCAGATGGCCAGTCACTCTGCACAGACTAAAAACTCTGAGGTAACAACAGGCTAGATGTAAGAAAAAACATCAGAGTAAAATATGAGAGGTGGGAGCCTGGGACACCAGGCACAAGGCCACCACTAAATATAATGATAAAATCCAACTGTGCGGATAAAACCTAAAACTCGGTCAGCCGTTGAGGCATTGTCAGATAAAATCAAGGCAGGCGCAGTAGGTAGATTAAAAGACTGCCCCAAGGCGGCTCAAAGCGGACAGTCTGACAGAATGTGGACCACTGTCAACAAACTTCCACAATGGCAATTCGATGGGTCCTCTTTACGCAAAAGGTAGCCATGTGTCAACTATGTATGGCCAATATGTAAGCGACACAGGACAACAGAGTCCCTACGGGGAGGCCTGAAAGACGACTTCCATACGGCTGTAGAGGACTTGATCGCTCGGAGCTTGTTGGGAGTGATCAGTGTTGCCCATTGTATGTTCCAAGCCTCAAAAACCTTGTGGCACAAATCCAATCGGATATCTCGTTCTGGGATACCAATATCCAGGGGAGGTGCAGTGGTGGTGAGCTTAGCCAGCCGATAAACTCGCTCGTTCCAGAGGATGCCAATGTGGCCGGGGGTCCAAATAAAGTCCATCGAACTGTCAGACTTGCCTAGTGAAGCGATGGTGTTGTGAATGGATTGCACCAATGGATGGGAAGAGAAATAGTTGGAAAGAGCTTGCAGGCCACTAAGGGAGTCGCTGCACACGACATACAACTTTCGGGCACGTTTTGAGGTGACCAAGAACACGAGAAATGGCGATCAGTTCAGCTGTAAAAATACTACAGCCAGGTGGCAGGGACCGTTGTTCTATGTGGTCACCATGAACAAAAGCGTAACTGGCTCTGCCAGTTACCAGGGAGCCATCAGTGTACAGGACTTCTGCATCACGGTGAGCAGCAAGGAGTGCCAGAAACTTGCAACGGAGTGTCAGTGGTGAAACTAATGCCTTTGTATGACAGGATTATTGCAGGTGGAGCTTCAAACGGGGGATGGACCAAGGAGGAAGATGGGATGGGCAGGAAAAAGCATCAGGGAGAGGTAGGGAATGAAGTGAGGAAAGGAGTGTACGAACCCGGGTCGCGATTGGAAGACCTGATCTAGGTTGACGTGGTGGAAGAGGAGGGGTAATAGTCGGAAACAAAACCCTGCCAGTGGCAAGGACTCTAGCAACATAGCTAGCGAGAAGCTGCTGCCAGCGAAAGTGTAAAGGATAAATCCCTGCTTCGGCAAGAAGACTTGCCACAGGGCTAGTGCGGAAGGCCCCAGTCGCCAGCCGGATACCATCATGGTGGATGGGGTCAAGGATCTTCAAGGTGGATGGTGCTGCCGAGTCGTACACCCAGCACCCGTAATCAAGCCTTGATTGTATCAAGGACTTGTACAGCTGCAGGAGGGTGGAACGATCAGCGCACCAAGCAGTATGGCTCAAGCAGCAAAGAATGTTAAGGTGTCGCGAGCATTTTTGTCGCAGCTGACGCAGATGTGGCACCCAAGTAAGTCTGTTGTCAAATACCATGCCAAGAAACCGATGTGTCTCTTCGACGACGAGCAATTCACCACCCAGATACAACTCGGGATCCATGTGAACTGCCCGACGGCGACAGAAGTGTATCACGCGGGTTTTCTGCGCTGAACACTGAAAACCATGGGTAGAGGCCCACGATTCAGCCCTGTAGCCGCCGCTCAGCGACGCTAATACTAGCCAAACTAAAATACAGACAAAAGTCATCAGCAAACAAGCTAGAACAGACAGAGGATCCCACAGCCGTGGCAAGCCTGTTTATGGTGATTAAAAACAGAGGCACACTGAGGACAGAGCCCTGTGGGATACCGTTCTCTTGGATGTGTGAGGAACTAAGAGTGGTACCCACCCTAACCCTAAAAGGGCGGTGGGAGAGAAAATTCCCAATAAGGACTGGAAGTGGGCCCCGTAAGCCCCAGTCGTACGCTTTCCGAAAATCGAAAAATACAGCAACAAGGTGTTCACGTCGGGTAAAAGCTGTACTTATAGCCGACTCCAAGGACACAATATTGTCAATTGTGGAGCGGCCCTGACGGAAATCCCCCGGTCTTCGAGGATCCACATAAGCCGCCGACTCACCATACGTTCAACGAGCGTGCATAGAACGTTCGTGAGGCTGATCGGACGGTAAATGTCAGCCACCTGTGGGTCAGCGCCAGGTTTTATCACTGGGATGATGGTGCTTTCCCGCCAGTGTGAGGGAAAAACACCATCTGCCCAGAGACGGTTAAACAAGGCGAGCAGTTGGTTCTGAGCATCCACAGGAAGATGTCGAAGAAACTGGCTATGGATACGATCGGGTCCTGGACAAGTATCGGGGCATGCAGCAAGGGCACATTGAAACTCCCACTCGCTAAAGGGTGCATTGTATGGCTCCTGGCGACGCGTGTAAAATGACAGTGGCTTCTGCTCAACTTGTTCTTTTTTATTGTAGCTGGCTTCACTGTAAGCTGCAGTCGAACTGATGCCTGCATAAAACTGTGCCATGTGCTCAGCAACAGCAAGCGGGTCAGAGCGGACAGTACCCGAAAAGACGTCGAACCTGGGTCCACACCCGAGAAGGTGAGGCACAAAATCCAATAGAAGCGATGTACCTCTCCCAACAGTCTTGCTTACTTTGCCGTATAAGCCGTCGAGCTCAGGTCCGGAGCCGTTTAAAAGCAATCAGGTGATTGATGGTGGGATGTCGCTGGTAGCGCTGAAGTGCCCTACGCCGATCCCGAATGGCTTCAGCAATTTCTTGAGACTACCCAGGTACAGATTTGCGCTGAGGGGACCCTGAGGTGGTTGGAACAGTGGCCTCAGCAGCAGAAACTATGGGGACAGTCACCTGTTGGACTGCCATATCCACATCAGCTGGCAGTTGGGCAGGAATGACAACAGCAGATGTGTAACGCTGCCAATCAGCCCTATGGAGGGACCATCAAGGCAGGTGTTCCGCCTTTTGAAACTGTGGGAACGACTAAAGGATAGGAAAATGATAACTCCCATAGAGGTCACCGTGGGCCCTCCAAGTGAGGTGTGGAAGAAGGATTGGGCTACAGACCACGAGATCTATGGCTGAAAAATTGCTGTACGCAACACTGAAATGCGTAGGGGAACCAGTATTTAGAAGGCAGATGTCTTGTTGTGCAAGAAGAGTTTCAACATCCCTACCACGTCGAGTCATCTCTGTTCTGCCCCGTAAAGGGTGATGGGGGGCGTTAAAGTCCCCCAAAAGAAGAAACGGCAGGGGGCAGCTGTGCTACCAGAGCAGCAAGATCAGTGTGCGAAACATCCCTGTCTGGAGGAAGGTATATAGAACAGACAGTGAATTCTTGCGTAGCCCGAAGGCGAACAGCAACAGCCTCAATAGGTGTGTGGAGAGGCACAGCAATACTGAGGACAGTGGCAAGGGTGTATACACACACACACACACACACACACACACACACACACACACACACACACCGCCAGAGGCTCTGTCACAGTCGGCACGGTTGTTGAAGTAGCCCCGATAGCTACGAAGGGCTGGGGTCTGCTGAGCAGGAAGCCAGGTTTCCTGCAGGGCTACACAAAATGATGGGAAGCGACACAACAATTGCTGTAACTCTGGCAAACGGCGGAAAAAGCTGCCACTGTTCCACTAGAGGGTCAGAGAGCCTCCTGGTCGCTGGGACATGCTAATTTTGACGGCGCAGTAGGCGGCACAGTATCTTCTGCCATTGCCAAATTTTGAGGTAGAGCCTCAACGTCCATGGCTTCCGAAGACTCGGCAATTGCCAAGTCTTTGGGGGACGTGAGGATCTCTATCTCGTCCTCAGAAGAAGAGGTGGAGGGGGGTGGTGGCAAGGTAGCCACCGGGGTATTCTTCTCCTTGGGTGGTTTCTTGTCTTTCTTCTTCTTATTCTTTGTTTCGCGCTTGTCTTTAGGCTTCTCATGCTGGGAGGGCACTGCCAGCTCAGTCCCCGGGACTGAGGAGCAGCATACAGCCCTACGACCAGCTGGCAGTACTTTCTGCCATCCACTGGCATCCACTGATACAGCGGGAGAAACCTTAGAGGGAAGGGATCCGAGCGACCCCTTCCTGGCGCGAAGAGCCAGACCAGGCTGTTGTGACTCTGGCTCTGGGGTGGGGACCAATGTCCCCTGTGGTTTGGTGGTTACCGCTCCAAAAGCAGGGTCTTTCGGGGCGATGGAATTTGAGGTGCCCCCAGTGGTCAAGGGGGCAGGTGGATGGTTGGGCTTGGGAGCCCACTAGCACTGACTGTACGGGTGGTAAAGCTGTAGATGAAGATGCGGCTGCAGCAAAGGATGTCTTCATGCTGATGGGATGTAGTTTTTCGTACTTCCTCTTTGCCTCTGAGTAAGACAGCCTATCCAGGTTTTATATTCCATGATCTTTCTTTCCTTATGCAGACTAGAGCAGGTGGGCGACCAAGGGGAGTGGTGTTGTCCACAGTTCACACAAACTGGAGGATGCGTACAAGGGGCATTAGGGTGTTCCACATGTCCACACTCTCGACAGGTGTAGTTGGCAGTGCACCTGGAGGACATGTGCACAAACCTCCAGCACTTAAAACAGCGCATAGGGGGAGAAACGTAGGGCTTGACATCGGAACGGTATATCATCACCTTGACCTTCTCAGGCAAGGAATCATCCTAAAAGGCCAAGATGAATGCACCGGTAGCGACCCTATTGTCCTTTGGACCCCTATGCACTCGCTGTATAAAGTGAACTCCTCTCCTCTCTAAGTTCTTACAAAGCTCGTCATCAGTCTGCAACAGAAGATCTTTATGGAATATAATACCCTGTACCATGTTGAGGCTCTTTTGAGGAGTGATCGTTACGGGAACATCACCCAGCTTGTCCCAGGCAAGCAATGCTCGTGAGTGTTCTGTGGATGACATCGTAATAAGGACAGAGCCGGATCGCATCTTCGACATGCCCTCCACCTTGCCGAATTTATCCTCAACGTTTTCAACAAAAAACAGGGGATTGTGGTGGTAAACGATTCACCGTCAGTCCGGGAACATACTAAATATCGGGGGGCATATGCCTCACCTCGACTTCTCGCCCTACGTTCCTCCCACGGCGTTGTCAAGGAAGGGAACGACTGGGGTCATACTTCTCAGCATTGCATTCGACCTTACCACACTTCGAGATGCCATTTTGGTGGCCGGCCACGCTTTTATTTGCTCGTTTCATTCTGGTCCCACGAGCAGCTAGGGAACTAAAGGTCCACCCAGGCAGAGTCCACAATGACCAGCACTGTGATTCACAACCAGTCCAGTCATCCAATAAACAAGAAGGAAGCAAATTTCAGGTTTCTACTACACCGATTAATCAGAACACCAATGAGCAAACAAGACTACACAGAAGAACTGGACACAATTAAACAAATTGCACATTAAATGGGTATGGTACTAAAACAGTGGACAGGTAACACACAGCCAAGAAAATCCCACACACAGAGATGAAACACTGCACCCAACATATCAACACACAGTAAGCAACAAATGGCACATCATGACTTACATAAACAAAACACACACACACACACACACACACACACACACACACACACACACACGGAGTGGGCAACATACTTAAGAATTAAGAAACAAGTACTGAACATAGCACAAAAAAGTAGCAGCTGTCACTCAACATTCGCTGAACATTTAATAAAATAGAATCACAGCCCAACAAACATAGAAACAGACCTACAAATCCTCAAATCCAGCAACAGTTTATTCCAAAAACTAACAATAGAAGAAAATTATCACATACAAAAAGCAATAGCCCAAGGTAAGAAAGTACTAAATGAATACACGTCACTATGCAGCAAAAGACTCTTTGAGACCATAAAAGAAGTTTACAAATAAATCCCACCACCACATCACAGCTGAACCCCCCCCCCTCCCCCCTACACACACACACAGACAGAAATACAGTATTTTCTCTCACTCTCTCCCTTCTCTCTCTCTCTCTCTCTCTCTCTCTCTCTCTGTTTAAAACACACACACACACACACACACACACACACACACACACACACACACACCAAAAACATACACAAATATACACCCACAAAACAATGTCAGTATCTAAACCATTCAAAAATCGTGCTCCACATCACAGACATGCCACACACACACACACACACACACACACACACACACACACAAATGCAACACCATACAGCCACCACAACAAGAAAAATGGCGATGTAAACAGTGGTGCTTCACAGCAAAAATCGCACTGAAGACCATAAAACATAAGAACGCGCCACAAACAAACAAGCAGCAACACTACAGCTCAAGTGTAAGTAAGCCAAAACAGCCACATAGAAATAATTTCAATATAACTTCCAGGCTAATGTAGGCCTACAATAAATCAGTCAGTTTTCGTAAACAAAAATGTCTTGTTGTTGCAGATGACAGGCTGTCAAAATTTGTCATTCCACAATTAATGCTCATGCAAATCCTGCGAAAGACACAATGTAAGTACTATGAATAAATTAGGCCTAAAAAATCTAACAAAATTGTCAAACCACACAACTTGTGCAAACGATTGTATAACCATAACATGTAACATGTTATTATAGAAAATAAACAACAGAAACCCATGGAAGATGGCACAATAAGTGCCGAAACTAGTTTGGGTATTTAAACAAAACAAAAAGTATCTTGCATAAGGCGGAATCAAACAAATCTATTGAAGTATACTTAATTTCTTTTGTTTGGCCATCTCATCTAGTGGTAGGCTGACAAGTCTGTTAACCACTGAATGGAAAAACGCTAGTTTGTGTGTTTGGGGATGACATGAATGGGCATGGATAATGTTACTTGATGTTGGTTTCCTGTAAATTTCAAAACTGTGTCTATTTTGCACTTTTTGTATGGATAGGTCCAAAAAGTTAATTTTGTTATTCGATTTTAGTTGTATAGTAAACTTGATTTTTTGATGTAGGTTGTTGAGGAGGTTATGAATATTATTTATGTCTCCTTCATTTCCATCTATGAGCATGAGAGTGTCATCATCATATCGATAATAATACATAATTTTATTAGTTTCCTGGTGTAGGAAAAATCTTTCTTTGAGGCTATATAAAAATATATCTGCTATAGTACTAGCTAGGTTGCAACCCATAGAAACACCATCTAACTGTGTATAAAATTTTTCTTCAAATTGGAAATATTTTATTCTAAGACTAAGTGAAGTAATTTCATAATTTTGTATGTGTTATTGACTGGAATTTTTTTGTATCTAAGTAAGTTATCTTCAATAATGTTTATAGTCTCTTGGATAGCGATATTGGTATAAAGATTTGTGATGTGATAAGATACAAATTTTCCATTAGTGGGAATATTTATCCTATTTATATACCATGCAAGGGTTTTAGAATTTTTGATAGTGTATTTATTACTGTAAGTGTAATATTTTTGTAGCAGTGTATTCAACTTCTTACTGTACAACTTATGGGACTTAACTACGGGGTCATCAGTCCAACTTCTTACTAATTAGGTAGGTGAGGCAATTTATACTACAAAAAACATAGTAACAAAGCTATAGAATAAAAAAACGAGTCATGGTCCACTAACAACATGTACAGAAATCACATTACAAAGAGAAACACCTCAAAGAAAAAAATTAACGTATATCAGTACAACATATCTAGGAAAAATCACAAATGAAATGGAATTTTTTTTTTAGAAATATTAACATCACTTTTCGTACCAAACAGACACACCATTAAAAGCAAAATTGTCACACACGCGATAAAACCTTCTAAATTTGTAAATATTGGTATATACAAAATCTATTGCAACTCCTCTAATAAATATTATATTGACCAAATTGGACATAATTTCACCGTTTGTTATAAAGAACACACTAGGGAGAGTGAGAAAAACCCATCTACATTTTAACCAGCACTTGCAATCGGAAAATCACTCAATAGGCACTATAAAAATGCACTCAAAATTTTACATGTAATACAGAAGGGATATGAAATGAATATTCTAGAAGAAATTGAAGTATGTATCCACGCAACTAGCAACACAAACAATTTATTACACAATCAAACAGAATTTAATCACAACAATTACATCAATAATTTTATTGATAATTTAATGCTGGACAAAGGATAATGGAGCTTACATAAATCAGAGACCGTACTATAATGTTAAAATCAACCAAAGACGAAATAAAGACAACATGTCAAATATAAATGTATAATTTATAATATCCTCCAAAATCTCTAATAAAATTTTTTTAACCCTAATTGCTAATAACAACATAGAAAGAAATAATAAAGAAAATAATGCTATATCTGTTAACTTCTATATTTTCTCTCCGAAAGAAAAATTTGCAAATATTTGTAAACATATAGTATTCTGAGATGCTGTAACTGGCTACAATTCATAATCAAATGTAAAACATCACCAAATAAGTAGTCAGTTGAAGCACTTACAACCTCTAAATACGGTACGTACTGCACACTTTCTAAGTGAAATTTGTATAATGTTATTTACATAAATTTATTTATGTAGCATTTGGATACATACTCATATAAGAAAATGTTTTTGCAAGAACACCTGATGATGGCATTTAATGCTGAAAGATATCTTGTGTGATATATAAATAAATAATTAATTACAGTGTTTGGACTATCCTTTTGCATTATGTCAATCTGTGAAATAGTAGCTGATATATTGTGAATCACTGTTTATAGTGTATTGGAAGAAACATGTCATAGATTAATAAGAAAACTTAACACCTAAGGCTAGAAATATATTTGGAAATGTGGGGACACGACAAATTACTATTTGTATTTTCTGAGCTGTATTAAGCCAATTGGTATTCTCTGTTATTATCTTTGATCATTAACAAAGAAGAGGACAAGAAACTGTTCTTCTCTTGTCACTGTAATTACGCTTCCATGGTGTGTGATGTGCAAGATAGAAGTAAATAAATGTTTGGAAATATAAGTGTTAAATTTAATATTTAATGAACTGTGTGCTACAAAATTGGTGACAACCGACATGATTGACAAGACGACAGTTGTGACGAAATTTTCGACGAGATTTCTGTAACTTGAGTTTGATGTATTCTGTGTCGAACAAATGCAAAATGTCGACAGGAGAAGCAAATAGTAATCAAGGGAATCATTCTGAATGTAGCAGTAAAGTGGAAATTGATAAGGTAAGTGTTAAGCTACCGCCGTTTTGGACGGAAAAGCCCGACATCTGGTTTTGTCAAGCCGATGCGCAATTTACGATCGCTGGTATTGTTTCGGAAGCGATTAAATTTAACTATTTACTCGCTCAGCTGGAGCCAAAATTTGTTGAAAATATATGGGATCCAGTTACGAGTAACGAGAACAACAAATATTCTCTCGCAAAAGAATGTCTACTGAACATATTCAGAGAAAGGGAAGAGCGCCAAATTAAAAAACTTTTGAGTGGCTTAGAACTTGGTGACATGAATCCTACCCAATTATTAAGAAAAATGAGGAGCTATGCAGGTACAAATGTATCAGAAAAGATCCTAAAAACACTTTGGCTTGACAAACTTCCAGCTAGTATTCAAAGCATTTTAGTTATATCTGACGAAACAGTGGATAAGATATCTCAAATGACAGATCGTATGTTCGAATTAAACGATGTTGAGGAGGTTCAAATTGCTTCCACCCATTCCATTCCATCAACATCGTCTTCTTTGTCAGTACAAGATATTCTCGTGAGAATTGATGAATTGGAAAATGAGATTAAAATGCTTCAAAACACTCGCAGTCACAAGCAAAGATTGCGCAGTAGAAGTAGAAGCAGAGCAAGATATGATAAAAACCACAAATACTGTTATTACCATTTCAGATTCGGCACACGATGTAAGCCTGAAAAATGTGTTCAGCCTTGCCAATGGCAAAATAAGGAAAACTAGAAGTGGTAGACACGATAGCGGCTGTGTTCTACCCCAGTGCACACATTAGGCCGCCAATATCGCCTATTTGTCAAAGATCGAAATTGTGGAAAATATTTTCTGGTAGATAGCGGTGCAGATTTGTCCGTTATACCAGTTGCAAAAAGCCAAAAAGGTCAACCCTCTGACTTCAATCTTTATGCTGCAAATGGGTCAGAGATAAAAACTTTCGGTTCAAAACTGTTAAACATTGATTTAGGACTCAAACACAATTTTTAATAGCCATTCGTAGTAGCAGACGTATCAAAAGGCATATTCGGAGCCGAATTTCTTCATCATTATGGGCTACTGGTTGACTTCAAAAATAAAAAGTTGATAGACAACACCACAAAATTAAAAACTGTAGCAGAAGTAACCACTGTGGATGCTAATGATTCAGTAAGCTCACTCTATGCAACATGTCAGTTTTCAAAACTTTTAGAGAATTTTCCTGATCTAACTAAACCATCTATAGTACCAAAAGCATTAAAGCATAATGTGCAGCATTATATCACTACATCTGCTGGACTACCAGTATACTGTAATGCTCGTAGATTGGACCCACGAAATTGAAAATTGCTAAACAAGAATTTCAATTTCTGTTAAATAATGGTATTATACGTCCATCAAAATCACAATGGGCTAGTCCACTACACCTTGCTAAGAAGCCAACTGGTCAATGGCAAGTCTGTGCAGATTATCGCCGTTTGAATGACAGGACTCTCCCAGACCGGTATCCAATTTCACGAATTGATGATGTAAATTTTATGCTTCAAAATAAAAATATATTCTCAAAGGTAGACCTACTCACAGCCTATTACCAGATTCCACTAGATGAAGAAAAGCCAAAATCAGCCGTTATAACACCATTTGGTCTCTATGAATTTAATTATATGCCATTTGGACTTCACAATGCACCTAGCACATTCCAAAGGTTTATACATGAAGTTGTGAGAGAACTAGAATTTTGTTTTCCATATTTGGATGACATTCTAATAGCATCTGAATCACCAGAGCAACATGTTGAGCATCTAAACTTGCTTTTTGAGCAGTTGAATAAATATGGTCTTGTCATAAATGTTTCCAAATCAGTATTTGGTGTACAACAGTTAACATTTTTAGGAAATTTAATTACACCTGCTGGAACAACGCCAGATCCAGAGAGAGTTGCAGCAATAATGAACTACAAACGACCCAAAACAGTCCGTGAACTTAGAAAATTCTTAGGGAGCATCAACTTTTATCGTCGACATTTGGAACATGCTGCTGAAAACCAAGCATTGCTGAATGATTTCCTAAAAGGAACAACAAAAAAGGACCGACGACATATTAAGTGGACGGAAGAAGCACTTTCTCAATTCGAAAAATGCAAAGAAGATCTAGCAAATGCTGCACTTTTGACATTTCCTGGTTTGAACAATCAACTTGCATTATTTGTGGATGCATCAGATTTTGCAGCAGGTGCTGCACTGCAACAATGGCAAGATGGACAGTGGAGACCAATTGGATTCTTTTCAAAAAGGTTTAAAACAGCACAGAAGACGTATTCCACATATGATAGAGAGCTGCTTAGCATCTATATAGCTGTCAAATATTTCAAATATCTGTTGGAAGGAAAATATTTCATTATTTATACTGAGAATGCTCCTCTAACATATACATTTAAACAGAAGAATGAAAAAGCAACACCAATTCAATTACGTTACCTCCAGTACATTTCACAATTTAGCACAGACCTACGTCATATATCTGGTAAAGAATATGTTGTTGCTGATGGTCTATCACGGCTTGAAGAACTAGTTCCAGTTAACTATCATGAGATAGCCCAAGCACAAGAAGATGATGAAGAGCTTTGTCAACTAGAGACCAGCCGTCAGACATCACTTAAGTTAAAACACTATCTGATACATGGAGGAAAACAGCTATAGTGTGATGAATCAACACAAATAATTCGTCCTTATATTCCTAAACCATTTAGATACTCTATTTTCCAACACTATCATAATCTGGCTCATCCAGGCATTAAGACAACAGTAAAAATGATCTCATCAAGATTTGTCTGGATCAATTTAAAAAAGGATGTCCAAAACTGGGCAAAAACGTGTTGCATGCCAGAAAAACAAAATATCACGGCACATTCAAACACCAGTAGGACACTTTCCTAGTAACGATGAACGTTTCAAAATTGTTCACCTTGATTTGATAGGACCAATGCCTCCATCTGAAGAATATATTTATTGTTTAACATGCATTGACAGAGTTACAAACTGGACAGAAGTAGTACCTCTTCGGGACATACAAGCAGAGGCAGTAGCACAAGCATTTTTCAATTGTTGGATCACTAGGTTTGGAACACCATATCAAACAGTGACTGATCAAGGCAGGCAGTTTAACTCTGAGCTATTCCGAGCACTGTCAAACCTATGTGGTTGTAAACAAACACAAACTACAGCATACCATCCTCAATCAAATGGAAAAATTGAAAGATTTCATCGCACACTTAAAGCAGCTATCCGTGCCCATGCAACTGCAAAAATGGAGTCAAGTAATACCTGTAATCCTCCTTGGCCTGCGATGCTCCATCAGAGAGAACAGTAATGCTACAATTGCAGAAATGGTTTATGGCTCACCCGTCAGAATACCAGGTGATTTTTTGCAAGAGTATGCAACAAAATTAGATGCAGACTTACCTCAATTCGTTTCACAACTGAAGCAGTATATGAATTGTCTGAAGCCTGTACATTACTCCCACAAAACAAAAGAAAGACCTTTCATACACAGGGATCTCAATGAGTCAACACATGTATTTGTGCGAGTTGACCGAGTCAAAAAAGCATTAGAACCTCCTTATGAAGGCCCATACGAAGTAATAGAAAGAACCCCAATATTTTTTGGTGTAAAAATAAAAGACCAAGTCAAGAATATCTCCATTGATCGACTGAAACCTGTGTACCTCATGAATCATAATGAGAAGCAGCCTGAAGACACTTCAACTGAACGGTCAGACCAGGTCAAACAACTAGACACAACCGACAGTGGAAAACCAAGAACAACAAGATCTGGTAGTGAAGTTCGATTTCCTTCAAGATTAGTTGAAGAACTGCAGTGTTAACTGACTATATGACTGAGAAGGGGGTTATGTGGGGACATGACAAATTACTATTTGCATTTCTATTTATTAAGCTAATTGGTATTCTATGTTATTATTTTTGATCATTAACAAAAAAGAGTACAAAAAGCTGTTCTTCTCTTGTCACTGTAATTACGCTTCCATGGTGTGTGATGTGCAAGATGATGATGTTATGGTCTTCAGTCCGGAGACTGGTTTGATGCAGCTCTCCACCCACCTA